>WOXC01005530.1:0-600000 GCA_011680675.1 Gymnobelideus leadbeateri
ATATAATATAATATTATATTACATTAATTATATTGCATTATATTTATAGGGAAAGAGAGGGAGAGAGAGAAAGAGAGGGAGAGAGAGAATATTAAAAATATGAGAAAAAATTAACCAGATTTTCTTATATTATTTTGCATGAGGGGATCACATATTCATATTTACAGTTGTAATTGAATTGAATAGCAAATACAAAATTCCCACCTTGCCTATTGTAAAAATAAAGTAACTCAGAAAGGTAGGATACACACACGGACATATAAGGATATAGATATGTATATATATATATATATATTATGTATATATATGTATATATGGATATGGATATAAGGATATATATATATATATATATATATATATATATATATGTAAAGGCCCTTATTCTACAAAATATTTCTCAGTCAAATATGGTAGATCCACATTCAATATCATTTGCTTCATAAAATAATATGCTATGCTTAAGCAATCTGCATTTTTAAAGCAGTATGTATTGATTTTGTTCATATAAAACCTTTATTTTGATGTAATCTAAATTGTCTATTTTGATTTTTATGTTCTTTTTAAAAGCAGTATCTTATTATCCATTTCCCATGTATCCATAGCTGTGATTTTCTGTATGTGTGTGTGTGTGTGTGTGTGTGTGTGTGTGTGTGTGTGTATCTTTATCTATAGTGTGACTTTTTATATTTAGCTCATTTGTCTGCTTGGAGTTTTTTGCAGTACAGGTTGTTAAAAAAAAAAAAAACATAAATATTTTCTGCCAAACTGTTTTCCACTGTTTTTAGTTATTCTTGTTTAAGAAAGAATTCCTTCCCAAATGACTTGTATTCTTGATTTTATTGAATGCTAGACCATTGTATGCATTTGTTTCTAGGTCTTGCTTTTCTCATCTATTCCACTGATCTACTTATCTATTTTAAAATCTAGTACTGGATTTGGCGATTCTTTCTTTGTAATGTAATTTCAGATCTGCTTAGCTCCTTTCATTCCTAGTTTTTTAAAAAAATTTCTTCCCTTTCTATTTGCGACCTTTTGGACAGCTCTCTTGGGAGGGTGATAGAAAAAAGGAGGGTGAGAGGTTGAACCTATTATTTCACTGGCACAAGAATGCCCTGTGAAGAATCTCCTTCTGTCGATGCAGAGCAGCACGTTTTTGGCTGTGTATAATCTCTGAGAGCTGCCTAGGGGCCCTGAGAGGTTAAACATCTTCTTCAGGGTCATAGAGCCAGTAGAAGTCAGAAGGAAGGACTTGAACCCAGGTTTTCCTGATTTCAAGCTCTCTATCCACTATTCCTTATTATCTCTTTGTTATAGAAGCAATTCTAGGATTAGAAAATATTTTTAATAATTTAAAAATGAATTATCCCCTCATTGATTGATTGGCATAATAAAAGATGGTATATTAATTTGTATAACAATGACATTTTTACTATGTTGGTATATAGTCCATCCATAAACTTGGAATATCTCTCTGATTCTTTTGGTATCCCTCTATGGTTATAAAATTACTCTGAATGTATACTTATGAAAATCCTGTGTATGTGTCCTGGTAAGGGAACTCCCAGACATTAAATGTACTTTGATATTCTAAGTGGAATTTCTCTTTCTAGCCTGCCCTCTTGGTTTTAGTTATCAATATATGGAAAGGGTTGGTGAGGAACTCCTTGGACAGAGCTTCCTAACTAGCCCTTTCATATGTTAATACTCACCAGTAATAAAGGATTGGTGAGTCAGTAAGAACAAACTCAAGTATCCTATGGTACCTGACTCAGCACTAGACCACCAGAACATGTTTCTCTACCTTGGCCATCTTCTTTATATCTATCTGTCTTACTGATGTCTTACCACCAGAGCTCCTGAGTCCAGTGCCTGGCAGATTTAACCCACTCAACTTTGAAAGTCCTACTCAGAACCTTCTTGGTGGGGGAATTAGTGAACACAAACTCCATAGCCTAGTGTGTCATTCTCCCCCAACTCCCCATCCTTCCACCTCTTGAAATCTCCGCCTTCCTTCAAGATTCAGCTCATGTACCACCTTCTATATTAGACCTTTTTCTGTTCTCCAGAAGCAAGTGTCTTCTCTTCCAAGGTGACCTTTATTTGATTTCTTGGTATTGCTCATGTACCTATATTTGCACATGTCATCTGTTGTAGAATGCTTGCTCCTTGAAGGGAGGAACTATGTATATTTGTCTTTGTTCCCAACACCCAGAACATAATAGGTGTGTAATTGCTGATTGCTGGATTGTGTGATCTTGGGCACTTAGACTTTTGGTACCTTTATTTCCTCTGTCTCAAAATGAAAGTATTTCAGATTATAGATTTAGAAATGGAAGAGACCTTACAGGTCACTTAATCATTTCAGAAATGAGGAAACTGAGAACTAGAAAGGTCAGAGACCTCATTTAAGTCCCTGCCAGTTGTGAAGTTGATGTACTTAAAAGGAATCTTGGTCTCTGGAAAAGATGTGACACATTTGGTAGAGGGCAAGCATTCCTGTTCCTTTTTCTCCTATGTTAAGTTCTAGAGGACATGCTGGACCAAGAACAACAACAATCACAACAACTATCATTTACATGTAGCTTTAAGATTAATAAAGCACTTTTTCATATGTTATTTCTTTTGATTCTCACAACTGCATAGGCATAGGTACTGTTATTATCTCCATTTTATGGATGAAGAAACTGAAGATAAAAGAAATTGTGACTTGTCCAATAACTGAGATAAGATTTGAATTCAGGTCTTTCTGATTCCAAGCCCACCATCTTATCTATTGCAATACCCAACTGCCTGACTGGATCAATGAACCCCACAATCAATGGGATAGCTTGAGCATTAGCTGTGTGGTAAGTATTGACTGATAGGAGGAATTACAAAGGAAATGAAAAAATGCGGTCTGGCATAATGGGAAGGATGCTGGACTGGATATCTGGAGGGACCAAGGTGGAAATATTGACACAACCAATAGGGCAACCATGAGCTAGTCACTTAACCTCTCTGTGTCTTGATTTCTCCATCTGTAAAATGGTGATATCTACCCCCCAAAGGGTTGGTACAAGGATCAAAAGAAATAGAGTACGTAAAAGTGCTTTGTAAACCTTAAAGCATAATATAAATACTAGTTATCATTATTATAATACCTTGTACACATTTGTTTCTAGGTCTATGAGAATGAATTAACCAGATTTTCTTATTTCAGTATTTATATTATTTTAGTATTTATATGTAAATATATAAATATTCTTAGTATAAATATATAAAGTGTGTTACTTATATAAATGTGTGTATTTATGTTTATATATATATACTAGTTATCATTATTATTAACCTTATTACCAAATAAACATGTGACACTGAATGAGATTATGTATGTAAAATGATTTGTAACTTTTATGTCACTTACATTATTATTCCAGATTATTACATTTACATGCCAAAGGAAAAAGCCTGCAATTGAATGTGAGACTAGCCAAATTATCCCTGAGGAAAAGATCAAAAGATCATTTCTAAGAATTATCAGCAATTTCCAGTGAATTCTTTTTTTTTTAAACAAATGCTTTATTAACTTCTGTTTTACATCATTCATTTCCGCCAGATTTTGAGTTACAATCATTTCCCCCACCCCCCCATTTTTCCCCTACCCACCCTCCCAGAACAGCAGTCACACAAGATATCACTTCCTCCAATCTGCTCTCTCCCATACCTTCTCCCATACCCCCATCGACTTTTCCATTAGAGGAAGGTGAATCTTTGTATCCCAATGCCTGTACATCTTATCTCCCAATTACAAGCAAAAGAGTATTAACAAGAGTATTTATATATATTTGAAACATTTAATCTTAAGACCTCGAATTTCAGATCCATTTCCTTCCTCCCTTGTCACCCATTCCCTCTGGGAAGATAAGTAATTCAGTATATGTAGTACATGTCTAGCTATGCAAAAAATTATCATAGTAGATATACTGTACAAGGCTGCTTATATTTCTTTCTGATCATCCCATGGCATCCCTATTGATCCTGTGTCTATATGGTACTTCCGGTTCCCCTCTAAGATGCTCATCCCTTGCCCTTCCCCCTATTCTGCTGTAGGTTGAGATATCCCATTTAGTATGTATGTCATTCTCTCCCTGAACCAAATTCAATGAGAATGTGGTTTTGCCTTTTTTTTCCTTCCTATTCTCCCCCTCCCTTGCAACCACTTCCCCTTGCTTCTTCTACATAAGATAGTTTACCCTACCCTGTCTCTCCCCATCTCCTCTTGCCACTTTCCTCTATCACCTCATAATTTCATCCCTTGAGTATTCTCCCTTCCCAACAAATTCAACCTATGCCCTCTATCCATATATAACTGTAACCATATACACACATTCACATATGTATTCATATGACCACACACCCTTCTTCCATTATTTTCATGGTGAGAAAGATTTCATCAGTCACAGTTATTATTTTTCCATACAGGAATGTAAATAGTTCAACTTTGATAAGTTCCTTTTGATTTCTTTTCCCTGATTACCTTCTCAGGCATCTCTTCCTTCTTGTGTCTGGATGTCAAATTTTCTATTCAATTCTGGTTTTTTCCTCAAGAATGCTCCTGTATTCCACTGAATGACCATATTTTCCACTGAAACAAAATACTCAGTTTTGCTGGGTAGGTGACCCTTGGGTTCATTCCCAGATCTTCTGCCCTCTGGAATATCATATTCCATGCCCTTCGATCCCTCAGTGTAGAAGCTGCCAGGCCCTGGGCTATTCTGATTGTGTTTCCACAATATTGAAATTGTTTCTTCCTGGCTGCTTGTAGTATTTTCTCCTTGATCTGGGGATTCTGGAACCTGGCTATAATATTTCTGGGAGTTTTCTTTTTGGGATCTTTTTCAGGAGGTGATCAGTGGATTCTTTCAACCTCTATTTTGCCCTCTGGATCTAAAACATCAGGGCAGTTTTCCTTGAGAATTTCTTGAAGGGTGATTTCTAGGTTCTTTCCTTGATCATGGCTTTCAGGTAGTCCAATAATTTTTAAATTGTCTCTCCTGGATCTATTTTCCAGGTCAGTGGTTTTTCCCATGAGATATTTCACATTGCCTTCTAATCTTTCATTTGTTTGGATATGCTTAACAGCATCTTGATTTCTCAAAAAGTCACTAGCTTCCATTTGCTCCAGTCTAACTCTGAAGGAATGAATCTCCTCAGTGAACTTTTGAGATTCTTTTTCCATCTGGCAAATTCGACTTTTTAAGGTATTCTTCTCCTCATTGCTCTTTTGGGTCTCCTTTGCCATTTTTGTTAGTCTATCTTTTAAGGTGTTGTTTTCCTCAGTCAGGCTGTTGACCCTCATTTCATACTTTTCCTGCATCCTTCTCATTTCTCTTTCCAATTTTTCCTCCACTTCTCTTATTTGATTTTTAAAGTCCTTCTTAAGGTCCTCTATGGCCTGCAACCCGCTCATGTTTTCCCCTGGGGCTTTTGGAGCAGGACTTCTGACCTCACAGTCCTTTTCCTGCTCTATGCCCCCAAAATAGGAGTCTAGGGTTGCATTTTTCTGTTTCCTTTGCCTTGGCATGTTGCCACTTAATTACCTGACTTTTGGGCTTGTTGCCACACTATGGCTTTGCCCAACAGATAGGGGAATTTTCGTCCCGAACGTGTGGGAGGGCAACTTCCGTTTCTGGAAAGCTGTAAACCCACCCATGACTTCCACCCCAGATCACAATCCAGATCCAGGGAGGTTATAGCAAGAGCGATTACCCCCCAAGACTGATTGGTGGATCTCCCTACAATTCGCAGGCCAGGAGCTGGAGCTGCCTCTGAAAACTACAAAATGGCGTGTCTCCTCAGTGGCTTCTAGCCCCCAGGGGAGGAAGCCGACGCATTCCCCAAATAGTGGTCCCAAAGTCCATAGGGCAGTAACCTCTCACTTTGTCCTAGGCATGTCTATGTTGATAATTCTGGAGTCGCCACAGCTCGTGGTGTTCTGGGGTTCCTCCAGCCGCCTGCTGGCCCTGCCGCCCACTGGCCCTGCCGCCCTAGGGCTAAAACCTCGGCTCACATGGACCTGGGCTTGGCTCGGCTCAGCTCAGCTCCCAATGCTCTGCGTGCTGCTGGCTCCCAGCTGTGCTGTTCCTTCCTGCAGGGCTGCTAGGCTGTCCTCAGTGGGAGGTTAGCTTCTCTGTGTCGTTCTGTGGGTGCTGGGGCTCCAGAAGTTGTTCAGAGTCCCCTTTTACATAGTTTGGGGGGAATCTGGGGGCAGAGTGGCTTGGATGAGCTGTTTCTACTCCGCCATCTTCTCCAGTGAATTCTTAATGATGACTTATTAGGCATGCTATATGTAGAGGGGATTTTTTTGAGGGGGTATGTGTTGAACTCAGTGGCCACTGATATATCTTCAAACTCTTAAAAGTCTGTGGTTCAGTGTTTTTGTGAATTCTGCAAAGAGCTGTGTTCATGGTGCTGATCCTGGCATGAATGGAGTGTTCAGACATGTGACTAGTCAGGGGAGATTCCAAGCAGTGAAATAGTTTGTGAATTTGAATTAGATTTAAAATGAAGCAGCTCAAGAGGGAATATTGTTTAGCTGATCAGAACTTCAAACTATGATTAGAGTGTAGAATTTCTCTTTTTTAAAAAAATAATTTTTAAACATTTTAAATAAAAATTTAAGCTTCAAATTTTTCTCTCCTCCCTAAGACACTAAGCCATTTGATATAGATTATATATGTGCAAATCATATAAAATATATTTTCATATTAGTCATGTTGTAAAAGAAGAAGCAGAACAAAATGGGGAAAAAGTACAAAAAAAAAGTAAAAATAATAAGTTTCAATTTGCATTCAGACTTCATCAGTTCTTTCTCTGGAGGAAGAGAGCATTTTCCATCATGAGTCTTTTGGAATTTAGACTAGAATTTCTTTTTTTGCTTTTTTTGGAGGGCAATTGGGGTTAAGTAACTTGCCCAAGGTCACATGGCTAGGTTTTTGATTGTGTGTGCGTTCCAGGGCTGACGCTCTACTCACTGTGCCACCTAGCTGCCCCTAGACTAGAATTTCTTGATAAAACTTGGTATGCTTTGTAGTGGCCATTTCCCACCTAGCTAAAGATATGGTGGCAAAATTAACAAGGAGCGTTCTTTTCCTGTTCAGTTAGCAGTCACTATAGGCAAGGCATTGGGTTGGTACTGAGGGATTTTTTAAAAAATGCATCATTAAGGCACGATCCCTATCCTTATGGAGTTTAAAGTCTAGTAGGTAAGAATGGCATGTTCACAAATATCTATGGTAGTAAATAACACATTATAAGGGGGGGGGGATCGATTAGAAGCAGGACCAGTAGTGTCTGGGGGTACTGCTATTCCCAAGGCTCTTGGGTTGATGATTGTGGGTAATCTTTCTCAGTCTGAAGGGAGATGATGGTTGAGGTGGATAATATGGGTTTGACCTGTCTGTCCATGCTGTCTCCTGTGTTTACCTTCTTGTATCTATATTGGTTTGCCCATCCTATAAGTGGCGGTTGGAAAAGTTGTTATTCATTATTAGCAGGGATAGGTAGGACACTTATGAAGTGAACTGACCTAAGAAGATAATCAACCAATGGCAAGCTAGAAATTATGGTCCGAAAAATAGTGGTTTGGTATCAGTGAAGAGTCTTCAGTTAATCAGAAAAGTCTTTTGCTTGTATCATCTGAAAGCATCTGTCTTATATTTAATAGTATATCAATTTTTGGGGGCGGAGCCAAGATGGCAGAGTAGAAACAGCTCATCCAAGCCTCTCTGCCCCCAGATTCCCCCCAAACTATGTAAAAAAGGACTCTGAACAACTTCTGGAGCCCCAGCACCCACAGAACGACACAGAGAAGCTAACCTCCCGCTGAGGACAGCCCAGCAGCCCTGCAGGAAGGACCAGCGCAGCAGTCTGGGAGCCAGCAGCACGCTGAGCACAGGAGCCGAGCCGAGCCCAGGTCCGCGTGAGCCGAGGTTTTAGCCCCAGGGCGGCAGGGCCAGCAGCCAGCTGGAGGAACCCCAGAACACCAGGAGCTGTGGCGACTCCAGAAGTATCAACATAGACATGCCTAGGACAAAGTAAGAGGTTAGTGTCCTATGGACTTTGGGACCTGTATTTGGGGAATGCGTCAGCTCCCTCCCCTGGGGGCTAGAAGCCGCTGAGGAGACACGCCATTTTGTAGTTTTCAGAGGCATTTCTGGCTCCCAGCCTACAAATCATGGGGAGATCCAGCGATCAGTCTTGGGGGATCGCTCTTGCTTTAACCTCCCTGGATCTGGATTGTGATCTAGGGTGGAAGTTGTGGGTGGGTTTACAGCTTGCCAGAAACGGAAGTTGCCCCCCACACGTTCGGGACGAAAATTCCTCTAGCTGGCCTTAAAGCCATAGTGTGGCAACAAGCCCAAAAGTCAAGCAATTAAGTGGCAACATGCCAAGGCAAAGGAAACAGAAAAATGCAACCCTAGACTCCTATTTTGGGGGCATAGAGCGGGAAAAGGACTGTGAGGTCAGAAGTCCTGCTCCAAAAGCCCCAGGGGAAAACATGAGTGGGTTGCAGGCCATAGAGGACCTTAAGAAGGACTTTAAAAATCAAATAAGAGAAGTGGAGGAAAAATTAGAAAGAGAAATGAGAAGGATGCAGGAAAAGTATGAAATGAGGGTCAACAGCCTCACCTGAGGAAAACACCACCTTAAAAAATAGACTAGCTCAAATGCAAAGGAGGCCCAAAAGGGCAATGAGGAGAAGAATGCCTTAAAAAAGTCTAATTTGCCAGATGGAAAAAGAATCTCAAAAGTTCACTGAGGAGATTCATTCCTTCCGAGTTAGACTGGAGCAAATGGAAGCTAGTGACTTTATGAGAAATCAAGATGCTGTTAAGCAGATCCAAACAAACGGAAGATTAGAAGGCAATGTGAAATATCTCATGGGAAAAACCACTGACCTGGAGAATAGATCCAGGAGAGACATTTTAAAAATTATTGGACTACCTGAAAGCCATGATCAAGGAAAGAACCTAGAAATCACCCTTCAAGAAATTCTCAAGGAAAATTGCCCTGATGTTTTAGATCCAGAGGGCAAAATAGAGGTTGAAAGAATCCACCGATCACCTCCTGAAAAAGATCCCAAAAAGAAACTCCCAGGAATATTATAGCCAGGTTCCAGAATCCCCAGATCAAGGAGAAAATACTACAAGCGGCCAGGAAGAAACAATTTCAATATTGTGGAACACAATCAGAATAGCCCAGGACCTGGCAGCTTCTACACTGAGGGATCGAAGGGCATGGAATATGATATTCCAGAGGGCAAAAGAACTGGGAATGAACCCAAGGGTCACCTACCCAGCAAAACTGAGTATTTTGTTTCAGGGGAAAATATGGTCATTCAGTGGAATAGAGGACTTTCAAGCATTCTTGAGGAAAAAACCAGAGTTGAATAGAAAATTTGACATCCAGATGCAAGAAGTAAGAGATGCTTGAGAAGGTAATCAGGGAAAAGAAATCAAAAGGAACTTATCAAAGTTGAAATATTTACATTCCTATATGGAAAAGCAATATCTGTGATTGATGATATCTTTCTCACTATGAAAATAATGGAAGAAGGGGGCGTGGTCATATGAATACATATGTGAATGTGTGTGTATATGGTTACAGTTATATATGGATAGAGGGCATAGGTTGAATTTGTTGGGAAGGGACAATACTCAAGGGATGAAATTATGAGGTGAGAGAGGAAAGTGGCAAGAGGAGATGGGGAGAGACATGGTAGGGTAAACTATCTCATGTAGGGGAAGTGGTTGCAAAGGAGGGGGAGAATAAGGAAGGCTAAAAAGGCAAAACCACATTCACATTGAATTTGGTTCAGGGAGAAAATGACATACATACTAAATGGGATATCTCAACCTGCAGCAGGATAGGGGGAAGGGGGATGAGAGGAGGGATGATGGATGGGAGGGCATCCTTGGGGTGAGGGGAGGTTGGAAGTACCCACTATAGAAGAGGGACGGGATCATGTAGGGAATGGACCAGGTGGGGGGTGGGATGAGTGGGAGGTAATTATAAACAGCCTTGTACAATATATCTACCATGATAATGTTTTGCGTAGCTAGACATGTACAACATATACTGAATTACTTATCTCCCAAGAAGGAATGGGTGACAAGGGAGGAAGGAAATGGATCTGAAATTCGAGGTCGTAACATTAAATGTTTCAAATATAAAAAAAAAAATAGTATATCAATTTTTGGTTTTTTAACAGTTGATAAAGCTATCCCTTTACTTAGGCATTAATAAACAGAATTATTCTCATCTTAGTGTTATATATGATGAATACAGAACACATGTATGATACTGTACAAATTAAGACTGTTTTTCTGTCTGTTTCTGTCCGTCTCTATCTCTCTCTCTTTGGTGGTAGAGGGGGAGGAAGAGTCTAGACCTGTTAGGGACTCCTAGTCTGGAAACTATGTCTGCAAATGCATATAAGTCACTCTTCTGTGATGTTTAGTCTTAGCTGTCTGGGAATCCTGAAAAACTGTGTGACTTGTCTTTTGGTCATACTGCTTAGTATGTGTCAGAAATAGAACTTGAACCAAGATTTACAGACTCCAATGACAGTCATTTCTCTGGCATGCTGCCTCTTTAAAGATTCAAATTAGGGTACCTTATTACCTGTCTTTCCAGTGGGCATGAAGTAGTATAGTGTTCTCAGGGGAATATAGCAGTAGGCGCATGTGCTTGAAAAAAATTAAAATGCAGATCATGATTTTTTTCTTTGTGAAAAGATTGATGTATTAAATATTTATGCAAACACATTAAATTGGCAAGTGTATCAAAACATTATTACATATTCATCACCTTCACATCTCATCATCCAGAAAAAAAAAACACAGAAAAATCCTTCTATTTAAAAATAGAATGAATGGCTATAAGGTTTACAAAGTCACACTTTCTAATTTTCCCCATATTAGAAGGAGAGCTATTTGTAGGTTTTCTTAATTCACACAAACAAAATTAATAGTAATACTGGAAAACACAGATAATTTGTCAAAAAATTAAAAAAAAAACTGAAGATTTGTTCCATCACAGGCTTCTCTCCAAAATATTTTATGCAAAATAAATATTAATCCACATCCTGTTAGAAAGAAAGGTCCCTTCCTAGAAATAAATCAGTCTTAATGTGCTATATATGTGGCCTCTCTGAACCTTAGTTTCCTTATCTGTAAAAGTGAGGATGAAAATCCCCCAAAGCAGAAATTAGTCTGCCTTATGTATAATCTGGAGTTAGAAGTCATAGATGGGATAGGACTATGTTATCTATATGCTGTGGCATTCTTCTTTCACTTCCCATCTTCTTGTCAGTTGATGTTGCCATTAGGACTTCTAGAAAAGGTGGAGTGGCCTGTCGTCAGAGCTCACAGAGAAGCATGGCTATGTGACCATTTTTGGTCAAAAGATGTGGGAGCAAGGGGTTGCGCTCACTAGAAACCAGTACTTAAGACAGCTTCCTAACAGGGGAAGAAGAACAAGGTGATAAGAAAGGATCTTATCCTGTAATAGAAATTACATCTGGGAGCCAGGAGGAGTAAAGATCTGGAATTTCTAAGACTGTAAGCTATTGTGAATTCCATTTGGAATGGTGAGCTAGGAGAGTTGAGTTTCCTTATTCAGTCACTTCTGTCTTTAGACTATGATCCTAAGGCAGAAAATGTCACTCTCCCCTATGCTTGCCTATGAGCCTAAAGGGGCTGTGGTCAGAATTTCCTGAAGCTATATTTGGGATTTGGAAAGGGAATCAGGAAAAGTTCTAAGAGATGGTTAGAGCTAAATTTCTCCATGTAGGAAGAGTTGAGATATTTTCCTTTTTACTTTATTCTAGGTATCATAAACTGTGATGGCATCTTGTCGTCAGGTTGGAATCTATACATTTATTGGGCAGTAAACTGAGAGTAAAATTCAGATAGTATGGGGGCTCTTGAGCTAAGAGTAGATCTAGTACTGTAATATTTTGAGTAGCATTCTATTTCATCCCCTGTATTGATTTAGGCTTGGCCAGTGAAAGGATGGTCAAAACTGCTTAGGTCCACTGCAGCCCTGGTGATGCCTCCATATTCTAGACAGTTTCGGCTTAGTGCCCTCTTGTGGTCAACAGTGATTCTGCATTCCCATGTTGACTAGAGAGAATAACCTTACAAGTTAGGTGGGCTCCTAACTCAAAGAGAAAGCAGTTCTTGGGTGATTCAGATTTTGCACCTCCTCAAAGTATAATTAATGCAATAACATGCTCTCTTTCCCACACAACCAATGAGTTGTTATAGGTAGGGGCCAATGACACATGGATCACCTGAGTGTGGTGGAGGATTGGCTTCCACCATCCTTTTGTTTTCACCTGTGTCCTCCCTCCTTTCCCTCTTCTCTCTTAAAGGTTTGGGGCATGGAGGAGCAAAAAGAACAATGAACTCAGGAGTTATAAGACTTGCATTTGTGTTTTATTTTTGCCAGTTGTCACTGTGGGCAAGTCACTTTCTCTGGACCTCAGTTTCCTTTTCTATAGACTCAGATGACCCTTTCTACCTACCTTACAAGGTATGTGATGAGTAAGCATCTATGTAAACCTCAAAATACCTTATAAGTATAAGGTTTTAAAAATGTTTCCTTATCTTCCCCACCTTCCTACCTTTTACACTCTTCCACCCCATTTTAAATACTTAACCTGAGGAAAATGAAATATAGCCTTATTTTGTAAAAATAAAAGCTGGGTTCTAGTTTTAGTTCTTTTTAATAGTAATCTGTATTCCAGTTAACTAATTTAATTGTCTACATTTTGTATAAGATGAGTGGGTTGAGGTAGTTGGGAAACTCCAATTCAACCAGCAGTTATTTGGCACTTACTGTATACTAGAAACTGACTTGGAACCTGGGGACACAAAAATAAAAGTTAAAAAGTCCCTGCCCTCAATTGAGGAATACAAAACCAAGCACAATAGCCCCTGGCCTTGAGGACTCTAAGCATGCTATTTAGGAAATTTGGAGAGGCATAGGAACTATCTTGGTTTTATTAGTATGGGTGGGAAAATTTTCTCTCCTGATGCAGGTTGGCACCTTTTCTACAATTTAGCTTCTTAGACCAAGGTTTTTTTTAAATAATTTTTATGCCATGGACCCTTTCTCAGAATGTTGTTTTAAGGTGCATAAAATAATATTATACATATTTATATATATGATTATATAGGAAACCAATTGTATTGAATACACTTAGTATTTTTTTTCCAAAAATTGTTTCATGGATCCCAGTTTAAGAACTACTGTCTTAGTTACACAAAGGCAGTTTGTCAGTCAGTTAATAAGCATTTAGTAAACATTTATAATGTTCCAGGCACTGGTCTAAATGCTGGGGATACAGAGAAAGGGAAATTCAAGAAACTTACATTCTAGTGGAGGAGAAAAATATGAAAACAGCTAGGTATAGGCAAAATACATACAAAGCAATTAGGAAGTAATCAGAAAGGGGAAGGCACTAGCAGAAGGAGGACTAGGAAGGGGTTGCTGCAGAAGGTAGGGTTTGAACTGGGTCATAAAGGGAAGGTGAGAAGCAAATGAGGGGGCAGAATCAGAAAAGATGGCATGTCATGTTGGATGCCTGCGTAGCTGGATTGTACAGTGAGTAGAGGGGGATGGAATGCTAGAAGACTGGGAAGGTAGGAAGGGGCCAGGTTGTGAAGAGCTTTGAATGCCAAGTAGAGGACTTTATATTTGATCCTGGAGGTCATAGGGAAATTCTTGGAGTTCACTGAAGGGTGCAGTGACATGAGAAAATCTTTGCCTTAAAAAATATCATCATGGGGGCGGCTAGGTGGCACAGTGAATAGAGCGCCGGCCGTGGAATCAGAAGGACCTGAGTTCGGAGCGGGCCTCAGACACTTAATCCGCACAAACAAAAACCTAGCTGTGTAACCTTGGGCAAGTTACTTAACCCCAATTGCCCTAAAGGGGCGGCTAGGTGGCGCAGTGAGTAAGAGCTCCGGCCTCGGAGTTGGGATGACCCGAGATCAGATCCAGCCTCAGAAAATGAGCACCCACGCATAAACAATGACTAGCCGTGTAACCTTGAGCAAGTTACTTAACCCCAATTGCTTTAAAAAAAAAAAAATATCATCATGGCAGCAGAGGGGGGGTGGAGTGAAATGGGAAGGGACTCAAGGCAGGAAGACTAGTGGGGTAGTTGTCCAATTTC
Source organism: Gymnobelideus leadbeateri (assembly GCA_011680675.1). Taxonomy (NCBI): domain Eukaryota; kingdom Metazoa; phylum Chordata; class Mammalia; order Diprotodontia; family Petauridae; genus Gymnobelideus; species Gymnobelideus leadbeateri. The sequence continues at coordinate 14,228 of WOXC01005530.1, forward strand.
AAGGCAAAGAAAGGCCTCACCAGGGTGGAGCTTCTATGATTGGAGAGGAGAGGCTAGGAGACATGTTGTGAAGATAAAATGACAAGATTTGGCAATGGACTGGACTGGAGTTTACATGATTTTTCTGGGTTACACAACTATGAGTCAGGAGTGGGATGTGAACATGGATTCTTTGGGGTTGGAAGCTTGTTGTCTATTCTTTACACTGTAAGGAACAAGAACCCTTACAATATCTCTCCTAGGGTACTGGGTACATTCAAGCGCACAGCCTAGACGCCTTATAATTTAATCAATTTGATGTTCGGCATTTTCTTATTTGAAGGTGATGGGCATAGAGGAGATGCAGTATCTTCATCCTCCCCTCCCCCACCCTTCCCTATACATAAATACACACACATATACACACACATACATCCCTATATCTTTACACATTCTTAGAATTTCATTTGATATTCATTTGATAACCCAAGGTGAGTTACTGTATTACAAACATTTTTGGACCAAGTAATTATTATTACTTTTATTAGGAATATTTTCCTGGCCATTTTCCTGTGCATGATTAATGAACAGTGACTAAAGAACCAGGCCTGCAGCTAGAAGGATATAAAAAATTATCCTACCCTAAAACACATAAACACACTACTTCTACATTTTTAAAGAGCTTATGTCTTAAATTTGGAGACATAAACCAAATATAAAATTTGGTAATGCGGCAAATACTTTATAACTAGTCTTCAGTAGGAGAAGAGATACATGGGGTATGATCTCCCTTTCCTTTTGCTCTTCCCTCCCTTCCATGGGGCATCCAAGAACTCATACTACCATCTCCAGAGGCTTCCCTCTCTTTGTGCTTTCCCTTCTTCTCCCACATCACCACTCTGAAATCGTCCAGGCTGATAGGCTGCTTACATAGTTTAGAATGGGTGAGATTCTCCAACTTTATTTCTTCTGGTGAGATGGAAAACCATCAGGACTTAGCATTTGCCTTGCTACTGCCTCCTAAGGTCATCTAAACATCAACAATATACATTTTTTCTACAGCAGGATGACCCTTGACGCTGTCATCAGACCTAACTACATGACTTAAGAAACCCTGGTCCACCTCTTGGCTACACCCTTAGGAAATCTAGACTTTTCTATATGCCTAAAAAGCTGAGTTTTCTTTTATGTATTGTTTCACCCAATTAGAGTGTGAGTTTCTTGGGAGGAGGTATTATGGATTTGGAGTCAGGAAGACCTGAGTTCAAAGATGCCCTCAGACATGTGCCAGCTATGTGATCCTGGCAAGTAATTTAACTTCTGTGTGCCTCAATTTCCTCAAATGTAAAACAGGAATAATGATAGAATCTACTTTCCAGGGTTATTGTAAGGATCCAACAGTACTTGGCACATAGTAGGATCTTAATAAATGCCTATTTCCTTCCTTCCTTCTCTATCACCCCTTTCTTTCCTCTCTTTCCCAGTGTTTAGCACAGTTCTTGACAAATACTAAATACTGAATGCTTTTTCATTCATTGATTAATTCAGTGATTCATTCATTTGTTTATTCTTTCATTCATTCATCAACTTGATCTCTATACCTAGGGAACTGCTACTATTTCAAAGTAGGATGAGTAAAGTATCTTATGGCCATGTGGGAAAAAAGGAGTGAAAAAGGCTGTACAAATGCCTTCTCCAGGAAGTCAAAGTCTGAATTCAGTCATGATCTCCCCATCTAAAAATCATCCATTTATCCATTGACCAACCCATCTACCTGTATCTAGAGTTGGTTAAACATAATTTTAGCATAATAGGACAGACTAACAGAAATCATACTTAAATGTACATAGCCCATAAGAATAAATTTGTTAATCTTTCCAATTTATGTCATATGCAAAAATTACAATGACTAGGCTTGGTATGCCTTGTGTGTAGTAGAAAATATGACCTGATCTGGTCATGCAGTAAATATAATTGAAATATCAATTTATATTTGAGATAGAAACATAAGGAATAGGTAGTTGAAAATGTCTGTAGTAGTAATTCAAAATAATCCTGCCACACTATAAAAAAGGAGCTATATTAGTAAAATTTAATAGTTCAATTGATTCTTCTCCCACTTCAGAGAAAAAAGTCTGTCTGCTCTAAGTGGAAAAAGAGGAAAGCCTCTCTCTCTGTTAACGCAGCTAGAAGGTCGTATTTCCTCTCCCATATTTGAGCACAAGGATGCTACGCTGGGGCCCGAGACTGAAACACAAACCTGCCTGAAGGGTCTAAAAGGAGACTGCTGTGTGTGTTATGTTCCTGGCTGCATGCGTATTGAGTGACCTTGTTCTCCCCATCTAGCAAAAGTGGATTTTGGATAAATTTGTTGTACAATTCTGTGAAAGTGGCCACAGATGCTATTTACTGCAAACAGTATTGTCTTCTATTAAGAATTTTCTTTTTCTTTTTTAAAAAATTTAAGTGCGTCTTCTCTTTTTTCCTTGTTAGTCAGGTAGAAAATTTGGTAGCTCATTGGCTTTGGAGTCAAGAAGTCCTGAATTTGAATCCTGCCTTAGGTATATATTAGCTGTGTGACCCTGGGCAAGTTACTTAATCTCTGTTTGCCTCAGTTTCCTCAATTGTAAAGTGGGGATAATAATATTATCTACCTCACAGGCATATTATAAAGATATAATTAGATATTATATGTTGAATGCTTTGTAAACCTTAAGGGTATACATAAATGCTAGTTATTATTATCATGATTATTATTATACTAATTAGTTCATAAGAAACTCCTCTATAGAAGTTGTTACCTGACACTTTTTTGAGCATCCCCCCACCTCCCAGGACCTTGAACATAAGGGATGCTCAAATATTATTCCCTCATGGTTTGTCTGTCATACATATTGGAACCTGAGGTGGGACAGAATGACTTTCCCTTCAAACCCCTAATGTCCTTCCCCGATGTTATGGAAGAAACGAAACCCACTAGGTTTAAAATCAATTGAGGTTTTCGTGAAATATGAAACTTTGACATTGCCAGGTTTTGTTTGTCCAAGTATAGGAGGAGGGAGCAGAGATACAGGGTTCTCTGCAGAGCCCTGATCAGCTGCTGAGAATGGCACCCAGCCTCAAACATCTCAAGGCAGGGCTTTGGAAGAGCTCTACCAGTCTGTGAGATTTGTTGGAAGCTGTACTTTTCCCTAGTTCCGCTGACAGCTCCATTTCCAGAGCCTTGTCACATATGGGTTTTTTTCTTTTCCTTCATTAAAACTTAGCATTAATTTGGAATGGTCATAGCAAAGATCCACACTATAAAGACTGCTCTTCCTGAAGGAATTCTGCCCATGTGGAGCCTCCCCAAATGAGGACGAGGAGAAAGCTGCTGTTGAATGAGAGCTGAGAGCAGCATTCCCCTTTCCCCGTGTGGATTTATTAGTCATAGACAACTGGATTAAACCTCAAACACTCAGCTGGGGAGCTTCTTGGGCATTTATGACTGGTGAACAATGGTGAAATGTGTGTAGCTATTTCACTTAGTTTCCATTCTAAGGTAGGGTTTACTTTTAGACTTGTAAACATTTCAGGCTCATTGGTTCTCTAATCTTGCCTATGGTGGTTTCTCGTTTATTCACCATGGCAGACAAAAAGGGGTTCTAGAAAGCAGGAGAGCCGATGCTTTTCTTTCAACTCTTGTTTCCTCATCTTTATTTTATTTTATTTTATTTTTTGCTTTTTTTTTTTGGAGGGCAATTGGGGTTAAGTAACTTGCCCAAGGTCACACGGCTAGGTTTTTGTTTGTGTGTGCATTAAGTGTCTGAGGTCGGATCCGAACTCAGGTCCTTCTGACTCCAGGGCCGATGCTCTACTCACTAAGCCACCTAGCCGCCCCTTTCCTCATCTTTATAATGGGGATAATAACACTTATTTCACAAGGTTGTTGTGAGGATCACATACATGAGATAATATCTATACGTGTGTGAGTGTATACATGGTGCTTCATAAACTTTGAAGTGCCACATAAATTCTAGTGTTAGTATCCTTTTTTATTTTTTAGTATCCTTTACTATCATTTGATGAAAGCATGATACACTGGAAAGAATGGCGTCAGAGAACCTAGGTTCAAATTTGATGCTTAATCTGTGTGACTTTGGATAAGTGAATGAACTTATCCATTTGTTGAGCCATTTGTTGAGCATTTACCGAGAGGCTCCTAACTATGTTGTGGGAAGCCACTTAACATTCAGCTCAATTAATCAGAGACTGATCAAGCAGCTCAGGTACTGTAGTCAGGCATCCCTGGTTTCTGGAGATATATAGACAAAAATGAAATTTTCTCTGCCCTTAGGGAGCTTATATTTTACTAGGTAGCTCAATATGTACACAGGTCAAAAAATGTGTGTGTGTGTGTGTGTGTGTGTGTGTGTGTGTGTGTGTGTGTGTATGTGTGTGAAGTCAAGAAGACACATCATTTTCCTGAGTTCAAATCTGGCTTCATACACTTAGTAGCTGTGTGACCTGGGCAAGTGACTTAAACCTGTTGGCCTCAGTTTTCATCACCTATAAAATGAGCTGGATAAGGAAATGGCAAACCACTCCAGTATCTTTGCCAAGAAAATTCCAAATGGGGTCATGAAGAGTTGGGCATGACTGAAAATGACTTAACAACAACTATATATGTACGTGTGTATGCACATGTATGTGTATATGTATGTACACACACATACATATATTAAGGTAACATGTCAGCCAAAGGGTATGAAATCTTATTTTTATTTAAATGAAGGTAATTTTAAAGTACTATTGAAAATAGCAAGTGAAAAACTTAAAAAGAACAGAAAATTATAGATTTTTATCTGTCTGAAAATAGGGAGAAAGAAATAGGAGAAAAAAAGCACTTCCCCAACTGCCTGCATTCATACCCAGGGGAAAGTTCACCAACCATCTGGCTTGATTCACTCTCCCATTACATCATCCCATCTGTCCCCAATAAATGGAAGGCCTCACCTATTGGTAGGACTGAGAAGGCACAGTACTATTCTCCACTACTCCTTAGTACTTGTGTCCTCTGTATTTATTTCCCTCTCTCTCTACTAGAGAGATTCAAAAGCTCTCATTATGGCTAAAAACAAAAACAGAAAACCTCCTAATGGCCAACAATAAAAACCCTCTGCTCTCCAACTCAGGTTCCAATAGCTCCTTCAGAACTGTGAAGATTTCAACTACCAGATTTCAGTGAAATTCTTCTGAATCCTTCCCTTTTCCTTTTAAAATTGGTCTCAATAGGGTGCTACCCAGAGGTAAGGATGGAGGGTATTCCAAGGCTTGGGAACTGTGCTGTGCTAAAGCATAGAGAAGAGATATGGAATGCTGAATTCAGGCAATAAGCATAAGAACTGGCATTTATATAGTACTTTCAGGTTACACCATTATCTCAGAACAGCTAGTTGTTCGGTTGGCTGGAACATGGAACACAAAATAAGAATGGAATGTTCACTAACTACTGGGCACATCTCCCTTTCTGATTATAGCAGTTCCCTCTGTCCTCAGTGGATGGAATGCTTTGAATAGCAGACTAAGTAGATTGAATCTTATCCTAGAAGCAATAGAAAGCCATGTTGTTGTCTGACCTGTGCCTTGGGAAGAGCATTTTGGCAGCTGTATGGAGGATGGGTAAGAGAGGAGAGACATTGGAAGCAGAATGAGAGGGGAGGAATGAAAGAATAAATTAGGGAGGTGGTTGAGTGAGTAATGGATTACCAAGATGCCACGCCTGGGGAACCAACAAGACTTGGCAACTGATGGAATGTGAGAGAGGAGGAGGAGGGGTCATAAAGCTGGCTAAATGGGACACAGAAATATGAAGGAGTTAGTTTTAGGGGTAAAGATGACAACTTTCCATTTGTAATGAATTATCTGAGCCTGAATTTGGAGTTCAACAAGTGATGATGATAGTACAGCCCCTAACGGGTTTTTGGTGATCATCTCCTCATTGGAAACCTCAGCCAACTAAGAAGTGCACTAATTAATTTAAGAACTAAAGCCACAATTGGAAATTGCAGAGAGGCAGATTTTGGATCCACGTGAGGATGGATTTTCAAATTACTAGAGCACTCTAAAATGAAATGGGCTCCCTCCAGAGAGACCTCGTGAGAGGTCTTCAGGCAAAAGCTAGATGACCACTAGTTATAGATATTTTAGAGGGGATCCTTAGTTAATTACCAATTAAATTAGATGGCCTCTGAGACCCCTTCCAACTATGAGTTTATGATTTTTTGAGAGAGGAAGGACTGGGAGGCAGGGTGCTGTCATGGCAAAGCTGTGAGGTCTACCAGTGGCTTGGGGGGCTTCTGGGCTTTGTGTGAATCATCGTGCTTGATTTAAACAGCATTTGGAACATAATTCAATCCTTCCATGATGATTCAGGGTCATAATTTTAAACCCCAATGGTTTTACTGAGCGGTAGATGTAGGCAATTTGGGACATTGGGCTGAATCTGCACTGACCTCTGCACCTATTTCTCCAATAAATCCCCAATATACATTTTATTTTTGTTATTTATCTCTTTCTCATAAGAGTGGAGTGCAGAATGTGCAGCAGTATGACCTTAGATGCCTCTTTGCAAAATTAATTATTGAGGCGATGTCCAAAGAAGGCTTTTCCTAACTTTTCTTGCTCTTAAAAACACCCTTATCAGCACTGTCTTGAGTGGGTCCCTCTGACTTCTGTGGCATTCAAAGCTTCCTATCATTTCAGCATAGTTGGCACTTTAACCTTTAGGTCAGTTTCAACACACTCTATAACTCACTTGCATTAATTTCATGGGGCAACATCATCATGCCATAAGATCACAGATTTAAAACTGTAAGTAAAGGTCATCTTAATCCTTTCACTTTACAGATAGCAAACTGAGGCCCAGAGGGTGTTGTATCCATTTATTTCTTAGGATATTGCTAAAGAACTTCAAAACCATGGATAATTTTTTTAACAACCAAAGGCATAAATGGGATTTTACATTGCTATTTATTTATACCTAGATGTCCCAATACTATTAAAATTACTTCTGCTATCACAACAATAACTACTACTATTACAACAACAATCATTTATACTATTACTATTACTACTACTTACTTCTTTATATTTGCATACCTAGCACCTAATATAGTTCCAAGGACATAGGTCAAGTAAGGCTTGAGGAGTATGATGGGCTACAGACCTTCCAGGGAGAGCTGATGCTGTGAGACTGAACTACCATAAGGAAGGTAGTGCAAATGTGACTTCTCATTTTACAAATGAGGAAAAGGAAAGATTTGACCATGACCGCCCGGTTAGTGCCTGAGCAACCTAGAATGTAGATCTGAGTCTAAGTCCTACACACGATTATCAGCATATTTATAAATACATACTCATCTTGGATAGTACCTCACATCTGAGACTGGCCAGATTAGATAATGTCCAGGTGAAGATCCTAGGGGCTTATCAATGCAAGGAAATTAGGTTGATTCTCTTCCAAAGGATCTTTATTCTCCCAAGAATACAGGTAAGATTTGGTGGCTCCCTGTACCTAGACCCAAATGGTCAGCCTCAGAGAGAGTAGCACTAACTCTTGCAATTTGAAAATGGGATAGTACTCCACCCTTGGGGATGAGGGACTGTCTGGATCACATTTTCCTGCTGACATTCCAACTGTGACACAACAGAATCTCTTCCAATTCTCTAATTCTGTGAACACATTTCAATGACACCAAAAGTCACAGCTTGGATGCCAGACCTCTGTCTATCAAATAACCCAGATTTTAGTGCACAATAGTATACATATCCTAAAGCAGCTGGTTCTAAACCAGACAGAATCATCATTATGCCAGTTTCAGTCTGAAATAGAACCTGGCAAAAAGAGGAAAAATACTTAAATGTTGGTCAAATTGTTGGCCAAAATGAGCTTATGACAATTTTGTGCATTAGGATGATTCATTAGGTCACATCCAAAGGTTTCACAGAAATACTTTAGGTTCTTTGAATATAATAAAAATACTTTATATGTGTCACATGGTACAACTTTCTAAAGCACATTTACATAGAGCTTATATTAGACATTTTATGGGTAAAAAGATTAACGTTGAAGGAGACTCAGCAAGTCTATTCAGTGAGGCAAACTTGTAAGGCATGTGTCAAGGAATCCATGTGTGTACCATCAGCAGCAACTACAACTTAGTGACTGACACAAAGTAGGCACTTTATAGGAGCCTACTGATTGATGCATCATCATTGGTGAGGTAGCATTTCGAAGTAGGAGAAAGATGCACTTAGAGCTAGGAGAGTTTTGTGTTTGAATCTTGCCTCTGACAGTAACTGTATAACTATGGCAAGTCCCTTGACATCTTTGAGCTTTAGTTTCCTTATTTATGAAAATGAAACAATGAAATTTGGACACATTAATTCAAAGGGGTTTTATGAGGATGCTGTTTTGTAAACTTTAAAAGACTCTAGAAATATGAATTGTCAGCCATCTTCAACAAATATGTTGAGGGAAATTATTAATTACCACTAAGAGGGGGGTGGGGGAATTCAGACTTTTCTCCCTACTTTCTTTTAGTTACTAGGTCAAGGCAGACTCTGAAGGATATTGTTGATGATGAGATTGGGTTCAATCTTGGGTGGGATGCCACCCAACTGGAAAGCTTAGTTCTGATTAAAGGGTAAAGACCGTCTTATCCAGGTGGAATTCTTAAATGACCCCACCATGGTTCTACCTAGGTAAGACTGGGAAGAATAGATCCTTTTTTTTCTAGTGCAAAGTGGGGGTGTTCTGGGTAGAGAGGAGTCTCTTTGTCCAAGACTGACCTAATCAAAATCATGGTTTCCCCCCCTCATTAGAATAAGCCTGCCTTCCATTATATTTATTCTCTCATTCATTGTTAACCAATCAGAGTTGATTTCTGTCTGTTGGGAATACCCATTCTTCCAAAGGTATTTAAACATCCAGTCCCTCCCCCCCAAGTCTTTGGCTTATGAGAATGCTACTGGCCTCATTTTCTTAATTATTTGCTTGCCATAATTAATGCATTATTACCCAGAAATTACATCTGTTGGACTTTTCATTTGTCACAACATATAGAATGAAAGATAGCATAAGGCATTGTGCTAGGTCATGGGAATGGAAAGGGGCATGATGGCTTTGCTGCCTGTAACAGACTGAAGATACACTATATACTAAAATAGCAGTCTTCTCCCCTCCACTTCATGAAACCTTTTCCTTTAAATTACAGCTGGAGAAAAAGGTTTTCTAGAGAAGACCTTTCCTAATCCCTCCTCCCAAATACTGGGGCTCTCTTTTCCTAAATACCTTTTATTGATATACTTTGAATTTATTCTTCTGATATGTATTGTATATATAAAAACATACGTACTTGTATCCCCTATCATAATGTAAACACTCTGATTACAGGGGATCATTCTAATTCTTTGTATTTATATACCTAGCACCTAACATAGGGCCAGGCTCACAGTAGGAGCTTAATAAATGAATGCTGATTGATTACACTATCAGAGGGGATGTCCACATTGAGTAGGATATCAGATCCATGGAAAGATAGAAGTATTTTCAGGTAAAGTTGGGAAATGAGAAATCCCTGGCAGGATTAATAATGATAGATTGTACAAAAATAGGTTAAAGTAGTAAAGGCTATTCAGTTATCAAGAAAAGTGTCCAAGGACTGATTCAATAACTGTATTCATCTATCGAAGCCTTATAGAGGTAGATGACTTTTTCTATGGTGGAAAATGGGAATATATTCAGGATATGAGTTTAATTGAACAAAGGAACATGAATGCTGTGGAAACTTTCAAAGCCTTCAGTTTTTTGGACCAAATACAGAACAATAGGATTATATATTTGAATTAGAAAAGCTTTTGATTACTTTAATCAACACTTTCTTTTAGGGACGGTATAACTAATCTTTAAAAATAATTTAGCTTCCTAATTTGGAATTATTTTTGATTAATGAAAAGGGACTGTATCCTTGACATGCTATTGAGAAGTTGTGACATAATTAATCTTCCTAATTGTTCCAGTTGAGGCCTGTTTAATCTTAGGCTCTTATCATTGCCTGTTGCCTATGCCTGTAAAATAGACACAGGAAGAATATTCTCTCTTCTCTTGGATTCCCCAAATGGCAGAATAGTGGTTAATCAAGTAAGGGCCAATGCTAGATCTTTAAATCTCTTTCTCTCTCTCTACACAAACACACACACAAACACACACACACACGTACTTTTTTATGATATATACATATTTTCACATAGTTTTACACTGTTTCCTGACCTTCTTGGTTTTAATAACTCCTAATGTCTTAATATGGGAGACAGTCCAGCAGTGTTAGGTTGGAACCCAAAGGTTCTGGATTCAAATTCTGAATTTTCTACTTTTCTTTTTCTAAAAAATGAGGCATGCACTGGACTAATAACTTCTAAGTTCCCCTCCAACCCTAAGCCTATTCATTCACATTGCTGTGTGTGTCTTTCCAGAACCGTGATCTCATTTCTGTGGAGTATTTTCAGTATGGATATTTCCAATGCAGTTGGACAAATTATTTGTAGGTTACAGACTCAAAGAGTTGCCTGGGGAGGCAGGGTACTGAGACATTAAATAATGTGCCTATATGAGTTAATTCTTATTTATTTCCAAGTTCTATAGCAACATGTTAAAAACCTCATATTTCAATAGACAACAGAGTATTTTTCAAATAAAATAGCCACTCTCTCTCTCTTTTTCTAAAAGACCTTGATGCTGAAACATTTGAGTCACAATATTTAAAATCCTCCAAGTCCTACAATTAGTGTTCCAGGTTTGAATAATTTTCATTTATTGGAGTTTGGAGAGTCTATTGGGTGGTTATCTGCTGTGACACGACTCCTATAACTAACAAGTAAGAGTGTAAATTGCTAATGTTTGAACTAGAAGTATTCAGTTAATCTGTGATACCACTTTGGAGAAATAAAAACAAAGTATAAAATGGAACAGGCGTGGTTATTTACTGTATTACTGAAGAAGTCACAGTGACTGACAAATGAAGTGGATTTTTTTGGGGGGGAGGGCTGGGGAGTTGGTAATCATTTAAGTTCAGAAGTGAGAGGATCTGAACTGTACTTGTTTTCCATCGTTGTTTGCTTTTGGTTCAACGTGCAAGTCATTTTATTTACACCTGATTTTTTCCTTGAAGGGGCCAGTGAACATTACAAATAAGGACAATTTTCCTACCTTGATTTTAGCCAGAATTTTCACGGAGCATTGGGGGTGGGGGTGGGGAGAGAAGGGAAGAACCAAGAAAAGGGCAGGAAAAGAGGAGTGGGAACATTAATAAGAATCCCTTTTCAAAAAATCCAGGAGCTGAGACAGAAGGAGAAATCACGGGGTTCCACCATCTTTTTCCCCAGCAGCACAATCAGGGTCAAGTGGAACAGGTTTCTCAGCTCTAAATCAGGCTTGGGTTACAGGAGGTACTGGGGAGCAGGACCTCAGTAAATACAGCTCTAGGGAAGAAGGGCTTTCCTCTCCTGCCTGTGAAGATCTCTTCTCAGAGCTTTTTCTCAGCTCAGCCTGCTCCCTAGTGGCTTTCTTGCCTGTAAATGAGATAATCTCACTTAAATGGCACTTACTGTGGGCCCATTGTGGGGAGAAGTTAAGGTTGCCTGCGAAGAAATAAATGCGTGTGTATACACACAAAGTATACAGCTTTAAGGATGTATACAAATCCCTATAGATAAAATCTTACAGCCCTGTCTTTTATAAATATTTGAATATAGTTATCTATTGATCTATATCTGCATAGATATATAGTAGATAGATAAGTGCATTCTCTATCCTGTGAAGCTCTCTTTCTAAAACTACTTAGCTCCTTGTCCACACACAGACACACACAGTCTACCCATATACCACATCTATCTGCCCTATTTAAGACTGTATAGCTCACACTTGCAGCCAGCTGGGGAGCTGTTGCTTTCTTTGGAGGATGAACCAAAACAATACTGGAGGAAAGGGACAGAGTTAAGGGGGGGCTCCTCCTCAGTCTCCCCGCTTTCACCCACTCGTCCCCCCACCCCCGCCGGCCATAGTTACAAGAGGGTGGAAAGTTGGCCAAGAGGAAGGGCAGAGGGGTAGAAAGGCTCCTGGGAAGCGCGCATCTACCACCTGGAGCTGTGCGCCTGTCTTTTGGCAGCCGGGGCGCCCTCGGACAATCTCTGTCTTGCCAGCAGCTGGTCGTTTCTCCTGCCCCCCTTCCCCCTGCAGCCGGCTCCCCAACAACTCCCCCGGGGCGTGTACTGGGGGCAAGTTCGAACATCGAGCAGGTCTCCAGCCCACCAGGATTCAGCGGCGACATGAACTTACCTACCCAGCTTGGGAGTACAAACCGACCCTAGCTGGAGTCTTTATACCCCCGCCCCAGTTCTACCTCCTTCTCCACCTCCCTCCTCCTCTCGCTGCTTTCCAACCGCCCCCCTCTTCCCCCGTCCTGAAATTAGCTAAGGTGACAGGGACCGTCTGCAGGATGTGACCAAAAAAAAAAAAAAAAAAAGGCTCTCTCAAGGACTCCTGACTACTCACATCGCAGGCAGCTCCCGCTGCCAGCGCAGCTGGATCCCCGGGGCGCCACTGCCCCCAGCCCAGCTCGGCACCAGAGGGGCAGCGAAGGGCAGGGGACGACCCCTCCACAACGTCCAGCTCCTGGGGACCCTGCGCTGATCTCGGAGCCTCCTCCTCTTTAGCTCCTGGGGTTGGCACTTGGTGGGAAGGTTGGAGGGGAGGGGGTGGGGTGGGGGGAATTACCAAATTCCTCCCAGCTGCAGGAAGTTGTCCTTTTAGGGGTGGGGGGAGGTGGGGGTGGAATTGCGGAGAGGCTGGTTAGCAGGCGCACAGTCAGAACAGCATGTGGACTGGCTCCCCGTGTTTCTTCAATGCTCTGTGTTTGCAGCTGCGTCCGCTGCTGCTGCTGCTGGGGCGTCTGCTGCTGCTGGGGCGTCCGCTGCTGCCTTCAGTATAGCGTGCTGTTGGCAGCAGTCTCCCGGGCGCTGGATGAAGAGAGGGGACGTACTGCTGCTGCCGCGTCGTCTGCTATATGGTGTCTTCTGTGGGGGGGAGCAGTCGCTGCTCCTCCTCCTCCTCCTCCTCCTTTTCCTCCTCCTCCTCTTTCTCCCGTCTGCTGCTGCTGCTGCCTCTGGAGCTGGCCCGCATTCATTTCCCCAGCTCATAGTCAAGTAAGGAGTTGAGACTCTGCGCCTCCCTCCAGGACTGTCGGACACACATGGCTTGTTACCTGGTCATCAGTTCCAGACATCTCAGGAATGGGCATTACCGTGGTATTAAAGGAGTTTTCAGAGGACCCCTGTGCAAGAATGGCTCTCCCTCACCGGTAACTCTCCCCCAAACCCCCCTAACACGCACTCACTCATACGCACTGAGTCCAAATAAACAGAGGGGAAAGAGTGTTGTGTGGGTGGCTGTGTATAAATATGGTACTCAGGGTATGAGCACCTACAGCATCTCTTATCAATAGTCCATACTGTCTATTTATGGAGTTTAGAAATCTGCCACGCACAGAGAGGGGCATGCAACTGTTTACGTTTGTACTCACACCATATGGCTGTCAGGAGCTTTATTTCTCAATGTGTAAATAATAACGGAATGCAGTTAGCTGCAGGAATGTGGATGTATAGATTTCCTTAGGATTCATGCTAAATGGTGCTTCCGATTTTGATTCCGCCAGTTTGGACCAGTTTGGAAAGTTTGGGTGACACTTTATGTTGTGCCTTGAGAAGATTTACTCTATGGGGAAGGAAAAGGGTGCTTTTCAAAGGATATGGATGCATCAGGTCTCAGGCAATGAAAGGTGCTGAGAGTTGTAACATGATTTCATCCAGTGTTTTACCATGAGGTAGCATTAAAGGGAAGAAAAATAAACATGCATTTGTTTGACTTTTTATCTTGCAATGCAAGAGATTTGATCATTCTTAAGTGAATTGAACATTTTCAAAACCATGCTTTCTGGTAAGTTGAAACTGAGCTTGCATGGGGGCTCTTATTTAAATGTTAATTCTCCTTGGAAGATGCTATACACTAATGATATTTTAGACTGCAAATATATTCCAAGAAAATGTAAGTATGAATCATGTAGATGTATTATACCTGCATTCTTAGTAGGTAAATGAACTCAAGGAACAATATACTTTTGGTTCAGGGTAGAGAAAGCCAAATTAACATAGAATGAAATGGAGAGGAATAGTTTTAGATATTGGATATTAGACTCGTTTTTCTTTATAGACAATTTCCAGTATGAACTTTAATGCTTCAAGCGGGTGGATTGACTTTTAGTAAAGTGTTATATTGAAAAGTCTCTGATTATGTTGGATATAGGCTGTCCTCATGAAACTTAAAATGTATTCAGTGCAAAGACAGAACTGAAACTTGAGTTATGAAGGAAAGTATTGCCTTACAGGTGCTTATCTACTATAAAAAGTTTGATTTTACAAACCCCTCATTTATTTTAGCAAATAAGTTAGATATAGGATATCATGGCATGAATCAAAGTTTGAGTCATGGAATCTTAAGGTTATATGAGCTTTGGGTACTTGTTTTTATTTTCAAACTCTGCATTTCTCCCATTTTTTAAGTCCTTGAGGATAAGAGACCCCATAAGCTTCCTTGGTAAGCTGCTTATATGTTTAACTATCTTCAGTGTCAGCAAAATCATTCTTGTATTGAACTCCAATCTGTCATCTTGTAAATGAAGACTATTTGTTGAATTTTCCCAACCTTCAGTCATTCTTGTGGTTCTCTTCCAAATGCTACTTTTAGTTGAGGGAGTTTTGAGTTGGACATGTTATTCTAATAAAGCCCTGAGTAGTTCTGTATATATAGAGAGGCAAGGGATACTTCAATGGTTCTTTGCTTTTACTCCTGCTTCAGTTTGAGTGGGTTCCCACAGGGGGTGGTCTTGCTGTAAATCATGGATTCCTGGGGGATGGGAGGGGAAGGGTAGAAGCCCTGCTGAATGGCCACAGATTGATTGTATTTGGAACCCTGACTAGTCATTTCCCAAATGCATACCTTTGAGTAAGAGGAATCTGGGCCAAGAGGATGCAAGAGTATTAAGGCAGTCTCTCATCAAAATAGAAGTCCTACTGAAGGTGGGTGGTCAAATTACATTATCCTATTTAGAGAACAACAGTTTTATCCATTACTGTGCTGGTTTTTAAATGAAAATTCTAGTTTAATGACCCTGTTGACCATTGTGCTATGACCCCTTTGTTCCAACCTTACACACTGGTCTTTCCCAAACTTATTTTTAGTTTACTTTTACTCCTCAGGCCACCTCCCTTCAGTTAATGGCATGGAACTCCATTCTGCTTACTATAGACCACAACTCCAATTTGTAAATGTCACTGTTATTTTGGATAGATCTTCGGAGGTTCAGGACATTTCTCCCCTCACCTGGATGGCAACTGAAAATGTTGTAATGGGTATATTTTCTGCATTTCATAGTTCAAATCATTGATGGAAAGATTATGTAGCGTGGAGTCCTGGACTGACCCTTACAGATCATCAAATAAGGGTTTGTCTCCTTACTCTGAAACTTGTCATCTAGTTCCCTTTGGGCCCCTTGTGTGATTGTTTCCAGATCCAGCCTATTTGTTTGTATTTTTTTCCTAGTTTGTCAGTGAGTTCATTCTGAGAGACAGAATCAGAAGCTTTACTCAAGTTAAAGTTTTTTTAAGCTGTGTCTGTCTCATTCTTTTTAAGGTATTTTCATATTGATTTAATGATTCCCTTCCTTCTAGCACTTTTCTTCCCTCCCCCTAGTGTTTTTCTTAAGTTTCCAGGTCTGCAATCGACAGGTTATGCTTTTTCCCTTTAAAAAATATAGACACCATACTGGTCTTATTTTTTTTTTTCAAATTTTCCTAACCCTCAGTAAATTCTCAGAAATGGTTCGGTGTACCTTTAAACTTCAGTGAGCTCTTTGTGTAGCTGTTCAACAGGCCCTGGTCATTTGACTACACCTGCCTTCCCATCCCACCCTACCCTACCTGTGGTTTCTGTTCCTATTCAAATTCATAACTTTGTTTTTTTCCCTGAAAATTAGAGATGATATAAAGGGAAATACCAATAAAATCCCATATAATAGAATCTCAGAATCAAAATATACACCAACTTACTTTACCAGAGAGAATAACAGAGCCATAATCAAATGTGGACATAAAAATGTGTTTCTTGGATGGTTATTTTTAAAAGAAATATCTGGAAATGCTCCAGGTATAAAATGTCACTCTCTTAAAAATGTACTTTCACAGTTTTCCATTTGCCCCTAGTGTTTGCTAGTGTGGGTTATTACAGTCAAAACTACTGTGCGCAGCATTTTTTTTTCTTTCTATGCTATTTATTTCATAGTATTTACTTCAGTGGACATTTGCATTATATGTTTAGTGAGAATTGCAGGGATAATAAGATATGTGGGATTTATCAAACCATATTACTAAAGTTAAAGTAAACAATGGCTCTTCTCATCCGAGGGAATGAATGCAAAGATTTTATTTGAAGGTTGAACTTTTTTACTTGTTGGAAAGTACATGTAAGAAGTATGGCATATTGCCTTTATTTCTAACAAGCATGTTTGTTGGAATTTTGCCACAACATAAAGAAAAATTAAAGAGAACAGTTGGCAGTAGTTATCTATTAAAATTTTTCTTTGTTTTGAGAGAAAATTGGAATTCTCACCTTCCTTCTTCCTAAGTAAATACCTAATTCCATCTCCCTCCCCAACCCCAGTAGCACTCAGATGTTTTCCTTATTCCTGTCTGCCAATAAACCTGAACAAATAACTGCCTTAGAAGAATCAACAAGTAAGAAGGAAAAAACAAACTCCCACAAATTCCTCAGAGTTGTGATCAATTAACCTTTAATATTATGTACACATTTCCTCAAAAGACACAAAACATACCTTTATTGTATTATTACTAATAATTTCAAAAGACATATGGGAAAATCATACATTATTTTACCATTACATATACTAAGAATGCCTCCTTGATTTGGTTTTAGAAAGACAGTAAAAGGTAATCTTTAAGGCAAAATCCTTCATTGCAGACCAAGAAAGCTCCTCTACTGCCATGTCAGGATTCAGAAAGCCAAACCGATTTCCTCCAGCTTAGGAAATTTAGATAGAAAAATGCATAGTTCAGTTAAATTGTGATGGTAGTTTTTTGATGTAAAAAAATCTTCATTTTCAAACTAATAATCAATGAGAGGCAGTGGTGCGGAGGATAGAGAGACCCTGGGCAAGTCATTTAATCTCAATATTCCTAGGCAACTCACTAAGAGTATAAATTGCTTAGCAAGTGCTCATCTGTATTGTTGTAGGAAAGGGGTTCTCTAATTCTATGAAGTCACAGGTCAGGTGAAACTCGGTATATACTAGACAGAGTTTAGATTTATTTTATTGGATGCATGAAGAGTTAAAAGGAGTGACATCTTTAAGATTTACGTGTTTCAAATTATTGTATAATTGCCATTGTAACTTGGCTGTATCTCTTTATGTTATTAACTCTCTGCAAGCTTGGATGTGAAATTGGGTACCTTGATTTGAAGAAGTGTCCAATACCATGGCTCAATTTTCAAGAATAGGAACTCTTGGGCTCATGCACACCTCAGTTCTTAGTTGGGACCAATGGGATTTGGGCATCAATACCACTGATCAAAGGCGTTTGCCCTTCATGACCCAACTTGAGTGCCATTTCTTTCATACACCCTCATGTAAACATCTTACCTGAAAGTGTTTTCTTCTTCAGCTACCATACTGTCTCTTCTCTTGTCTTCTCTTGCACCTGGCTTCTCCTGCCTAGTAGGATGGAGTCTTCTTGAAGGCAGGGGTTACTGTTTCATTTTTATCCCCAGTACTCAGCACCATGTTTGGCAGATAGATTGAATCATTACACAAATCAGGATGTGTTTTCAGGAGCTCTGATATGCCTCGTTATCGTTTTTTTGTCCATGGTTCTCGAAGAGGACCTTGATACCAGGAAGGTGATCCTCTAATCACGAGTGGAGAGCCCCGACTCTTTCTGTTTCCTTTGGGCTCCTCTTAGATGCAAGAGACTCTCAATGTAGTCTATGACTTCAGATTCCCAGCTACTATTTCAAAAGGGAATTCTTTCTCCCAAATCAGAACGTTGGCGTCTTTGGATTGTTGCATATCCTTTGATTTTCTAAATATACCAAATCTTATTTCCACATACTTCAGATGTTTAGTATCAAATATGTGTAAAATTATAGGGAAAATGTGATTACTTTGAGGTTGCATCCATATCACATATGCCCTCATGTCAGAAAATTGTGGACTTTGGCAATGTTCCCCATGTTTCTAATGCCTGGTCTGAATTAGGGACATTCTTTAGAATGAACAGACATCTTTTCAAGATGTTTCCAAAATGTCCTCAAATTGGTGCAGACTTGCTAAAGGTAACTTTAAAGATAGACACTTCCCTACACCAATCATTATTATAAGAATATTTCACTCTTACATGGTACTTTAATATTTGCAAAGCAGTTTATATCCTTATCTCAAGAGCATGGAGACAATCATCTGAAGTTATATCCATTTATATCTTAGTAAAGAGGAAACCAAGGCTTAGAAGAATCTTAGGAGCTTGACTAGGGTAGGTGAGTGCCTAAGGCAAGACTTAACCCTAGGTCTTCTTTACTCTAATGCTCTAACTACTATGCCAAAATGTTTTAGTGCATCTTCCTTGTGTGGATATGTGAACAAATAATAGTTTCTCTTCAATTGAAACCTTCAGTAGAAGAGACCTTGTGGTTCACTGAGACAATCACTATTTCTAGAGTTGGAGGACTTAGTTCAAATCTTGTTCTAATGGTTGCTGCCTTGTGACCTTGTGCAAACCATTTAACCTCTCTGTCTCTCGGTTTCCTAATTTGTAAAACGAGTGGGTTGGATTGGCTGGCCTCTGAGGACTCTAAATAGCTCTATAAGATTATATTTTCAATGTAGCATACATGGTTGCAATTGATTGGAAGCCTATTATTTCGACTCATGTTAAATACTATACCATTTATTTTTTTCCAACTGCATCACTCCAAAAGCTCTCCATCTTTTCCAAACCAGACATGGAACCCTAGCTTTAAGGACTTATGCTCTAGGAAAAGCATAATAGGTATTTAAATACCTACTAGAAGAATTTCCTGGTCTTTCAGATTTTGCATTCTGCTAGCTTAAAGGAGGTTTTGCTATAAGAAGAATGAAAACTATGTTTCAGTGGTGCAATTTGTGAATTTTTAATGGACTACACTGTGTTGTTCCTTATGACAAGGAAATCTGATGCAATAATGTGCTTGAGTTTGTTACTCTTAGGTACTCAATTAAAATAAGCTCTGTGCTCTATGATTCTGCTCTTATAATTTGGAAATAAAATAAAACTAACAAAATCACATGCTGAGTTAATTTATATGCTAAATATGGAATAGCATTAAATGTTGGATTTGATCATTTGTAGCATTAAGCAATCCTACCCTTAAATAGCATGGTCTCATGAATGACTGTGTAGTCTTTGATGAATAATGTGTGTTCTGTATTAACAGAACTGGAAATGCCAGTAGGCTTAAGGCTATGTCAAGAACAAGGAGAATAGTGAATGTTTAAATAACGTTATCACATTTAATTCAGTATGAGCCTGCTTTATTCAAAACAGCCCCTTTCATAGAATTTGTTTTGTATTTGTGAGTTCATTGAGTGTTGTATTATATAAAGCGACTTGAATTTGGGTTATAAAATATTCTTTTGCTTTAAAATTTGTTTTTGTTTCCCACCAAATATATATATATATATATATATTTGTAGAAAAAAGCTACAAAATGATAGATGGTGAACTAGATCCCACTTAGCCTTCCATTTAAACTAATTTAACTCAAATGATGTTGAAAATAGGTTTAGGGAGAAAATCTTTTTAAACTGGGGAATATTTTCGTGAACTGTGGTAGGAATGAAAATATAGTGAACCATTGTTATTTTAGGCTTTATTCAAGTTAAAGGTACACTATTGTGTATTGTTCTTTAAAGAAAATCTTGGAAAGTAGGATTTACATAATGTCATGCAAAATGGGTATTCAATAAATCATTTGTTTTGTTGTTCTGTTCAAGGAAAAATTCAATATGTATGACATTATCTATTTCAAACTTTTTGGTGGAAAAGTCTCATTTGTTTCACTCCTGCTGTGCTTACTAGCAATCTTGAGACTTAATGAGTTGCATCACTGATGGGGAAATCTTAAACTATTTCTTTTCATTCTGGAACAAGGGAGGTAAGAGTCTCACTATGTCCAGTGCTAGGCTTCCCATTTTAGAGTGACATTGAAAGGTGCCAGGATGGAGATGGCACAGGAAATCAAGCCATATGAGCAATGTTGGAAGGAACTTTGAATGTTTAGCTGGTAAAAAAGAATGCTTGGGGAGAGTGGGTGGTAGAGTTTTGTTATCTTCAGATAGCTGAAGGGATAGCATCTAGGCTTATTCTCCATAGTTCTGAGGATGTAAATAGGACAAGCGGTGGCGGTGGCAAGTGGTGGTGATGGTGGTGATGGTGGTGATGGTGGTGGTGGTGGTGGTGATGGTGGTGATGGTGGTGATGGTGGTGGTGGTGGTGGTGGTGGTGGTGTGGTGGTGTGGTGGTGGTGGTGGTGGTGGTGGTGGTGGTGGTGGTGGTGGTGGTGGTGGTGGTGGTGGTGGTGGTGGTAGAATCACAGAGATGTAGATTTTAACTCCATATGAAGAAGAACCTTTTAACAATTAAAGCAGTTTAGAAATGAAATGAGCTCCTTTCAGAAGCACAGCTATCTCTCCCACATTGCTACATTCCCCAATGCAGTTTTACTGTATCATGGAGAGGCATAAAAATTAAATGGGGCTTTTTGGGGGGGGGGAGTTGCAAAAGCCACAGATGACATGTGAAGGCTGGCAGATGACATAGAAAAAGTGTGGAAACTTAGAAAGGCATAAAATATATGTATAGTTTTATAGAATATCGACCCAAATTTTATAATAAGGTATTGTAACCAACCCATAAGAGGAAAAGAAAAAAAATAAAAATCAGACTTCTTTTCTGTTATGAAAGGAGGGCCAAAATTTTTTATGTTGATTTTCCAGATTGAGGGGGTGTTGCACCCCTGGCCTTGACAATGGAAGAGGTAATTGTAATGAGTTTCATGTCATTTCACTGGACATATTTAAGCAAAGGATAGGTGACCTTCTGTTAAAGATGTCTTAAAGGGGAGTTCTGCAAATGATTAAACCAGATGACCTCTAAGTCTCCTTCAACGTTGATAATTCTTTAATTGCCTGGAAGCCTACATTCAAACTCCAGCTATGGGACCATTGCCCTGGAATGGTATACTGGACAACATTGAGATGATTTATGCTGCACATTCATTGTGTTCAGTTATAATTAGGCCTGCCATTTTTTTTTTATTTGAAGATTGGCAAATTCCTTTGGGCAAATTCCACTTTATTTCTGCGTGGGTGAAGGAATCCAAAGATACTTTAGTTATACATGGGGATTGCCAGGTTTTTTTAAAGTAGTTACATTCCTCACTCTTGTTCTCCTGTGCCTTTATCCCTATTTCATTTAAGGCAAATGCATTTGTAGGTGAAATACTAATATTTACATCCATGGCCCCTTCTAAAGACATCCTGTTCAAAACACATACCCGCTGTATTTGATAATTACGCTCTCTAACTTCCCTCAAAAACCACAAAGCTCCCTCCAGATTCATAGGAAATACCTCTTACAGGTGACCTAATCCCTTCCCCCCAAGCTATTAGTCAGAACCCCTCAAATTGCCCATCCCCACAACATTCATGCTATTCACTTTCTTACTGTCTTGTGGATAATTCTGTTGCCTTTCTTTAACTTCAGCAACCAAAAATTGTCTTCCTTTCCCTCAAACTTTAGTAAATCAACAGAACCACATAAGAAGGAAAGGACCTCAGAATCCCTAAATTAGGGAGTGAGATGAATCCTGCTCACATTTTGCCTCCCAAGGAACTCTCTGTTTCTTAGTTATCATTTGTACTTGGAATAAGAAGTGATGAAAATAGCACAGCTTCTATTATTGTGGAGGGTCTATATTTGCATAGTTAGCCCCCAAGTGACTTTATCCTTTCCTTCAGACCCAAAGAGAAACCCACTGTGTGACTCCCCACAAGTCAGAACATTGGCTCATCATATGTTTATGACACTGCTCCACAAGGGAGGGGCTGCCAGATGTGAAGCATTGTCCTGTGGAAAGAGTGCTTGGGATCAAAGAACCTGGGTGCCCATCCAGCTGCTTCTCCTTATTACCTGTGTGACCATGAGCAAGTCACTTAAACCTTCTTAGCCTTGTTTTACTCATCTGTAAAGTCGGAGGGTTAGACTACAGCATCTTATTGATCCTTTCTAGCCCAAATTCTAAGTCTAATCAAAACAATAATAATAATAATAATAATATTTTATAGTACCTGACATGTGCCATGCACTATTCTAAGTGCTCAACAATTAATATCTCATTTGATCCTCATAACAACTCTGGGAGGTAGGAGCTATTCTTTTCCCCTTTTAACAGTTGAGGAAACTGAGGCAAACAGAGTATAACTAACTTGCCCAGGATCACACAGCAAGCAAATGTCTAAGGCTGGATTTGGAACCAAGTCTTTCTTGACTCTGGACCAGGCCGTCTAGCCACTGTACTATCTAACTGCCCCATAATGATCATGATAACAAATTAATAATAATAATAAACTTAACTAAGGTTTACAAAGCAGTATATACATGCATATACTCACATATATATCATCTATCTATCTCTATTCTCTCTATCATCCATCTATCTATCCATCCATCCATCTATCCATCTATCTATCTTATTTGTCTGTCTATCTATCTATCTATCTATCTATCTATCTATCTATCTATCTATCTACCTATCTATCTACCTATCCATCCATCCATCCATCCATCCATCCATCCACCCACCTATCTGTATTGAAGGAGACTCTGGTTTTGAAGAACAACCAAGTTTCTTAACTCACCTCTCTGGGCCTTGTTTGTCTCATCTCTAAAAAGAAGAAGCTGGTAAATGAGCTCAGCAGTCTCTTCCAATTTGATGATTGTACAGTTTTAATGCCAGAACTCAGCTTACTCTGTTACCGGGGATGGCTGCTAGCTAAAGGTGTCAGGCCTACAGTAAGAAGGAACTTGAGTTTACCATCTTCCAAATGATAGGAATCATTCACCAACCTTATACATTGTTGTTTTTGTTCAATCATTTCCATCATTTCTGACTCTTCATGACCCCATTTGGGGTTTTCTTGGTAAAGATACTGGAGTGGTTTGCCATTTTCTTCTCCAGCTTATTTTACAGATAAGGAAACTGAGTCAGAGTTAAGTAACTTGCCCAGGGTCTTATAGCTAGTAAACATCTGAGACAGAATGCAAACATAGGTTTTCCTGACAGCAAATCTGGCATGCTATCTGCTTTATCACCTATAATTTAAAATCTTCTTGGATTAAATCCAAAAGGAGACTCCGGTTTTGAAATGTGATCCCCCGAAGAGAGGGCACCCTTTGGAAGATGGTTTATTTTATTTTATCTTATTTTATTTTTTGCTTTTTGGAGGGCAGTTGGGGTTGTGACTAGCCCAACGTCACAGGCTAGTTTTTGTGTTAAGTGTCTGAGGCCGGATTTGAACTCAGGTCCTCCTGATTCCAGAGCCACTGAGCCACATAGCTGCCCCGATGGTTTATTTTTTTTAAGCACAAATAGTAATGATGACATATAGTGCTTTAATATTTACAATGCCTTTGTCTCATCAAAAAACCTGTGAGTTAGATGAGTGTTTGTATAGTTACCCCCACTTGAGAGGAGAAAAACTGGAGTCTCAAAGAAGTTAAGGAAATTGCTATGGATTTTTCTTTTTGCTTGTGGTTCTAGAATTAAAATTAAAATGGATTCCATTGACTTGACTGTTTTTGTTCCAGAATTAATGATAGGGTAAACAACATCTCCACCAGCATAATTTTTATTTTGGGTATTGTATTCTGTCTCTCTCTCTAGCATAATTTTTATTTTGGGTATTGTATTGTCTCTCCTTCTCCCCCCCTCCCCTTTCCCTTCCCCTGTCTCTTCCCCTTTTCCCTCTCTTCCCACTCTCCTGTCCTCTTCCCTTTCTCCCCCCTCTTCCCCTGACTCTCTCTCTTCTTCTTCAGTGTACCACCTCTACAACCTTGAGCAAACTATTTCATCTCTTTGGGCCTCAGTTTTCTCATCTATAAATCAAGGGGGTTGAATTAGATTACCCACTTGTCTTCTTCTAAGTCTGTGAGCCTAGAGTCTGTCTGTCCGTTCATATATTTCTCTACTTAATGGAATGTAGGGGGAGGGGGAAAGGGAGTTTTAACATTCTGGCTAGATTCCCATTTAGATAATTTCATTACATCTAATGAAATTAACTCTATAGTTTCAATAGAATAAACTCTTTCTCCTGTGCATCTGTTGATTATTATAAATATGCTCTCCTCTGCCCTAGCCCGTGGCAGCTCCATTTCCATGGTGTATGAAGAAAACACTTTTCTTGGGTAATTTTGTCCAGCCTGGTTGGAGTCTGTCGGAGCGGGAGCTTGGGTAGGATTTGGAGGGGGAGGGGGGTTAGTCCTTTCATCATGATTATGTTTTTCACTTTAATACCTACAAAGATTCATTTAGTGAATTGCTTCGAGTATAATTTAATGCTTCTTACTAATCGAAACCACAATGTATTTTATTGCATTTCACTGTTCCCGAACATCTTGTGGAAAACACCAGAAGAGAATGAAAATGTGTTGTGCATAAGCTGATGAAGTCCCCACACAGATTAGTTCCATTGTGCTGCCCACTGACTCATATTTCATAACTGTCAAAGACAGGAAATGAAAATTAGGAATTACCAAGTCTGCTCTTCCCCTTCTTGTCTAAGTTGGCATGGAGGACAGAAAACCATCCTTTGGCTATCTGCTGTTCATGGCCTTTTCAGCAGATAGAAGGTAATGTCTCCCTGCCTCAGTGGCTTCACCAAAGCAAAGTCCCATAAGTTGCTTCTTAATGGTTGCAGAGAAGATGAAGAAGGTAAGGGGGGAGAAACAGGACATTGTGACCACACTGTCAAAACCTCAGGACCCTATGCTGTTCTAACCTGTGGTATTTTATTGTCCAATCCTTTTTTAGAACATTAATAAAATATATTAAAAAAGAAAACTACCAGTACAGTAACTATGTCTGACAGCATATAGAGCATTCTACTCCTGAAATTGCACATTCCTTTGCTTGGAGGAGGGAGATCTGTGTCATTATCTCTGCCTTTTCCAATTAGAGGTCAGCTTCCTTTAATATTACATACATTTTTCAGAAATGATCCTTAGATTGGGAAGTACAGACAAATGCCCTAAAGAGTAGAAAACTCCCCTGATATTTAGGAAAGATATGTGTAGCCTCGAAGATATTTCATGTCTGATTTAGTCCAGGCAAGAGGTCTTATTTTAAGTATTTTTTTTTAAGGTGCGGTAGCAATAGGAACAATCAGTAATTTTTTATTCAGTTCTGTGATAAATTTCTATTGTAACCATCTCTGCCCATTCAGGTTTAACGGTACTTTTGAATCAAAGACATATATCTGCCTGAGGTCTGCTGAATTAAGGTCATTTTTTTGGACTGGCTTCTATCTAAATCGGCCATCTGTAAAAGATAATTGTTCAACTTTCTATTTCACTTTGGTTGGCCTAAGTCATGCTGCTAACCATTTGAAACAAATGTAAAATAAAATACCAAGTAGGCTGATAATGAGTAGATCTATGTTAATCAGACATATGGAGTATATCAAGGGTTCTATCTGGGAAGCATTTCATTATCTTCTTAACATTCAGTTGAAATTCAAGGATCCAACAATCACATATCTTAAGAAGTCCAGTACCAAGTAAGTCTGTTGAGTCTTTATTACTTGAGTAGAGAAATAAGTTCCATACTTAAGAGCAGACTAGAGCTTGCTGGTTTAGTAAATTAGGACTAGTAATAGTAGTAATAGTAAATAGTAATAGTAAATTTTTACAGAAAGGTGAACTATATGTGAATGAAATACAAACTTGACTAGGAAAATTTTGCATTTATGCATAATGAGGGGGTTCTATAAAAGAAGCTAGTACCATAGCGCCCAGAGCACTGGACCTGGAGTCAGGAAGACCAGAGTTCAAATATTACCTCAGGTGCTTATTAGCTGTGTGACCCTGGGCAAGTCACTTAATCTCTGCTTCAGTTTCCTCAAGTGTATAATTGGGATAATTATTGCAGCTCTCTTATAGTTGGTATGAGGATAAAATGAGAGACTATTTGTAAAGCACTTTGCATGTAGTAAAGGCTTGATAATGATGATCTCTTTCCATTCTTCCTCTGAATAAGTCAGTAGAATTGTTACTAAGATAATTTTAGAAAAATTCAAAATAACGTTTATATTAAAAAAACATGTTTTAAGACAAATTGTTTATCCATTTCTGTCTGAATAAAGTGGGTTTAAATGATGTTGTGGGCAGGGAGGTGGAAAAAAACACCAGACCTAAAGTAAGAAAGATATGAGTTCAACTCCAGCCTCAGACACTTACCAGCTGTGTAACCCTGGGCAAGTTACTTCACCGTGTTAGCCTTGGTTTTCTCATCTGTAAAATGAACTGGAGAAGGAAATGGCAAATGACTCCAGTGGTTTGCCAAGGAAACCTTAAGATGGGTCACAGATTCAGACACAGCTGAAAAATGACTAAACAACAAAAATGGCTGCTGGGCCAAAGGGGGTAATAGTCCTGCTATCTTTGCCAGATAACATTTGGTGTATTTTATTTTCTCTTGCAAGTCACCTTTTTGGAAGGACTTGAATGGAAAGTTTTCTAGTGCTGTACAACCAAGATGGTGGAATGGCTCAAGTTCACATTCAAGTGGACTACTTGAAGGAACTAATGATGTTTAGTTTAGAGAAGAAAGACTTAGGGGTGGGCATAGGAGTGATCATCAAGTTGCTAATTAAAGCTTCTATAAGTTTTTTGTGGGGGGGGGGCACAATATCCCTGGGCTTCAGTTTCCTCCTTCGTAAGATGGAATTTGGACAAGATGGTTCCCGCTTCCCTTCCAGTGCTAGTTCTTTGAGCTTGTATGGTCTTTGAAGGCCTATCATGTGGGAGAAAGATTAGAGTTCTCTTTGGCCCAAGACAGCAGAAACAGTATCCAAGAGTCGAAGGTGAAAATATAAATTTGGGCTTTATAGGAGGCCTCTTCAAACAGGCACTGCACCAAAGCTCTATGGGTTTCTTCTTAAATGTGTAGATTCCTCCTTGCTTTGTTTGAGGTCTCAAAAAAGGCTGGAGGGGATTGTCTTGACATATGACAAAGAGAATTGGTTTTCATCTCTGAGTTGGACTCAATAGTCCCTGAGGTTTCTTCTACCTTAGATTCTGTGCTTACTCCTTTGCATGTTTTCTTCATATTCTTTGTTAAATTATGGCAGGCAATTAAAGTAAGGAGAAACTCTGGGACTGAAATGTTTTTCCCTGTTAGAATTCGAATGCTACCCTAAGTAGGATTTGAACTCCAGTAGTATACCTTTATTTTTAAATTAATTTTTTTAAAAAAAAGTTTTAATTTTGCTGCTTCTTTCAGTCATTGCTGACTCTGCAACACCTTTTGGGGTTTTCTTTGCAGAGTCACTGGAATGGTTTGCCATTTCATTCTCCAGCTCATTTTATAGATGAGGAAACTGAGGCCTACAGGGTGAAGTGACTTGCCCAGGGTCACACAGCTAGTAAGTGTCTGAGGTCAAATTGGAATTTGGGAAGATGAGTCTATCCACTTTATCACCCAGCTGTACTATCTTTTGTTTTTAGATCATCTCAAGTTTCCCAAATAGCCTTTTCCTGCTACTGCAGCCGAGGATGCTTTATACAGTTCCACAAAAGTTTTCAACATGTCAGAAAAGGCCTGACTTTATTTTGCAATATTCCACACCCCAAAATGTCTCTGCAAACACTAGATAGAGGTACCTTCTCATATATCTTCTCTCAGATTAAGCTTGGTCAGTTATGATTTTGCAGCATTCAATTTTGATTGTTTTATTATGTTTTTCCATTTACTTCTTTGTCATTATGGGGTACATGTGTGTACTTCACTTTGCAATGGCTCATGTATCTTCCCACGCTTCCATGTATCATATTCCTTGCTACTTATAATATTGTGATATTCCATTACCTTTATGTACTGTTTAGCCATTTATCAGCTGATGGGAACCCAGAGAAGTAGCACTTGAAATTTTTATCCATCATTTCATTTATTGGACATGGAACAAACTTTGAGTGATTCTAATTCCAAAGGCTTGTGAGAATCATCAAAGTAGATATTGTATTAGGATTGAGGGCGACAATACAGAGATAAGTAAGAAACCTTCCCTCTCCCCAAGAGGCTGGCAGTCTTAGAGGAAGCTCCCAGTAAATGGGAATAAAGTACCTGATGACATGTATGAGGGAAGGAGAGGAGGAACATGGGGGCACTTCATGTCTGGAGGGGATCGAGGTGGTAGTGATGGGGAAAGGGTGAAGAATGGGGAATATTAGGGCTCCCAAAACAAATTTTGTCTGTTTTACAGTTATATTTATGGGCAGCCCTGGAGGGTAGGACCAGGCTAGTGGGCTTCGTGGGGTGATTAATCAAAAGAGAAGGGCATTGAAGGGGGAAAAGGAGGAGAAAAAGGGAGGGAAGACTACTAAAGATAAAATGTAGCCACCTCCAAATTTTCCTAGGAATGGCCTTGCATTGAAGGAATGCATGTGCATTTATATGTGGAAGTAGATTTAGTTGTACACATATGTTTTTAAATATGGGGAGAGATTGAGAGAGCTGTGACTTGTGATTTCACTGGTCTAAGGATCCCTGGGGAGCAGGTTGGAACCTGCCCTAGAGCAGTGGTGTCAAACCCATATAAAAAGGGGGCCACTAAGCTGTTCATAAGGAACCCTGCAGGTCATATATTGACTTAGACAACCATATCTGTTTATCTCTTTCTTTGTTTTTAAAAATTAATATATCAACAGATTAAAATCAGATCGGAATGACAGCTTTGTTTGGTCCAGGACACCACAGGCTGGGAGTGTTGTTGATTGCATGTGTGTTCCAAACCTCTGACCTAGAACACAAAGGTTAAATGACTTGCCCAGAGTAACACAGATGATACATGTCAGATCCTCCAGCCTTCAAGGTGAGCTTTCAATTCACTGGCCTGGGGGTGTCAGACTCAAGTAGAAACAGATCTCTTGGTCTTATAATGACTTAGAAAAACCACAAATTCACATTATCCGTGTTGTGTTGCATTTTTATTTATCTTGTTAAGCATTTCCCAGTTTTAATCCTGTTAGGCTCACTTTAGCTGTGAGTTTAATAACTCCATATTAAGCCATGATGATATTTATATATGTGTGGAAGGCTGTTGAATTTTAATTGAATGTGAGACTTTAATTGATCTCTCATCTCTTTGGCTTTCGTTCTCCCTCTAGTGGTGGAGATGATAATACACTCTTTTCTCTGCCATGCTAAACCGGTTCCTATTCCACATTCTTCCCTTAAATCCTCATTGTGTCTGTCTAACTTGTTAGAAACCTTGGTCTAGGTATCCTAATTGCTTGGGTGCCAGTGCAGCATGCAATCTATCCATTTGTTATCCCTTGTTCTTGAGATATCCATGTTTATATACCTGTCTCCAGATACTTATATATCTACCTCCTTTTCTGGCTTCTGTGTAGGTGAGACATTTAACTGTCACACACATGTAGACATATACACATACATGTGTGTATGTATGTATATGCATGTGTGTGTGTGTTTATACACATACATATCCAGTCAATCTCCTTTTTTGGTTAACTTCTTTGACATTGTTTATACAACTCGTTACTTGTAAGACATCACTTAGTAATAGTATGCATACTGTCTTTACCTACCATTTCTATTCCTTCAGGTGACCCACCATTTTGATTTCTCAGTGGTTATGGAATGACATGATTTACATGGCATAATTGGTAGGATATTGGCAAGAAAGAGAAGTTTGGGATTGTGGAAAGCATTCCACTGAGTCTCAAATGTGACTCAACCATGTTTCTTCTTCCTATTTAATTCTGGGTCCAACTCCTTGTCCATCTGCTATTTCTGTTTTACATATCTATGCTGATGACCAACTCAGTGGGCTCTACATTCAACTAAAAACCAATCTGTTCTATAGCTATTCTTCAACTTGATTTTTCCTATGTGAAATGATGGATTGAAATCTTGAGTGTTTTGTGGATCTCGTTTAGGAGTCTTTGTAATTAATATTCCAGAACTCAATGCATTTAGCACAATGTCATCCTCAGACAGGATCATATAGAAGGGGATATTTCCTTTATTTGGACTCTGCACTGCGTAAACTCATGGAGGTGGGGAACACCTGACAAGAATACATTTTTCCTGTTTTAGGCTTTATTTAATATTGGTAATCGGAGGATCGCTGAACAAAGTGAACACTGTTGCATTAAGAAATCTTATGTGGAACAGAACCTGTTGAAGAGGAGACTTTAAGGCTGCATTGTGCTTGACCAAGTCAGACGTTGTTTTTTGGTCAACAAACAAAAATCAGAGTGGTATTTTGTATCCTCGGCACTTTTCAGCTAGGTTTGTGCCTATTTCCTCACATTTTATCATGGATTTCCATGTGTAGACAGATGTTAAAGATTTTGTAGAGGCAAGAAAAGGGACATACTAGTTGATAATTATTGATATCTTGATGGTCTATTTTTTCCGTAGTGATGTCACCAATTATTTTATCCCCTTATTCATTACCTTTGACTCTTTCATACATTTTGAGAATTGATTCCTTGATGCTCTTGAAATTCTATCATCTCTGGCACAAACCTCCACTATATATAGTTGGTCTGGTCCATCCATTCTTTATGTTTTTGTTTTCATTGATGCCGTTTACACTTCTTCAGCCATCTGGGCCTGGGAGGTTAGAGTCCAAATGCAGGACCTCCCCTGCCACTGATGGAAAGAAAAAATTAGTTATAGAAATATTCGTAGATATTTTCCAGTTTCCATCCATTCATTGTCTACCTTCAAGTTTCATCTCTACATGCTTTCAGGATATTCTGTCTTCACTGGCCCTCAAGCTAAGTTTTCTGCAAATTCATTCTTCCTTCATTAAAACAAAACAAAAACTCAAATCTATTAAGACAAAATTCAGTTAGGATAAATGTGATAAAGAAAACTCAGTGAGCCGGTTGGGAAATATGGTGGCCAGGGAAGAAAATGGCCCAGTGGATAGTCTACAATAAGTATTTCTACATAAAGAGGTGATGGTCTTATACTCTTTTCTGGTAGGACAATATTTCAGATTTGGGCTCTGCATTTTAGGACAATGATTGGTAAGCTGGAGAGCATCCAGATGAGGGCACTTTAGTTAGTTTAAGGGTTTCAGGTTTTTCTTAGAAAATGAGATGAAGGAACTGGGGAAGTTTAAAGAGGGAAAGGTTTTAAAGAGAACCTGATTGTTCTTGTCAAGAATTCGAAAGGTTATAATAGGAAAGAGAAATCATTCTGCTTGATCCTCAGAGAGCACAGTTAGGAACAATGGGCAAAAGTTATGGGGAGGGAGAGAAGGGGCAAATTTAGTTTTGATAGAATGAAAAAATTTCTTAATTAAAATTTTAGAAAAGTGGAATATATTAACTTAGGACTTTGTAGCTTTGCCGTCTCTGGAGGTATTCTAGAAAATGATAGTATCACTTCTGATTTTATTTTATTTTTTATCAGGCAGCACTGTACATAATCTGTCATTCTCCTCTGTCAGTTTTTACAAAATAGTTGATATTCTAATGGTATCGCTCTTGGCTACCACATTCCTCTGTTTGGCAAGATCACATATTTATTAGGTGAAGCAATTGTTTGGTTCTTTTGCCTTCATTGTTGTAGCAATTGCTTTACGTTCACTTAAAATTCTGTGGGAACTGGTGATCAGGTCCTTGTCTGTTTCTCTTTACATACATTTCGTAATTTTTTGTGCAAATAATTTTAGAAATAATATGTATTTTATTTTCTCTCCATATTTTTATCTTTATCCTTATGATTTGTTGTTAATTTTGATGTTGATTCTATGTGTCAGTGGTCTGACTTGAGAGAAGCAGCTGATATGGAAATGATTCCAAAATGGATGACTAACTATTTCCTCATTATTGAGGCAGTTATTTTCATTTTCATATTGTAGCTCAGGATTTAGCAAATTCATCTCTTGACTCTCTACTTAAGGAAGTATGATATGTAGGTGTGAAGCTTATGAATAATCTATATTCATATAGATTATATTTTCTTGGTCATGGTCCATATTTTTCACTGTCCTCCATTTCCCCCCTTTTGCACAAAAGTCAGCACATGTTAATGTATATGTTGATGTAATCTGGTGGATCAGATTGAGACATATTAAGATTTGTGTTGATTTAATTTGGAAGGTTTGCTAAACCCAAAAGGTTTAAAAATGAATGTGAGGAAAGGAAGTGGAGACACCTAGAGTATATGACTTTCTCAAGGAGTTTAGCCTTGAAATGGAGGAGAGATATGGGAGAGTAGTCATTGGGGGTGCTAAACTACAGGGAGGTTTTTTTTTTTTTTTATATGGAAGAGGCATGAATCTTTTTTTAGGCAGTCGGGAAACAGGAGATAGAGAGATATTCAAGATGAGTGCAATTACCAACAGAGGGATGATTGTTTCCTTAATGTCTAAAAACTATGATTCAAATCACATTCTACATGCCTTTTCATCATTTTTCCATCTTTGCTGAAGAAATGGAGAAGGGCAACACAGGATTGAGTATAGAGTTTTATTTTGCTTTATTTATTTACTTACTTTTACATGGGATGCCATGGCTAAAGAATTCTTTACTTAGAGATCAGTTTCTTTGTGTTGTCTTTCTCTACTTAATTAGGTTAGTTCCGAAGCATGACCAGAGGTCTTATCTGTAGATAAAACAGAGTAATGTGCTGCTCTGGCGATAAGGGTCACCTCCACTTCACTATGAGACTTCAGAATAAGTCTTTTGTGTTGGTATAAGTCCATTGGTAGGTGGAGTGTAGAACTGCATATGGAGAAATAGCCTTAGGGTTGGGAAAAGGTATCTATATTTAATTCCACCTTCTGACACATACTGACTTGGGACCCTAGACAAGTCACTTAGGAACCTATATGTCCCACAGGTAATTCTCTAAGACTAAAAATGACTGAAGAGGAACCTATCTGGATAGGAAGAAGTCATTCTTCACTGGGAGCTCTTTACACTGACAAAATCACAGGTCCAGTCAAAGTGTTTTTGCTTACTATGTACCATTAAATAGTACCATTAAACATTTGGTCTTTGTCCTACTCTAGTTTATTTCTCTTTGCTTAGGATGAAAGTTCACCTAGTCAATTTTTATTAATCATGTTGAGAAATCATGAAGCCATTACTTTTCTTGTACAAACACAAACCAGAAAATTACTCATAAGCATGTCATTGCTAAACAAGTCTATAGTCAGATCATCATTAATCTCAATTATCTGAGCAATAGGCTACAGTACTCATATACTTTTTGTTCCCTGTATGAAAAAAATACACTGTAAATTTCTAGATAAAGTGTATATAATTTTAGGGTTTTTAATACACTGAACTCCTCTCTTAGTTCTTGGGTATCAAAAAGTCATATAGTCACATTCATTAGGTACCAGTTATTTGGTGCTTGGACCTTGGGATACTAAGATAGTACAGTTAGAGACCCAGAACAGCCCCTGCCCTCAAGGGACTTAGATCTAAGGGAGCCATGTCATTGTCTGGCCTTATTAATACCTTTTTATCATTTTGTCACATGGATAGTTTTGTGTTGTGTCTGAGGCCAGATTTAAACTCAGGTCCTCCTGACTCCAGGGCTGGTGCTCTATTCACTGCACTACCTAGCTACCCCAACAGGTTTAAAATAAGTAAATAAATAAAATGATACCCATTTCCAAGATACTTAGAAGGCATTTAATAAATTTATGTTTTAAATCAAGTATTTATTTGTCCATTTGAGATACAGTTTAAAAAAAAAAAACCTAAAACTAAAGGAATTATTTCATCCAAATCAGTCAAACAAAATACTAGGCCACTGCTATTTTGGGGTGAGGGTAGGAGAAAAATGGGGAGAAAAAACTGTAACTCAAAATCTTGTGGAAATGAATGTTGAGAACTAAAAATAAATAAATAAATTTAAAAATGAAAATAAAAATACTAAGTCATGAAGGTAGCTGTAGCTCCCTCTTCCTCTTTCTGCTTATAAATGTTTATTTCAAAGGATGCAAGTTCTCATTGTGAGGGTACCCCCATCAGCAAATCAGATAACAACTCATCAAGGAAACTCATATTTTGCCCAGGTTCTCCCAAAAATCCTCCACAAAGGATCTACCCAATGTGTTAGAGCCCTTTCTCTGAGTCTTTTATTATATAATATAAATATTATGTATTATATATCATTTAAGTACCTGTGCAGTACTTTCCATCTGTATGCTTGTCTCTCAAGACATGATCAGCTTTTCTGATCCTGCATTTCCCAAGTTACATACGTTTTGCTCATCATGATCAGTAATGTGCAACAGCCTATTTATGCCAACTATATGTCTCTCCCTTGCCATTCCGGTAACATACAGTTTTGGTTCTTCAGAAACTGTGTTTTCCATGATTTGCATACATATGGAATTGTCAAGACACTGCTGGTGTTAAAAAAAAAAAGACAATCAGCTAAAGAAAATTATGGGGCAGTAGATAGAGTACTGGGGCTGAAGTCAGGAAGATCTGAGTTCAAATCCAGTCTCAAGACACTTAGTAGCTTTTGACCTTGGACATGTCACTTAGCCCTGTTTGCCTTACTTTCCTCATCTGTAAAATAAACTGGAAAAAGAAATGATAAATCACTCCAGTATCTCTGCCAAGAAAACCCCAAATGGGGCCATGAAGAATTGGGTACAACCAGTCTACTAAATGACAACAACAAAGACAGTTTATATTTGCCGCTTCATTTTATGAAGTTAATTTCTATCTATTAGTCTCCAAGCTGTGTGAAAGGATGAAAGATTATGTTATGAGTGGTGGATGCTGGGGTCCAATGCTGAGTGTTTAGTTTGGGTTCCTTCTGCTTTTCACAATGGTTCAAAGGCCTTGCCATTGAACCTTGTGTTATTATTACTATTTTTTTACTACACTTCCCTGATGTTGTTCCCTGAACTGTAACCTTTCCAGATCATCAACCTGATCAATCTTGGTTCCTGAACCTCCTTGGATCTCTGAGTTGAGAGCTGGTTCTCAATTCATGGGTTCTTTCTAGCTCTGCAGTAACGGTACCAGAATAGCACAAAAGGAGGAAGAGGATGTTAACAATTACACAGTTTTTTAGGCCTTTAAAATATTAATTATTTTCTATAGCAGAAACCATATCTTTATAGCCTTCACAGTTGATTGAAAGATGAAAAGAATACAAGATCCCACTGGGTTTATTGTTTGATTATAGAATTCATTTGACTTGCTAGTGCAAAACATAGCCTTAAGGGCTCCCCTCCTACAAGACATCTCCTGTACTCATTTTAAGGTCATATGATATTCCTCAACAGAGAACTTTGTTTAGTGATCCTCCATTTATAAAAAGCAATTGAGGTGTAAGACAGGAAGATGTGTCCTTGTTAGAGGTTTTTGGCCTCATATTGGAGGTTGTCCAGTGCAGAAAATGAGGTCCTTCAGTTGCTCCTTCTTTTGTAAATGGCATTGTGTTGATTGAATGAAGTCCCTGTATGTTACTGAATCTCATTAGTGTCATCACAACTGTGTGTGTGTGTATGTATGTATGTATGTATGTATGTATGTATGTATAGTTGGATATACTGACCACCCATCAGTCATGCTTAAAAGGTATAGACTGTGACTGGAAACTGTAGATAAATAATAAACAGTACTGTCCTATACCTTCACAAGGGGAAGTGGGTAGGTTTGATTACATTTGGAAAATTATGTGGTCCATTCTGTAATCCCAAAACTGGTCTAACCATCTTTTTTTTTTTTAACACCAGCAGTGTCTTGACAATTCCATATGTATGCAAATCATGGAAAACACAGTTTCTGAAGAACCAAAACTGTATGTTACCGGAATGGCAAGGGAGAGACATATAGTTGGCATAAATAGGCTGTTGCACATTACTGATCATGATGAGCAAAACGTATGTAACTTGGGAAATGCAGGATCAGAAAAGCTGATCATGTCTTGAGAGACAAGCATACAGATGGAAAGTACTGCACAGGTACTTAAATGATATATAATACATAATATTTATATTATATAATAAAAGACTCAGAGAAAGGGCTCTAACACATTGGGTAGATCCTTTGTGGAGGATTTTTGGGAGAACCTGGGCAAAATATGAGTTTCCTTGATGAGTTGTTATCTGATTTGCTGATGGGGGTACCCTCACAATGAGAACTTGCATCCTTTGAAATAAACATTTATAAGCAGAAAGAGGAAGAGGGAGCTACAGCTACCTTCATGACTTAGTATTTTTATTTTCATTTTTAAATTTATTTATTTATTTTTAGTTCTCAACATTCATTTCCACAAGATTTTGAGTTACAGTTTTTTCTCCCCATTTTTCTCCTACCCCCACCCCAAAATAGCAGTGGCCTAGTATTTTGTTTGACTGATTTGGATGAAATAATTCCTTTAGTTTTAGTTTTTTTTTTTAAACTGTATCTCAAATGGACAAATAAATACTTGATTTAAAACATAAATTTATTAAATGCCTTCTAAGTATCTTGGAAATGGGTATCATTTTATTTATTTACTTATTTTAAACCTGTTGGGGTAGCTAGGTAGTGCAGTGAATAGAGCACCAGCCCTGGAGTCAGGAGGACCTGAGTTTAAATCTGGCCTCAGACACAACACAAAACTAGCCATGTGACAAAAAAAATGTGTTGAAGAAAATATCCATAATATTTAAACTGTAGTTTTGATTAGAGAGAATAATGGCATATATAACAAATGCTATTCCTCCTTTTTCTCCTAAAAGGTCTAATTGTCTTGGAGGTTCAGTATAATACAGTTGAAAGGACTATGCATAAAAACCAATCAGTAGACATTCATTGAGTACTTGCTATGATAGAGATACTAGTCAAAATCTGGATTTTAATTCTGAATTTGCCTCTTAACAACCTAAAGATATTTGCTCCTCAGTTTCTTTGTTCATAAAAGGGAAGAATGGACTAGAGAAGGATTTCTTCTAGATCTAATTTTTAAAAGAACTTTATTCAATATAATCCTCATTTTCTAATGGTTCTCCCCCTCTTCTGCCAGATCTCATCTTAGCAGCCTCTTTTATAACAGAG
Source organism: Gymnobelideus leadbeateri (assembly GCA_011680675.1). Lineage (NCBI taxonomy): Eukaryota > Metazoa > Chordata > Mammalia > Diprotodontia > Petauridae > Gymnobelideus > Gymnobelideus leadbeateri. The sequence continues at coordinate 51,749 of WOXC01005530.1, forward strand.
AAGTGTAGTTAAGCACAACGAATTAACCCATTGACCATTTATGACAATATGTTCTTTGTTCTGTACCTCTCAAGTCCATCGATGTTCCACCAAGAAGAGGGAGCCATCCTTGCCTGTCAGTAAGAAGTCCGATGTTAGAGTTGGTTACTGCATTTGTCTGTGTTCTGATTTCTTTTCTTTCATGTCATTGCATTAATTTCGCATGTTTTTGTTCATTTAACACTGCTTCAGTTTATGTAAATCTTCCAAAGTTTTTCTGAATTCTTCATATTAAATATTTCTTACAGTGCAATAATAGCCTGTTACGTTCATACATACCCTAGGTTGTTCAGACATTTCTCAATTGGTAGACACCCACTGTGATTCCATTTATTTTTCCAGCTCCCACATTTGGTGGTGCATCATATAGAAGGAAAAGACAGAGAAGAGAGGAAGAGATGAGGGGGAGGAAGAAAGGGGGGAAAGAGAGGCAGACAGACAGACAAGGGGGAGAGAAGGGACAGAGAAAGAAGGGGGAGGAAGAAAAATGGGAGAAAGGAAGGGGCAGGGGAGAGAATGAGATGCTTAGTGAGAAGGGGAATAGTTGCATCATGAACATTTGAATAAAACTGGGTTTCTCTGTTACATTTGACTGCTAAAATGTTTGTAGGCATATGTGAATGGACTAAAAAAAAGAGATTCCTTCTCCTAAAGAGATGACAGCTAGGCAGGGCCAGTGAAGTCACATAGTCTCAAATGTTGTGGATGAGGTGAATGGAGTCTTATTTACCAGATACTTAGGACAAGAGACATATTTGCAAACTGAAGTTAATTTTAAGAAAAATAAGAGGAAGTATTACTTCACACAACTGAATAATAAACTCATGGCACCTATTGATTATTCCAAGGGCAATACTGGTAGGAAATAAAGAACAATTCAAGAACAGTTCATCCATCACCACTCTTGTAGAATGATGGACAACAGTCATTGTATAGATGGGAATTATTGCTTTTGCAGTTGTTTGCTTTCATAGTGGTGATGATCTCGGTCAACAAGATTTTATTAAGCACTTACTATGTCCCAGGCCCTGTGCTAAATGCTGGAAATATGGTCATAAGTGAAAGGAAAGACAGACCCTCCCCTCAAAGAGCTTATGTTCCAATGGGGAAGACCACATGTAAAAGGAGTGAGGAGAAGGTATGGAGAAGAAATGATTGAGAAGTCCAGAAGAGTGCAGCCTGGAGAAAAATGAAGAGAAGACTGACCTGGGCTTGCTCCTTCAATTGAGGTTCTGGGACAGACCTTATGTCAGAGAGGGTCCTGAGAAGGTGGTAGTTCCAGGGCCGAAGTGATCTTCCAGCAGGAGAGAGAAGTTCCTAGAGCATGATGGAGAAATGCAGAGGAGGGCAGCCTTGTGGGAAATGACACACACACACACACACACACACACACACACACACACACACACAAAAACATAAACGTGTACATTTTTCTGCATATGCATATGCATCTACATATTTACATACTTATATGTGTATATGCTTATATGCACATATATAGACTCCTCCTATTTCTGCACCTTCATTTTTCACCAATTTACAAAAGTCCTTAAAATGGTGTTTTATAATATTGATGCTATAGTATAAATTTTTATGATTCTGCTTATTTCACCCCATCAGTTTATATAAATCTTAACATTTCTTTTTGAAAAAAATTCTTCCAATTTAGAGAAATGAGAAGTCAGAACTTACAGAATGAAACATGTTTGTATGTGCACGTGTATGTGTGTGTAGGATATATGTATGTGTATGTGTGCATTTATTACCCCCCACACACACACACATACACATAGTTTTTGGAGGAATTTGTTTGCTTGACTATATATGTTGTTTCCAGTGAGTTTTTTTTTCTTTTCTTTTCCAGGGAATGGGGTGAGAGGGGAAAAGAAAGATTTATGTGAATTAAAAAATAAAGAGATGGGGGATGCCATAGATGTGGAATATTACATGTATTTCTTATGCATATTATTGGTTTTACTTAATTACTTTGTTACACGGGACCTCTCGTAAAGTAGAAATAACCCATAGATATATTTGTAATGCAAAACCAAAATAATAAGACTTTAAATAAAGAGTTTGTTTAAGTTAATGAAAGACAGGGCTGCCAATAACCATTAAGGGAAGTTGGCATCAACTTCACTTTTAAGATTGTTGTCAGGGCATCAGTTCGCTTTTGTACGTGGCCATGGGTAGGGATATTGGCTGGAGACTTCTGGGTGGAAGTTCCCAGTAGGGCAAGGTCTTTTTGTTCATTTAATCTGGGTATAGGTCACCACCCTATGAGATAGGGGAGGAATTCTAAGCTTGTGGAAACTTCTCCCTATGCTTTAGGTTTGTCAGATCAACAAGGGACACTGATGAACATTTTATCTTAGCAGTTATAGTGTCCTCCTGAAGTCGTGTCCTTTAGACTGCACTTTCTTTGTTTATTGACTGGTATGTCAAGGGAGACTGAATCAAAAACCTTGGGAAAAAGTCAAGATGGATAACATCTATCACTTTTTGCCAATCCCAATTCTCACTCTGCCCTTGAGGATGATTAACAGCATTACTTCCCACTGGATGATACCCAGATCTCAGTCTTCTTCAATGGCTTTACAAACTCAGGTAAAAAAAAATAAAAATGTTAAACCTGTAACTACTTCCAGTGTCACTCTTTTTCCCTTTATAAAAGATAGACATCCTGATACTTTTCTTAATTCTCTCTATAACCTTCTGTTAATTTTTTTAAAGATGCTTTGGGATCCCACTATAATATGGGAAAGTTCTTTCACTATCTTGGGTAAAGTTCATCAGGGACTACAGATTGAAAACTGCAGATTCTCTGTTGATTTAAATAGTCTTGCATGATTTTCCCCTTTTTAGCTTCATTTGGCATTTTCCCAAGTGATGTACTTCTTACCCTTGATCAGACACTAAAAGAATATCATTGAGACTCATCGATTATGGAGTTGCCTTACACACTTGGTAATTTTTCTCCTTTTAAATTGAATTTTAAGAAGTTAAAAGTAACTTTAGACATTAATGAGAAGATTGTAAATGTGGAGCTAGAAGGGACCTTCGAGGTTATCAGATCCAACCACCTCATTTTATAAATGAGGAAACTGAGGCACAGACTTACCCTTGGGTCACGTGGCTAGTTAGCCTTTGCTGTTGTTCAGTTGTGTTGTGTCTGACTCTTTGTGAACCCATTTAGGATTTTCTTGGCAAAAATACTGGAGTGATTTGCTATTTCCTTCTACAACTCGTTTTACAGAAGAGGAAACTGAAGCAAATGGATAGCAGTGACTTGCCCAGGGCCACACAGCTAGTAAGTGTCTAATACCACATTTGAATTCAGGAAAATGAGTCTTCTTGATTCCTGGCTGGCCACTGTGCTACCGAACTATCCTGTTAGTGTTTATAGTAGGATTTGAAGTCGAGTCTAGTTTATGCATCATGCTGCCCCTTTTTAAAGGTGAGGAGACAGAAATTCAGGGGCATTAAATGATTTATCCAGACTCATGCAAATGTTAAGCGTCAGAGTCAAGAGGGAGCCTTCTCGTTGTCTACCCTCTTTTCTACTAAATCTGGCTTCTCAAAGTGGAGATCAGCATCTTTCGTGGTTTGGTACACAAGACTTCATGGATCCTGACCAACAATCTAGACAGATTCCCATTATTCCAGGCTGCTAAGTAGATTTTGGCTGAGATATAACGTCCCATGACTTCCACCATTCTTTGCAGAAGTCACTCAGACTTGTCAGCAGGCTATTGTCACTGCTTTCTCCCCCTTGTGGAGTCTGGGTAACCTTTGAGGGGACACAGGCTAAATATGTCATTTATAATAGAATGCTAGTTCAGGTCATTTGACCCAGAGCCAGTACATTAAAAAAATTAATATGTTTGTTTTTAAACATCTACCCTAGATTCCCCATTTCTATTTTCATTAATAATGCAGTTGCTTAAGAAGTTGACCTCACCCTTGTGATTATTTTGCTTTACCTACTTGGAAAGGAATTGAGTTTTCATTTTAGTTAAAAAGAAATTTAAGAAGTTGGGGTCCTAAAAATATGGTAGCATGTTTTTAATTTCTACTGTTTCATTCCGGTAACAATCTGAAGTACCTGACGAAAAGTACCATGCTAAAATTGTCACACAAATGGTGGGAGTGCTGGGCCTGGAGTTAGGAAGACCTGAAATCAAATCCAGCCTCAGACACTTACTAACTGTGTGACCCTGGGCAAGTCACTTAACCTCTGTTTGCCTTAATCCACTGGCAAAGCAAATGGCAAACCAGTCCACTATCTTTGCCAAGAAAACCTCAGGGACAGTATGGTCCCATGGAGTTACTATTACCAAGAGTCAGAAATGACTGTACAACAAAATATTTTGGGGATTTGTAATATTGTTAGTCTGAGTGCTTCAGTCATTAGCATTGGCCACTTTACACCTTAGTAGATACTCTTTAAGAATTTTTGCGCCTCAAAAGTTCATTCCCCGATGGATATTCAGGACATCAACTTCTCTCAACATAACTGGGCTGGTCCTTAGATACCAGGCATACTGTCTGTTCTTGGGCCATACTTGAAGGCTCTCTGACTTTGTAAACACCTTCTAATTTGTACTACATTTGAAAATGGGGGGGTACCTCCTTTAAGGAGCTAGTCTTTGAATCAATCAATTGGTAGGCATTTATTCAGCACTAACTATACGCCAGGCATTGTTTTTGGTGATGGGGATACCAAGCAGAAATGAACCGAGGGTCATGCTGAGGCAAAGGGAAGCTGTTATCCTTTCTCATCTGAAATACAGAAATTATTTATTATACTCATACTCTTCAGTGAATAATGAGTATCTGACGATAAAAGAAAGATTAACTAGTGTTGTAGAAGGTAATACCCAGAATAATAATTTAGACACAATGGACTGGAAAATTAGTACGATTAGGTACAATTTGTATGACTCATGTGAAGTTGTACCAAAGTTTGCCTTTATTTTGGCTAATTTATTCCTATTTAGTGCTGTTTCTTGTGTACTAAGCAGAACTGGTATGGTAGGAATAAGCCTTGCCCAAAGAGTGTCACTATCCAAGGGGGCAAGATTCTGTCCTGTGAGGGTAAGCTTCCTCCCTGTGGTGACCATTGCCCCTGAATATCACAGTCATCTTCTTGACTCTACCACTCAGTGGTGTACCTATCCACAGGCCATCACTCCCAGGATCCTCTCACCTTGTTGCTCCTATATCAAGATGTGCCTTCTCCCATTAGACTGTAAACTCCTTGCGGATAGGGATTATTTTATGCCTCTTTTTGTATCCCCAACACGTAGCATAGTTTACTGATTGATTGATTCTCCTCCAACTTTATGGAGACATGGAGACTTCAGGATATCTTGGGACTCTTCTGTTCTATCTCCCAGTGCCCACAATTGGGGTGTCTTTTATATTCCAACTATTTTTGACCTAGACAAAAGAATCTTTAGTTGTATTTAGGAAGATAACGAAGGAACGTTATTTATACTATATATTTACGGTTAAATTTAGGTTGAAGAAAACGTTAAAAGTCACTTTACTTTTCATATTTTGATATTCTGAATAGGATACATTAAAAAAAGTATTGTCCACACATTTCTTTTAACTGAATATTTCTCTTTCAAAGTAGTCTAATCAGCTTAGATTAAGGAGCTTAGTAGGTGAAAGTAAGATTAGGGATGTGGCAGCTTTTTTTTTAATGTTCTTGACAGCTAAAAACCCTTGTTCTTCCACTTGACTGGGGACAGTCCTCTGAATCCTAATTGGTTTCTCTAGCAGTGAGTTAAGAGTGATAACTACTTAAGCAATTATAGTTCTACACATGTGGGCATTTTAAACATGTTAATCCACTGGGAACCATCCCCAGGCAATCAAAGAAATAGTCCTATGCTTCTCAGGTCATATAGAAGTGGGAGGAAGTGCCCTTATTGTCTGTATTTCTTGTAAATTCATCTCCTTTTGCTTAAACTGCCAGCTTCAAGCTAATAATGGAGGCAAGGAACCAGTTAGCACTAGAAATAAGAAATAGAGCTGCTGTCCATAGACTTCTCCTATATGTAAAATTAAAAAGCCTAAATATTATCAGGCTTAGTTTGAGAACTGTGTTGGCATTTGACAGATCTTTGAGAGGAGGGAAGGTGGGATGAATGACCTTCCTAGAAGCCTCACATGGAAGCAAATAACGAAGCAAAAGCACATATTCCTTCTACATTGAATTTTTTTTAAAACAAATGCTTTATTAACTTCTGTTTTACATCATTCATTTCCACCAGGTTTTGAGTTACAATCATTTTCCCCCCATTATTCCCCTAGCCAACCTCCCAGAATAGTAATCCCACAAGATATCGCTTCCTCCAATCTGCTCTCTCCCATACCTTCTCCCATACCCCCATCGACTTTTCCATTAGAGGAAGGTGAGTCTTTGCATCCCAATGCCTGCACATCTTATCTCCCAATTATAGGCAAAAGAGTATTAATAATAGTATTTATATATATTTGAAAGATTTAATGTTACGACCTCAGATTTCAGATACATTTCCTTCCTCCCTTGTCACCCATTCCCTCTTGGGAGATAAGTAATTCAGTATATGTTGTACATGTCTAGCTATGCAAAACATTATCATAGTAGATATATTGTACAAGGCTGCTTATAATTCCCTCCCACTCATCCCACCCCTCACCTGGTCCATTCCCTACATGATCCTGTCCCTCTTTTATAGTGGGTACTTCCAACCTTCCCTCACCCCAAGGATGCCCTCCCATCCATCATCCCTCCTCCCATCCCCTTCCCCCTATCCTGCTGCAGGTTGAGATATCCCATTTAGTATGTATGTCATTTTCTCCCTGAACCAAATTCAGTTTGAATGTGGTTTTGCCTTTTTAGCCTTCCTTATTCTCCCCCTCTTTTGCAACCACTTCCCCTTGCTTCTTCTGCATGGGATAGTTTACCCTACCCTGTCTCTCCCCATCTCCTTTTGCCACTTTCCTCTCTCACCTCATAATTTCATCCCTTGAGTATTCTCCCTTCCCAACAAATTCAACCTATACCCTCTATCCATATATAACTGTAACCATATACACACACATTCACATATGTATTCATATGACCACACCCTTCTTCCATTATTTTCATAGTGAGAAAGATATCATCAGTCACAGTTATTGCTTTTCTATATAGGAATGTAAATAGTTCAACTTTGATAAGTTCCTTTTGATTTCTTTTCCCTGATTACCTTCTCAGGCATCTCTTGCTTCTTGTGTCTGGATGTCAAATTTTCTATTCAATTCTGGTTTTTTCGTCAAGAATGCTTGAAAGTCCTCTATTCCACTGAATGACCATATTTTCCCCTGAAACAAAATACTCAGTTTTGCTGGGTAGGTGACCCGTGGGTTCATTCCCAGTTCTTTTGCCCTCTGGAATATCATATTCCATGCCCTTCGCTCCCTCTGTGTAGAAGCTGCCAGGTCCTGGGCTATTCTGATTGTGTTTCCACAATATTGAAATTGTTTCTTCCTGGCTGCTTGGAGTATTTTCTCCTTGATCTGGGGATTCTGGAACCTGGCTATAATATTCCTGGGAGTTTTCTTTTTGGGATCTTTTTCAGGAGGTGATCGGTGGATTCTTTTCTTGAAGGGCGATTTCTAGGTTCTTTCCTTGATCATGGCTTTCAGGTAGTCCAATAATTTTTAAATTGTCTCTCCTGGATCTATTTTCCAGGTCAGTGGTTTTTCCCATGAGATATTTCACATTGCCTTCTATTCTTTCATTTGTTTGGATCTGCTTAACAGCATCTTGATTTCTCATAAAGTCATTAGCTTCCATTTGCTCCAGTCTAACTCTGAAGGAATGAATCTCCTCAGTGAACTTTTGAGATTCTTTTTCCATCTGGCAAATTCGACTTTTTAAGGCATTCTTCTCCTCATTGCCCTTTTGGGCCTCCTTTGCCATTTGAGTTAGTCTATTTTTTAAGGTGTTGTTTTCCTCAGGCTGTTGACCCTCATTTCATACTTTTCCTGCATCCTTCTCATTTCTCTTTCCAATTTTTCCTCCACTTCTCTTATTTGATTTTTAAAGTCCTTCTTAAGGTCCTCTATGGTCTGCAACCCGCTCATGTTTTCCCCTGGGGCTTTTGGAGCAGGACTTCTGACCTCACAGTCCTTTTCCTGCTCTATGCCCCCAAAATAGGAGTCTAGGGTTGCATTTTTCTGTTTCCTTTGCCTTGGCATGTTGCCACTTAATTGCTTGACTTTTGGGCTTGTTGCCACACTATGGCTTTAAGGCCAGCTAGAGGAATTTTCGTCCCGAACGTGTGGGGGGCAACTTCCGTTTCTGGCAAGCTGTAAACCCACCCACGACTTCCACCCTAGATCACAATCCAGATCCAGGGAGGTTAAAGCAAGAGCGATTACCCCCCAAGTCTGATCGCTGGATCTCCCTACAAATTTGCAGGCTGGGAGCGGGATCTGCCTCTGAAAACTACAAAACGGCATTTGTCCTCAGCGGCTTCTAGCCCCCAGGGGAGGGAGCCGACGCATTCCCTAATACCAGTCCCAAAGTCCATAGGACACTAACCTCTTACTTTGTCCTAGGCAAGTCTATGTTGATAATTCTGGAGTCGCCACAGCTCCTGGTGTTCTGGGGTTCCTCCAGCTGGCTGCTGGCCTTGCCACCCTGGAGCTAAAACCTCGGCTCATGCTGACCTGGGCTCGGCTCGGCTTGGCTCCTGCACTCTGCGTGCTGCATGCTGCCAGGTCCCAGACCACTGTGCTGGTCCTTCCTGCAGGGCTGCTGGGCTGTCCTCAGCGGGAGTTTAGCTTCTCTGTGTCGTTCTGTGGGTGCTGGGGCTCCAGAAGTTGTTCAGAGTCCCCTTTTACATAGTTTGGGGGGAATCTGGGGGCAGAGTGGCTTGGATGAGCTGTTTCTACTCCGCCATCTTGGCTCCGCCCTTCTACATTGAATTTTGATGATAGCTTCCAACATTTATTCAGTTGTAAAGGATTTTTGCTTGATATAATTTCCCTTTTTAATTTACACACATGGTTGCATGATGTTAACCAACACAGGCTAGCTTGTTGAAGGAAAATTGGAAAGTGGTGTCATTGTACTGGGCTTGTGGCACCATGTGATATCATTAAAACATTACATTGTTGATATAAGCAAGGTTCAGTATTTGGAGGGAAAGGAAAGACTTGATCCCTATTATTTTCCAAAAGTCCCTCTTAGTTCTTAGCAATAAAATTTAGTCATTTGATTGGCACTAGAAGGGTATGTGTTAGAATTCTGTTGTATTCTATAGGAGCCCCATATGTTAACTATGCCCAGGGACTATTTTTTTTTGGGGGGGAGAAGGGAAGGCACAACTTCTCCTGTGACTTTATTGGCATGGGGATGCCAAATATCCTTCTACCAGTCAGTGTGAAACAATAATAGTTTTGCAGTTTGAAACCTTTGGGAGCTGCCTGTGTCCCCCTTATACATCTAAAGTAGCTAGTGAAAAGCACACTAGAGTAAGGGTAAGGAGATCTAGGTTATAATAACAGCTCCAGCATGTGACCTTGGTTAAGTGTCTTAATATTCTCATCTATAAAGTGTGGAGGATAATAACCATCCTATTTCACAAGATTGTTTTAAAGATCAAATCTGATATGCATGTAAAAGCATTGAAAATTATAGAGTGTTATTCATGATAAAATGTTAATTAAGTCATAGGATCACAAAGTTAGAATTGAAAGGGAGCCCACAAGGCCATTTCGTACAACACTTCTGTTTTACAGGTGAATAATTTGGCACTGTGGAGGTTATGAGATCACATAGACTTCAAAAGTAGGATTTGAACATAGCTCCTCCAACTTTAGGGATAATGTGATTTTTCACTGTGCCAAGCTCCTTCCATTAATTGACTAGGAAATTTCTCCAGAACTATTTTTTATTGAAATAGACAAAGTGTTAATTGTGGAAACAAAGAAAGAAAAACTATCATATCTGTAATTTTCCAGTGGTCTTATATTAACTGTTTGGCGAATCTCCACTTTCCACAAATGCCCATCATGTTGAATCTCAACCATCCAATATGATGGCAGGACAAAATTATGTTGTGTAAGATCTAGAGATTATTTATATGAGATGTGACTAGCATTTGAAGGTGGACTATATTTTGCTTACTTATGATTTTTGTAATCATGTTTGGCTTAGTTTAACATTAGAGTAATGGTCAATTCTTGATTATCTATGGGAAGATTATCTGAATTGCATATTTCAGGCTCTCTTTAGAGTCCTTGTCTCCTTTCATTGGGAGCTCAGTTCAAGTTCCAACTGCTATACTAGGTTTTTTGTTTCCCTCTTTTTTGGTGTTTTCCCTGCCCCTTTTTGCTATAAGGTAGAGTTGGGCACAAAGTGCCTGATCACTTCTGGTTCCTTCTTCTGAGACAACTTCCTATTTATTTTGTCTATGGTGTGGATAGTTATTTGCACATTGTATCCCCTATTAGAATGTCAACTCCTTGGGGCGGCTAGGTGGCGCAGTGAGTAGAGCGTCGGCCCTGGAGTCAGAAGGACCTGAGTTCGGATCTGGCCTCAGACACTTAACACACACACAAACAAAAACCTATCCGTGTGACCTTGGGCAAGTTACTTAACCCCAACTGCCCTCCAAAAAGGCAAAAAAAAAAAAAGAATGTCAACTCCTTGAGAGTGGGGACCATGTTCTGTTCAACTCCCCTCCCATTCTTTGTAGTCCCACCACTTATAACACATGGCAAACAGGTGCTTAATAAATGCTTAATAACTGTCTTATTTGCTTTTTGTTCTATGTTGATTTTAGTGGTATTTTTAAAAAATAGTAAAAATAAAACTTCCATTATTTTATCCTGTGTGGGTCCATACTTCACTGACACAGATTGACATCTCTAGGTCTTAGAACATGGTTTTCATCAGTTAATTCAGCTGAAAAAGTGGGGACCAAGGTCCTAGTATAAGACTGAATTTAGCTAGGCTGGTGCCATATTAGAATAACATAATGAGAAGAACAACAATAGTAATCATTACTAGGATTTACATAATGCTTTTAAGTTCTGCAGAATGCTTTATAGATATGATTTTATCTTTACAACAGCCATGGGAGGTAGGGGTATTATTATCCCCATTTTACAAGTGAGGAAACTGGGGCAAACAAAGGTTAAGTGACTTGCCCAGGGTCACACTAACCCCAGGTTCAGCACTCTACCCACTGTACTTTCTAGCTTTTCAGCCCTCAGCACACACTTGAAGGCTTTTTAGCATGCTAGGACCTATAAGAGTTGATTCTTCCTTTGAGAATCTAGGGTTGCCTCCATGTGTGATAGGGTGTGCAAATTTAAGAAAAACTTCAGTGGAGGTCTCTGTACTTTGACAGTGAAAAAGAGACCTTATAAAAGGAGCCGTTTGTACAAAAATATTTATAGCAGCTCTTTTTGTGGTGGCAAAGAATTGGAAGTCAAGGGGGATGCCCATCAATTGGGGAATGGCTGAACAAGTTGTGGTATATGAATGTGATGGAATACTCTTGTGCTATAAGAAATGAGAAGCAAAAGGACTTCATAATAACCTGGAGGGACTTATATAAACTTATGTTGAGTGAGAAGAGCAGAACCAGGAGAACTTTGTACACAATTAACAGACACATCATATGTATGACGACTAACTGTGATAGACTGGGCTCCCCTCAGCAATACAAGGCAATAAGACAACTCCAAAGGACTTATGATGGAAATGGATATCCACATCCAGAGAAAAAATTACAGATCGGAATGCAGACTGAAGCAAACTATTCTATCTCTTTTTTAATTTCATTTCATTTTGTTTCTTCTTCCTCATTATTCATTCTATTGGTTATAATTCTTTACAGTTTGACTAATGTCTAATGTTAAGGTATATGTAGAACCTATATCAGATTGCACGCCACCATGGTTGGGGGGGTGCAGAATTTGGAACTCAAAAACTTGTGAAACTGAATGTTGTAAAACTAATAGTAAATAAATTTAAGAAAAAAGAAAAAAGAAAAAGTGACCTTTTAAACCTGAGCACAATGAAGGCACATTTACTGAGTACTTAACTGCAGTAATGTGGTAGTCAGGGTGAAGGATAGGGAAAACTAGAAGACAGAATTCTTGTCTTAAAGGTTCTTAGGAAGGGAGCCCAGTGGCATTGGGCTAGGGCTACACCTGTAAATTTCACTGGTATGGGGAACTTCTATTGAGAAAACTCTACACATGCTAATCTACTCTTTTCTTGCAACTGAGAGCCATATTGCCAGGAGCCTTGACAGTTTAAGTGTCTGGTCCAGCATCACCCAGTTAATGCGTCAGAGGTAAGACTTCAGAACTGATGCTGAGATTGGCTCTCCATCTTTGGGGTTATTAATGAATGGTTGAATGAAAAAAAAAAACATTTAGGGATCTCTTACTATGTTCCAAACCCTCTCAGGTCTAGGGACTGGGGACACAAATACAAAAGCAAACACAATCCTTGCCCTCAAAGGTATTAGACTACTTATTTAGTGGAGGAGACCACATATTTGGGGGACCAGTGTAATGGGAAGAATATTATAGTAAGAGTCAGAAAACTGAAGGTTTATTCTTGCCTCAGTCATCAATTTACCATGTGACTTGGTGAGTTATGTTATATCCCTAGGTTTGTGTCTTCATCTCGTCTAAATTTTGTATGTCTCCAAGTATGTGTTACATGGCAACTCTCTAAGAAATGTAGGCAACTCCTAATCAGAATATAGGCATGACCCCCCGCCCAAAAGAGTTTAGGAACATACACAATTTGAGTGTTCATAGACTCTTACAAACCCAGCACCACCTGTGCCTTCTCCCATTGGGATCTAGCAAATGTCCCCACTATTGGAATTATCTCTATTTTTCTGCCTAGGGCCTCCTGGAGAGGAGAAGGATATGGGAGCCAGAAGACTGATTCTTCTTTTGGCCATTTTTTTACCCTTCCACACTGCTTTGCTATTGATTGAGCTCTTTAATTATATGATGATGGATTTAGATCTGGAAAGGACCTTGGGTAACTTCTAGTCCAAACTCCTCATTTTATAGATGAGGAAACTGAGACCCAGCAAAGTAAATTTAATTGCCCAAGGTTTTATAAGTGTCCAGTCCTCCAGTTTTCTCTTTGTGGAGCTGGTTCATCACCTGAGATATTGATGCCAGGGGCTGACCAGTTCCTGTCACATTTTCAGTCATTTTTCAGTTATGTCTGACTCTTTATGACCCCATTTGGGGTTTTCTTAGCAGAGATACTGGAGTCGTTTGCCATTTCCTTCTCCAGCTCATTTTACATTAGGGTTGCGTGACTTGTCCAGGGTCACACAGATAAGTGTCTAAAATCAGATTTGAACTCAGGAAGCTGAGTCTTTCTGACTCCAGGCCTAGCACTCTGTTTGCTTTACCACTAGCTGCCTCTATATAATAGCACCTACCTTAAGAAATTGTAAAGTAAAATGTACCTTATAGAGAAATGCTTCCAGACTTTTTGAATGTAATCACTGCCTATAATGAAATTTGTCTATACTGACTATAAAAAGGAGGAAAAGATGTTTGTGAAAATAAAGTTGAAGATAAAGAGGTACAGAGGAAATGACTAATAAACCTTTTGGGCATACATATATACATATTATAGCTAACTAGTATTTATATAGTACTTTAAGATCTGCAAAAGGCTTTGTGTCTGTGTGTATGTACAAGCATATATACACATGCACACATGCATATACACTAGCACATACCTGGGTATGCATACACACAATAAATATATGCATGTATATATATACATATATATACAACACATATGTGTGCACACATGTATTGCACACATATACACAAAACACAGACATATGTAGCTGTATACCCATACATACATGTATGCATGCATGCACACATATACATTATTTGTTTTGATTCTCATAAAAGCCCTGTGAGGTAAGTCCTATTATCATCCCCATTAAACAGAGGCTGACAGTGACTTTTCCAAAGTCAAATAGGGAGTAAAAGTGTCTTTGGCAGATTTCAAACTCGGGTTTTCCTGACTTTAGTTCCAATACATATATATATATATATATATATATATATATATATATATATATATATATATACACACACACACACACACACACACACACACACACACACACACACACACACACACACACACACACATATATTGGGGCGGTATCGCACAGTCTAGCCTCTCACCCAAATTCTCAGTCTGCACCAGTGGAGGGGCCTTCCCTACCAGAAGCGCCCACAGCAGGGAAATCACACACCCAGACAGAGATGGCCTTTGCCCTGGACCCGTGATTTCATTAGTGTGGCCAACTTCTGGTATGGGAACTCCTTCCAGATCTCTGTAAACTTTTTCCTTAAGGAGTCAAGGACTCTGAGAAATTGCTTGCTTGGCCTATTGTCATATGGTTGGTATATGCCCAGATCAAGCCTTCATGATTCTGAGGATTACTCAATCCACTTCCATGCCATCAGTCAGCAAGCTCTTATTTGACAGTTTTTGTGTACCTGGCACTGTGATAAGCACAGGAGTTTAAAAAAAATGGAAGTGAAGCAATCTCCATTCTCTAGGAACTTATATTCTAATGGTGAAGGTAGCATGTACATGCAAGTATGTATGTGATACTTAATACAAAAATGAATGCAGGGTAGCCTTAGGAGAGAATTAACTGGAATCTAAATATATCAAGACAGGTCCCATGTACTCAATAAGGCTTGGCCTGTGTCTTGAAGGAAACTATAGATTCAAGAGTCTCTCCTTTCTTTCCTCTCTGCCTCCCTCTTTCTTTTCTTCCCTCCCTTTCTCTTTCCTTCTTTCTTTCATTCCTCCCTCCCTTCCCCCTTCCCCTCCTTCCCCTCCCTCTCTCCCTTCCTTCCTCCCTTCTTTCTCCCCTTCCCCCCTTTGCCTTTTTTCCTCTTCCTCCCTTCCTCCCCTTCCCCCTTTCCTCCTTTGTCTTCCTTTGTCCTCCTTTGCCCTCCTTTACCCTCTCTGCCCTCCTTGCCCTCCTTGTTCTCCTTGTCCTCCCTGCCCTCATTGCCCTCCCTCCCTCCCTTCCTTCCTTCTTAAAAAATTGTCCAGGAAGCCTCTGGGCTTAGTTTAATAAGAGGACATTTAGATGACATAGAGGAAAGGAACTTTTGTCTAAACTATCTGGTTATTTATGATGAGAAGCTATCTTTTTGATCTTACGTTAACTGTATGGTTGTCTTGGTGTACGACTCATGCAGGCATGTAGTACTGAACAGAATTTTAGTTCTGTCCTCCTGCCGGACAGTGGTATTAACCTAAATAGCCAGAGTCATTCAGCTTGGCATCTTAGTGAGCAAAATAAATTGTAGCAACAGAGAAAAGAAAAAAGGCCAATCTCAGATATCCCTGGGCAGTTTCTATATGTGAATATAAAATGCATTATGGATTACAAGTTCATGTTTCACAAAGAAGGGATGCTGTAATGTAATGGAGCAATTGTCCAAAAACTGTCCAAATAGAGCAGGTTGAAAATGTTCATAATATGTGAATTTTCTATCTTGGGCAGAACCTAAAGCTGGGAATTGCAATTTTTAAATAATTGACCACAAGGGGGAGAACTCTAATTCTCCATGCATGCTTTTAATATCATGTGTAAAACCTGAACAGAGAAGGATGAGTGAGTTTGAATTTTGTAATATGCTGCCTCATCTCCCCTTGGTAAATCCTACTAACCACAACAGGCTTAACTGCTTGAGCAGAAATGTTGTTGTGAAGTTACAGTGGTGCCACAGAAATTAAAATGATATGTCTTGTTATGTCATGCATAATGTTCATGGGAGGGTATTGATGCCTCCTTTTGTGTCAGTGGAGACAATAGGATTTTCTAATTCAACAAAGTATCTTATCCCTTTTCAAACAAAATACATGTCATTTACAGAAAAATTAAAAAAAAACACAACACATATAACTTTCCTGAATATGTGAGTTGAGCATGTCAACTAGACCTTTCTTGAATCAAGCAAATATGTTTTTCAGTAGCAAAATCAATTCTATTAAATGGAAATTTCATGATAATGTTGGGCTTGATTCTAATTTTTGATAAAATGAATGTTAATGTTACATATTCATGATTTTTAAATGTTCATTTTTTGCTTGGACATTATCTGCTCTAGTACTTGGACATGGGTGATATGCCTTCTAAATTTTTCATAAAAAGTCTGTCTGAATTTTAATATCTCTTGGCATTTCATTCTTCCATCATGTGAAATGATATGTGAGGATCATAATATAGGATGGAAAGGGAACTGAGAGGCCATCTGGTCCAGCCCTTAGGTTTTTACAAATAAACCAAGACACATAGAGGAAAAGTTACCTGTGCATGGTCACAGAGTAGAAAGCATCAGAGATGAGATTTGAAACAGGTCTTCCTTATTCCAGAGCTAGCTCCCATTCAACTGTGCTATAATTATAGGGATATTGATAGGAATAAGACCTGTGACCTCGCTGGCTGTAATTTCCTGGGACACCAAGAGATTAAATGACTTCCTTTTTTATGTTTCAGATGGAGGGCATGAACCTCCAAATCTTCCTGACTTGGGGGCAAGCTCTCTATTATGCTACACAGTACTGTTAACTTTATTAATATCCACGATACTCTGTATTTGTAAGCTCTTTAGACTTCACAAATATTTCCTCTGTTTCTCATCTGACCCTTACCTATACTTTCAAATTTATTAATGTGGAAAGAGATGGGGAGAAGCTGAGACTTAACAAAGATCACACGAATGGTGAATTGCAGAGAAAGGTCTCAGAAAGCCAGATGCAGAGAGCTGGAAGGACTGCAATGGCCATCTAGTCCAATTTATATGTGAAAGGAATCCCCACTAACATAACAGACATAGTGGTTGTATAGCTTCTCCTTAAAGATCTCCAAGGAAGGGAATTCCACTGTCTTTTAAGGTGTCCCATCTTACTTTTGGATGATTCTAATTGCTAGCAAGTGTTTCCTAACGTTATTCCTCTGTAACATCTGCTCATTGTTGCTCTTGGATTTTGGTCAAGCAGAACGCCAACCAAAGCCTTCTGATACAAGTGTCATGTTTCCTACTCTATTATATGGAAGTAATCGTATGACTGATTAAAAACAATTACTTCAACTAGAGCATCCAAATGACCATTGTTGCTTTGTAGTTGTCATCTTGAGAAGAGAAGCAGTTGTCCAACTATGTTGTTCTGGTTGAAAGTATTTTGGGGATTTCTCTTTTAGGCTTACCCTCATAGAAGGTTTGGTAGAACACTGGACTGGGATTTCAGAATTCCAGATTTCAGTTCTATCCCAAAGTGACTATGCTGTTCATTGGCAAAATGAGGGCCCTGGGGTAGGTGATCTCTACAGCTCTTCCAGCTGTGATGTCTATGACTTATTCTTGAGATATCCTAAGTGCGGATAAATCTTCATTTCTTGAAGATGGATCTGATTTTTTGAAATGATCAAGTCGTTCTAAACCAAAGTCCATGAATAAAGTGGGGAATACTGTTTTTGATTCCAAGGTGGCATGTTTACAAAGCAATGAGATTTCTTAGGTAACTGATAAACTATTTCTGACCAGTCTGTGGTGATCATTGGTAGTATTATATTAACTATATTCTGGCATGTAGATATAATTAACATGTATGCATTATATGTAATACATGTGTATGATAAACATGTATGTATATATGTAACATGACAGTAATGATATTCTGTATGTGAAGTTTTTCCATAGTTGAAAAGACAGTTAATCATAAAAATATTAAATATGTATTATGTAGCAGGAGCTGTTAGGTACATGTATACAAGGGCCAAAATGAAATTGTTTCTGCCTTCACACTTAGTTTGATTGCCAAGTTTTTATGGGTTTGTTGAAAAAGAGTAATGATATTCATTCATTTATACATGAGCCTCATTTGACATCATTTTTATGGTTCTGTCTTCATGGACCATTCCCTCTTTGGAAGATCCCAGATTTCATGATTCATTGGTATGTTTGTTCCCTTTACAATACAGGTCCATGATTGCTCATTCTGTGAAATTATTGTTTATATCTTAATCAACACGATGAGATAGAGACTTCATTTGGCTTCTTGGGATATCCCAAGGCACCAGTTCCCTCTCAAGCTGGCTGAATGGATGGCCTATGTCTTTTCCTGCTTATGTCTTTTACCCCAATCTTCTCTCACAAAGTTATCACTGCCAATATATTTCATCATTGCAATGGAATGATGATACCTTCTAAATAAATTACAGATCATAACCCATTCTGCCTATGGAGTGCAGTGGGTTAAGCATGAGACTTGGAGTCAGAAAGACCCAAGTTCAAAACCAGCTTCAGACTCTTATTAGCTGTGTGTCTCTGGGTCAGTCACATAACCTCTTTCTGACTCAATTTCTTCCACCTGTAAAATGGGAATCTAATAATAGTACCAGCTTCCAAGGGTGCTATGAGGAAAAAGTGATATAATATTTATAAAATGTTTTGTAAACCTTAAAGTTTTATGTATACACTAATTGTTGTTTATTCTCGCCCTCTGTCTTTATAGTCGGTGGTGTTTTCCCCTCTGACCAATAAATTCTGTATAGAAAGTCTACCTAGTTTATTCAGAAGCCCATTTCTGCATCTTAACTTTCTCTGGCCACCAGTATGAACTGCTAAGCCTGTAATCCTTAGCTCTGCCTGCGTGACCAGCCCATCTCCTTTTCCTGGATAACATCTTTCTTTTCCGTTCCATTTGTTGCCTACAGTTCATTATGGGTAATATATAATGGTGTAGGAGCTGGAGTTGAATCGAGAACTGATTAAGGACAAGCCTTGGAGTCAAGAACTGGGTTCAGATCTTATCTCTGACATACTAGAAGTAAGAAATTACTAAAATTGTTAATGCCCCAGGCAAATTTCCAAGCTGGTAAGTTGCAGAGGAAGTTTTTCTCTGTTAACAATGGAGTTTCTAGACTAGGAGATCTCTATCCAAATGAAGACCCAAGTCCAGACCCCTCCCCCCTATCATGTCCCTCCTCTTCTCAAATATCATACAAGCAAGAATTGTCATCCTGAACTGATCCCCTCTATCTAGTCCATTATAAAGTTGTCCCAAAGATGTTTATATGTACTCAAGATGAGCTTGAATCCAAGGATTCTTATTTAGTTACAAAACCAAACAAAATATCTCCCTGTACAATGGTTTTCTGAATACTAAACATGGAAGAGCAATAGCAGAAGGGTGATTTTTCCCAGTACTCTTTTCTGAACTTCATTGAATAAGATGACAGTGAAATAAAACATGAGTTATTACATATCTCCTCCATTGAAGGTTTCATTTTTATCCTTTTTATCTTTAGATTCTAGTACCTAAAACAGTACTTTAGACATAGCAAATGTATACTTATTAAATATTTCTTTCATAATAGCCTTCTCCTTTCATAATTAACTGAATTCATTGAACATCACTTCCTAGCAATACTAATAATTTTCTTTTTTGCTTTTTTTGGAGGGCATTTGGGGTTAAGTAACTTGCCCAAGGTCACATGGCTAGGTTTTTGTTTGTGTGTGCGTTAAGTGTCTGAGGCTGGAACCAAACTCAGGTCCTTCTGACTTCAGGGCTGGCACTCTACTCACTGCGCCACCTAGCCGCCCCAATACTAATCATTTCTACCAGACTGAACTCCTCACTGTCCTGTGACCATGTTGTACACATTTTGACCTCCTTGCCTTTCTTTGTTCATAACATTTCTCCAATAGAAAGATCTTCCTTTCCTCTTTTCTATCTACCCAAATTGTTTCTGTCCTTTAAAGGTTGAACCAATTCTTACTACTTTAGAATAAGGGTGTTGGACATAGATAAGTGGTGTCAAACTCAGATAGAAACAGGGCCATTAAACTGTACATAAAGTTCATTGTGAATATTGACTTAGAAAATTACATATCCATGTCCTATTGTATTTTTATTATAAAAATATTTCCCCACAACATTTGAATCTGGTTTAGGCCCCAGGAGTTTGGAGGACCACAGGTTTGAGATGACTTCACAATATATAATCTAATCTTTTGTGAAGTCTTTCCATCTACGACATTCATTGCCTCCCTTTTAAAAAAAATCACATCTTATCTGTACCTTCCGTTTTGGTATTAGGTCATGTAATTTTTGTGTCAAGGACCCCTATGACTCAAAGGATCTTGGGAGATGTTCTCTCTTTATCTTGTTCATGTGTTCCCACAGAAGAGAGGTGGAAAGAAATCTCAGCATGGCTCCTATATGTTTGCCAGACAGTAGTTTGTAATATCACAGTAAAGAAAAAAAATTTAAGAGAACTCATTTCAGCACAGAGTAACACAGAACTACGGGCAGGTGAAGAAATTTAGATGCAAACTAACTGGTTTCTTTTCCTGGATTTTGGAAGCAAATTAAACAACAAACGGACAAAGCAATAATAATAATTTTAACTAAAGTACATATGTTTATGAAATAATTTTCACTTTTATGTAGTGAAATATTATCCCCAGTTTTAAGGATGAAGAAATAGGATTTGAGAGAATTTGTTTTTTTTTCCCCATGGCTATTTACTTTAAAGAAGTGACTTAAAGGAGGTGGGGACTTGAAGCTAGATATCCTGACCCCAAGTGTAACACTCAATCTGTTACCCTAATGATGCCTCTCTAAAGAAATGAATGTCAAAGGAGAAATAATATATTTCTATTAAAGACTAATTTTATCCAGTAAGCTGTTCAGGTGCTTTTAGAGATAATCATTTGAAGTTGACAAAGTGCTGCTTTTATTAAAATTATATAAGCAGATCCGAGAAATATGATAAAATTTGCAAATAAATGTCAACCTTTGTTAAAGAAAAGTTCGGGTTTGAAAAGTGGTCAGGCAGAGCCAATATTTGATTAATTGCTTCAGAAGGTAGCAAATGGAAGCTGGTAGACAATGACTAATTTCCATATTATTTGACTGTGGCCAGTTAGAAATAAGTCCTGCAAGAATCCAAATAACCAGCTGACAGTCTACCTTCTGGTAGCTTTCAATGAACTATTGTGTCCCTTGGCTTTGCAATAAACCATTAGCCTCATTACATTTCCAGATAAACATTCCCAAATGATGCTTGATTATGCAGTCTCCAGAAAGTGATTTTGAAACTTATTTGCAAAGGTTATATGGCTGTGGTCTGAATGCAGGAATCTTAGCATGGATTTTTCACATTCAAATCTCCATGGAAATTGGTGAAGAATTGTGATAGAAATGAAATGAGTACATGAAAGCAATCTTTTTTTCTCCCTTCTCTTTGGTTGATGAATGCAAAGTGTACTTATGCAAATCATTTTGGGAGGATATAAAGAAAGCAACAAAACTCATTAAAAATTTAATTTCTTGTTCTAATTTAACAATTAATAAAAGCAAGGAATGAAAAAAAAATTAAGAAACTTCCTCTTCTTTCCCCATATCCTGGAGGATGGGAGATGGTATATGCTGAAATATTTTGACCAGAATAGAGAAATGACAGTCATTTTTAACTCATAAAAATCACATAAATAGCTCTTTTTTGATTATTTTACTTATGTCCCAGGGGAAAAAAAAGATTTCATTAATAAACTAAGCAAAACAAATATATTTCTAAACATAACTCCATCTTCAAAGTTATGCTAATTGTTTTATCTATTATTTCCCTTCCAGATCAATAGTCTTGAATAATAGTATGTTTCATCTTTCAAAGGGCTTGTACTTTATCACTTGTGTCTTATGTTTCTCTTGATCCCCTACCCTTGGCTTCCTGGTTTTCTCTTTCCCACTTAATGTTTTCCTAATAGATGAGACCAAATAAGCACATTTTTCCAGTCTTGCCCCAACAATGAATTTTTCTTTATATGAGGGGTTTATGGTATCTATCTATCTATCTATCTATCTAACTATCTTAAGATATAAGTATGATATAGATAATTACTTGTTTATTTAGTGTTTTATGGGTTGCAATGTACTTTGTGTATGATAATTGATTCAGTCAAAAGAATCTCTTCATTAGATGTGGAGAGCAAATAGCCTTAGAAATGCTAATAAATATAAAGCGTCCCTAGAGCATCTCACATATTTCTTAAATAGGCTTTTTACAACAGAATCTCACTGTCAGAGATATTGTTCTATCATCTTCCTGGATAATCTGATCTTAGCTATCAGTGATTATTATTTGCTTCATGTTATTATCATGACTGCTAAACGGTCAACTATTTTATTAATCATCTATGTGTAATAAATCAATTAGTATTTATTAAAAGCTTACTATGTGTCAAATAGTATGGTAGGGGCTTGGGATGCTAATACAAAGAATCATACAATCAATACTAACAATGAGCCTGTTATCATTGTTACCATACTAACAATGAGGGGAGACAAAAACACATCTAACGTCTATCTATCTATCTATCTATCTATCTATCTATATACGTGTATATATATATATATATATATATGTGGATGTATATATGTATATGTGTGTGTGTGTATATATATATATATATATATATATATATTACACATACACAATTGGATAAATAAATGCAAAGCAGTTCAATACAAGATGGGTTGAGAGGGAAGGCATAAGTAGTTGGGTAGATTAGGGAAGTCTTCATGTAGAGGATGGTACTTCAGCTGCATCTTAAGGAAGAGAGAGACTATGAGATAGCAGGAAGGAGGGAGTACATAATAGGCATGATGGAAGGCCAGTGCAAAGACATGGAGATGAGAGATGGGATTTCTTCTGTGAGATATAAAGCCTTATTTGGATCATAGAGTTCAGAAAGGGAAAAGTGATATCCAATTCGGTTAGAAAGGTATATTGGGGGTCAGGTTATGTGGTTTTAAAAGCTAAATAGAGCAGGGTATATTGGGGGTCAGGTTATGTGGTTTTAAAAGCTAAATAGAGCAGTTTATATTCTTTTCTAGAAGCAAAAGGAAGTCTTGAGTTGGTTCGGTAGGAGAGTCACATGGTTGGATCTGTGCCTAAGAAAAATTACTTTGACAACAGTGTGTAGAATGGACCAGAATGATGAAACCTGAGAAAGGGGGACAATTAGTTGACAGTTGCAGTGCTGTAGTTGAGAAATTTTGAGAGCTGGCATTAATGTAGTATTTGTATCATTGGAGAGGAGATTGAAAAGAGGTGTTATAAAGTTAAAAATAATGTTTGGTAACTGTGATTGGCTATGTAGGATGAGGGACATAGAGAGGAATCCAAAATAATGCCAGGATTATTCACCTAGGATGGTGGCATTTTTCATAGAAATAAGGATGCGTGTAAGGGGAGAGATTCTGGGAGAAAGTCAATGAGCTCAGTTTTTGAATGTCGAATTAAGATGTCTCCTGAGCATTCAGTTCAAAATATCCAATAGGCAATTGGTGATGTAGGGCTGAAACAGAACAGAGACTCTGGGGATTGGACATATAAACTACATAGACATGATAGTTAATCCAGTGAGATCTGATGAAGTTACCAAGGTAAGAGTATAAGGAGAAATGAGAAAAAGAATATAGGACAGGACCATAGGGAAAGTCCACAATTAGGGATATGATGTGAATGATGCCAATAAGGGAGACTGAGGAACAGTTTATAGGTAGGAGATGCATTGTGAGACAGTTATTAAAAAAACTAGAGAGAAAAGAGTATCTAGGTGGAGAAGGTGGTCAGTAGTGTCAGATGTAGCAGGTTGAAAAGAATTAGGTCTGAGAAAAGACTGTCACATTTATAATTTTAGAGATCATTGGTATCTTTGGAGAGAATAGTTTCAGTTGAACAATGAACTCAGAAGTTGTATGTCAAAGGGTTGAGAAAGGAGTTAAGAGGAGAAAAGGTCCAGGCAGTGAGTGTAGACACACTTCAAGTGGTTTGGCTAAGATGGAAGAGATAGAAGATGGTACCTTGAAGGGAGGGAAGAGTCTATGAAGGTTTTTTAAATTTTATTTTTCCCTATTACATGTAAAAAACAATTATTGATACTTGTCCCCAATTCTCTCCCTCTCCTTCCTCTTCATTGATATAGATTATACATGTGCAGACTTACAAAACCTATTCCCATGGATTTTTTTTAAAGAATGGGTTAAATTGGGGCATGTTTGAAAATAGTAGAGTAGAAACCAATTGATAGAGAAAGGATGAAGATTTGAGAGGAGGTATTCTTAGGGATACAATCTGTTGGAGAAGATGGGAGGAATGGAATCAAATCCACAGGCCCTCATTGTTGAATACCCTCATTTTTTTTACAGTAGTCAGGCAAAGACTTCAGCTGATGGGGGGGGGTGGGGGGGAGGGAGGGAAGGAGAGAGAGAGAGAGAGAGAGAGAGAGAGAGAGAGAGAGAGAGAATATGAAAATGAATGTGAGAATGAGTTAGAGTGAGAAAAGAAGTTTTAGATTAGATTCTGTAGTGATTCTGTATCCAACCAGTTGAGGTTGGATAGTATGAATTTATATTGCACTGCGTTTGCAGGGTTAGGGTATTTCCTCCAATTTTCTTCAGCTGTCTTATGAGGAAGAGGAGTCGAGGTAGGTGGTGGAAGTAATGCCATTGCTTGGCTCTGTGGGAGAAAAAGTGAAAAATGCCATCCCTATCCTCACTTAGAGTTGAACTAGATATGTAGTACTTAATTCCACCAAAGTAGTGGAGAAATGGGTAACCTGATATTGGGGGATTTGTTCACAATCAAATGACTGTGTCTAGGTTGATGATACTAAAAGTGATGGGAGCCTTTCGATCTCTTGATATTGGGTAGAAGTCAAAACAGCATGAAAGCTGCTCTTCTGCTCTTCTTTACTCTTCCTTCATGTCTATTTTTAGTCCATCTCCTTTTCTAGAGGCATATATAACTGTTCTGAGTGACCTATAACTTTAAAGAATGTTTCATTGGTGCTCTTTTTTCTACATTACTACCACTGCTGACTGTTCTCTACCTCAACAACAAGAAAAAAAAAACACCTCCCTTGTTAGAAATATTTGTAACAAGGCAATAGAAAGGAACACATTGACTATACTGGAAATTATATGCCTTGTTACGAAACCCGACATGAATCCCTCTCTGCTGAGAGGTGGGAGGTATAAAATTCACTATCAATCTTCTGAAGTAGTGGTAATTGTATTGATGAAAGTTTTGAAACCTTTCCATGTTTTTTCCTTTTGTTAAAAAAAATATTCATTGTGTTAGTTGTTCTCCTAGTTCCTACATCTTTAATTCTTCAGAAGCTGTGCTATTCCATGATTTTCAGATACTTGGCATCACCAAAAGAATATTTAGATTTTGACAACTAAAATATCTTCGATCAATTTTGCCACTGTTGCATTACAGGAATGTTTTTATATCTTTGTTGCATAATGTATTGGCATTTAACATCAACAATACCAGCTTAGTAGCTTAGTTGTTGATAATTTAATTAAATTCAATAAGCATCCCAGCAGTTTTTCTAATACCCATTGTAAGTTCTCATGAAGGGTATTCCTTTGCTCACTCATATCTCATTCACTCTTTGATCAATCAATAATTTTTTTAAAAAGCATTTATTAAGTTCCTACTATGTGTGAAGTATAAGGGATACAAAAGGAAGCAAAAGACCATAACTGCCCTCAAGTTAGTATCTGTGCCTCTCTTTTTTTTCATTAATTACATTATTTAATTAAAGCTCTTTATTAATCATATTTGATTTTAGCTGTTTTGGAAGGGGCTCTTATCCTTTTTGTGTTATGGATTCTATTGGTAGTCTTGTGAAGCCTAAGATTCCTTTTTCAGAATAATATCTTAAAATATAGAGAATATATACAATCACAAAGGAAACACATTACATTGAAATAAATATGTAATTTTTTTGTCATCCAGGTTTGCAGACCTTTTGACATCTGTCTGTGGATCCCTTGTGGCTCTGTGGATACCAGATTAAGAACCCCTGATATAGAATAGCCCATTATATTTCCATATCATGATTGACTCAACAAATAACTTTATTGAATATTTAGGCTGTTGCCAAAATTTTTTGGTGATTTATGTAAATTGAGACTATAAAAACCATTGTATAAATAACTATTTTTATAACACTTTCAGAGCCTATTCCCGATAAATGAATTATTGGTTCATTGTGCGTGATGATTTCTTTATAACTTTTTACCACCAGGTTGCCCTCCCAAGGAGTTCCAAAAGTTTACAATTCAACCTATAATGGGTGTGTGTGATTTTTCCTCACCCACCTTACTCAGCATTAAGTCTGACAATATAAATTCTTGGGCAAGTAGGTGGTACGGTGGATAGAGTGCTAAGGTTGGAGTCAGGAAGATTCATCTTGGTAAGTTCAGATCTAGCCTTAGATACTCAATAGCTGTGTCACCCTGGGCAAGTCACTTAACACTATTGACGTCAGTTTTTTGGAAAGGAGAAGGAAAGGTAAATAATTCCAGTAATCTTTGCCAGGAAAACTCCAAATGGGCTCATGAAGAATCAGCAACAAGTGAACAGCAGTAACAGTCTAACTCTTATCTTTATTGTCTGAGTTTATGAATAAGTGGGGAAAAATTACTATCTTATCATACTTTGGAAAATTTTTCATGGGCATCATGCAGGTAGTAAAAAGGAAATAAATATAATTTACTATGTTATATGAATTTATTTACCCACATCAGTGGACATATGACTGTTATAAGCTATTATTCTATTTCAAGTAATTAAAAAATGCCCTACTTATAGGGATATATAGTATGTCAGTGTTACAATGCTTGAAGAGAATCTAAAAGAAATCCATCTTCATCTTAAAGAGGTGTAGGGGCAGGCCACACGACTTCTGCATCCATTGTCACATGAATAGGCTTGTTATACATTCTTAAAAACTCTCCGGGGGTCTGGAAGCCTTCAGCTCTACACAGATACTTTATGATTTCTTCAGGGGGAAGAAGTTCAGGCACCAGGTTGTGCAGGGTATCTCCTGGTCCTTTAGTGCCAACTTTAACATTCCTTAACAGATACATGCCAAGCTTGAGCACCAGGGTGAGGCATTCAGTAACTACCTCAGTTTTAGATTGTGATTGTGTGATATCTTCCAGGTACATCACTGGCATAGTGATCATAGAGGTATACCATTGCATGAAGAGTCTTGTTGGAATGTTATGAGATATAACTAAAATTTTAAGATCTTGAAGTAAAAAACTAGGTTCATCTCCTTCATGAGAAAAGTAGTCTTGAAGAACTCTGTAAAGAGTCCCAGTGGAGCTCTCAATGACATGGAGAATGGTAGTAGGATAGATAAGGATGATCCCAGTAACATTTTCTCCAAGGTGAAACTTGAGTATATGTTGATATAGTTGCTCATAGTACTCAATAATTTTTTTCTTATCCACATTTGGGGATATCTTGGACACAAGAAACATTCTGTGGAGGAGGAATTTCTTGAACTGTAGTCTTCGTTTCTCTTCCAGAAAATGTAGGTAATTTTTTCGTGGAACTTGTGGAATTATTATTTTCTGATCGTGCCGCCCTCCATGCTTTTGATGGTGGTGGTGGGCAGGGTATATTGAGCCGTGAGTCACGTGGTGGCCACTTGGGGGTTCCTGGTGGGACCCAAACGTACCACCAAGGTCCCAATAGGGCTCACTATATGCCCGTGAGGAATTTTTTGTCCCTTGAACGTTCATCTTGTCAGGTTAGCTTCTCAGTTAGGGACTCAGGTTTGTCCCTGTCTGACAAAAGAAATAAGGAACCACAGAACTCCAAATGTTTTATCAAGATTGTTACACAGTAAGAATTTTAACTATAATGACAATTGATTACTTGATAAATGAAAGGAAACTACAATAGATGGAACTTCTGTAAAAAGCCTTGCCCAGTCCTCTTCAATCTTAATGCCTTTCCTCTGTGATTACTCTAACTTTATCCTGTACATATATTTTTTGTATATAGTTTTTTCAGGTTGTTTCCCCCATTAGCCTGTGATCTCCTTGAGAACAGAGACTGTTTTTTTCATCCTAAATGCTTACCATAGTGCTTGGCATATAGTAGGCACTTAATACAGGCTAGTTCATCAACTACAAAGAGTAATAGTTTGACAAACTGTCACAACCCCCTGCTCTGCATAGGGGTTCAGGAATAGTTGAAAGGAATAATTACTGAAAGAATTCAAGGGGAGCAGATGTGGCTATAATAAAGAGCGATATTAACTTGGCCTTTTTCATTTTCTATATCTAATAATCTTTCCTGGTTATCTTGCAGAAATCTCTCTTTGGGACCTTGGTATCAAATGATGAATTATGTGAACCATAGACCATACCCTAAACAGAGAAAATATCCACCTTTGCAAGTACAGATACTTTCAGTAGACTTCTCTTTGCTGATGATAGTGGACCCTCTAATTTTTAATCTTTGTTACAGTACATTAAAAATGTTATTGAATTCTTATTATGGAATGATCGAATCAGTCAGACTCTATCTTTGGTTATTGTTCTACATTACTGTAATTCCTGAAGAGACTTCTTTTTATCTATTTTGCCTTTCTAAATACCTACTGGTATTTGTTACATCTTTAATTTATTCTCCAAAATAAAATTTTCCCCTTTCTTCCCCCTTGTTTATATTCTCATTTCTGCCTTTGTTCTCATACACCTTCAGGCAGGCTTCTTCAATTTGTTTCCTCTACACAGTTTTCTTAGACTCAACTTAGCCTTCCACTTACCTCCAACTGCCAGCATCCCAAAGTATTGGTGGTTGATCTTTGATTCCATTCCATATATTGGTGGACCATTCAGTTGATCAAAAATTCTAGCTAGTTTTAAAGGGCCAGTACTGAATTTATAATATTAATCCTTCCATGAATGTTGAATTGTGTGGGTATACACATATGCTCACAAATATACAAATATACAGTTTTGTGCTCAGTTGATTCAGAGAAACACGAATTTCTTTTCCTTAGTGGATTTTGGTTAAGCAGGTTTGGTGGGTCTAACATCCTGATACTGTTTGTCATCTTCCCTCTCTTTGTGCTTACACTGGGAAAGTTTTTGGTGTCTCTTCCTTTCAGGAAGTGATAATTCTTTGTTTTAGATATATGCTTTAGAATAATCATGTTCAAGTAGCAGCTTTCCATGTTTAAACTGGTTTTTTTAAAACATATATGGGTGATGTATTTTGTCCAAGATCACTGCTCCTATTGGGAAAAAAATAAAACCGTTTTTTTTTAATCTTTGTTATTTATATGATTGATCTTTTGCTAATGGTTTCCTTAATTTTGAACTATTTCTGCACTTCTGGTGTGGCTATAACTTTGTCATTGTGTATTCTGTCTTGAATATTTTATAGCACTATTCATTACTGAAACTGACTCATTGTCCTCTTGATCTTCTTTTTAAGTAGCAAATGCATATTTGTTTCATGAAAAGAGTCTGTGTAGAGTACATACTGTGTTTTGGCAAACGATTTTTATAGCATAAGCATTAACTATTCCGTAAATGTTTTGTATGGTTCACTTATAAATCCATGAATATCAAGATTGTTTCATTTAGAAATTCATTCATGGGCTGTTTGATTTCTTCTTCTTAGATTGGATAGTCTAAGGTCTCTATCATAATCTTTGGGAATTCATATTTTTAAAAAAATTTCATTAATTTCCTTTTAATGATTAGTTTTTCTTGGCATATAATTGACTGTAGTAATTGCTGATGATTCTCTTTATTTCTGCTCTGTCATCAATTTACTGTATTTAGTTTTTATTTTTGTTGTTTCCTTTTTCTCTCCCTTGATCAGATAGGCTAATGATTTATTAATTTTGAGAGTCTTTAAGAACACTTAATTTTATTTCTTACTTCAATAGTTTTTTTTATTTGAGGGGTACAGACAAGATGGTGGCATACAAGCAAGAAAATTCCATAAGCCACCTCCCATAACCACCTCAAATACCTATAAAATATAACTCTAAACAAACTTCAGAGCTACAGAACCCATAAAGTGACAGAGAGAAACAAATCTCCCATTGACGGCAGCCCAGCAGGCTTACAGGAAGGGTTCATGGTAGCATGCCTGCAGCTGATCCCAGCTCTGCATGAGCCCATGGTTTTAGCCCCAGGGTGGCCTTGACCAGCAGCAGTGGTGGTTTCCAGAATTATCAACTCATAAATGCCAAGAAAGTGTGAGAGGTCAGTGTAGAACTCTTGGAACTGGGCAAGGTTGGGACAGAGGAGCAGGTCTGGCCCCTGCTCCAGCAGTAGAAGTGGTGGAGGCATTGTAGCAGCCACCTCCATGTGGCTGCTTCAGAGCTCCTAGCCTACAGATTGTAAGGGGGCCAAGCAACCATTCAGAAGTTAATTTATCTTGCTTTAACTTGCCTGTATCTGGATCACAGTCTTGGGTGGTGGTTCTGGGTTATGTGACAAGTGAGCCAGAATTTGTGGGGGCTGCAGAGACAGCAATGTTCTTGTAGCTCTGGCAGCTGCAAAACCCCCAGCAATTTGGGACAGAGCACACCCCTATAGAAGCAGAGTTCTACTGTGTGACAAAAAGCTCAAAAGTCAAGTAATTGAGGGGCAACATGAGCAAGCAAAGGAAGCAAAGAAAGCACAACAATCCAACTTTAGATTCCCTTTTAGGGACAAAACGGATCAAAGCATGGAATGGGAGAAAGAAAACATAGTCAGAACTCCTACACCGAAGCTTCTAAGAAAAACCTGAACTGGTTACAGGCCGTGGAGAAGCTCAAGAAGGATTTTGAAAATCAAGTAAGGGAAATGGAGGAAAAATTGAGAAGAAAAATGGGACTGATGCAAGAAAATAATGAAAAGAGAATCAATAACCTGACTGGAAATAATACCTTAAAAATAGATTAACTCAAATGGCAAAAGAGGCCCAAAAAGCCAATGGAGAGAAGAATACCTTAAAAAGCTGAATTTGCCATCTGGAAAAGAGAATTTCAGAAGCTCACTGAAGAGAATAATTCCTTCAGAACTATATTGGAGCAAATGGAAGCTAATGACTTTATGAGAAATCAAAATACTATTAAACAGATCCAAACAAATGAAAAAATAGAAGGCATTGTGTAATATCTCATTGGAAATACCACTAACCTGGAAAATAGATGCAGGACTGATAATTTAAAAATTATTGGACTCCCAGAAAGCCATGATCAAAAAATGAACCTAGAAATCATCCTTCAAGAAATTCTCAGGGAAAATTGCCCAGATGTTTTAGAACCTGAGGGCAAAATAGAAATTGAAAGAATTTATAGATCACCTATTGAAAAAGATCCCCAAAAGAAAACTCCTAGAAATATTATAGCCAGGTTCCACAGTTCTCAGATCAAGAAGAAAATATTACAAGCAGCCAAGTAGAAACAATTTGAATATTGTGGAAACACAATCAGGATAACACAAAATCTAGCAGCTTCTACATTAAGGGATCAAAGGGCTTGGAATATGATATTCTGGAGGTCAAAGGAGCTAGGATTAAAACCAAGAATTACCTACCCAGCAAAACTGAGTATAATGGTTCATGGGAAAATATAGTCATTCAATGAAATAAAAGACTTTCAAGCATTCTTGATGAAAAAACCAGAGTTTTGAATAGAACATTTAACATTCAAATATAAGAAGCAAGAAACACATGAGAAGGTAAACAGGGAAACAAAATCATAAGGAACTTATCAAAGTTGATTTATATGCCTACATAGAAAAATGATAATTGTAACTTATGAAACTTTTCTGAGGATGAGGTTAGTTGAAGGGAATATAAATGTGTATGTATGTGTGTGTGTGTATACACACACACATATATGCATATATATACATACATATATGTATATATATATATACATACACATATATGCCTATATAGGAGGGTATATGTGTGTATAAATACATATGTCAGTGTTTGTATATATGTAAACATAGACAGAGGGCACAGATCAATTGAATAGGAAGAGATGATATTTCAAAGGTGAAATTGAGAAGTGAGAGAGGAATATAATGAGAGGAGATAGGGAGAGACAATGGGGGCAAATTATCTCACATAGAAGAGGCAAAGGATAACTGTTACAATGGAGGGGAAGAACAGGAACACAAAAGGGAATGAGTTACTTACTCCCATAGAATTTGGCTTAGGGAGGGAATGACATACAAACTAAATTAGGTTTCTTGCCCTACAAGAAAGTAGGAGGGGAGGGGATGAGAGGGGAGATAATGGAGGGGATGTCAGGTTGGCAGGAGGGTGGTTAGAAGCAACACTTTTGAAAAGAGACAGGATCAAAGTAGAGAATAAAACAAATGAGGGGCAAGATAGGATGGAGAGGAATATAATCAGTCTTTCACAATATATCTACTATGGAAATGTTTTCATAACTACACATGTATAACCTATATTAAATTGCTTATCCTCTGTAAAAGTGGGTGACAAGGAAGGAAGGGAAAATATCTGGAATTCAAAGTTGTAAAATCAAATGTTTAAAAAAATTATAATTATTTATACATGCAACTGGGAAATAAGAAATACAAATAATGGGGTATGGAGATCCATCTTTCCCTACCAGAAAGTTAGAGGAGGGATGGGGGAGGATACAGGAGAGAGCAGATTGGGGAGGGGATACCTAGGGGTAACTGTTTTGGGGTGGTGGGTAGGGGAAAGATGGGAAGAAAATTTGTATTTCAAAATCTTGTGGAAATGAATGTTGTAAACCTAAAAATAAATATAAAATTTAATTTAAAAAATAGTCCTTCATATTATTGATTTTTCTATTTCTGTTTACTAAATTTAAAAATTTTTTTATATCTGATGTTTTAGGATTGCTAATTTATTTTCTAGTCTTTTAAATTAATTCTCAATAAACTGATGCTCTTTTTAAATTTTATTAATACATTTTTTCCCAGAAGACCGTTTCAACTATGTCCCCCAAAATTTGGTATACATTTTTTCTGATATAATTATTTAATATTTCTATGATATTTCCTCAATTTACCCATTATTCAGGAAATCATCATTTAGTCACCATTTAGATCTATGTCTTTTCCTCATATTTCATTTAATTTTTTTAATATTATTTTACATTCTATAAAAATGTTTATCATATTTGCCATTTTATATTTGTTTTTGATGCCTTCTTGCTTCAGCACCAGATTAGATTTTGCAATAATATACTAAGATACTGAAAAATGTGTATTTATTAAGATTCCCATTTAGACTGGACAATTTTTTTCAATAATATGTTCAATTCTAAATTTTCCTTCCCTTTTATCTTTCTTTTTGATTTACCCAGCTCTGAGATAGGACTATTAAAGTCTGCTATTTCTTTTTAGATTAGTAGCCTTATAGTTTTTTAATCTACCTAGATTTTATGAAATTAACTTCTTCACCACTTGGTGTATATACTATTAGAATTTTACCTTGCTTTTGAGCATAATGTAATTTTCACATTTATTTCTTTTGATTATCAATTTTTTTATTTGTTGCCTTATCCAAGATCCTGATTAGAATAACTTTTGCTTTTAAAAAGACTCTCCTGAAGTATCTCTTATACTTATATAAGATTATAATTATATTATACTCTTATACTTATAAGAGATACTTATAAGTATCTCTTTCATTCTAACTCTGCATATGTTCGTTTTAAAATTTTAAAAATATATATCAAGACACCACTTCAAAATTATGTAAAAGGAGGACTATGAATGATCTCTGGAGCTCCAGAACCCACAAAATGACACAGAGAAGCTAACCTCCCACTGAGGACAGCCCAGCAGGCCTGCAGGGAGCCACCAGCACAGTGCTCTAGGAACCGCCAGTGCAGTGCTCTGGGAGCCCAGCCCAGGCCCGGGTAAGTCTTGGTTTTAGCCTGAGGGCAGCCAGAACAGCAGCCAGCTGGAGGGACCCCAGAATACCAGGAGCTGAGGCATTTCCAGAATTATCAACACATAGATGCCTAGGACAAACTGAGAGGTTAGTGCCCTATGGACTTTGGGACTCATTGGGAGAATGTGTGGGCTTCTTCCCCTGGGGGAAAGAAGCTGCTGAGAAGCCTGCATAGCTTGCGCCACAGTGCCACATTGAAGCTTCTACTCTTGGCCTGCGAACTGTAGGGGGATCCGGTGATCAGTCTTGGGGGTAAGCGCTCTTGCCTTACCCTTCTTGGATATGGATTGCGGTCTGGGGTAGTAGTTTTGGAGTGTGTGACCAGCTTGCCAGAGCATGTGGAGACTTCACATAGGCCACCCAACTAATACCTCCGGAAGTTGAGAAAACCCCAACGTTTGGGATGGAAGTTCCCCTGGCTGGTGGCAAAGTCCTACTGTGGCAACAAGCCCCAAAGTCACGTAAGTGAGTGGCAACATGCCTAGGCAAAGGAAACAAAATAAACAGAAAAATGCAACATTAGACTCCTATTTTGGAGGCAAAGAGGATCAAAGCATGGAACAGGAGAAGGACTGTGAGGTCAGAAATCCTGCACCAAAAGCTCTAAATGAAAATCTGAGCTGGTTATATGCCATAGAGGACCTTAAGAAGCAAATAAGAGAAGTGGGGGGAAATTTGGGAAGAGAAATGAGAAAGATGCAAGAAAAGTATGAAACAGCAATCAACAGCCTGACTGAGGAAAATAACACCTTAAAAAATAGACTAACTCAAATGGCTAAAGAGGCTCAAAAAGGCAATGAGGAGAAGAATGCTTTAAAAAGCCGAATTTCCAGGGGAGGCTAGGTGGTGCAGTGAGTAGAGCATTGGCCCTGGAGTCAGAAGGACCTGAGTTTGGATCCGGCCTCAGGCACTTAATGCACACACAAACAAACAAACAAACAAACAAACAAACAAACAAAAAACCTAGCCCTGTGACCTTGGGCAAGTTACTTAACCCCAATTGCCCTCCAAAAAAAAAAAAAGAAAAAAAAAACAAAATGAATTTCCCAGATGGAAAAAGAATCTCAAAAGCTCACTAAGGAGATTCATTACTTCAGAATTAGACTGGAGCAAATGGAAGCTAGTTACTTTATGAGAAATCAAGATGCTGTTAAGCAGATACAAACAAATGAAAGAACAGAAGGCAATGTGAAATATCTCATGGGAAAAACCACTGACCTGGAAAATAGATCCAGGAGAGACAATCTAAAAATTATTGGAGTACCTGAAAGCCATGATCAAAGAAAGAACCTAGAAATTATCCTTCAAGAAATTCTCAAGGAAAATTGCCCTGATGTTTTAGAACCAGAGGGCAAAGTAGGGGTTGAAAGAATCCACAGATCACCTCCTGAAAAAGATCCCAAAAAGAAAACTCCTAGGAATATTGTAGCCAGGTTCCAGAATTCCCAGATCAAGGAGAGAATATTACAAGCAGCCAGGAAGAAACAATTTCAATATTGTAGAAACACAATCAGAATAGCACAGGACCTGGCATGGATTGAAGGGCATGGAATATGATATTCCAGAGGTCAAAAGAGCTGGGAATAAAACCAAGAATCACCTACCGAGCAAAACTGAGTATCATGTTTCAGGGGAAAATTTGGTCATTCAGTGGAATAGAGGACTTTTAAGCATTCTTGAGGAAAAAACCAGAGTTGAATAGAAATTTTAACATTCAGATACAAGAAGCAAGAGATGCTTGAGAAGGTAACCAGGGAAAAGAAATCACTATGAACTTATCAAAGTTGAACTATTTACATTCCTACAGGGAAAAACAATAACTGTAACTGATGAAACTTTTCTCAATATGAAAATAGTTGTAGAAGGGTATATGAGTGTATGAATACATTTGTGAATGTGTGTATATATGTTTACAGGTATACATGGATAGAGGGCACAGGTTGAATTTGGTGGGAAGGGATGATACTTAAAAGGTGAGGTTAAGAGGTGAGAGAGTAATGTGGTGAGGGGAAATAGGGAGAGACAATAGGGTGAACTGTTTCCTATACAGGATGCAGGGGAAGGTGGTTTCAGGGGAGGGGAATAACAGAAAGGCAAAAAAGCAAAACCTTATTCTCATTTAATGTGGACCAGGGAGAGAATGACATGCATACTAAATAGGGTGTCCCACACTACAGGAAGGTGGGGGGAGAGGGATGGGGGAAGGTGGTGGAGGGGAGGGCGGGCTGGTGGGGGAGGGATGTTGGAAGCACCCACTTTTGAAAAGGCACAGGATCAAGGTGGGGGGGAGTGGACCAGGTGGAAGGTAGGATGGGAGGGAGGGAAATATAGTCAGCCTTTTACAATATATCTACCATGGTAATGTTTTGCATAGCTACACATGTACAGCATATACTGAGATGCTTATCTTCCTTTTAAAATCAATTAAAAATATATAAATACTATGATTAATACTATTTTGCATATAATTGGGAGATAAGACATGCAGGCTAGGTGAATTCCCATGCCCTATTGAAAAAGTTGAAGGGGGTATGGGAGAAGAAATGGGAGAGAGCAGATTGGATGAGGGGATATCCTGTATGACTGTTATTCTGGGGTGGTGGGTAGAGCAAAAATGGGGAAAAATTGTAACTCAAAATCTGACGGAAATGAATGATGTAAACCAGAAGTTAATAAAGCATTTGGAAAAAAAAAATATGTATCAAATTGTTAGGTTTTGTTTTCTCATATATTCCTCTCCCTAGAAAAGTTCTGATGAAGAGTTTAACCTAATAATTGCTAAACTGTACTCTTTCATATCTGGATTTCTTTGGTTTCTTGATTCCTACCATCTGGGTTTTCCAGATTAAATCAACAAGCCTTTGTTAATCACCTATTATTGTGCAAGGTTCTGTGCCTTGTCTTCAGAATATGAAGACAAAGATGAAAAGCAGTCCCTGCCCTCAAGGCCTATGTATTCTACTGGGAGATATAACAAGTCAACAGATAAACAATGTAGTACATATTATGTTGATATCCTAACTTCCACTGATGAGCTAACTGAGGGCCTATTACTGAGTGTCCTAGTAGATGCCTCTAACAAGAACTGAACACAGTGATGTAGATAGTTACAATGAGAAATTATTCAAAATTTTTCAATTTATTTATTTATTATAATTATATGTTATTTATTTCTTATATAATATATAAAATATTTTATTTATTCATTATTCATTATTTGTTATATAATATATGTAATATATAATGTGTTGTTTATTTATTATAATTATAATTTATTCAAATAATTCAAATTCAAAATTCAAAGAAAAATTGTTCCATAGGAATGGTGGCAGTTGGAGAGACTAGAAATGGTGATAAGCTTCAAAGACTCAATTTATTATTTTTTTTTATCCAGTGTGTAGGAGGCATGAAAGAAGGAACAGTTATGACAAGATGGGTTTGGATGAGGATGGTGTCTCCTCAAAAGATCCAGGTTTTTGTGTATATAAGACTATGGAGAAGGGCAAGAGGTAGGATGGGAAGGGAAGTTTTGAAAGCTAGAACAGGATTACAGGAGGGCCAAGGGAAGTGGTGTACGTAGTACAGGTCTGGGGGGCAGGGGAGAGAGTAGGGGAGGAGCAGTAGTAGGTGAGGATGGAAAATATCCCCAACCTGGAGTTTGGCTAAAGGAGGGGTAGGAAGGGAAGAGAATAAGCATTTATGTAGTGTCTACTACATATCAGCACTGTGCTAAGCATGTTACAAATATTATTTCATGTCATGTGGAACAGGAGTTTCCCCCTGTTAAGAGTTCTCTGATGTTAAAAAGATGGGGAGCTAACTTATTTTCTCTAAAACCTTAGAATAAAAGGGAGATCTTGTCAGGCATCTCAGACTATAAATACACATTGGTCAAATCCCCAGGTCTATCAGAGCTTACCTTCTGCACCATGCCCATGTTCTCAACCCAAAGTAGCAGAAGATGCAAACTGAGAAACTGTATGTAGTGCACACACTAGCATCTTGGTATCAGAAAGGCCACACTTCAATATGTTGCCCCTTTTCCCGGATCAGTTGTTATGACCAAAGCATAATGGAGGTGGGGCTCATTATTATGTCCCTTATATTCCAAGCCCCAGGAAGATAATGAATGATGTATCCATAGAAACAACCCAAGAGGAAGGAGGAGTTGTGACAAAACGAGTGAGTGAGTGGTCATGTATAGTGTCCAGTGCCCTTTTGCCATCTCAAAAGCACAACCAAGGCACCACATGAGATTAAAACAGCGACGAGGAAACGAGTGGCATCCTAATCGATCAAAATCATGTCTTTGAAAAATGAGGAAAAAATGACTGAAGAAATGAGTAAGCCAGAACAAGTGGAGGAACTTGCTGCATCTTATAAATATGATCCTATTAAGGAGAGTGGGAAGTCTCCAGCAACAAAAAGTAATCAAACATCACTTAGCAAAACATTCTTTAAATCAAATCCGAGCTCACAGCATGGAGCTTTAGAGTGGCCCATCAGCCCAGTAGTTGAAATGAGGGAAGAGCTGATCCAAATAAAAATGGATGTAAAAGCATTGGAAGGAGAGCAGAGAAAGATGAACAGGAAACTCGACAGATTGGAACAATCACTGGTCTCTCTAAACAAATCAGCTATTTCTCTAAGGAAGAGACTCTCCCAGATAGAAAGCCAGAATGTACTAGATCAAATAACAAAAGGAAATGAAGTCAATCAAAAAAGCACACCTGAAAAATTTACAATCCCTACAGATGAAAGCAAGAAATATAGAGGACTGAACTATCTGAAGACCACTGTTCCGTCAGATAAATATGAAGAAACAGATATAATGACTGCAGTATTTCAGAAAATCACACAAAGTAAATTTCCTTGGAATATTGAATTCAGAGGACAAAGTGCAGATCAGTAGTACCCACAGGGCAACATTAGAGAGGAACCCTACATATAACATCCTGAAAAGTAGTTGGCAATCTCCAGAGCATCAGTGAAAAAGAGAAAGCCTTAGCAGTGGACGTGAAGAAGCAAGTTACACATTAAAAAGGATTAATTTGAGCTGTACGTGATTACTCATTCATGACCAGAAATGAGAGGAGACCTGGAAACCATTATGCCAAAAAGAAAAGTCAAGGGAAATCAGCCATCACCCCAAAATTGCTTATCCAGGAAAACTGAAAATATTCCTCCAGGAGAAAAAGGTGGGGGGTTTTGATCAAAGAATTCAACAGCTTCCCACCAAGGTAAAATAAAAAATAAATTTAAAAAAGCTCAGTGTAGTGCTCTTGGATTTGTAAACTGATCACAAATAAGATGTATAACATGGTAAGCAAGACTGAAGCTAGGAATAAGTGATGGTTAGCAGTATGCTGCAATGAATGAAAATCTTTTTGATGTCCTACCTTTTAAAATGGACATTGAAGAAACTGTTAGCTTGGGGAAAATCCACATAAGTGGACTAGATGGAAGGAGGGAAGGGGAGGAAAGGATTACTGTGTTTGGAATTAAAGGTCTACAATTGAATAA
Organism: Gymnobelideus leadbeateri; assembly: GCA_011680675.1. NCBI lineage: Eukaryota > Metazoa > Chordata > Mammalia > Diprotodontia > Petauridae > Gymnobelideus > Gymnobelideus leadbeateri. Next base: position 91,213 of record WOXC01005530.1, read on the forward strand.
TAAACAAAGATGTGGGGGGTTGAGCAGGATAGGGAGAAGATGATTCCTAAACCCTATTATTCCTATCTGGTACTAAGGTAAGGTTAGGAAAGTTTAGAAAATATATCAGCAAAAGGCAGAATCCTAGAGGCTCTGTGATATGAGTGGAGAAAAGAAAAATCGTGTCTCTTCGTTGTGAGACTAGATTTAGATTTGTAGAAACAACTGAAGATTTGCTACCCCTTGTACTGATGAAAAAAAATGTTGGAGCGAAAACAAAGCTTAGTATAATGGCTACAGGCTACTCTGTAATGAACAAACAGCTGTAGAATGGATTAGAATAACCCAATGATACGGACTTTACTTAAACTATAAGGAGCACATATGGATGTAGTGAAGGCCTAGAATGTTTTCTATTTCAGCTGAATCTAAGAAATCATTAATTCATTCATGATTTTGAATAAAACAGAATCTAAACCACATCAAGAAAGGCAAATGGGAAAACCATATTACATTAGGTTTAAAAGCCCCACCAAGTATTGAAACAGTATCAATATTATATGGTTATATAAAGAATGTTGTAGCAAATTAATACTTGAAAGACAAATTGAAATGTAAAATATTCCTAGACAGTAATGTATTAATAGTAGGGGAATTTAATGTTCCTGCTTTAGAACTTGACAAAATTCACAGAAGGATAAATAATAAGGAAATTATAGATTTGAACAGACTGTCAGAAAAGGTGGGCTTGCTAGAATAATAGAAATAAATGGGTTTTAGAAAGTGTATTTTTTCACAAACATCTAGGAATTATGTTTTAGAGCAAAAAGAAGAGGCTGATGCTGTGGGCAGCATCATATGTAGTTTTATGTTCAAATTCTACTTAATTGAGCATCTGTATGGTATATCTATACCCACATTATATTGCCTCATGCTTCACACTTGGGTGTGTTCATACCTACTCATTCTGTGAACTGACTCCTACATTCCAACTGCTTTCACAATAGTATATCTGAATTCCTAGAGAAGGTTACACTGAAACTGTCTCAAGGTCCTTGGGGTAACCCTGGTGTGTCACACACCCATACACTCTTTTTTTTTTGGAGGGCAGTTGGGGTTAAGTAACTTGCCCAAGCACACACAGCTAGGTTTTTGTCTGTGTGTGTTGTGTCTGAGGCTGGATCTGAACTCAGGTCCTTCTGACTCCAGGGCTGGCACTCTACTCACTGCGCCACCTAGCTGCCCCTATCCATACACTCTTTGCTACTCACTATTATAACTCTCAACCTATTCACCTCCACCCCACCCCCAACCTAATGTGTTGCCATTTATATAAATCAATCACTGATAATAATAACACTTTTAGATTTGAAACTTAACCATCTACCTAGCAATAAGTTGAAGGAAAAGTAATGTCACAGATCCTTCCATGTTGAAGTAAATTCAGGAATAATAAGTATATTAAACTCATTATATAAAGTATTGGAGAGAAGGTCACACTCTCCCATTAATGCATAGCATTTGTGGTGGAAAATCAGCAGGGAAGCATTAGAAGGAGGAAAACCCACGTGTTGAGTTGGACTATAGTCTTTGCTATTTTTGGTCCATTTTGGAACATTTGCACAACCCAAAGCTCTCATTGGCTGACTGCTTGTCTGCTTGTCTTCTCTTCTGCTTTTCACAGTCCGGTGGGTCTCATCTCTCAAAGCAACACCAATTTACAAATTCTTTCAATTTGCAATCAGCCTTAAGAGGAAGCTGAGACATTCTTAACTTGGGTATTAGTTCACTCTTTGTCAGACAACTTAAAAGCTCAACAATCTTGCTATCTCTGGTTACTATAGACCAGCCCAGCCAGGTATTCATTCACTAGGATGTTGAGTTGTCCAATAAAAAGTCATCAGACTGGAAGTAAAACATCTCAAGTTGATTCTTTGAGCAAGGTGAATGAGGCTAGCCAGCTCTTTATTTGATGGAATCCTCTATCATCCAATTACATCTCTATCTCTTCCCATTCAAAATAATAGTTGCCAGAGGGAAAATAAAGCTTCCCCATTTGTACTTTTCCCTCTAAACCAGAGAGAGGACAGCAAAAGGCACAAGTGATAAGTTTCACCACCTTTAAACTCTTGGTAGAGATAATGGGTCATAAATAACTCTAGTCTTCACTCAGTCAATTGGGAATTAATAGCCAAAGCTTTCTTGACCTTTACCTTGTTTCTTTACATACTCTTAAAAAAACCTGTAAAATGGGGATAAATAAACCTGTCTATAAGGTTTGGGGCAGAGGACTAAGGTAATGTAACACGCTTTGCAAATTTTAAAATGTACAGAGATAGGTAAAAACAAAGCATATACAAAATAATGTGAAATAGTTTCTAAAGGGAATTGGGGGCAAGGTTGGAGTCAAAAAAGACGTAATGTATGAGTTGGCATGGCTTGGGTTTTGAAAGGAACTACAGATCCCAAGAGCTGGAGGTTAACAGGGAGAGGACCCCAAGTCATGGCAGGGGCAGATTGTGCCAAAATATAGAGATAAGAGACAGAATATCTAAGGAGGAAGATGAGGTAGACCATTTCAGCTGGTTCATATATCTCATGGGAGTGACTAAATAGAAGCTAGAGCTTGACTATTAAGGGTTTTAAAGGCCAAAGACAATGTCCAGAAGGGTCTATCCTTTAACCTAAAGGCAATGGGGTGCCACCAAAGCTTTTTAAATGCTCAAGATGTATATTAATGTGGTAGCTGGATGTATAAAGGGTGAATTGGAGAGGGGGCAGCCTGGAAGCAAGGAGCCCAATTGGAAGGCTATTACCAAGGGGTAATAGTGGTCTGAGCTAGGGATCTTAATTTCTCCAAGTGAACATGGACACATCAGGCTTTTCTGTTTATTTGTTTTCTCAACTGCCATTGTCGCCAAGAATGTGGATTCCCCTGGGTAGCTGGTTTGAAGCCTGGTTTTAGAATTCTTCATTGTGTGCTATAAAAAGCCCTTGCAAACTTCAAATGCTTCAGCAAAAGTATAAAAGGAGTTTTGAAAAATACAAAATAACCACTGAGCTCCTAATTATGTTTATTTTTGCTTTGTTACCAAATCTATTTTCTCCCTCTTGGACAGACGGTATTGCTATAAGGAGATATGACTTCTTAACACACTTGGCATGTGCTATGTCAGGTGACATTCACACACATTAATTTAATTTTGGATGTTTTTTTTTCCTTTTCCTTGGTATATAGAGAAAGTGCTTTCTGTACACACACATACACATACACCAACAGCATAATTATCTTTACAATTTAAAAAATTCTCGATAAGATTGCTGGATTTTGAGACTAGAGTTCAAAACATATCTCCCATGTGACCATAGATTAATCATTTCCCCACCCTAGGCCTCAGTTTCCTAGTCTGTAAAGTAGGGAAAATAATATTTATCCTACCTCCTTCACAAGTTCATTTTGGGGAAAATATCATAAATGTAAAATGCTAAAACTTAATATGCTATGTAAATGAGATTATGTACTATTATAAAATTTCCAATTAGTGCGTGTAAATAGTCCAGATTACATCTGTTATACTATGTAATATAATGAGTCACTTAATAAACATAGGGTTTTTTTCATTCTCCTGAGGTCTAGGGAGGTTAATTGGAAAAGATGTATTTTCTGTCCTCAAGAGGCTTATATTAGAGAAAGAAAGATAAGAAAAAAAAAACCTGCTACACAATAATAAGGGTTAGCTGGGAGGAGCGAAGAAGATAATGTATATAAAATGTCTTAGGAACTTTAAATATGAATGCCAGCATTTTCCTGTAATTATAGGAGAGGTAGCATGGAACAATTGGGAAGGAAATGGTAAACCACTCCAGTATCTCTGCCAATAAAACCCCAAATAGGGTCACAAAGAGTCAGACGCTCCTGAAGGAGTATAGGTAGCATGATATAGTATAAAGGTTAGAAAACTTGAGTTCTCATTTTAGCTATTCTCCTTAATACCTGGGTGAACAAGTTACTATCTCCCTGAGCATCAGTTTTATTTGTCTGTGAAATGAAGGAGTTAGGCTAGATAAATTTAGGGGTCTCATCCAATGCTAAATCAGTGATTATGCAATCATATCAATCATATACTTTTTGATTTGACTATTGGCCTGGTTTTTAAAATGAGCTCCTGTGGGTGTTCGAGCAGAAGGGAGCCTGGAGTTTGGAATGTGAGGTTAGAAGTCTGTTACCATGATCCAGACATGAAGTGGTGATGATGCCTGGAAAGAGAATCTCAGATTATTTTTAAATGATTTTTTTTACAAATGTAGACATAGTGCAGCTTTACCATAGTCTCAAGACTGTTGTCCTTGAAAACCACATTCTAATTCTATCACATTGAGATAACAAATGTACTTGTGTCTGCACACTTCATAACATCTAGTGTAAATATTTAACCTTTCTCTCTCTCCTTACACACAAATTGTCTTAAGGAGAGAAGATGTCTACTCCATTTGTGAAATTTAGGACAATCTTTATGCTTTGAAATAAATCCTCAAATTGTAGAAGAAATTGACTTGTGGGTGAGTTGAATACATATTTAACCCTATCTTGATAGTAATAAAAAAGAGCATTGTGTTATGGACAGAGAATTTGCTCAGGAATAAAAAAGGCATGTGTTCAAACTTCACCCCGGACACTTATTAAATGGATGATGCTGGTTAATAATGATGATGAAGATGATGATGACGATGATGATGATAAATCAACAGGCATTTTTATGTACCAGGAGCTATGCAAAGCACTGGGGATACAAAGAAATATAATATTTATACAATATTTTGTGATTTATAAAGCATTTTTACATGTTATCTCATTTGAACACTGCCTCTTCACTGATCTGGGTCTCAGTTTCCTCATCTGTAAAATGACGGGGTTGTGTGCCTTCTAACTATAAATCTATGACCCTAGGATCTTGTAGTAAGATTTTCCATAGAGCTTCTTAACCTAGGCAGTGAGCTTTTTTTAAAACAATTTTTGATAATTATATTTCAGTATAATTGGTTTTCTTTTTAATTTTATGTATTTTATTTTATACCTTCAAAAGCATTAATCTAAGAAGGGCTGCCTAGGCTTTACCAACCTGCCAAAATGATGCACGACATGTAAAAGAGGTTACAAACCCCAGTTCTTGGGTGTAGAAAGTCTCAGTTTCTTTGTTTCTAGGAAATAAAGGGAGGGAAATAGAACCTACATGATAAATCACGATCATTCGTAGTTCCACATTTTTTTGCTAATTTTCTCATGGGAATCATAGGATTATAGATTATTCAGTTTGTAAAGGTAGAGGAAGAAGCCCCTAATTTTCTTTGACAGGGCGAGTAGGACTCCAGAGAATGAGCTTGGTAAGAACGGGGGTGAAGTCTCCTTGACCTTCCTAAGAATTCTAATTCTTTAAGGGTCTTTTTCACTCAGATGAGTAGAAGTGGTCCTCCAATGCAACATACAGTCCAAAATCTTTAAGGGGAACTAGGGACATTTCTGCACTCCATAAAGATTAAGCTTGTCAGTAAAAGCAAAAAAGTTCCTTTAAAAATAAGAGTTCTAGGGGTGGCTAGGTGGCGCAGTGAGTAGAGTGTCGACCCTGGAGTCAGAAGGACCTGAGTTCAGATCTGGCCTCAGACACTTAAAGCACACACAAACAAAAACCTAGCTGTGTGACCTTGGGCAAGTTACTTAACCCCAATTGCCCTCAAAAAAAAAAAAAAGCAAAAAAAAAAAGAGTTCTCGATAAAGATTAGAGCAGATGGAATCTTCTACTGTTAAAATGATAAAGTTCAAGCTTGTTAGCCTGTCATTCAAGGCCCCCTACAGACTTCTGCCACCATTTCTTTCTAACTTTGACTCATACCATATTTCTTTTCATGCATGCTGTTCTCCAGCCAAAGTAGAATGCCCTCTGTCCCCTCTACCCTCCCAACCCCCCCCCCCAAGTGCTTTGCTTTTATAGTTTTCTACATCTGGAAATGCTTTTGTCATCCCCATTTTTGCCTCTTGAATTCCTGGTCCTCCTAACTTGGCTCAACAACTCAATAGCTCAAGCCTTTGGGTAGGTCCCTTCGGGCATAGTGCCTTATTTTGTATCTCATTTGTTACTTCACAATTAAGTGCCTACTATGTACCAGCTACTGTGCTAAGTGCTGGGGAGAGAAAATATTTGGACATCAAGTGAAACAGTCCCTGCCCTCATGGAGATTATATTCTAGGCAAGGGAGATAATATGTTTCCATGTTGTTTTTCAGTCATTTTTCAATCATGCCCAACTCCGTGAATCCATTTGGGGTTTTCTTGGCAAAGATAATGGAATAGCTTGCCATTTCCTTCTCCAGCCCATTTTACAGACGAGGAAACTGAGACAAACAGGATGAAGGGATTTGTCCAAGGTCACACAGCTAGTGTGTGAGTCCAGATTTGAATTCAAGAAGAGGAGTCTCCCTGGTTCCCAACTTAGTGCTCTATTTACTGTGCCACCTAGCATGCAATAAAGGCATATTATAAAAAGATACAACATGGATGCCAGGTGTGAAGAGGGGGTCACAGGAAGCCATAGTTAAGGGGATTAGATAAGGCTTCAAACAAAAGGTAGCATTTTGACTTGGGCCTTGAAGGAAACTAGGAATAGAGGTGGAGGTTGAATATTATGCTTCATTATGTTTTATCTTATCCCTACTTGAACTGGATGCTCTAAGTAAAGGACTATTCTGTGACTGAAACTTATTTGTCCCTCTGTGTCTAGGCCAATGACCTGTATATTCAGGGAGTGCTTAATAAATGTTTGCTAAAAGAATTTTGGATAATGCATCTGTGGATTGCTTAAATATGGTCATATTGCATCCTTTGTGTTCTAACCAAATTGTTCTGTGTTCCCCCTTTCCTATGGTAAGCCCTTACCTCCCCAGCCTCTATACCTTTAGCCTCAGACTGTTCTCTATACTTCATAATTCCTGCCTCTCCATCTCAATCCACCTCTTCCTGTTGGATACCTATCCATCCTTGAAAGATTCCTTCATCTTCTGCCTCCTCTAAGAAGTCATTTTTGATCCCAGCAGGCCTTTGCCTCATTAGACCTCCCATAAAACTGTGTTTGTCTTTCACCTCCTCTATTTACCTACCATCTATCATATTATAGCTATTTCAGAGTGTCTTAATTCCCTCCTTGGCTGTAAGCGGCATGGAACACTGATGTATGCTGCAACCTGCCCCTCCCCTCTCCAACTGTTTTCTGGAGCTATATTTGTTTTTGCAGATAAGAAATCACCACTCATGTCATTGTATACTTGTCTTTTCTTCAAGAAAACATGTTCTGCTCATCTCTATGAACCCTGAAGGAAGCTAGTATTAGTCACCTGTTGTCAGTAGTAGCAGTGCCTAGAAAACTTGGGAGTTCTTATTACTAAATGATGCATTAAATTGTCCAGTGGTTCCAAAGGAAGCCACATCACAAAAATCTACACAGTTAAACCCCCCCCCCCCCCCCGTTATTGAGAATCTAAATAACCAGAGTGCTTCAATACCTTTGTTTTCTTCCCAAAGCCCCTTTTTTCATTAGAAAGAGAAAAGTAAAGTAAATCAACTGAGAAGTTTGAAAAATAATAAATATATTTTCAGTAATAAAGAATTTCAAATAAGTAGCTCTGGTGGGGCCCCAATTTCTTAAACTTACTATATTTACTATTGGTTGTCCCATCATTGCAGTCATTTCCAATCCTTTGTGACTCCATTTTCAATTTTCTTGACAAAGATACTGAAGTGGTTTTCCATTTCCTTCTTCATCTCATTTTACAGATGAGGAAACTAAGGCAAACAGGGTTAAGCGACTTGCCCAGGGTCACCCAGCTAGTAAGCATCTGAAGCCAGACTTGAACTCAGGAAGATGTCTTCCTGGCTTCAGCCCTAGCATTCTATCCATTGTATCACCTAGCTCCTGGTAAACTTAACTATTTACAGTTATGGTTAATGTTCATAATGAACATAAATACTGGAGAGGCAGGGTGGCTGGTCTTAAGAGGAGGTTCATGGTCTACCTCTGAGACTCACTGGTTGTATGACCACAGGCAAATGACTTCATCTCTCAGTGTCCCAGATGGGTCACTGTTCATCAGTGGTGGGATGTTTCCGGACCAGGAATTAGCTATACTAATGACATCTCAGGTTTGGGCTTTACCTATTTTTTTCTCCTTCCTCCATCAATCAGTCAATTAAAGAATAAGCAAGCAAGCTTCAGTGGTACCAGAACCTGAAGTGTCTTCTGAATCCTCAAAAGAAAAATGCTATTTTTTCAGTGTCTTTTTAGTTAGTTTTAAAATTGTCTTTTGGAAACTGGTGATCCATGTATGGCAGGTACAGATGCTCTTAGTTACCCACCTGTTCCCAATATATTGCTTTAATTTAGGAGTATCACATCAAACTTTTATATTAATGATATTCTTGAAGCTAGTTTTTACAATATCTAAAAGGTCTAATTCACTTTAAGGGGGAAAATGTATTATATGGTGCTTCTAGAGAAGGGGAGAAAGAGTTCACCACATGGGATGGTGATTGGAGTATATAAGATGAAATTCAATTAAATGCATGCTGAATAATGTTCTGCCTGGATCTAGAACTCTATATCTCCACCTGCTTTTCTATACCAGCCGGTTAATTGAGCAGGAAGTAGTTTGGAGCCACTACTCACTGACATGAAAAATCCCCATTCCTTGCTTTAAGTGCAGGAAGCATCCATAGTGCCTTGGCCTCCATCATATTCCCTTGGACTCTGCTAATATCCTTGGTGTTGATGTTGTGACTTTGCACCTGGACCTTGATTTGCCCTAAATCAGGGGTGTGTCTTGGAGCTGATTCTAATAGGTTTTTATGAGCTCGAATGTTTAATTTTCAGTATGAACCTTTATTTATTTTTTTACCCCAGAAATAGGCAAATGCTACAACTAAGGGCTGATTTTATTGTATTGTTGATTGTGTAGATTTAAAGAAGTGATGAAGAAAATGTTAATAATTCAGGTTAAATTTAAAATTTATCTTGCATACAGTTTTTTCCTCTGAGAGTTTAGACATTTCCCTGCACCCTACTGCTCTAATGTCTTTTCTGATATTATTGCTTCTATTGAGGTTTCTTGGCTAAAATTAGAGGGCCTTCTCTTTTCTCTTGATTGGTTGATGGTAGTTTTGGATGAAGACTCTTTGCCTTCATTCCTGTTGTCAATGGATTTCCTCTTCTCTTCCTTCACACATGGCAGGACCTTGCTGACCTCACTGAGGAGTGTTGTTGGATTTCTTACCTACAGACGTTAGTTTGACCTTTAATCCTGCTTTGGTGCAATAAAACACTCTGTGAAGTACCCTGGGTTAATTATAAGATACAGTCCTTTCTGTTGAGGAGCCTATACTCTAGGTATATGTGTATACATATATGTGTGTATATATATATATATATATGTATATATATATATATGTGTGTGTGTGTGTGTGTGTGTGTGTGTACATACATATAGAATATACATATTTATAGTCTATACATATATTTTCAACTAAGAACATATGTATGTATAGATAAAAACAAATGTGGATAAAAACAATTTTTATTGTCATTCAGTTGTTTCTGATTTTTTTGTGACTCCTTTTTTTTGGCAAAGATACTGAGCAGTTTACCATTTCCTTTTATAGCTCATTTTACAGGTGAGGAAACTGAGGCAAACAGGGTTAAGGGACTTGTCCAGGGTCACACAGCTAGTACATGTCTGAGGCCATATTTGAACTCAGGTTTTCCTGACTCCACCATATCTCTATCCATTGTACCGCCTAGCTGCTATAAATAGCAATAGAAATCAGTATTTAATCAGATTCTTTACTAAGCGGTTCCGATAGAAAGTATAATAGAACTTTAGAGAAGAAAAGTGGATGTGGATGGGAGTAATTGGGCAGTGTTCAGTGGAGATCTCAGAACAGGAGAGACCTTGGGGATCATTGATTTCAAGCCTCTAATTCTATGGATGAGGAAATTGAGGCCTGCAGCGATTATGTGATTTGCCCAAGATCACACAAGTAATGAATAGCAGACACTTGTTTGACATTCAGGTTCTCTGGATACAAACATGACTTTTATTTATTTATTTACTTTTCTACTTGACGGTGTCATGAAGGGAACATAAGAGAGTGTTAGGACATGGGCATCATAGAAAGGAGAAGATCAGAGAATAAAGGCAGAAGTGAGGGATTTGTTAAAGGGACAGTGAGGAGATGATCCTAGTAGAAACTGAAGATTTATGTTGTAAATACTTAGGAAATAAGGTTAGATGAGTCAGAAGAGGGTAGAGAATGGAGAGCCTAGACAGTAACTTGGAATGGTTGGGATATTATCTTTTTGGTAATGAAGAGCCCTTGAAAGCTTTTGAGTAGTGGAATGATATGAGAAAAATGATATTTTGGGAAAATTATCCTGGGAGAGAATGGAAAGGATTAGAATGGAGAAAAACTAGAAAATGGAATGGCAGATAAGAAATTGTTTGATGATTCAGGACTAAAGTGATGAGGATCTTGGCCAGGAGGTGACATTAAAAATAGAAAAGGGATTAAAGTGTGAAATATTTTGAGAGACAGAGGAAGCATCCAAGAAGAGAGAGTGAACAGCAGTGTAATTGTTGGAAAGAGGTCAAGAAGAGTGAGAATTGAGAAAAGGCCATCAGATTTGACAATTCAGAGTTCACTGCCACCTTTGAGGAAGGCAATTTCACTTGAGTGAGGAGTCAAGGATAAAGGTTGAGAACCTGAGAGATTGGAAGGATTGGTGGTGCTTTGATATAAGTAGGGGAGTTAGAAAGAGGACTTAGTTGTGGGGGAAGGATACTGTTCAAATACTTACAATGGAGATCACAACCCACCCAAACCTGATCATGTCTAATGCCTACACTTCTTTCAAGAAAAGAAAAGTGGTAGATGTGGGACAGTGCCTTACCTAACTTTATTCTAGAGGGCAGTTTGCTAAATGGTCCTCTGTGGAAACCACTAGGTGATCTGGGCAGGAGAGTCAGGGAGCTGGAATGCTAGGGGTAGGGTGAGGAATTTTGCCTCTGCAGCTGATTTAGGTGCCTGGACTGTAGTTGGGTTATGTCTTCTCTGAGGAGTCAAAGGAGTCAAAGATGGGTGGAGTGAAGGAGTGGGCAAAGGGAGTGGTATGGTTATATTCAGTAGAAGTCTGTGATTGGCTATTATGGAGAGGGTAAGATGCAAATCATCTTTCCACTCCCCATCTGTTAATGACATAGCTTTTGGATTCAAGTCATATTCCCTTGGGACCAGTGGCTCTTATTTTCGAGACCACCATCTGAAATGGAGAGGGTTACATCAGAGATAATTATAAGCCAGTGAGTATGGGTGACTTTGGGAATGTTGCCATTAACACATCCATGGAGAAACGATTGAGGAAGACTTGCTTTGTAAAGAAAAGCAGTGACATAAGTTTTAGGCATAAAGAGTTTGTGGCAACATCAAAACATCAAAATGGAAATATTGTATTGGAAATGCTTCGGTATTGACATTCCTGTTTCCAGGTGAACCATAGGGAAGCTTTCTGGCCATGTGTGATTCATCTGCTCAAGAATATTTAAAATTTGGGGCAGCTAGGTGGTGCAGTGAGTAGAGCATTGGCCCTGGAGTCAGAAGGACCTGAGTTCGGATCCGACCTCAGACACTTAACGCACACACAAACAAAAACCTAGCCGTGTGACCTTGGGCAAGTTACTTAACCCCAATTGCCCTCCAAAAAAAAAGAATATTTAAAATTACAATATGCATGTCAACAGCAATGGGAATGGTAAGAGGGTCAGTAGATTTTTGCAAAGAAGAGGGCATTTTTGATGATTTTGGAAATTGTAATTTCAGTAGAGGTGTGGGTTGAACCTCTAAGAATTAAGGAAGAAGGTCAAATGAGGAAATGGAGGTAAACTGTCTTCTGGTTCCAAATTCTAAATTCACTCATGAGACATGTCCGTGAAAAGGAGACGAGTAAGCGGTACCTGGGGAGAGAAAAATGGGAAGATAAGCAAACTAAGTGGCAGAGCCTGTACAATTTTAAAAGAATTCTAGCATTCTTAATAACCTGCCTTTAAGACATGGGTTCTTAACCTTTTTTTAGTAGTCTGAGACCCATAGACTTCTTCTCAGAATAATATTTTTAAATGCATAAAATAAAATAAATAGGATTCTGGGGGAAACCAACTATATTGAAATATAGTTCTCAAATTAGTTTTTAAAACCAAGTTCATGGTTCCTGGGTTAAGAACCTGTGCTCTAAATGATCACAGGCACTTTTAGATATGTTGTTTGAGCCACAACTCCCTGTACCACTCAAATTTTCCATACTTCTAGAATTAGCCCATCTCTCTGACATGAAAAGTATATGACATGTCAGTCCAGTTCAATTATTCAGCCTCATTGTTTTATTACATTGAGTAATAATGGTCTAAAACATATCCCTAAGGAATAAATTTAATAAGTTGGTTCCTGAATATTTCATGAAACTCACATTTATATAATACTTTAAGGTTTATAAAACCTTTCTTTACAGTTATCCTCCTTGTGAAATGGACATCCTGAGTTTCATTATTCCTATGTTTCCTCCACAGATAAGGAAATGAGGTCCTGAAGAATTTAAGTTGCTTAAGTAGCCATGGTCACACTGGCAGTGTTTTTTAGTGGTGAAATACCAACTTGCTTTTCTTGATTTCTGAGCTGACATGGTCAGAAACGTGGCCCACAGTAACCCTGAATGCAGACCAAACAAGATACAAATATAATTGAGAAGTAATTAACAAAATAAATAAAATACAGTAGAATAGAATTTTAGAACTAAGTCAATAAGTGACCCACAAGAATCTTGATGTGTAGTTTAGTGAAAGCCTATTTGAATCTGAGACCACTACTTTACACTGTGCTGGTTTTTGATATTATCTTGAGAAACTACTACATAGAGAAAAAATATGTACATATATGTATATGCACCTATACACATATACATGTATGTGTACCTACATCTCTTTATATCAATAAAAAGTTTATTGATGGCAAAAATGCTATATATATATATATATATATATATATATATATATATATATATATATATATATATATATATATACATGATATTATTAAGAACTTCCCTCTCTCCCACTCCTAGAGAAATTGACCACTGTTCAGTCCCCAGAAGTAAATTCTCCTCATTTATCCTGTCAGATCATTGATGAGAAAATCATTAAGATACCTAGAGCCCTGTGAAGAAAAGATCTTCATCCTTTCTTCCCTCCCCACTCCTGGCCAAACACTTGGAAGCTGCTGAATTTGCTCAAGTCCAAACTCTCTTTTAGATAAACCAAGTTAATTACCTTGACATTTCTTACTATGAAAAAATTTGAGATAAAGAGGCATTAGAACCATAAGGACTACCCAATTTTTGACCAATTCCAATATCTTATCAAGAGAATTCAAATTACCTACACATGAAAATCTTTATTGGATTAACATGAAGTTAAGATTTATCTATTTCATTCATACCTATCAGTATAGCATTAGTTAAATTTAAATTCCAGTTCATGTCTCACCAAAGCTTTACCTATTGGGAAGTCTCTAAACACTTGTTGCTTCTTTATGATGTAGGCATAATGATTATCAATAGAAATATTGATCAAAGCTATTGTTTTTGAAGCATTAATGAATGAAATATATCAACTTTGACATTTAACAGAAGTGGCAGTGTCAGAATAGCCTTGGAGGTTAGCTAATTTGAGTTTTCTAAAATTGTGGATGGTGAAATATTGGCGGAAAAAAAACCCTAAATAGAACCGATTTTCAGCAGATAACAATAACCATTTATTAAATAAATACCTGCTATATGCAAAGAACTATTAGCCACTGACTGAGATACAAAAATATCTAGGATATAATTTTTGCCCACAAAGTGCTTACACTTTTGTTGGTAAAATGGGGCAATAGGATTACAAAGGAAATCAAGTTAGTCAAACTAAAGACGTAATTTTTTACTACCCAGTTTCCACCCTGAAATCAATGCATAGATCTGTGGCAGAGGAGTATGGGGTAAGGTTGAGATCTACATAAGAATCCCTAGATCAGAGATTCATTTTAAAAATTAAAATTATTGCAATAATTTCATCAAGACAAAATGGAAAGGGTAGACTAGGTGGAGGTAGGTGAGATAGAAAGGAAGGAACCCTTGAAAGAGATATTCTCTAAGAGGCGTTAGCAGCATGTCTTGTAGACAGGAGACTGATAGCAAGGAATCAGTGCTAGAATTTTGATTTTTTAAGGGAAAAAAACAATGATTTTCAAACATTAGGGAGCAGGACAAGTTCATGAGACAGTTATACTTGAAGGGGAAGATGAGTTCATGTTTGAAAGGTCTTTTGAATGTGAAATGGTAGTAGGACATCCAGGTAGAGAAGTGAGATGTCTGATGGAGAGTTGGTTTGGATCCCAGGAAAGTGGTGGGAATTGGGGGTGGGAATTTGGGAGTCAACTACATGGAAGTTAAATTGTGGGTATAGATGCCATCATATGATGATTGATGATTCATCTGTTTGGTATTTAGGGTTTCAGGGCTTGAGAAAAGAAGATGTTTGAAACATCCATCATGGTAAAATATAATAGGATATCAATTTCAGGCAAGTTAGAGCAGAGGGTATATGGTACAGATTTGTAGTGGGCCAGTTGGCCACATTTAGTGATTTCCTCCAGGAGCTCATAGCAGTTTGGCAATAGGGACAGATCAATTTAATGGGTGGTTTGAGGATAAGTATGGAAGAAGGCTCTAACTCTAACAAGTTTTAAGGTAGTATCAATTAAATCCCCAAAGAAGTTGATCATGTATCCATGATGGACAAGGAAATAAGTAGTTCAAATCCAGCTTCAGCCATTTCCTAGCTGTGTGACCCTGGGAAAGGCATTTAGCCTCTATTCCCTCTTGGATCACTTAACAAAAAGGTGATCCACTGGGGAAGGAAATGGCAAATCACTCCAGTGGTGACTTGCCCAGAATCAAAGAGCTAATAATTGTCTGAGGCCGGATTTGAACATGGATATTCCCAACTTCAGGGCCAGCACTCTATCCATTGTGTGTCATGCCTTTTTCTTGACCTGAGAGCTGAATTTCAATTTCCTTAGTTGAAGAGTTTCAGAAGGCAAGACCTTCGAAATTTCCAGAGAGAGGTCAGTGGTGTGAGACTTGTTCAATAAGTCATTCCTAGTTGTTAGAAATTTGCCTCTAGTGATCTATTTGAGAGCAGGGTCATTCATAAATATTTTATGAGGTCCTTTTCCAAGACCTATGCCTTTTAAAAGGATAAACAAAATCTCCTTGGTCATTTTTTAATTTTATGGTGTGGGGTATAAGTGAACATTTCCATTCCAGTATATGCCATGTGCTTCTTTTACCTTTCAATTTCTTTGTGAATTAAAAACCAAAATCAATAGTCTTTTACGCCTAAAAGGTTTCCCCATTCCCTCTTCTCCATGCGCCTTATCGTGCTAGAATTTTGATTTTTTAAGGGAAAAAAACCCAAAAACCACAGCATAATTTTTTCGTAGTTTCTGTTCATCAGAACTACTGTATCATCATGTTCTGCAGGCCTGTCTTATTAGCAACTGTTGGAAGCTGTGATTGCCATTCTTTGTTTCACTTATTAATTTGTCTTAAGTGGTAGAATTTTGCTGTTCTCTTTTAGAATTAGGTCATGTTTGGATACTAAAGTACAAAGTTAGGCAATAAAATAGAGCAAACTAAGTTTATGGCTTATGTGTTAAAATTAAATAGGAAGTGTTTTGTATACTTGGGAGACGGCAAAGTAAAATTAAGTCCTAGCCTAGAGTGTGGAGAGTTAGATTAAATCTGTGATGCATTGTGGTGGGTGAGTGGGAAAGAATGATTCCTGCATATGTTTTATAACATCGCATTGGAAACACTGTTGCTGCGGCAGCAGGATGGGGAATACAATCAGGGTGTCTGAAACCAGCATCTATTTATCTTAAATTAATCATTTTCTGAGTAGGCAGATGATCCCGGTGCTGGGTGCCTGTGCCTTTTTATTCATGCTGTAGATAAAACTGGAGTTCTCTTGTGATAGTGAGAGCTATAGAATACAGGGGCATGTAGGCTCTAAATCTTGGTGGGAAATTAACTGCTTTCTACATGTTGTGCATCATGTAGAATCCTGAGGTTGCTTAATGATTGGGTTTAGGATAAAACCATTGGGATCACTCAGGCCAATTTGCATCTTGGCCCTGAGAAGGACAGTTAAGGAAAGCTTCCTCCCAAATGAAAGAGAGGAAACTCTTTTTCCTCCTCCTTTCGAAACCTTTACTGCAGTCGGGCTCATGGAAATGGCAAGGGAAAGATGTGGCCCTGAGGTCAGAAGCTTGCCCACCCACCGTCTCTGCAGATTCTCAGCTTTTCTGATGGTGAGGTCAGTTGCAGGCCTGAGCAGTGACCACAGATGCACTCAGCCCCATGCCTTTGCTCGGGGTGGCATAGCTAGCTTTGTACCCAAATACATTCTTTTCTCTTATGTCCAGTGGCATGGGGTTCTGAATTGACTGGTGAGAGGCAAGAGAGAGCCTTTTGATGACAGCTGGTATAATGAGATAGAGGGCAGCATGACACAGGGGGTTGGGAGCCGGCTTTAACCAACTCTACAGGCCACACAAGACATGGTTAACCTGGGGTCTGTGAAGTATGTGAGTATGTGTAATAATACAGACAAGCACACATTTATTTATATACATAGGTGTGCAATAATACAGATACACACATATTTGTGTGTATGCACATTAATGTAGAATAAATGTATATATGTATATGTTTATGTTTTCCATAAGATTTATATTCCATGGAATTGTTGTATCAGCTTGTTCTCTAGGCCTGCCTATTAACAACTATTGGAAGCTGTCAGTGCTATTCATTGTTTCACTTATTAATTTGTCTTAAGCGGTAGAATTTTGCTGTTCTCTTTTAGACTCAGGCCACGTTTGGATCATAAAATGTACCCTTGCAATTAACAAATGAGCAAACTAAGTTTATGGCACATACATACCCATGGCATATGTGTGTATTCTCTATGATATATGTCTGTGTATTTAAATATACACATACATGCATATGTATGTGTAGTTGCATATATATATACATTTCATACGTGTGTGTATGCACACATATATGTACATACACATGCACACACTCTCAAAATCCAGAATGAAATATAAAATCCTCTGTTTGGCATTCAATACCTTTCATCACCTACCTGCTTTCCCCCGACACCCATCACCTTTCCAGTCTTCTTACACCTTATTTTTCATGACATACACCTCAGTGCAGTGACACTTGCCTCCTTGCTGTTCCTGAAACAAGGCAATCCACCTCTTGGCTCACGTATATATAGATAATAGTATTTCAATATAACTGGTTTTCTTTGTATTATTTTGTATTTTATCTTACATCTTTAAAAAGGATGACTCTGAGAAGGGGCACATAGACTTCACCAGATGCCCAAAGGGGTCCATTATATATATAAAAAATAATTAAGAAGCCCTCCTCTAAGACTATAAGTTGCAGAGAAGTTGTTGACCTGTATAGGTAGAGGAATTTTCCTCATCTGGGAGTTCCTTATTCCAAGGAAATCATAAGGAAATACACTCCTATGCCTGAGTGCCAGGTCATTTTTTTTGCTTCTTTTTGTATCCCCAGAGCTTAGTATAATGCTTGATAAATAGTATAGGCATCTACTTAATGTTAATTGACTGACTCCCTTTCCTGGTGCAGCACAAAGCTTATTAGGTTTGAAGTCTAGTTGGGAGACCAGGATCCAATTTTTGACTTCTACCAACATCTATGGGACATTGAGTAAGCAATAGATTTTAGAGTTAGAAGGTATTTGGAGATAACAATAGTAACTGATATTTATAGAGTACTTTGTAGAGCACTTTCCATGTATTATCTCATTATGAACTTCACAATAACGTTGTGAGATATTATCCCCATTCTATAGATGAGAATATTGAGACTCACAGGCCCATGGAGTTTAAATGACTTATTCTAGTCATAGGATTAGAGTCACAAAGCAAGATTTGAAATGAACTCCCTCCGATTCAAGTCCTGGCAATGTATTAGCTAAGTAACATAGTGGATAGAGCTCTTGACTTGGAGTGAGGAAGACCTGCTTTTAAATCCTGCCTTGAACAATTACTAGTTGTATAACCTTGGGCAAATCACTTACCTTCCTTCAGCCTCAGTTTTCCCATTTGTGAAATGGGGATTAGGAAAGCACCTACCTTCCAGAGTGGTCATGAGGATCAGATAAGATGACACATGTAATGTGCTCTACATACCTCCAAAAATTCTACAGAAATGGAACTTGCTGTGTTATTAAGGCCACTGCTTTGTTTTTTTTTTTTCATTATTATCTGATCTTTTTTATGGATGAGGAAACTTATCCTTGGAAACACTAATCAACTCATCTGACTTCAGAAATTTAGTAAATGGTAGGACTAAAATTCAAACCCAGGACTTTACACAGTGTAATGGAAATGCAGATTTAAAGATCTTCCCTGCCCCTAGGTTAAGTGCACCAGGAGCCATTGGTGCCAGGCTTGTTTTTCAGGAAATCCCACATCTTGATACTTTGTGATTGGGCAGTGGGTCCAGAAGGTTGTTACATTCTCTGAGCCAGGAGAAGGCTATATAATCCCTGATGGGAGACTTTGCTTTGGGGCTCACTTTGAGAAGTGTTGTGTGATTTAACCAGATGAGACTCTGGGCAGCTGTTGAGAACCCCCCCCCCCGGCTTTGAAAACCCAGATGTTGATGCTTCCCTCTCTGGTAACTGTGATTTGGTATTGATATAATGGTTAGACAGTTTGGAAGCCTGCCTGTTGGATCTGTCTGTATATTCTGAAGTTCGGGGGTGCTGACCTTTTCCCCCTGAACTTAGGTAACATATGTTTGTTTGATTAAAGTGAGCTCGTTAACTGATTTTGAGTTGCTTTCCTTTACAAAAGCAAATCTAAGAACCTGTGTTGGCAGCCACTCTGGGGATACTGGGGTGCTTGCTGCTACACACAGCCCTAATAATTTATTTTTGTAGGATTTTACTCAACATTTGCCTATCTTTCTCAGTCAGTGACACCTGCAAATTTGCTAGGAGATACTGAGTCAAAAGAAAGGGGAAGACATGGAGAGAAAAACCTATTATTTTCCCTTCCTCTATCTCCTTCAAGGATACAAGAGTCTTCCTAGGGGTTTGGTGAGGTCACTGGACTGTTAAATGTTTCAGTGTGAGGACTGGTACCTCAGAAGTAGACAAAGGCTTGATGATGGGGCTTGATTTATTGTTGTATTGATAGCCAAGACTCAGAAAAGTCATAGAGAAAATGATAATGAGAGTAAACTAAAAAGTGTGTCCTGGGTCTTTGGAGAGCTGGTTGTTAAGCATTTGCCAGCCTGTGGATTCAACTCTTTCTCTAGCCACACCTCCAACCATATGCATTTATGTATACATTCTATCCAGTATGTTGAGAATTCTGAATGTACAGTAACAGAAAACCCCCAAATGCTAATGTATTCGTGCTTATTCATAATGTCCTGGCCATTGTTTCTGCTTTTCTTCCTAAGTGGGGTTTTCCTTCCCGTTTCATCTTTTACCTACCACACCTGTAAGCAGACCCCAAGTTCTATGAGACAAAAAAGTTAGTAATCGCTGTGTAAGTATGGAGGACAGTTAAGAAGCAGGAAAAAGGTGTTGGTGGGACAAAGCTAAAAAAAATTTCCTTACTCTTTGATGGCCATTGTATAGACATAAAAAATTCTCCCTAGTAGGCAAGGAGGCAAATTGAAGACTTTAGGTTCCAAGAGCAGAGAAAAACCTAATAAAATTGGTTTGGGGGTATTTGGCTACTTTGAATTAGATATGATTATCTTTAGTTCTACTGTTTCTTGGCCTTTTCTGAATTATTTTTATGGAGGATTCAGAAACCCAACTTATTTTTCTAGGTGTTAGGCATTTGAAATTGTCTTCTATGGTGAGATCCAATCTACTGCCTTCCAATTCCACTCTCCTAATCCAAAATTTGCAAATGGATGTGAGAAAACCCAGAAATGAAGTTATAAGCTAACATTGTTTCTAGGCCGATTACATTTAACTTTTTTTAAGTCATTTTGGTCCTGTCTAACTCTTTGTGACCCCATTAGGGATTTTCTTGGCTACTAGAGTGGTTTACCATTTCTTTTCTCATTTCTCCTCATTTTATAGATGAGGAAACTGAGGCAAAGGGGGTTAAGTGACTTGCCCAGGATCACACAGCTAGGAAGTGTCTGAGGACAGATTTGAACTCAGGAAGACTACACTTGATAACTCCAGGCCCTGATTCTATCCACTGCATTACTTACTGCCTTACTTTTACTACAACCATTTCCAAAGCATCCCTATTTGTTCTGTTGTGTATGAGTTGGTCTTGACCTAGGATTCTTGACCTGGGAACTATGAGATTACATCTGATAATATTTTAACAAATACATTTCCACATGATTGTTTTCTTTTGTAATCCTATGTGTTTTATTGCATGCATATAAAACATTCTGAGAACATGACTCAAACACATGGTTAATAACCTCTGCTTTAGATGAAATTTATTCCATTGGTTAAATTTCGTGTTTTGTTTATTTAAAAGCTCCAGGAAAATGCATTTCATAACTGTTTGTAGGAGCCTGATTTGAATTCTCACAATCTTCTATAGTCAAGGGTGTTCTCCTAGTATCCAACCCAAATCCAAGCTGGTGCCCTTTAAGTCTGTTTCTTTTAATCTTATTGCCACACACAAGCACTATCATGAAAGACCATGGAATTTAATGTGTTTTTCTCCAATTTTGTTTACATTGAAATTTATCCATAGGGTACTTGGAAGTTTACAAAGTTATTTATTGCAGGTGATTCTCCAAGCAAGGGTTTTGAGGTTTGCTTGAAGTGTAATGGATAGAGAGTACTGGGCTTGGAGTCAGGAAGACCTGAGTTCAAATCCAGCCTCAGACACTTACTGTGTGACCCTGGTCAAGTCACTTATCCCTTTTTGCTTCAGTTGCTTCATCTATAAAATGAGCTAGAGAAGGAAATGGCAAGCTTCTCTAGTATCTTTGCCAAGAAAACCCCAAATGGGAGTCATGAAGAGTGACTGAATAACAGCAAAGGACAAATTAAGGTCTAAAATGGTTTTAAACATTTATAGAGACTAGAGGTTGTCCCAAAAGCCTTAGTGCACTTTAAAGCCGTTTAAAGCCTCACTAAGGCTTTTGGGATACCCTGTATAGTATGTATGATTTTGTTCGATCCTCATAGTAAGCTTGTGGGGAAATTGCTATAAATACTATCACGATTTCAGAGATGGCAGAACTGAGGCCAAAAGGTTTAAGCAACTTGCCAAGTCACACAACTAGTAAGTGTCAAAAGGGGGATTTGAACTTATATCTTCTTATCTCCATGTATAATAGTGCTCTATTCACTGTGCAGTCTATATGCCTTTTTTATCTTCTTTCACAGGATTTCTTTTTCAAGCTTGTACTCCCTTGTAGTCTTTCATCCAGGTGCTAGATTCTCTATGCCATTCTTTAGATCTAGAACATAATTGAAAAATGATTTTTGGGAGGTGAGACAAAGGAGGTGCTAGCATTAGCAAGAGGCACTGGCAGCTGGGGGAGCAGAGAAGGCTTAGTTCAGAGGGTGGTACTTGGGTGGAATATTAAAGGAAACTAGAAATTCCAAGAGGTAAAGGAGAAAGTGCATTCTATGGATGGGAACCAGGTAGGGGAAAGTCCTGGAGATGTGAGATGAACACATCATGGAAGGCCAATTTGGCTGGACCAAGGAGTGCATGAAGTGGTATGATGTGTAACATGAATGGAAAGGTAGATTTGAGATTCTTTGCAATAACTATTCATTTTCTCTAAGGTGAGGAAACCAATGAAAACAACTCATGCATTATGTTCTGCTACCATATTAAGTGAAAAAAAGTCATTTCTGCTCAGATTTTACTTATAATTTAAAATCCATTGGCTGAACCTGCTGTGTACTATTGTGTAATAAAGATCCCTCTCTAGCATTTAACAGGTTACTTAGGGCAGTATTAAAAGGCAGTAAATACAAAGAAGTCCCATAATTCCCTAGTGAAACAAGGTATAAGCAAATTCTTTAAGGAAAAAATATTTTTTTAAAACATAAGTTCCCATAGTAACCATAGCATACTGCCTTATATATAGTAGGCATTTAATAAATGCTCAATGACAAGACATTGAACTTTACCATTTAGAGTCAGAAAACCTGTGTTCAGATATGAACTATAGTATAAACCAACTATCTACCTTGGGCAAGTTGTTGTTCATCCTTCTTTCTTGAAGAGTTCCAGTAACGTCAGGAGGGTGATGTCTTGGCTTGCATTTGATTTGGATTTAAGTGAGGCAGAACTGTGCAAAGTCATAAGCCTCACTGTCTCCTCCAGAGTCATTGGAGTCCAGTGGCAACATATCAGTACTTAACCATCCAGAGCCTAAGTTCCTCTTCTGTAAAAGGATGGGGTTGGACTACATAGCCTCCAAGATCTCTTTCAGATCTAGATCTATGAGTGTATGACTCTAAAGAGCCTGTTTAGATTCTTAAGTGTTGACTTCCTTTCTAAAATATTTCAGAATAATGCCCAGGCTTATATATTGAGCACTGGTTCATTGTTTCCCATTTTTTTAGTATAAAGAATTTGTATTTTATTAATCACAATGGCCCCTCAATACCTAGTTATAGAACCTTAGAGTATTCTTATTTGACAGAAGGGGAAATGGTTTAGTTCTTTTATTGTACTGTAGTAAAATACATCTCAAAAATTCATATAACTGGTAGCTTAATAAAACATTCAGTTATGCCATTGATGGCAATCATTTTAATTTAGTTGGAGTTTTTGAGGATCATGCCCATTAAATTCACTCTTAACTAATATGCCCCTGCTGTTTGGGGAAGGTTCATCTGGTATTTCATCAGCTGATTGATGGTTGCACAACCTCTGTTATGCTCACTGACATTTCTAGTAATTAGTTCATATGATTTGTTTTAATCATTTTGCTCAGATGGAGCTAGGGAGAAAAAATAAAATATTATAATTGCTTATTTTTATATGACTTCTATAAAACAAATTAAATTGGGTGTTAGAAAACACCCAATTTATATCGAGAATATATTTTACAGTACCAAATTATCCAGCTTGGCTGTCTACCGTGATGACATTCTCAGATCTTTTTGCTTTGGGCTTTATACTGATCAGAAAGAAGTATTTAAGAGATCAGTCCAATCAAAGTTTTATCAATGTTTCCCATGGATTGGATCTTTGTTTTAAAGATGTGGCTGATGAATGTTTGGCATGTACATTAGTAGACATTTAGAAGACCCTTCTGTTTGAAAGTCTATGAAGGAACTTAGCAAGATCCTCCAAAGTTAGCCAACATATATCTTGTCAGGGATAGTCAGGGAAAGAGGGAATGGGAATAGTGATGGAAAATATGGGAGAAAGTGTTGCTGGGGATTATGAAACAAGCCCCCAAATTTATAGACTGTAGGAAACCTTAGACGTCTATGTCAGTCACCCACTGAGCATTTATTAAGGGTCTGTTATGTGCCCAACATGTGCTAGGTGCTGGGAATATAAACACTGAATGAATATTTTCTTCAAGAAGGAAATCAGGAAATTATATACATGGAGTGCACTGATTAACACATACAACACATTGAAATTATATATTAAAAGACAAGAATCTTATGATTGCCAAAGTAGTACTTATTTCAGATGTGTACTCATATCATTGTCTGCTTTGGGCAAAGGTCAAAATAAAAATCTGAATGGAAGAAAGGATAAAAGATGACGAGCTATTGTATATGATTAGAACAGCTTTTATATAATCTCCTTAAGCAAACTACTCTGGAATGTAGGGAATAGCTTAAAATATTGTCAGATTAACATTATTTCTTAGAAAAATTCAACTAATGCATGCCTTGGCATAAATCAATATAACTGGGAGGCTAAAAGTCTCCCCAAACCTTACAGATATATATATATATATATATATATATATATATATATACATATATATACACATATATATACACACATATAGTTACACGTGCACACATATATGTGAACATACACACACTATACATGTACATTAAACCTTTAATCTTGCAAAGTAGAGAGACGTGGAAGTCTAATGCAATACCTGCTTAAAGTATAAGCTCATCTGCAAAATATTACAGAGAAGTGCATTAGAAGAGTATAACATTGCTTCACACAAATCATAATCATTAGAAGATAAAAAAGAACCCAAAGAAAAACTTAGCATGAGGTGTAGCTAAACCAGATAATCTCAGAGAAATTAATCAATGAAAGCAGAAGGGGAACAAAAAGTTGTGGAAAGGAACAGGTTGATCAGTGTTTCTGTATTCACCATCCTTCCTTATCCTTAGTGATAGGGACCATCACAATTGAACTTCTCCATCTTGCTTACCCAATGGGGTATATGAGGAAGTGGTAAGAAATAGGGACTATACTTCCATTCTGGGTGCAATACAGAGACTAGTCTCAAAAAAAAAAAGAGTCGTGGCAGGTACAAAGTAGCTTTGTAGATTGACAGTGATGATTTATGTCCAGAAAGTGGCATCTCACTGAGTAGTCCTGTAATCAGAAAAGGAAGACAGCTGGTCATGTAAATAAGAGTAAAAAATAATGGAGAACCAGCCCAGGTTTTGTACTGGTATATGGAAAAAAAGAGGAAAGTTTCCATAGTATTTGGTAGATACCCTATGGAAAGAGTTGGGTGAGAAATGCAAAAAAAAAGAGAAGGAATTGACAAGCTGTGGCTACCACATCTAGAAATAATACGCACGTCAATGAAAGGGCATCCTTGTGGAGCACTTTTGGCTCTGTGCTGTTTAACATTTCTATCAATAAGTTAAATACTTTTATCAAGTTTGCAGAAAATCTAGGCGATATAGCTAACACGAAGAATAAGTGATTCTGAATCCAAAGTAATCTCACTAGGCTAGAATGATGGGCTAAATCTAAGATAATATGTATTGGGGGGATGAAAAGTCTTCAATTTGAGTTAAATGAATCAAGCTAATATTGAAAAATGGTGGAAGGCTGACTAGATAGTAGTTCATCTGAAAAATGAAGAGACCTAGTGGGTATTAGGGAAGTATAATCTCCATTAGATTTAGCAATTAGAATCTGCTGAATTAGATTAGGTCTTGATTAGATTTCTGATATGGCAGCCAATAAGGCTGAATGGCAAGCTCTGCTAACTTAGGATCTGTGTCACCTTAGGTGGATGACAGCTTTTCTGGGCCACAATTTCCTAAGTTTGTGACTATATGCTTCTAGACATCCCTTCTTGCTCTAAAAATCCTGTAGTTAGGCATTTGTACCTCTCTTTTTGACCCTTTTGGTGGCCTGGATGCCCAGAGGAGAGAAACTGATAAAAATGATTGTTTGAATTTTATTAAATTGTATTGAGGGGGGGCGGCTAGGTGGCGCAGTGAATAGAGCACCGGCCCTGGAATCAGAAGGACCTGAGTTCGGAGCCGGCCTCCGACACTTAATCCATACAAACAAAAACCTAGCCGTGTAACCTTGGGCAAGTTACTTAACCTCAATTGCCCTAAAGGGGCGGCTAGGTGGTACAGTGAGTAAGAGCGTTGGCCTCGGAGTTGGGATGACCCGAGATCAGATCCGGCCTCAGAAAATGAGCACCCACGGATAAATAATGACTAGCCGTGTAGCCTTGAGCAAGTTACTTAACCCCAATTGCTTACCAAAAAAAAAAAATTATAAAAAAAAAATTGTATTGAGGGCTTTCCATTCATGTATCTGTTCAAGAAACTTGCAAAATCATCCCAAAATTTTGGATCCTGGGGAGTTGGATTTAGCCTGGTTCAGAAAATATTTGAATTTGTTGGTTTTACCATTTGCTGCTCCTATAAATATGGAATGAAAATCAGTCAGTCAGGAAAATATTTATTAAATGCCAGGTGCTATGCCAAGAATTGGCATTACAAAGAAAGGCTAAAGACAGTCTCTGCTCTCAAAGAACTCCCAGTCTAATGAGAGAAACAGCATTCCAATAACTATGCACAGGCAAGATATCCACAGAATAAATGAGGGGTATTTGATAGAGGGAAGGCACTAGAAATAAGTGAGCATATGAAATACTGATATTCTTTTTTTCATCATTAGGGAAAGGGATTAGATTGTGGTCTAGGGAACTCCTGGATGAATAAACTCTTTCTACTGATGTAGGTTGATATGTCTTTCCTTCTTTTTTCCTTCCCTCCTCCCTCTCTTACCTTTCCTTCCCTCCCTCCTCTTTCAAATTTATAGTCTTAAAGAATTGAACAGGCCAGGGATCTGCAAACTACTGCCAGAAGGTCAAATTCAATTCTCACCTGTTTCTGTACATACTAAGCTAAGAATTTTATTGTTCAGTCATGTCTGACTCTTCATCACCCCATTTGGGGTTTTCTTGGCAAAGATGCAGGAGTGGTTTGCCATTTCCTGCTCCCGCTGATTTTACAGATGAGGAAAGTAAGTCAAACAGAGTGAAGTGACTTGCTCAGGGTCAAATAACCAGTCTCTGAGGCCAGATTTGTACTCAGGAAGATAAGTCTTCCTGACTCCAAGCTGTGTGCCACTTAGCTGCCCTGAACTAAAAAATATTTTTTTTACATTTTTAAAAATACAATTTTATCTAAAATTTATTTTAAAATATAAAAAGTATCCTTAGTTAGGGGCGGCTAGGTGGCGCAGTGAGTAAGAGCGCCGGCCTCGGAGTTGGGATGACCCAAGATCAGATCCGGCCTCAGAAAATGAGCACCCACGCATAAATAATGACTAGCCGTGTAACCTTGAGCAAGTTACTTAACCACAATTGCTTAAAAAAAAAAAAGTATCCTTAGTTGAATGTCAGTATCAAAATAAACTACATATTAGACTTGGTCCCAGCCCACATTTTATTTAATGTTGCCCTAGGCAATGAGAGATAATATAACTGGCTTAGCATGTCTAAAGTGAAACTTGAACCTGGATCTTCCTGACTTTGAAACCGGCTCCCTACACCCCAAAGATTCTCTTTCATGATTAACTTGATAGAAATCTATAAATCTAATGATTTAGTGTTAGATCAGGATTTAATGACCTTGTGAGGGGGAAAAGACATTTGTAAAATAAGATAGTCTGTGACACATCTCCTGAATGTACTGCAGCCAGTGACTGAGCCCCTGCAGAGATTAACATGGCCTATGGCCAGGCCTATTGACAAAGCCTTACTGGCTTGGGAGGCTGTTCCTGAGTTCCTGCTTCACTGCCTGGACCCAGGCTCATACCCAGGCATGACCAGGCCTCACAATAGGACTTCAGCAAAGAATTCCACATCTTAAAAAAAGAATGTTTCCTTTCAGGAATGGGAATTGGCTCAGCGATTTTATGGGTGTGACATTTTTGAAGGCTTCTCTGAGTATTTCTACCTAGTTGCTTATGTTTCCTTATTATCATTTAGCAGAAATGTCATTGTAAGCATGAGAAGAGTTACTTTTTCAGATAAAGATTTCAATAGATGTTAAGGGGGAGAAAGTCCACAGAGATATGGAAAAGGGGCTCATTTTTACAGTCTTTCTTTTTGTTTATTAATAATATATGTCAGTTATATCTGCCTGCTGGGCTTTGAAGCAGTGTTCCACAAGGGGAGCCATGAGCAGGGAAGATTTAAACTTCAGAAGGCAAGTTACCTTGAGTGTCAGTGCTGGTATTATATGAAAAAAATAGATTTTTGTTTAAAGTGAAGGTGTGTGTAAAGAGGGAAGCGATGCTTCCAAATCACTGATATCTGCACCAAATTTCTTTGTGCTTATATAGATGCAGTAGACAAGAACATAGGTCCCGGTGTGAGTTGGGATTCTTGGTAATATTCTAGGCTCTGCAGCTCTAACCTCGGACCTTGGGCTGCCATTTGGATGATGTAATGATCAGATCTAAGTTGGGATCTTCGATTCACCATTGATTTTGTACCTAGGATGTGAAAGGCATATTGGATTTCATTGAGTCCAATCCCTTCATTTTACAAGTGTTGGAACTGAAGTCTGAGGTCACACAGGTAGTGACTGAATCAGAATCTGAACCCAGGTCTCCCGATTTCCAGTCTAGAGCTTTTCCCACTGAAACACATGTCTTAATCTAGTCTATAACATATGTTATCTTTGTGGCTATGGATGCACCATGCAATCTCTGTTCCTCATATAGTTCTCTATAGAGGGGTTGTGATGGACTTGATAAAGAGGGAATTTTAACATTGGCACCCTCCTACAATGAACAAAAATATCTAAATCATTTGAGAAGCAGGGGATCTACAACCAAGAGAACTCCAAACTTTAGGCCATACTAAGTTATGCAAGGTGACTTTCCAATCTTGTCATTAGATCTGTCTCTACTGATCTGAGATCTATGTCTGTTGTAGCTACTCCTTGTCTAGCTTCAGTAGAAACGAGAGTTGGATTCAGTAGAGGCAACATTATATTAATCAGTAAACATTTCTTAAACACGTCTTATGTAATGGGCATTGTGCTAAGCAATAGGGATACAAAAAGAGGCAAAAGACAGTTCCTGCCCTCAAGGAGCTTACAGACTAATGGGGGATTATCACATGGTACATGCAATGGCACACAGTGAGAGTTGTTTAGAATAATAATGTCACATTTCTATGGCATTTTGATGTCTATAAAATTCTTTCCTCATAATAGCTTTTGGAGATGAATGGTATCCTGTTATCTCCATTTCTAAATTTTTATTAAATTTATTTTTAGGTTTCAACATTCATTCCACAAGATTTTGAGTGACAAATTTTCTCCCCATCTTTCCCCCAACCCCCACCCCAACATAGCAAGCCTACTGAATTCCCCCAATCTGCTCTCTTCTATATCCTCCCCCATACTCCCTCTAACTTTCTAGTAGGGAAAGATGCATTTCTATATCCCAGTGCCTGCATATCGTATTTTCCAGTTGCATGTAAAAAAATTAACATTTGTTTTTAAAACTTTGATTTCCAGATTCTTTCTCTTCTTCCCTCTTTACCCACCCCCACTGGGAAGATAAACAATTCAACATAGGTTGTACATGTGTAGTTATGCAAAACATTTACAAAGTAGTTATGTTGTGAAAGACTAACCACATTTCTCCTCATCCTTTCCCATCCCCACTCATTCTATTCTCTACCTTGACCCTGTCACTTTTCAAATGTATATATATGCTTCTAATTACCCTCTCCCCCAACCTGTCCTCCTCTCCATCATTCCCCCTCTTTTCCCCTTCCCCACCACCTTCCTGTAGGGAAAGATACCCAAAGGAATGTATAGGTTATTCCCTCCTTAAGCCAAATTCAATGAGAGTAAGGTTGACCTTACTCTCACATTTCACCTTCCTGCTCTTCCTCTCTATTTTCTCTTGCCTCTTTTGTGTGCAATAATTTACCCTCTTCTGTCTCTCCTTTTCTCCTTCTCTCATTATATTTCTATTTACTTCTTAATTTTATATTTTAGATAACATCCTTTCCTATTCAACCGATCCTGTGTCTTCTTCCTATGTATACATGTACACACATATACACACACTCACATATGCATCTATATAACTATACACTCTCCTATACATACATACATATATATATATTCCTTTAAACTATCCTCATACTGAGAAGAGTCTAATGAGTTACAATTACTGTTTTTTCAATGTAGGAATGTAAATAGTTCAACTTTAATAAGTTCCTTATGATTTCTTTTTCCTGTTTACCTTCTCATGCTTCTCTTGCTTCTTGTATTTGAATGTCAGATTTTCTGTACAGCTCTATTTTTTTCATCAAGAATGCTTGAAAGTCCTCTATTTCATTGAATAACTGTATTTTCCCCTGAAGTTTTGCTGGGTGGGTGATTCTTGGTTTTAATCCTAGCTCCTTTGACCTCCAGAATATCATATTCCAAGCCCTTCAATCCCTTAATGTAGAAGCTGCTAGATCTTGTGTTATCCTGATTGTGTTTCCACAATACTCAAATTGTTTCTTCTTGGCAGCTTCTAATATTTTCCCCTTGACCTGGGAGCTCTGGAATTTGGCTATGATATCCCTAGGAATTTTCTTTTTGGGATCGTTTACTTTTTTCTTTTTTTGGTCTTTATGAATTTGTTTGTTTACTTTTAGTTTACAAGATTCAATTCCCCAATTCCTTGAGTTTCAAATTCTCTTTCCCCTCCCCGCCCATGACGGCATACAATCAAGTATAGGATCTGCAAATGCTTTCACATTAGACATTAGTAAGGTTACAAAGGCAGATTGTACCAGATGGAATGAAAAATGGTAAAGAGTAAATAAAACCAAACAAGAAAAAGAAAAAGGTCAAGTAGTTTGCTTCAATCAGGATTCACTCAGTTCTTTCTAGTTCTTCCTCTGGATGTAGACATCTCTCTCCATCATGAGTCTTTTGGGATTGACTTATATCACTGCATTGCTGAGAAAAGTCCAGTCTATCATAGTTGGTCATCACACATATGTTGTGTCTGTGATTGTGTACAAATTTCTCCTGGTTCTACTCTTCTCACTCAGCATCAGTTTGTATAAGGCTTTTTAGGTAAATATGAAGTCCATCTGCTCCTCATTTCTTATAGCAGAGTAGTATTCCATTACATGCATATACCACAAGTTGTTCAGCCATTCCCCAATTGATGGGCACCCCCTTAATTTCCAATTCTTTGCCACCACGAAAAGAGCTGCTATAAATATTTTGTACATATGGGTCTTTCTCCCACTTCTATGATCTCTTTGGGATATAACCCTAGAAATGGTATTGCTGGGTCAAAGGGTATGAGATTATTTATAACCCTTTGGGCATAATTCACGATTTCTCTCCAGAATTGTTGGATCAGTTCACAACTTCACCAGCAATGCATTAGTGTTCCAATTTTGCCACATCCTCTCTAGAATTTGCCATTTTCCTATTTTGTCTTCTTAGCCAATCTGACTGGTGAGATGTGGTACCTCAGAGTTGATTTGATTTACATTTCTCTAATCAATAGTGATTTAGAGCATTTCTTCATATGCTTATAGATATCTTTAATTTATTTCTCTGAAAACTGCCTGTTCATATCATTTGACCATTTATCAGTTGGGGAATGACATATTCTTAGAGATTTGACCCAATTCTCTGTATATTTTAGAAATGAGTCCTTTATCAGAGACAAAGGTTGTAAAAAATTCTTTCTCAATTTCCCACCTCCCTTTTAATCTTGGTTACATTGGCTTTGTTTGTACAGAAGCTTTTCAATTTAATGTAATCACAATAATCCATTTTGCATTTTATAATGCTCTCTAATTCTTGTTTGGTCATAAAGTCTTTTCCTTTCCACAAATCTGACAGGTAAACTATTCCTTGCTTTCTGAGATTGCTCACAGTATTATCCTTTATGCCTAGATCATGCCCTCATTTAGACTTGATATTGGTATATGGTGTTAGATAATGGCCTATGCTCAATTTCTGCCATACTATATTCCAGTTTTCCCAGCAGTTTTTGTCAAATAGTATATTCTTATCCCCAAAACTGGGGTCTTTGGGTTTATCAAACAATAGATTACTATACTCATTGATTGCTGAGTCTGGTGCAACCAATCTGTTCCATTGATCCACTACTGTATTCCTCAGCCAGTACCAAGTAGTTTTGATGACTGCTGCTTTGTAATACAGATTAAAATCTGGTATAACTAGTCCACCTGACCTAGCATTTCTTTTCATTAAGTCCCTTGGTATTCTGGGGTGTTTGTTCTTCCAAATAAATTTTGTTACTATTTTTTTCTAGCTCTATAAAGTAGTTTTTTGGTAAATTGATTGGTATGGCACTAAATGTATAATTTAGTTTGGGTATAATTCTCATTTTTATTATATTAGCTCGACCCAGCCATGAGCAATTGATATTTTTCCAATTAGTTAGATCTGACTTTATTTGTGTGAGAAGTATTTTGTAGTTGTGATCATATGGGTCCTGGGTTTTATAATTTCTACAGTAATTTTAAATGGGATTCCTCTTTCTATCTCTTGCTGTTGAATTTCATTAGAGATATACTGGAATGCTGAGGATTTATGTGAGTTTATTTTATATCCTGCAACTTTGCCAAATTTATTTATTGTCTCAAATAGTTTTTTACTTGGTTCTCTAGGATTATTTAAGTATATGATCATACTATCTTCAAAGAGTAATAGCTTGGTCTCTTCTTTGCCTAATTTGATTCCTTTGATTTCTTTGGGATATTTTTCAAGAGGTAATCTATGACTTCTTTCAATTTCTATTTTGTCCTCTGGTTCTAGAATATCACGGAAATTTTCCTTGAGAATTTCTTGAAGGATGATTTTTAGGCTCTTTTTTGAACATGACTTTGAGGTAGTCCAATAATTTTTAAATTATCTCTCCTAGATCTACTTTCCAGATCAGTGGTTTTTCCAATGAGATATTTCACATTGCCTTTATTTTTTTATTTTTTTTTCATCTGTTTTATAGTATCTTGATTTCTCATAAAGCCATTAACTTCCATTTGCTTCAGTCTAATTTTGAGGGAATTATTCTCTTCATTTAGTTTTTGTAATTCCTTTTCCATCTGGGCTTCCAATTTGACTTTTTTTTTCCTTTTTGGAGGACAATTGGGGTTAAGTGACTTGCCTATGGTCACATGGCTAGTTTTTTGTGTTAAGTGTCTGAGTCCAGATTTGAACTCAGGTCCTCCTGACTCCAGGGCTGGTGCTCTATTCACTGTGCCACCTAGCTGCCCATGCAATTCAACTTTTTAAGGCATTCTTCTCCTCATTGGCTTTTTGGGCCTTTTTTTTGGCCATTTGAGTTAGTCTATTTTATAAGATGTTTTTTTCTTCAGTATTTTTTCAGTCTCCTTTAACAGACTGTTGACCATTACACTCAATTTTGCTGGGTAAGTGATTCTTGGTTTTAATCCTAGTTCCTTTGACCTCCAGAATATCATATTCCAAGCCCTGTGATCCCTTAATGTAGAAGCTGCTGGATCTTGTATTATACTGATTGTTTTTTCACAATATTCAGATTGTTTTTTCTTGGCTGCTTGTAATATTTTCTTCTTGATCTGGGAACTCTGGAACATGACTATAATATTCCTAGGAGTATTCTTTTGGGGATCTTTTTCAAGAGGTGATCTATGAATTCTTTCAATTTCTATTTTGCCCTCTGGTTCTAAAACATCAGGGCAGTTTTCACTGAGAATCTCTTGAAGGATGATTTCTAGGTTCATTTTTTGATCATGGCTTTCTGGGAGTCCAATAATTTTTAAATTATCTCTCCTGGATCTGTTTTCCAGATTATTGGTTTTTCCAGTGAGACATTTCACATTGCCTTCTATTTTTTCATTTGTTTGGATCTGTTTAATAGTATTTTGATTTCTCATAAAGTCATTAGCTTCCATTTGCTTCAGTATAATTCTGAAGGAATTATTCTCTTCAGTGAGCTTTTGAAATTCTTTTTTCCATATGGCAAATTCAGCTTTTTAAGGTATTCTTCTCCTCATTGCCTTTTTGGGCCTCTTTTGCCATTTGAGTTAGTCTATTTTAAGGTATTATTTTCAGTCAGGTTGTTGACTCTCATTTCATGATTTTCTTGCATCAGTCTCATTTCTCTTCCCAATTTTTCCTCCACTTCTTTTACTTGATTTTCAAAATCCTTCTTGAGGTCCTCCATAGCCTGTAACCAGTTCATATTTTTCTTTGAAGCTTTTGATGCAGGAGCTTTGACTTTGTTGTCTTCTGGTTCCATGTTTTGAACCTTTTTGTCTCCTGAAAAGGATTTTATGATCTGATTGTGCTTCCTCCCCTTGCTCATATTTCCAGCCAATTACTTGACTTTTGAGCTCTTTGCCATTGTAGAAGTCTGCTTCCATAGTGGAGCAAGCTGTGTCCCAAGTTGCTGGACTTTTTACAAATGTTGTCAGAGGTCTGAGGAGAGCACCCTCTCTAGAGACACCCCAAGCTCTGGGACACTGCCACACACCCCAGGACCACCACCCAGGTCCATATTCTAGATTCAAGCAGGTCAAAGCAAGAGTGATTACCCTCTGAACAGTTGCTTGGTCCCCCTATAATCTGCAGGCCAGGAACTCTGGAGGCAGCCACATGTCAGAAGCTGCAGCCACTGCACCTCCTTCACTTCTTTCCCTGTAGGTGGGAGGTGGGGAGTGACAGGGGCCAGGGGCTGGACCATGCTCTTCCATCACCAGGTTCCAATAGAGTTCTCCAATGACTTTTTACTTTCTCTTTGGTGTTTATGGGTTGAGAAGTCTCTGGAAACTGCTACAGCTACTGGTGATTCACTCTCCTGAAATCTGCTCTGGCCAGTCTGTATTGCTGGTTGGGGCATCTCCCTGGGCAGGAACTGTGATGGCTCACACAGGATTGCAGTTGGCTCCCAGCTAGGTATGATAGACCCTTCCTATTAGCCTGCCAGGCTGCCCTCAGCTGGAGATTTGTTTTCCCTCTGTCACTTTGTGGTTTTTGTAGCTCTAAAATCTGCATAGCTTCATATTTTACAGGTATTGGAGGTGGTTGTAACCAAAGCCCAGTGGAGTTCCTGTTTTTACTCTGTTTTCTTGGCTCTGCCCTTGTTATCTCCAGTTTATAGATGAGGAAAATGAGGTTCAGAAACTTTAAATGACTTGTTTACAGTTGGGAAGTTGGTAATTGTCAGGCCTAGTATTCAGGCTCTGGGTCTCAATCTATGTCTACCTCTTTTCCTCTTAGATCAAGCTATTGTTGAATTGATGACATATGTCTTGGATAGGTGACCGAATCTGGAATCCTGGAGTTAGGAGGGACCAGATAATTGACCTTGTGTCTAAACATGAATGCTTCTACAGGCACCCCGACATCCAGCTTGTACTCAGTCTTCCAGAGAGGGGAGGGAAGAACCCATTCCGTCTTCAGGTAGTTCTAATTACTAGGAAGTTTTTCCTTTTGCCATGTTTAATTCTGACTTGAGGAAGCAGTAAACGTAGCAAATGAGAAGCACTCTCATATCTTCCATGAAGACCTTTTCATTGAGAAATGAGGCAGTTAAGTGACTTTCCCAGGGTCACACAACTAGTAAGTGTTTGAGGTTCTATCCTCCTAAATCATCCTCTAGGTTTTGTAACATTTATATACTTTTGATCTGTTTCACATTAATCTTCCTTGTCATGTTGATTTTCATCTTTTAAAAAATACTTTCTACTTTTATAAAGAAACTTGATATGTTACTTAAAACATTTTTGTGATCTTGAAATAAAATACCTAATTTGGTTTTATGACAGAATTTAAGAAGCTTTGTAAAAGGGAGTCATAATTTCTATTCATACGGGAGTCTACCAGTCCTTTAATTTTGGGACAGAGGACAGGTCATGTGTGTATCTTTTCAAATATATTGGACCATATGGATAGCAGTAATGTAAATGATCATTATTTTGATTTAGAGTATAGTAATATTTATTATTTTGTATATTAAGGGACCTTTTCTATAATCCATGATTTTATATTTGTTATATTGTTACAAGCTAAATTGTTTTATTTTGGGTACATATCTCAAGACAAATGAGGGGAAGAGGCAACTACTCCTTTCCCCAATTCAAATGTAATAACATGAATGAGAATTTGTATTGGCATGTGAGAATGTGATTCAGTAGGAGTAGGTCTTGAAGTATTCAGGGGAATAGGCTGAGTTGAGCTAGAGCTAAAGAATGGGAACCAATGGCCTTAGGGGCTCTAGGAGCTAGAGAGGGACTATCCCTCAAGGTGCAAGAAAAAAAATCTCTCCTTTTGTTCCTGTTGAATACAGACCAGGGTTGTTACTATGCCTGGAGGAAACAGAGGAAGAGTCTGTGGAAGCCCAACCAACTGGATCAACTATCTAAGTCTGGAGGAAGCTATTATCTTAAGAGTAATTGAGTAGACAACTGAAAGCTTGATTTATACATTTAAAATTTATTTAGAAGACTTGTTTATTTTAGAAGATGTGTTTTATTTAGTTTTAACTGTATTCATTGTATGGAGAAGCCTTTTTCCCATGAAGGGAGAGTTCAGAAATTTTCTCATCACTTGGGTCAATTATATAATAATGCTCATTGGAACTAGGCATGTTGGCCACCTCATGGTGAATATTGTAAAGGACATAAAATACTATGCAAACTAAAAGGCACCAGCTATAGAGATGCCGTTCTTGCAAGATTATTAGTATCTTGAAGTCACAGAGGTAGAATAAGATTACTAGTCCTCTATTTCCCTCAATCTTGAGGAATCTGGATGAAAATTCTCTGTTATAGGCAACTCCTAGTGAGAAAATCCTCTCCACCTGTGCAGGTTGGCAACTACTCTGTGTCTTGATCTTAGGTGTTGGTCGGGGAGCTGAGAAATTAAGGGACTTGGCCATTGTCACACAATGAGTATATCTGCAGCAGGACTCAAAACCAGGTCTTCCTCGCTTTGAGGCCAGCCCTGCATCCTCTGTACCAAGCTGCCTTTCCAAAGAGTCTAATATTACCATTCATTGATATTCACTTGAAAAGCTGTGTTCTGGCTGCATGACTTCACAATTAACTATTCATCTATAGTATTTCCTTTCCTAATTAACATTATGATGGTAGTCATTCCCCTGATTGGCATCCTGTTCATTTCTATTATGTGGTCTTTCACTAATGAGTATTTCCCATCTGGATGAATGTTCTCTAAATGGAATCTTTCTTGAAACAGGAATAATATTCAGTAACAATTTTTTCTTGTTAAACAAAAATGCTTTGTATTCTGTTTCTCATCAGAGTTCCATCATATAATTATGTTACTTATGCACAAACATTAATACTACTGGGGAAGAATTTTTAAACACAGAGGGGGTGGGCAGACACTGGGGTATGTGTTGGCTCTCATTAGACACAACAGCCCATAATGTTAAAACATTTGCCTGTTTATAGTTCACTTGTTAAACACTACTTTTATCTTAAAATGAAATATCTTCTCCCACATAGGAACTGAGGGATCTTAATGAGTCAGGAGATGGTTCAGAATAAGGATTCTATCTATGAATATTTTTTTAATTGAGGGGTTTGTTTAGTAAATCTCCCACTGTTAGAGGCTTTAAATGTATTTGTAATTTAAAACAATCATTTTTGAATGGCAATATGGGCCACACCTATAAAACCAATGAATCAAAATATGATTGGTTTAGATTACAATTCTATTCAAAAGTATCAACTGTGAACGATTTATTAATCAAATTAAATAAAGCACTTATTGATATGTAGGGAATAGAGTGCTTATTGATATAGTACTATACATGATAATGTTATAATACATAAAGAATCTATTACAGTATCTTCATCTGGAAATTATATAGCATAGTAAACTCTCTGGTGTTTGGCATTCTTTCAACTGGGCCTATCTCTTAACTGGCACCTCCAAAGTAATAAATACAGAGACAGTTGAAATCCATAATAAAATATGAAGCATTGGCTTCCAGGCAGATCCTAAAGTAACTTTTGAGTCACCCAGAGATTCAAGTAAATTGAGTATAGTTTTATTTTTACTAATTTCTATACCTTGATAATCTTTGATTTAATCAATGTTTTTCCCTCCAGCAAAGTAGATTGCAACTAATCCATGCCTTTTTCAACTTGTGTGTCTCTTGAAAGTGTTGTCCTATAAAGCCTTCCCAGGGGATCCAGCCCAGCATGCTTGGAGGCCTTTGTTTAGATTTTTTAACTTATATAGATACCTATGGATTACATTGGCAGTTCATCTGTCATCCCACACTTTCGCTGTGTGCCTGGCCAATATTTTCTTCCTCCCAACCCCCATCATAAATGTCTCCAGTGACATTCTTTATTCTATGTTTGCGGTGTAATTTTTCATTTGTATTATTGCAACCTGCTCACCCCCCAGTATGCCCCTCTCCATTACTTTTTGGGTGTCCATAAGCTTTAGTTTTTCAGAGACTATGGTATTACATGACTCATAGCCATATGGCTTTTCCAGGAGAACGTTACTTTTAAAATATAATTTCATTTCAGAGAAATGCTTGGGATTGTTAAAAACCCATACAAAATTTCCAAAAGGCATTTCACTCCACTTTGTTCTTTCTTTTTAGCTCTGGGCCTAGCTCCTTGTCCATTTGCAGTGGATGCTCAGGTGAATCAAGGACCAACTCTATGATTAGTTTGGATGATTGTATGCCATAGTCTGAACATTTTCTTCATCTGTATGCTATTCCTCTATGGATAGTAAAACTGAACTCAATTTATTAGGGATGTCATTTGGTGAGCCTGCCATGTTTCTGGACTTGTTGAAATAAAGACAATACCATCTTCAAAGAGAAGAATATGTGTAGAACTTCACCAAATTGAGGATATACCTAAATGTTGTGGATTTTCATGTGTCTGTGTGTGTATGCATGTGCATTTTACCTTGCTTGATGGTAAGCATTAGAAAAGTATTAAAAGTTATTTCTGTTGCAAGATCTTTTAAGGAGCCTCTTATGTGACTAATATATGAAGGCGTTCCTTCTTGGAAGAAAACCAACATTTGCTGGACTCTTTTGTTGTTGTTGTTGTTCATTTTGTTTAAAATCAACAATCCATGAATACAATGGGAACTTATATGCTTTATAGCTTTTAGTCAATTTTTTATTGTAGAGATGTGGTTGACTATAATATACTACTTATATAAGCCCAACTGTTCTTTCCTCAAACCTCATCCAGGACACCCTATTTGTATGTGGATTATTTTCCATAAAATTTTCATAGAGTTTTAGTGTTCAATATGTCATCATAGTCTAATACTGGGGAAAAAAAAACACCAGTCCATCCACAATGATGGTTGAGACCCTACAGTATTTGTCCTTGAGATAATATATGTGTGTATAATATATATTATATATACACATATGTGTGTATATATATATATGTATGTGTGTGTGTGTGTGTGTGTATATATATATATGGAGAGAGAATTAATATATCTATATAAACAATTAAGATTTCTATGTATATATACACATATGTATATATGTATGTATGTGTATATATATATATATGTGTGTGTGTGTGTGTGTGCATATATACAGAGAGAGAGAGAGAGAAAATATATCTATTTCTCTCTATCAATAAACAGTTAAGATTTCCATGCTGTTGTTATTATGTATGACATTCCATTTCCTATGTCTTTTGCCCTGGTTGTCTCCCATGCCTGAAATGCACTCCTTTCCTCTGTCTCTTAGGATGCCATATTTCCTTCAAGACTCTCCCCAAGCACCATCTTCTACAGAAAAGCCTTACCCCCAACTACTAGCACCAATCTCCCCAAAATTATCTTGTATTTATTTTGTGTATGAGTACATATCGTGCCCACTGGTTAGAATGTAAGCAAGGGCTGTTTCCCTTTTGTCTTTGTACCGTTAGCATCTAACACTGGGCCTGGCATACAGTAGATGTTTAATAAATACAGGTTGACTAATTGGATGAATAGTTCAGGTCATTCTGAGGCAGGATCCCAGACTTTGGTTTGTTTTGTCTTTCTGGGGCTCTCTTGAATGGCGATATTTTGGCACATCCCTACCAGTGTCTATCATGAAGCTGAATGACATAAGCCAAATGGTTTGGTTCCATTGGATTAGGCCACTGCCATCTGGGTCCAGACTTTACCTTTCCAAGGGAAGCTGACTTCTATGAAGTGGAAAACTGCCAGCTCTCTAGGGGCATCAAGCCTCTATCACAGTTATTTTCTAAATCTATTATTAATATAACATTGTGCTGTGAGTTTTAGCCTAGAACAGGCGTTTACAAGTGGGTCAAAAGCCCTAAAAACTGGAGGTGGATATGGGAATCCTGGGACTTTAATTATAGTTGCATGAATGGTAGTATGGTAGTTAGATAATAATAGAGTGGCTTAACATCAATTAAAGAAGGTCACTACCTAACCTTCCTGCATATAATCTGCCTGTTTAGGCAGCCAGCTAAGGAAATCAGCTGTTTGAGGAAACTGAGACTTTCAAACAACATGCTGTGTTCTCTAGAAGGGATAGTCCAGAGATTTGTTGGGGCCTGCTGTTTCCAAAGAAAATATATCAGAAATAATTGCAATGCCTTGCACAACAGTATAATTTCTAACCTAACTCTGTTGGGAAAACTCGATTGGTACCTTTTCAAATTTTTATACAGTGTTTGCGTATTATTTCTTGAGCATCTTGCCATTTCATTATGTAGGCTCAATAGCAGAAATGCCAAGGAGAAATTATTCTTTACAGCAGTGTAAAGATTCATGGATGAATTGGGTCTTATGGTACAGAAAACATTTAGGATTTTGATGCTACCTTTGAAGTAATTACTGGTGTTCCATGGAACAGAGATGGTGGAGATTTGTTAAAAAAAAGTCGGGGGGCATGCAAGGATTTTTTATCCTAGAAATCTTTAGCTATTTGGAGAATTGCATTAGTTAGCTATTGGTGAATTGCTGAATTAATAGCCAACATGTAGTTATAGTGGGAAGAATGCAGTGACTTAAGTAATAACCCGGACCTAGCTATATGTTTCCTGGGGAAAAAAAAATATATATATATATATATATATATTTCTTCTCAATTAACAATCATTACTTTTTTCTCCATTACCTCTCCCCTTGTGGAAAAAGAAAAAGAAAACTCTTGGAGCAAATATGCATAGTTAATCAAAATAAATTGCTACCTTGGTCATTGACCATGTCCAAAATGCCTCTCAATCTATATCTTGTCATCTATCTATCTATAGGAGATAGGTATATATATATATATGTATGTATAGATCTATCTATCTATAAGGAGATATGTAGCCTACTTCAACATCAGTACTCTAGAATCATACTTTATCATTTCATTCATCAGAATTCCTAAATCTTTCAAAATTATTTGTCTTTACAGTATTATGTGTATTTTGTTTTCCCCCAATTTGTTCTTTTTAAATTTTAAAATTTTTGAATTTTTAGAATTTTATTTTTCACCAATTACATGTAAAAATTTTTAACATTCAATTTTTTTTAAGCAATTGGGGTTAAGTAACTTGCTCAAGGTTACACGGCTAGTCATTATTTATGCGTGGGTGCTCATTTTTTGAGGCCGGATTTGATCTCAGGTCATCCCAACTCCGAGGCCGGCGCTCTTACTCACTGCGCCACCTAGCCGCCCCTTTTAGGGCAATTGGGGTTAAGTAACTTGCCCAAGGTCACAGGGCTAGGTTTTTGTTTTTGTAGGTTGAGTGTCTGAGGCTGGATCCAAACTCAGGTCCTTCTGACTCCAGGGCCGGCGCTCTACTCACTGTGCCACCTAGCCTCCCCTTAACATTCTTTTTTTTTTTTTAAGCAATTGGGGTTAAGTAACTTGCTCAAGGTCACACGGCTAGTCATTATTTGTGTGTGGGTGCTCATTTTCTGAGGCCGGATTTGATCTCGGGTCATCCAAACTCCGAGGCTGGCGCTCTTACTCACTGTGCCACCTAGCCGCCCCTTAACATTCATTTTTAAAACTTCGAGTTCCTAATTCTTTCCCTTGTTCCCTTTCCACAAACCACCCTCCCCCCTCCCCCATCCCAAGCCCCATTGAAAATGCAAACATTTTGATATAGGTTATACATATGTAGTAATGAAAAACATACTTCCCTATTGGTAATTTTGTGAAAGAAAACATAGACCCCCCTCGCCCCCACTAAAAAAAAACCTCAAGAAAATTAAAGTAAATATATGTTTCAATCTATATGCAGATGCTATCAGTTCTCTGGGAATGAATAACATTTTTCTTCATAAGTCTTTCAGAGTTGTCTTAGACCATTGCATTGCTGAGAGTAGCTAAGTCATTCACAGCTCATCTGTGAATACTGCTGTTACTTTGTATGTAGTACCTTTTACTTTGCATCAGTTAATGTGAGTCTTTCCAGGTTTTTTTTTTTTTTTTGAGAGCATCCTGCTCATCATTCTTATAACACAATAGCATTCCATTACAATCACATAGCACAATTTGTTCAACCATTCCCCAATTGATGGCCATCCTCTCAATTTCCATTTCCTGCCACCAGAAAAGAACTGCTAGAAATACTTCTGTAGATAAGGGTCCTTTCCCCCTTAGGTTTTTTTTTTTTAAATCTGTTTTTAGATACAGATCTAGTAATGGTATTGCTAGGCCAAAGGTATGTACAATTCTATAGCCCTTTGGCATAATTCCAAATTGCTTTAAGGATGATTAAATTAGTTCAAAACTCCACCGACCATGCTTTCATGTGTCATTTTTTTTCTCCACACCCCCCTCTAACATTTGTCATTCTCCTTTTCTGTCCTATTAGACAATCTAAGTATGAGGTAGTACCTCAGAATATTTTCTTTCTTTTTTTTTTTTTTTGCTTTTTGGGGGGCAATTGGGGTTAAGTAACTTGCCCAAGGTCACACTGCTAGTTTTTTTGTTTGTGTGTGTTAAGTGTCGGAGGCCGGATCCGAACTCAGGTCCTTCTGACTCCAGGGCCGGCGCTCTACTCACTGCGCCACCTAGCCACCCCATCCTCAGAATATTTTCAATTTGTATTCCTCCAATCAGTAGTGATTAAGAGCACCTTCTCATATGGCTTTAGATATCTTTGGTTACTTCATCTGAAAACTGTTCATATCTCTGATCATTCATCAATTGGGGAATAGTTCTTTTTTAAAATAAGTTTGACTTAGTTCTCTATATGTTTGAGACATGAAGCCTTTATCAGAGTAACTTGGTTCAGATTTTTTTTACAGTTACAATTGCTAAATGTATTTAACCCCATCATACTCCCCACCCCTCTTTATTCTGTTCTCTCCCTCATTTCATCCTGTCCTTCCTCAAAAGTGTTTTGCTTCTGACTATTGCCTTTCCCAATCTGCCTTTCTTGCTATCGCACCCCACCTTATCCCCTTCTCCTCCTACTTTCTTTTAGGGTAAGATAGATTTCTGTGTCCAATTGAGTGTGTATGTTATTCCTTCTTTGGGACAATTCTGATGAGAGTGAGATTCACTCCCCATTCTAGGTCCCCTGCCCTTCCCTTCTACTTCAAAAGCTTTTTTTCTTGCCTCTTTTATGTGAGGTAATTTACCCTATTCTACCCTTTCCTTCCACTTTCTGCCAGTGCATTTCTCTTTCTCACTCCTTAATTTTATTTTTTAGATATCATCCCTTCATATTCAACTCACATCTGTGCCCTCCATCTACATCAGGCTTGCATAACATTTCCTCCATGGGTCATTTATGGCTGCACACAACTTGCTCTCTGTGAAAGGATTTTGGGTGGCTTGAGAAAAATGTAGAGGATATAAAACAGGACTGTACATCATAGCTCCAATGGGCTGTGTTGTGCAGACCTGGCCTAGATACACTAACTACCATAATAATGAAAAGTTCTTATGAGTTATAAGTATCATATTTCCATGTAGGAATGTAAACAGTTTGATGTTTACATTAAGTAAACTTAATGATGATTAAGTCTCTTGTGAGTTCCCTTCTGGTTTACCTTTTCATGCTTCTCTTGGGTCTTGTATTTGGAAGTAAAGTTTTCCACTCATCTCTGGTGTTTTTGTCAGGGATTCTTGAAAGTCTTCCATTCCATTGAATGTCCATTTTGCCCTGAAAGATTATGCTCAGTTTTTGTGGGTAGGTGATTCTTCATTGTAATCCTAGTTCCGTTGTCTTCCAAAATAACATATTACAAGCTCTCCAATCCTTTAATCTAGGTCTCTTTCAGGAAGTGATCAGTGAATTCTCTCAACTTCGATTTCACTCTCTGGTTCTGGAATATCAGGGCAGTTTTCCTTGATAAATTTCTGGAAAGATGATATCTAGGCTCTTTTTTTATCAATTCTTTTACATAGTTCAGTAACTTCTTAATTATCTCTCTTGGATCTATTTTTAGGTCAGTTGTTTTTCCAATGAGCTATTTCATATTGTCTTCTATTTTATCATTCCTTTGGTTGTATTTTATTATTTCTTGATTCATTATAAAGTCATTAGCTTTCATTTGCTCAGGTTCTAAGTTTTAAGGAATTACTTTCTTCAGTGAGCTTTTGTAACACCTTTTCCATTTGGCTAATTCTACTTAAGGAAATTTTTTTCTTTAGTGAATTTTTTGCCTCTTTTCCCATTTGGCCAATTATGCTTTTCAAGGCATTCTTCTCATGGCATTTTTATACCACTTTTTTTTTTACCATTTGGTTTAGTCTGGTTTTTTTAAGGTGTTATTCTCCTCAGTATTTGAGTGTGTGTGTGTGTGTGTATGTCTCCTTTACCAAGTGATTCACTTGTTCTTTATGATTTTCTTCCAACACTCTCATTTCTCTTCCTAGTTTTTCTTCTATTCTCATATTTAATTTAAAAACAAACACCTTTTTGATCTCTTTCATGACCTAACATCAATTCATATTTGTCTTGGAGGCTTTGAATATTGGAGCTTTGACTCTATTATCTTTTTTTCTGAGTGTGTGTTTTGATCTTCCCTGACACAATATTAACTTTTTATGGTCAGAAATTTTTTTCTTTTGCTTGCTCATTTTTCCATTATGTTTCTTGACTTGTAATTCTTTGTTAAAATGGGCCTCTGCTTCCAGAGTAGAGGGTGCACTAAGTTTCAAGAATTTTGTGCAGTTGTTTTCAGAGATATTTCTAGAGACCTGTAAGTTTCCAGGGTGGTATGATCTAAAAAGAGGGATGTTTACTACTCTTGGGGACTGTTCTCTGGTCTCTGAGTGACCCCAAACACTCTTTTCTGC
The DNA here is from genome assembly GCA_011680675.1 of Gymnobelideus leadbeateri. Taxonomy (NCBI): domain Eukaryota; kingdom Metazoa; phylum Chordata; class Mammalia; order Diprotodontia; family Petauridae; genus Gymnobelideus; species Gymnobelideus leadbeateri. The sequence goes on from WOXC01005530.1 coordinate 136,163, forward strand.
TTTGGAACTATGATGTGTGTCTCTGTTCCACTGTGGCCACAATTTCAGGTGTACTAGTCCTCCTCCTCTCCCTGGAAGTGCCACACAGGAATTTGACCCAGAGAGGAGTAGGGGCAAAGCAGCAGTAACAGCAAAGAGACCCCTGTCACCTCCTTCTGATCAGTTTTTCAACCTGCTTATGATCTGTGGGCTGAGAGCTCTGGAATCAGGCATTGCTGCTGTTGTGGAATCAGTGGCTCCCAAGGTCTGTCCCTGGTTTGCTGTGGCCCAGTCTGGGTCTTTGCTGGTACAGCATGACCCCACCCTTTTATGAGGTCTGTTACTCCAGGAATTGTTTTATGGTATTATTTAAAGGTGTTCAGAGGGGTTTGGGGAAAAACTCAGGAAAGTCACTGCCTTTTCTCTACCATTTTGGTTACACCTCCCTATTCGATTTATTCTGCATTAGTTCATATGTGTTTTTCCAGGTCTCTCTGAAACCATCCTTTCTGTCAGAAATTTTATGTCACAATTGTATCCCATTACATTTACATATAGTTTGTTCAAACAAACCCCAAGTGATGAGTACTCCCTCAGATTCTAGTCTGTTGCTACTATGAAATTTTTGTACATATTGGTCTTTTTATTTATTTTTATTTTATTTATTTATTTATTTTTGAAGGGCAATTGGGGTTAAGTGACTTGCCCAAAGTCACACGGCTAGTAAGTGTGTCAGGTGTCAGAGGCCAAATTTGAGGTCAGGTCCTCCTGACTCCAGGGCTGGTACTTTGTTCACTGTGCCACCTACCCACCCCAATTGGTCTTTTCATTTTATCTTTTTTGAGAAATGCCTAATTGTGTTATAGTTGTGTCAAAGGATATGCATAGTTTTGTGACTTTTTGCTTATATTTCCAACATGCTTTTTATAATGGTTTTGACACTTCATAGCTACACCAGTGATACATCAGTGTGTTTGTTTTCCCACAATCTCTCTAGTATTTGTCATTTCCCCCCATTTAATTGATGTGAGGTGGAATCTCAGAATTGCTTTGATTTACATTTCTCTAATTATTGGTGATTTTCCATGAAAATGTTGACCTGGACTTGGACTTACTAGAAGAAGCAAGAATATGCAATTGCCCATTGCTTGTAAAGTTCAGAAGCATTATACTTTAGAAAGGTTGAAGATAAAATGCTCAGAACAAACTCAGTGCTCAAGCATTTTAGAAGCATTCCATTACATATATTCAACTCATATGCCAATTACAAGCTATCCTTATCCAATATCCAAAGGAACTAGACAATTCTGTGTCAACCTCTTTCAAATTGGTACATATTAAAAAGATTCCTGGAAAGGCAATGGCTTATGGCAATGGAATGAATCTCTAATGATGGATTTTCTGGCTTTAAACCTGTACATAGAGTAGGTATGGTGCTGAAAAAAGTTAATTTCTCCTTATGACTTTTAATTTTTTTTAGGATGGGATATGTGAGTTTAAAAAGAGTGGAGATATTTTAAAGTTTGATATTGTTGGAACCAGAAAAACATACCCTCCTCCCATTTTCCACTGCCTTTTTCTTATCTTGACTTCTCATTTAATTTTTCCTTTCCCCTTAGAGTCTCACTTTCATTTGTGTGGGTTTATGCAATGGCCCCAGGGCTCTTGCTATACACTTTTAAGAAAGATAGCAGATGGTCTCCAGGGAGCGCATAAATCTGGCTGGAAAATCTAATTGTGTGCATATTCTGTTGTGTTTTGCTATTTGAGTAGGGCAGTCTCTATCCAGAGAAAAACAAAGAGGAGAAACAAAACAAAACAAAAAATCCCATAGTCTTTTTTTCCTGCTGTTACAAAACAAATAAGATGCAGGAAAACTTTCAGATTTTGACTACTAACTTTAATATTATTATCATTTCTGTAGCACTTTGAGTTGACAAAGTAATTTTAAACATTTTCTCCTTTGATCTTCACGATAACCCTGTGAGACGGATGCTATTATTATTCCTGTTTTACTGATGACAAAACTTTAGGTGGCAAAGTTTCAGTGACTTGCCCATGATTACACAGCTAGTGTCTCACGCAGGATTTGAACTTGGATTTTCCTGACTGCATCCTGTCTACTGTGCCACCTTTAGTAGAAAGATCAGTTGTTAATGTTAATGTCATCAGATGAGATGCCATTGGACTTGCCCAATTAGCAATAGTTGGTGGGGTAAGGGGGAGAATGAAGATTCTACTTCCTGACACAAATCAGCATAAAGGTGTGGATACAATAATTGTTACTCCCTTTTTTCTCCTTGACCCTTTATTTCTCCATTCTTTGCCTTTCCCTCCCCTTAAGGCACTAGCCCCATCTCACTATGTAGGGGACAGAATCAGATGCTCTTAGAACATAGGTTCTTAATCTGAGTACCATCAACTTGTTTAAAATGTCTTTTCAGTCATCCTTATATGGCAATAAAATCCATTTTCTTTGCAGTCCTATGTATTTTATCTTATGCATTTAAAAACGTTCTTTTTTTTCCTTTTTGGATAGGCAGTTGGGGTTAAGTGACAAAATTACACAGCTAGTTAAGTGTTACATGTTTGATGCCGGATTTGAACTCAGGTCCTCCTGTCTCCAGAGCCCATGCTCTATTTGCTGTGCCACCTAGCCACCTCTAAAATGTTCTTCTGAGAAAAGTTCCTTAGGCCTCACCAGATTGACCAAGAGGTCCATGATACAGAAAATAAGGAATCCCTCCTGCCTGCATTACATAGATTGTTGTATAGAAATAAGTGAGGCATTTTAAAAGGGTGTGTGTGTGTGTGTGTGTGTGTGTGTGTGTGTGTGTGTGTGTACTGAACAGTGAAGGCTTTAAAAAAGAATATACACCCCAGACTATAAAATGTTGTATATAAACTTGGTCATGGGATTGAGGGTGTTGGAAGAGATAGAGAGAGCAGGTTAAAAAAGGATTATGATGCAGTGGAAAGAGTTCATGAATTTTTTTGCTTTTTGGAGGGCAATTGGTGTTAAGTAACTTGCCCAATGTCACACGGCTAGGTTTTTGTTTGTGTGTGCATTAAGTGTCTGAGGCCGGATCCAAACTCAGGTCCTTCTGACTCCAGGGCTGACACTCTACTCACTGCGCCACCTAGCTGCCCCGAGTTCATGATTTTGAATTAGAGATTCTGAATTAAAATCTCAACTCTGTTGCTTACGATCCTTGAAACCTCAGGCAGGTTTGTCACTTCTATGGATATACCAGTTCTTTATAAAAGGAGTGGCCTTGGCTGGTTGACTCTGGCAGCTCAGAACTATGAACCAACACATTTCCTAATGTGGAGATCCTCCTACAACATACCACTCATGACGAGGAAGAGGGAAAAAAAGCGTTATAAATGCTGAAATAAACCTTAAGAGCATTGGGAATGGAACTGGTGAATAATTCTATGCTAAAGACCTCAACTGGATAAAGGCAAGTTTGAATTTAGCTCAGGATACATGAGTGCCACTGACTCTTCTGTTTGAGTGATGAAGTATTCAAATATCAGACATCCTGGGGGAAAGTTTTCTGCCAGAGGGAAGAGGGCAAATTGATGGCATGAGGTTTCAGAAAGGTTGCAGATGTCAATGCGCTTATGTATGATAAGGTTACAGACAATAAGAGACTTTCAAGTGAGAGAATAGCTGTTCAGACAAAGGGACAAAGACTTGTGTGAATGGTGGCAAGAGGGCCAGCTCCACACGAGAAGCCTTCACTTTGGGTTTGGAAAATCGAGAAACCTCTCTTTATTGGGTTAAGAGTAAAGAGAAAAATCAGATTTTTCTCTTCCTGGGTATCCTGGGTAATAGGTATAATGAATCATGTACTCATAAAGTTGAAAGGTGCCTCAAACAGATAGAGAAAAACAAAACAAAGCAAAGCAAGTCTGTAGTTGTTTTTATTTTTCAAATGATGTCTAGAGGCGAGAGATCATACCAATCCTTAGTAATTGAATCACAATTTATAGCTTGTGCTTATGTGAAGGGAACACTCAACTTTGAGATGATGTTTTATTCCAGTAGGGCCTTCTCTGGGAAATAGGGTTGAACACTTTACAAAGGACAGGCTTCTCACTTGCTAGGATCCATTCACCATATTTAGACAATGTAAAACTGAAATTCTAGAGAGAATAACAACATGAGAATAGGACATGAGAATTTCAGCACATAAACATTTTTTTAAACAAATGCTTTATTAACTTCTGGTTTACATCATTCATTGCCGCCAGATTTTGAGTTAGAATTTTTTCCCCATTTTCCCCCTACCCACCACCCTAGAATAGCAGTCCCACAAGATATCCCCTCATCCAATCTGCTCTCTCCCATATCTTCTCCCATACCCCCTTCGACTTTTCCATTAGAGCAAGGTGAGTCTCTGTGTCCCAATGCCAGCACATCTTATCTCCCAATTACATGCAAAATAGTATTAATAATAGTATTTATATATATTTGAAACATTTAATTTTAAAACCTCAAATTTCAGATCCATTTCCTTCCTCCCTTGTCACCCATTTCCTCTGGGAAGATAAGTAATTCAGTATGTGTCGTACATGTCTAACTATGCAAAACATTACCATAGTAAATATATTGTAAAAGGCTGCTTATAATTCCCTCCCGCCCATCCCACCCCCCAGTCTGGTCCATTTCCTACTTTGATCCTGTCCCTCTTCGATAGTGGATACTTCCAACCTCCCCTCCCCCCAGAATGCCCTCCCCTCCATCATCTCCCTTCTCATCCCCCTTCCCCCTACTCTGCTGCAGGGTGAGATATCCCATTTAGTATGTATGTCACATAAACAATTTTTAAAAAGATCCCCTGCTCAGTCAACAAACAAGTATTTGTTAATTGCTAATTGTGTGCCAGATCCAGGGCTGTGTGCTAGGAACACAGATATTTAAGACTGACATACTCCCTATTGACCATGAATTTAAATCTTATGGGGGGAGGCAAGTATGAAAAAAGTATACATACATATATGTTTATACACACACATATATAATATAGTTTTTCTCTCTTAAAAGTTAAATGGGGGGGGGCGGAGCCAAGATGGCGGAGTAGAAACAGCTCGTCCAAGCCTCTCTGCCCCCAGATTCTCCACAAACTATGTAAAAAAGGACTCTGAAAAACTTCTGGAGCCCCAGCACCCACAGAACGACACACAGAGAAGCTAACCTCCCGCTGAGGACAGCCCAGCACCTTGCAGGAAGGACCAGCACAGCGGTCTGGGAGCCCGCAGCGCGCAGAGCACAGAGCGCAGGAACCGAGCCGAGCCCAGCCCAGGTGTGAGTGAGCCGAGGTTTTAGCCCCAGGGCGGCAGGGCCAGCAGCCGGCTGGAGGAACCCCAGAACACCAGGAACTGTGGAGATTCCAGAATTATCAACATAGACTTGCCTAGGACAAAGTAAGAGGTTAGTGTCCTATGGACTTTGGGACCTGTATTTGGGGAATGCGTCAGCTCCCTCCCCTGGGGGCTAGAAGCTGCTGAGGAGACACGCCACTGTGTAGTTTTCAGAGGCATTTCCGGCTCCCAGCCTACAAATCGTGGGGAGATCCAGCGATCAGTCTTGGGGGGTAATCGCTCTTGCTTTAACCTCCCTGGATCTGGATTGTGATCTAGGGTGGAAGTTGTGGGTGGGTTTATAGCTTGCCAGAAACGGAAGTTGCCCCCCACACGTTCGGGACGAAAATTCCTCTATCTGGCCTTAAAGCCATAGTGTGGCAACAAGCCCAAAAGTCAAGCAATTAAGTGGCAACATGCCAAGGCAAAGGAAAGAGAAAAATGCAACCCTAGACTCCTATTTTGGGGGCATAGAGCGGGAAAAGGACTGTGAGGTCAGAAGTCCTGCTCCAAAAGCCCCAGGGGAAAACATGAGTGGGTTGCAGGCCATAGAGGACCTTAAGAAGGACTTTAAAAATCAAATAAGAGAAGTGGAGGAAAAATTGGAAAGAGAAATGAGAAGGATGCAGGAAAAGTATGAAATGAGGGTCAACAGCCTGACTGAGGAAAACAACACCTTAAAAAATAGACTAACTCAAATGGCAAAGGAGGCCCAAAAGGGCAATGAGGAGAAGAATGCCTTAAAAAGTCGAATTTGCCAGATGGAAAAAGAATCTCAAAAGTTCACTGAGGAGATTCATTCCTTCAGAGTTAGACTGGAGCAAATGGAAGCTAATGACTTTATGAGAAATCAAGATGCTGTTAAGCAGATCCAAACAAATGAAAGATTAGAAGGCAATGTGAAATATCTCATGGGAAAAACCACTGACCTGGAGAATAGATCCAGGAGAGACAATTTAAAAATTATTGGACTACCTGAAAGCCATGATCAAAGAAAGAATCTAGAAATCACCCTTCAAGAAATTCTCAAGGAAAATTGCCCTGATGTTTTAGATCCAGAGGGCAAAATAGAGGTTGAAAGAATCCACGATCACCTCCTGAAAAAGACCCCAAAACGAAAACTCCCAGGAATATTATAGCCAGGTTCCAGAATCCCCAGATCAAGGAGAAAATACTTCAAGCAGCCAGGAAGAAACAATTTCAATATTGTGGAAACACAATCAGAATAGCCCAGGACCTGGCAGCTTCTACACTGAGGGATCGAAGGGCATGGAATATGATATTCCAGAGGGCAAAAGAACTGGGAATGAACCCAAGGGTCACCTACCCAGCAAAACTGAGTATTTTGTTTCAGGGGAAAATATGGTCATTCAGTGGAATAGAGGACTTTCAAGCATTCTTGAGGAAAAAACCAGAGTTGAATAGAAAATTTGACATCCAGACGCAAGAAGTAAGAGATGCCTGAGAAGGTAATCAGGGAAAAGAAATCAAAAGGAACTTATCAAAGTTGAACTATTTACATTCCTATATGGAAAAGCAATATCTGTGACTGATGATATCTTTCTCACTATGAAAATAATGGAAGAAGGGGGTGTGGTCATATGAATACATATGTGAATGTGTGTGTATATGGTTACAGTTATATATGGATAGAGGGCATAGGTTGAATTTGTTGGGAAGGGAGAATACTCAAGGGATGAAATTATGAGGTGAGAGAGGAAAGTGGCAAGAGGAGATGGGGAGAGACATGGTAGGGTAAACTATCTCATGTAGGGGAAGTGGTTGCAAAGGAGGGGGAGAATAAGGAAGGATAAAAAGGCAAAACCACATTCACATTGAATTTGGTTCAGGGAGAAAATGACCTACATACTAAATGGGATATCTCAACCTGCAGCAGGATAGGGGGAAGGGGGATGAGAGGAGGGATGATGGATGGGAGGGCATCCTTGGGGTGAGGGGAGGTTGGAAGTACCCACTATAGAAGAGGGACAGGATCATGTAGGGAATGGACCAGGTGGGGGGTGGGATGAGTGGGAGGGAATTATAAGCAGCCCTGTACAATATATCTACCATGATAATGTTTTGCATAGCTAGACATGTACAACATATACTGAATTACTTATATCCCAGGAAGGAATGGGTGAAAAGGGAGGAAGGAAATAGATCTGAAATTCAAGGTCGTAACATTAAATGTTTCAAATATATATATATAAATACTATTATTAATACTCTTTTGCCTATAATTGGGAGATAAGATGTGCAGGCATTGGGACACAAAGATTCATCTTCCTCTAATGGAAAAGTCGATGGGGGTATGGGAGAAGGTATGGGAGAGAGCAGATTGGAGGAAGCGATATCTTGTGGGACTGCTATTCTGGGAGGTTGGGTAGGGGAATAATGGGGGGAAAATGATTGTAACTCAAAATCTGGCGGAAATGAATGATGTAAAACAGAAGTTAATAAAGTATTTGTTTAAAAAAAATAATAAAGATGTTATAAACGTAAAAAAAAGTTAACTGTATATTATATATGTTATAATATATGATATAATATATTATAATTTAGTTTAATATGTTAAAGTTTAGTTTAAATTCAGATAAGCAGAGTACTAGCATTTGGAGGGATTGGAAAGTGAGTAAGGATAAATTAATAAATTACTAATAGTAAATTAATAATATATAAAATAATAAATTAAGGAGAGAAAAGGAGGATGAGTTGAGGTACAATCCTGAGAGCCTTCAGCAGCCTTAGAATGAGGGTCATATAATATAATTTATATAACTTAAAATAATAACATATATAAATCCTTCAAGTTGAACAAATGAATAATTTATTAAATGTTTCCTATGGCCCAAGCAGTGTGCACTGGGAATACAAACAGATAAAGGAGACAGTCTGTGCCCACGAGGGGCTTACATTTAAATGGGAAGGCAATTTATGTAGGGGAATGGTGGTCAGGGAAGGGATTTATGGTCTTAGAAGTAAAAAAGATGGTAAGCAAAGCAATAGGGTAATCGATTGTCATCCCTTTCCAGAGGTAATAATAGATTTGGTTAAAATTCTCTAAACAAGAGTTGGATGGGTTGAGTAGGAGGGGAGGAGGCACCCTGTACTTATTGGCAGAATATAAAATAGAGTAGAAATGAGGCTGTACAGTCCTCAGGAGTTTCTCGGTACCTCTGTTCCCCCCATGTTTTCATTTATTCAGTGATTCAGGAAATAAATTAAGGGTCCCTTACTACATATGTAGTACTGTGACTTAGGTCCATAACTTGTGTTTGATTTACTCTTCTTCTAGGCCTTGACAACTGCAATTTTGAAACATATATATATATATATATATATATATATATATATACACACACACATACATATATATGTGGTGTGTAAACATAATGTATGTATGCATATGTATACACGTACATATATACTCATATACTTACATAAATGTGTATGTTTCTGTGTCTGTGTGTATATCTGCCAGCAATGGGATGTCTGATTTGGCAATAAAAGTAGAAATTAATTCTCCTTTGAAAAGACCAAAATGAAACAAAATACTGAGTCATCAGTCTTTAAAAAAATAAAGTATTATTAAAGTTTTGCCCCATCTTTGATCTACTGGTGGGGGAGGGGTAGGCTGAGTTATTAGTACCTGCAGGGGATCAACATGAGTTGTTCTAATTACTCATGTTATACAATCAGAGGATTCATTGGCCTGATGCCAGTTTTATCACTGGGCATACAGGGATAGGATATGTGATGATAGATGATCCGGCATAGGATAGGGATAAGAATATTAAATCCAGATTCAGGAGGTCTGTGTCTGAATGCCTGGCCTGCCAGTGCTTATTAAGTATAGATGCCTTAGGAAAGTCACTGATTCTGTAAAACAAAGTAGGAAGAATAAATCTTAAAAGTATGGTTTGAAATTTTATTGAAGGACTTTCCCTTGGAAAAGGGCGTAGGTCTGTTCTGTTGTGCTCCAAAGCACATAACAAAGAACAGTGGACAGAAGCTCTCAAGAGGCAAACAGTTTGATGTCCAGAAGAACTTTGTAGAAAGTAGAGCTAACCACTAATGCACTCTTGGTGGAGGTACCAAGTGGTCTAACTATTCTGGGAAGCAACTTGGAACTATGTTCCCAATGTCATTAAAATACATACCCTTTGATCCAGCCATATTTCTTCCTAACAACCCAAAGAAATCAAAAAGAAGAAGAACCGTATGTACAAAAATATAGCATTTTTCCCTTTAGAATCAAAATACTGGGAGCTAAGGTGGTGACCAACTGTTGGGGAATGCCTGAACAAATTTTATGAATGAAAGGTAATACAATTGTGTGGATAAAAAAATGACAAAAGGAATGGTTTTTGGAAAACCAGGGGAGATTTGCATCAACTGATGTAGACTGAAATAAGCAGAAGCAGAAAAATTTCTATAATAACATTATAGACAAGGAACATTGAAAGATTTAACTCTGATGAATCCAGTGACCAACCATAATTCCAGAGAACTTTGGATGAAGCAGGCAACTTATCTCTAGACAGGTAATCAATTCAATATTCAGAATGAAAAATAACATTCTTACAGTCAACTCCCAATGCAGGATTTTTTTTTTGGCTTGATTTTGCATATATGCTGCCAGGGATTTATTTCCTTTTTCTTTTGCAATTGGGGAAGAGGGAAGTATGATGGAGAGAAATACTTAACTGAAAAAATATTTTTTCCCCAGACAACAGGTCTCAAATTGATGTAAGTGCAAAGAGACTAGAACAGTGATTAGAGTTTCTTGAAGTCAGCCATGTAACTTTTGAGTTGTCTGTTGCCTTTTGGAGGATTTAAGAAACAAGGAATGATATAAGAAACAGAGAATTCCAAGTGGTGAAAATTTTCAATAGTCAGAAATGAGCAAATTTGTATGTGGGGGGACAATAGATAAATTTCTTTGGCAAACAATGTGGGGGCAATCTTGAAAAGTCATGAGCCCAGAGGTTGGAAGATTAATGGAAGAGGTAATGGGGATATTTAAATCCTAGGCATGGGAGTTGAGAATTGTTGCTGTAGAATATAGAAAGCCATTTTGTGGTTCTTATGCTGGATAAAAATGCATGGAATTGGTCTTTGAGGACCATTATTTTAGTAGCTATGTTCTGGGTGGATTGGGCCAAAGAGAGAATGAGTTATGAGACAGATTAGCCAGGAAACCAATACTTAATTTACATGCAGAATACTTATTCACTGCTGCCTTTAAAATATTTCCTCATATATATGAAATGTACTATTTTATTTTTTTTCCCGTGGCCTTTCTTCCTTGTGACCATCTTTAACAATTTTTATTGCTTTGAACTTTGTCCAGATTTTTCTTATCTCACCTCAACTAGAGAGAACCAAAATGACCATAGTGGCCTAATAAGAACTTGATTAAAGCTGAGGAGAAAAGAATAGTGCTGTCAACTTAATAGACCCTTCTAAGGTTCCTTTGTAAAAAAGTAAAGGGTAGAAAAAAATCCATGGGTTGAAATCAAAACATTTTCTGTCTTAATGCTGGGTACTGAAAAATATACACACGTGAAAAGTTGAGTTGTCTGTGTGCCCGTTTCCGTGTTCATGGAAGAAGAAGAAAGGTGATGTTTTGTAAAATAAGTTTGACTCTTCATCTTTTTTTAATTACCTTTAAGCATTTCAACTTTTGACTTCAATCTTTGAGTCCTGAGAGAGTGAGAAACTAGGCTATCATTAATAAATCTGTGGTGTCATCCTTGGGAGTATGCTTGGGGATCAGGGTTTAACTTGCTCTTGGATATCTGTTTTGGATAGATATGTAGACAAATAGATGGAGAGGTAGATCATTAAACAATTTCAGTTGTGTCAGGCACTATGCCAAGGATACAAATGAAAGCAACCAAGTTTCTGCCCTCAAGGAACTTTCATTTTAACAGGAAAAGAAAACATATAAGGGGATCTGGAAGGTGAGGTAGGAAGGTAGTGATAACATGGCTTGAAAATGAGGGGGGGAGCCTGGAACGAAGAAAAAGAAAAGACCTAGCTTGTCAATACCAGAGTGGTTCTAGGATTGCAGAGTGGTTCTAGGATCCCTGTCATGGAGTAATGATGGCTTGGATGAAATCCAGGTGTTATGATTAGAGATGTCTTGGAAGTGATGTGATACTACTATGGTAAATCAAAATCTAAGATCAAAAATCAGGAAGCCCAGAATAGAAAAAAAAAAACACATTGTACTTGGAATTAGGAGACTTGGATTATTAATTGTTTACTTACACCTTGGAAATATAAAGACAAAAATAAAGTAGTTCTTGCCTTGAGGAAGCCTACATTCCATTGGGGGAAAATAGCATAAACAGAGGTAAGTGAATATCATACATACGTGATATGTATATGTGTCTACACACATACATATGTGTATGTGTGCATATATGTGTGTATATGTATATGTGTGTATATATATGTATATGTGTATACATCTGTATCTATATCTATATATAGATATGTATCCCCCTGCAGTGGCAAGTTTTTTAGTTCAAGATACTTGTTCCTGGGCCTTTAGAATGGACATATAATTTAACCTTTAAAAATTTGTCTTTTAAATTTTTTTCTTAATATATTCCACAATAATAATATCAGCTAATATTTATATGCACCAACTGTGGGCCAGGCAGTTTGCTAGGCACTTTGCACTTATTATCTCCTTTGATTCTCACAGCAACCCTGGGAAGTATGTGCTATTATCCCTATTTTACAGATGAGGAAACTGAGGCAAAGAGAGATTAAGTGGCTTGCTCAGGGTCACATAATTAGAAAGTGCTTGAGACTGAATTGGTGTTCTTCCTGACTATAGTCCAGTGTTCCCTTCCCAGTGCCACCTACCACTTTACTGTCTTTAAATTGAGTAAAAATTTTTCCCCCTTTGGAGAGGGGAGATTTGCATGGAGATTCCATCCCTAGCAAGAATGTTGAGCTTTCTCATATTGTGGTCTCTCTTGTACTTCTTATATAATGGCTTATCTATAAATAATTCTTGTATCAGTTCTCATATATTTTCAAAATGAAATCCAATAATTTTTATTTCATGTAGATTCTAAAACTTTTTGACTAGAAGTAATTTGTAGCTTATAAAGATTGTATTTCCATAAGAAAGCATGGCATAGTGTGATTACTCCTTGATGCTAGAATCTCCCTTTTACTGATTATCTGTAGTACATCCTATATGTAGTTTATGCATCTGTGTTCATATTGTCCCCCTCATTAGCCATGTGAGCTTGTTGAGAGCACAGGTGGTTTTTGTCTCTGTATCACCTTAGCACAGCAGCAGGCATATAGTAGATGCTTAATGAATGCTCTTTGGCCCACATTTGGCAATGCAGAAGAAACATGGCAAGTACTTGTTCGACAAGATTAGTAAGAATTATGCAGAATTTTGGAAGTACATTGTCCTTGTGATTACTCTGTGTATCACTCTTAATAGAATCTGGATTCTTTCCCTCTTAGATTACACAAATAAAATGTTAGGTCTAACCCTGCCCTCAAGTTCACTCTATCTTGTCCATCAGTAGCTGTGCTTAGGAGGCTCAGGGCTCTTACAATAAAAGTAGAAGGATGTGTGGAGAAAAAGCGTGTCATATTGACAGCAGTGGAAGGAACAGTAGAGAAAGGTCAAAGAACACATGTGCATAAGAAGATTTTAGAGATGAGCCATAGAAAGGAAATAAATAGAAGGGAGATGGAAAAGCAGAAACCCTTAAAGTTAAAGGAAACAATCTGAAACTTGATATTGGTGCAATAAAATTGAATGGATAGATTTGAAAGCAAGTAATATGAAAATATAATTGAGAGTTCTTTAGGAAATTTTTTTTACAGAAGAGAGAATATAAATAGAAATGACATGCTGATTATGTTTATAAATGAACAGGGAAGTGTACCATAGTAGTAGGGGCTCTGGGCTTGGGAATCAGATCTAGCCATCCTGCTTTCCGTGCTAGAATTCTTGGTGATAACACTCTCGTGCCAGTTATCATGTAGAGGAGAATTGATTAAAATAGATGGATTTTTCCATTAGGAATGTTGTTGTGAGAGTCTGGGAATGATGGCAGGATGCTCTCTCTGACTCATGTTTAAACTTTCATTGTCTGCAGACACAATCAGTGCTTTTGTGATGTGGATGGCTCACACTTCATCATTTAAATGATCTTGTGTTCCCACTGTGGGCTAATAACATGGTGTCAAGACTACAGCTTTTTGAGCTAGTTTGAGAGCAGAAGAGGTAGAGGAACAGACAGACATGAAGGAGATTTGCTGTATTTCTATGAGTCATGGAACATTACAGTCTCCAAAATATTGAAAATGAATGTCATGCAAAGGGCAAAGCAGAGGGGCATGGTGGGTATAAACAGGCTGCAATACTTTGAAAATAAGAAATTATGGAGGAGAACCAGAGGAAAATATGTCACACACGAAATAGAAGAGTGGGAATAAGGACAGGGCTTAATGGAGGAGGTAAACATCTGAAATGAGCCTTGAAGAAAAGATTTGATTTCTCTAGGCAGCGGTGTAGAAAGAGAGAGAGGAATTGTGAATGGTGTGTGCATGAACGTGGCAGTGAAATGATTAAGTTTATTATAAATTAAAAAAGATTATATTGTAACAGACACAAATTAACTCCAACAAATGGATGTGAAAACATATAAATTTAATTCTTAGCACCTACCCAAAGACACAAAGTCAAAAAGTTTTAGTGGCTGCTATGTGTCAAGCATTGTACTAATCTAGGGAGATACAAAGAAAGACAAAAATCTTGAATTTTGAGGAGTTCAAAGTCTTGTGGGAGATTCAGCATGAGAATAGCCAGATGCAAAGAAGACATATACAGGATAAGTTTGAGTTGATTAATTGTCACAGGAAATGGACCTGATATTTCTTTGCTGTAGGCAGCTTCCAGATGAGAAATCTCCTCCTTCCTATAGTTCAGGAGTTCCTCTGAAACTTCTGGTCATAGTAAGTTGCCTAGAATATTTTACATCAGGGATGTCCTTGTTGTGTGATATATGAGGATGATGACCCTTTGTTGATGGAACTGATGATGTTTGGCTCCTATCTTTAGCCATGTTGTCTAGAAGTATGACTTGGATGGTATTTTAAATATGTATTTTATTTATGGTTCAATAACCCCCCACATATGACTGTCACTTTCTAATCACTGACATCACCCCTATTCCAAAATTGTCCCTTGAAACAAAGTACAGGAAAATGAAGTAATCCTACACATGGACCATGTCTTTCAGCTTCTGCCTTATTCTACACCTCATAGTTCATCCTCCTTCAGCAAAGGTGGGAGAGAGGGACATCCTTCATTACCTTTCCTCTAAAGTCAAAATTAGTCATTTCACTAATTAGCATTCTGGTGTCTTTCAATAATGTTTTCCTTTAATTTTTTTTTTGTTTGTGGTCATGGTATGATTTGTTTATTTGCCCAATTCATTATGTATTAGTTAACACATCTTTATAAGTTTCTCTGGATTCTTCATATTCACTCTTATAGCATGATGATATTTTATTTGTATTATATATATATATATACACATACATATTCCATTCCATTTATATATAATGATACATTCAGTCATTCTTCAATTAATAGGTATTTGCTTTGCTTCTTATTCTTTGATAGTACAAAACTGAAGTAATATTTAAATACAGAATTTCTAGAGGGGAAAAAGAATGGAAAATTAGACTAGGACACACTCATATTTAAAGAATAGCAGGAAAAAGGTGACCTGGGGAAAGGAGTAATTGGGCTTATGGTCTGTTTACATAGATGTCTCCATTTACAAATATCCTGACTCTATCCATAGGGAGGTTAGATGCATTTAAACAGAAATCTAGTTTCCTCTATATTCCAATCATTAGTGTTAAGTTTTAATTAAAAGGGGAAAAAAGATTGTCTGATTCCTTCTGGGCATCTCATCAGCATGTGTGTGTATGCATATAGGTTATATGACCTGTTTTATTACCATTAGCCTATCAACAAAATATCATGGTCATATGAATAAAAAGTGACATGGAAAATATTCAGGAAATATGTGATCAGAAAAGAAGGAAATATGTTAGAGGCTCAGTGCTAGTATTGCACTGACACCCATGAAATGCTAAAAGGTCCTAAGGGAAGACCTCACATGTGCTGAATAGAAATTCTAGGTTGCGTTTATTGGAGGGGCATTGATAAGAAACACAAGATGAGAAGGAATGGGTAAGTTAGACCTATACTGTTGGAAGAAATATTTTCAACAATAAAATCACAGATCTACAGAAATATAAATTGGAAAGATGTATATGTCTATATTATGTTTACAGACACATAAATATATACACATGCATATATGTTAACAAGTGTATATACATACATATACAGCCAAATAAAATTTTCATTCTCCTTCCACTCCACTCCCCTTTCTTCTGCCTTCCCCTCCCCTAAAAGGGAAGAAGTAGCATTTTAATGGAGAAGCAGCTCTATAAATACATATTAAGATATTTTATTCATATATATGAAATCTAAACAACAATAACAAACTAAAAACTGACTGCATAAGTAAGAATTCTAACCAGACAGCCATCTCAGCATCAAGTTTGGCTATCTCTCCACCTGCCTGACTAAATAAAGCACGAACTTTTGTCTAAAAAAGGGCTTTTGTAGTGTTATACTTTTCAAATTTAAAAGTGTAGTTTTTCTAACTTATCTTATTTTGGAAAACCTGACATAGGAAAACTTGATGTTTTGTTGTGTAGGCCTAATGGAATGAAATTTTATTTGGGGCAACTGAGAAAGCAGTAAAAAGAATAAGCAGAAATCTGTCTTTTGGGGTTTAGTACCTCTTGCTAAATTTCTTGTCTGAAATTTCTCATCTTAGGGCATGGAGCACCATATTTTTCTGGCTTACAGATAGAATAATTAGGCAATTGATTCCAAAAATAATATAATTTAGATATGATCATTTACAAAATGTATATAAAACGTACTTCCTCACCAAGAATAGTTTCCAGAATTATCTATTTGTACACGGGATGCATATCAAGCAAATATGCATAGACTATTTCCTTTTTAATTCCACTTTAGTGCAGAGACAGTAACATTAATGGGAAGGAGACAGGAGGAAATAGATTGAATTTGGACTGGAATAATCTGCCCATTTGCAAATGATACTTCTCTGAAAATGGACATAAGAGGAATAATTGGTAATAGATTATACTTACCTAAAACCAAGAATTAAAAAAAAAAACAATCATACAAAGCTTGAGTTTTAGTGCTGGAAGGGCTGATGTTATTTTTTATTTTTTTAAAAAAATGCTTTATTAACTTCTGTTTTACATCATTCATTTCCACCAGATTTTGAGTTACAATTATTTCCCCCCCCCCTGTTTTTCCCATACCCACTCTCCCAGAATAGCAGTCCCACAAGATATTGCTTCCTCCAATCTCTTCTCTCCCATATCGTCTCCCACACCCCCTTCGACTTTTCCTTTAGAGGAAGGTGAATCTCTGTGTTCCAATGCCTGCACATCTTCTCTCCCAAACACAAGCAAAAGAGTATTAATAATAGTATTTATATATATTTGAAACATTTAATTTTAAGACCTCGAATTTCAGTTCCATTCCCTTCCTCCCTTGTCACCTATTCCTTCTGGGAAGATAAGTAATTCAGTATATGTTGTACATGTCTAGCTATGCAAAACATTACCATAGTAGATATAGTGTACAAGGCTGCTTATAATTCCCTCCCACTCATCCCACCCCCCACCTGGTCCATTCCCTACATGATCCTGTCCCTCTTCTATATATGGGTACTTCCAAACTCCCCTCCCCCCAAGGATGCACTCCCATCCATCATCTCTCTTCTCATCCCCCTTCCCCCTATTCTGCTGCAGGGTGAGATATCCCATTTAGTATGTATGTCATTCTCTCCCTGAACCAAATTCAATGAGAATGTGGTTTTGCCTTTTTGCCTTCCTATTCTTCCCCTCCTCTGCAGCCACTTCCCCTTGCTTCTTCCATATGAGATAGTTTACCCTACCCTGTCTCTCCCCATCTCCTCTTGCCACTTTCCTCTCTCACCTCATAATTTCACCCCTTGAGTATCCTCCCTTCCCAACAAATTCAGCCTATGCCCTCTATCCATATATAACTATAAACATATATAAACACATTCACATATGTATTCATATGACCATACACCCTTCTTCCATTGTTTTCATACTGAGAAAGATTTCATCAGTCATAGTTATTGCTTTTCCATATAGGAATGTAAATATTTCAACTTTGATAAGTTCCTTTTGATTTCTTTTCCCTGATTACCTTCTCAGGCATCTCTTGCTTCTTATGTCTGGATGTCAACTTTTCTCTTCAACTCTGGTTTTTTCCTCAAGAATGCTTGAAAGTCTTCTGTTCCACTGAATGACCGTATTTTCCCCTGAAACAAAATACTCAGTTTTGCTAGGTAGGTGACCCTTGGGTTCAGTCCCAGCTCTTTTGCCCTCTGGAATATCATATTCCATGCCCTTCGATCCCTCAGTGTAGAAGCTGCCAGGTCCTGTGCTATTCTGATTGTGTTTCCACAATATTGAAATTGATTCTTCCTGGCTGCTTGTAGTATTTCCTCCTTGATCTGGGGATTCTCTAGCCTAGCTATAATATTCCTAGGTGTTTTCTTTTGGGGATCTTTTTCAGGAGGTGATCTGTGAATTCTTTCAACCTCTATTTTGCCCTCTGGATCTAAAACATCAGGAATTTTCCTTGAGAATTTCTTGAAGGGTGATTTCTAGGTTCTTTCTTTGATCATGGCTTTCAGGTAGTCCAATAATTTTTAAATTATCTCTCCTGGATCTATTTTCCAGGTCCATGGTTTTTCCCATGAGATATTTCACATTGCCTTCTAATCTTTCATTTGTTTGGATCTGCTTAACAGCACCTTAATTTCTCATAAAGTCATTGGCTTCCATTTGCTCCAGTCTAACTCTGAAGGAATGAATCTCCTCAGTGAACTTTTGAGATTCTTTTACCATCTGGCAAATTCGACATTTTAAGGCGTTCTTCTCCTCATTGCTCTTTTGGGCCCCCTTTGCCATTTGAGTTAGTCTATTTTTTAAGGTGTTGTTTTCCTCAGTCAGGCTGTTGACCCTCATTTCATACTTTTCCTGCATCCTTCTCATTTCTCTTCCCAATTTTTCCTCCACTTCTCTTATTTGATTTTTAAAGTCCTTCTTAAGGTCCTCTATGGTCTGTAACCCACTCATATTTTCCTTTGGGGCTTTTGGAGCAGGATTTCTGACTTCACAGTCCTCTAACTTTCCCATGCTTTGATCCTCTTTACCCCCAAAGTAGGAGTCTAAGGTTGCATTTTTTTGTTTAATTTGTTTCCTTTGCCTTGGCATGTTGCCACTTAATTACTTGACTTTTGGGCTTGTTGCCATACTATGGCTCTGCCGCCAGACAGGGGAACTTTCGTCCCGAAGGTGTGGGGGGGTGGGGGACAACTTCCGTTTCTGGCAAGCTGGAAACCCACCCACGACCTCCACCTCAGATCACAATCCAGATCTAGGGAGGTTAAAGCAAGAGTGATTACCCCCCCAAGACTGATTGCTGGATCTCCCTACAGTTCGCAGGCCAGGAGCTGGAGCTGCCTCTGAAAACTACAAAATGGTGTGTCTCCTCAGCGGCTTCTAGCCCCCAGGGGAGGAAGCTGACACGTTCCCCAAATACTGGTCCCAAAGTCCATAGGGCACTAACGTCTCACTTTGTCCTAGGCATGTTTATGTTGATAATTCTGGAATTGCCACAGCTGCTGGTGTTCTGTGGTCCCTCCAGCTGGCTGCTGGTGTCGCTGCCCTTGGGCTAAAACTGGGACTCAGGTGGACCTGTGCTCAGCTCCCCACACACTGTGCGCTGCACTGCCGGCTCCCAGATTGCTGCCTGGTCCTCCCTGCAGGGCTGCTGGGCTGTCCTCAGCGGGGGATTAGCTTCTCTGTGTCGTTCTGTGGGTGCTGGGGCTCCAGAAGTTGTTCAGAGTCCCCTTTTACATAGTTTGGAGGTGATCTGGGTGGACAGTGGCTTGGACACAATGTTTCTACTCCGCCATCTTGGCTCTGCCTCAAGGGCTGATATTTTTAAAGGCAAACATCAAAGTGCTTTTGAATTTTGGTAGTCATAATTTAAGACAATGATAATGGAAGTGAGCATACCTTCATCTACGTTGAAAGCACTAGGGGGCTACAGCATAATTGATTCTTTGATGGATAAGAGATCTTACCTCTTGAGTATTCCCTACCCTCCTGTTGATGTGTACTGCAATCCCTCTATATCTTCTTATCCCATGTGTCTTGTTCATTTTCCCCATAAACTAAAATCCTTCAAAAATGATTTATCAACATACAGGAGACCTTTTTTTTAAAGTTGCTTGAGTGTATGAAGGTAGCAATCAGGCTACTTGTCTTTCATCTCACATTCTAACTTGATAACGGGTCAATTTCCTTGTTCTGACTATTAATGAAGCCTAAGTCAAGTCAAGTTAGAAAGTTTTTAATTATGTTACTTTTTTTTGATTGATACTATGCTAAGCTCTGGGGATATGAAGAAAGTGGGGGAAGCAAGACAAGCAAACTGAAAAGGAGTTCACACTCTAATGGAGTAAATAGAATACAAACAATTATATACAAATAAGAAAACTAGAGGGTAAATTGAAGATAATCTCAGAGGGAAGACATTAACATTAAGAGGGATGGAGACAATCTTTCTGCAGAATGTATTAGCTGAGAACTGAAGGAAGGCAGGAAGCAGAGTTGAGGAAGGGGCTTTTTCCAAAGATGGAGGAAAAACAATGAAAATATCTAGAGAAGGGAGAAGGTGTTCAGTGTCCTGGGAACATGAAGGAGGCTAGTATATCCTTGGATCATAGATTACATGGGAAGGGGAGTAAGTTTTAAGAAGGCTGGAAAGGTCAAAATGATGAAGTCCTGAATGGGTTTCAAAACCAAAATGAGGATTTTATATTGATCCTGGGGGGATAAGGAGCAATGGGAGTTAATTAAATAGGGTTAGGTGATATGATCAAGACTTACACATTAGAAAGATGACTTAAACCTGGGTACAGTATGGAGTGGAGTATGGAGGGAGTTGAATTACTCTTTCTTTTGAGTGTAGCTATTCTTAACTCACACTGAGCATATGGTCTATTAAAATCATGTAATCTTTTTTCACTCCAGAGTAATGATATTCACCTTATATCATGCAGTTATTTCTGAGTCCAAGTGTAGAGTCATATGTTGTTGTTCATTTATTTTTCAGTTATGTTTGACTCTCCATGACCTCATTTAGGGTTTTCTTTTTTTCTTTATTTATTTTTTTTTTAAGCAAACATTTATTTTATTCTCAATTCTTTTTTTTTTTAATTAAACAAATGCTTTATTAACTTCTGGTTTACATCATTCATTTCCACCAGATTATGAGTTACATTCCCCCCCCCATTTTTTCCCTACCCACCAACCCAGAATAGCAGTCCCACTAGATATCCCCTCATCCAATCTGCTCTCTCCCACATCTTCTCCCATACCCCCTTCAACTTTGCCATTAGGGCAAGGTGAATCTCTGAGCCCCACTGCCTGGACATCTTATGAAACATTTAATTTTAAAACTTCGATTTTCAGATCCATTCCCTTTCTCCCTTGTCACCCACTCCCTCTGAGAAGATAAGCAATTCAGTATGTGTTGTACATGTATATCTATGCAAAACATTACCATAGTAGATATATTGTAAAAGACTGCTTATATTTCCCTCCCACCTGTCTCACCTCCCACCTGGTCCATTCCCTACTCTGATCCTGTCCCTCTTTGATAGTGGGTACTTCTAACCTCCCCTCTCCCCAGAATGCCCTCCCCTCCATCATCCCCCCTCTCATCTCCCTTTCCCCTACTCAGGAGAGTGAGTGAGGGTAAGGTATTCCATTTAGTATGTATGTGATTCTCTCCTTGAGCCAACTTCAATGAGAATATGCTTTTGCCTTTTTGCCTTCCTGTTCTTCCCCTCCCCTGGAACTACTTCCCCTTGCCTCTTCTACATGAGATAGTTTGCCCTACCCTGTCTCTCTCCATCTCCTCTTGCCACTTTCCTCTCTCACCTCTTGGCTTCACCCCTTAAGAATCATCCCTTCTCTAGATGGCGGAGTAGAAACAGCTCGTCCAAGCCTCTCTGCCCCCAGATTCTCCACAAACTATGTAAAAAGGGACTCTGAAAAACTTCTGGAGCCCCAGCACCCACAGAACGACACAGAGAAGCTAACCTCCCGCTGAGGACAGCCCAGCACCCTGCAGGAAGGACCAGCGCAGTGGTCTGGGAGCCGGCAATGTGCAGAGCGCAGGAGCTGAGCCGAGCCCAGGTCCACGTGAGCCGAGGTTTTAGCACCAGGGCGGCAGGGCCAGCAGCCGGCTGGAGGAAACCCAGAACACCAGGAACTGTGGAGACGCCAGAATTATCAACATAGACTTGCCTAGGACAAAGTAAGAGGTTAGTGTCCTATGGACTTTGGGACCTGTATTTGGGGAATGCGTCAGCTCCCTCCCCTGGGGGCTAGAAGCCACTGAGGAGACACGCCATTTTGTAGTTTTCAGGGGCATTTCCGGCTCCCAGCCTACAAATCATGGGGAGATCCAGCGATCAGTCTTGGGGGGTAATCGCTCTTGCTTTAACCTCCCTGGATCTGGATTGTGATCTAGGGTGGAAGTTGTGGGTGGGTTTACAGCTTGCCAGAAACGGAAGTTGCCCCCCACACGTTTGGGACGAAAATTCCTCTAGCTGGCCTTAAAGCCACAGTGTGGCAACAAGCCCAAAAGTCAAGCAATTAAGTGGCAACATGCCAAGGCAAAGGAAACAGAAAAATGCAACCCTAGACTCCTATTTTGGGGGCATAGAGCGGGAAAGGACTGTGAGGTCAGAAGTCCTGCTCCAAAAGCCCCAGGGGAAAACATGAGTGGGTTGCAGGCCATAGAGGACCTTAAGAAGGACTTTAAAAATCAAATAAGAGAAGTGGAGGAAAAATTGGGAAGAGAAATGAGAAGGATGCAGGAAAAGTATGAAATGAGGGTCAACAGCCTGACTGAGGAAAACAACACCTTAAAAAATAGACTAACTCAAATGGCAAAGGAGGCCCAAAAGGGCAATGAGGAGAAGAATGCCTTAAAAAGTCGAATTTGCCAGATGGAAAAAGAATCTCAAAAGTTCACTGAGGAGATTCATTCCTTCAGAGTTAGACTGGAGCAAATGGAAGCTAATGACTTTATGAGAAATCAAGATGCTGTTAAGCAGATCCAAACAAACGAAATATTAGAAGGCAATGTGAAATATCTCATGGGAAAAACCACTGACCTGGAGAACAGATCCAGGAGAGACAATTTAAAAATTATTGGACTACCTGAAAGCCATGATCAAGGAAAGAACCTAGAAATCACCCTTCAAGAAATTCTCAAGGAAAACTGCCCTGATGTTTTAGATCCAGAGGGCAAAATAGAGGTTGAAAGAATCCACTGATCACTTCCTGAAAAAGATCCCCAAAGAAAACTCCCAGAAATATTATAGCCAGGTTCCAGAATCCCCAGATCAAGGAGAAAATACTACAAGCAGCCAGGAAGAAACAATTTCAATATTGTGGAAACACAATCAGAACAGCCCAGGACCTGGCAGCTTCTACACTGAGGGATCGAAGGGCATGGAATATGATATTCCAGAGGGCAAAAGAACTGGGAATGAACCCAAGGGTCACTACCCAGCAAAACTGAGTATTTTGTTTCAGGGGAAAATATGGTCATTCAGTGGAATAGAGGACTTTCAAGCATTCTTGAGGAAAAAACCAGAGTTGAATAGAAAATTTGACATCCAGGCGCAAGAAGTAAGAGATGCCTGAGAAGGTAATCAGGGAAAAGAAATCAAAAGGAACTTATCAAAGTTGAACTATCTACATTCCTATATGGAAAAGCAATAACTGTGACTGATGATATCTTTCTCACTATGAAAATAATGGAAGAAGGGGGTGTGGTCATATGAATACATATGTGAATGTGTGTGTATATGGCTATAGTTATATATGGATAGAGGGCATAGGTTGATTTTGTTGGGAAGGGAGAGTACTCAAGGGATGAAATTATGAGGTGAGAGAGGAAAGTGGCAAGAGGAGATGGGGAGAGACATGGTGGGGTAAACTATCTCATGTAGGGGAAGTGGGTGCAAAGGAGGGGAGAATAAGGAAGGCTAAAAAGGCAAAACCACATTCACATTGAATTTGGTTCAGGGAGAAAATGACCTACATACTAAATGGGATATCTCAACCTGCAGCAGGATAGGGGGAAGGGGGATGAGAGGAGGGATGATGGATGGGAGGGCATCCTTGGGGGGAGGGGAGGTTGGAAGTACCCACTATAGAAGAGGGACAGGATCAAGTAGAGAATGGACCAGGTGGGGGTGGGATGAGTGGGAGGGAATTATAAGCAGCCTTGTACAATATATCTACTATGATAATGTTCTGCATAGCTAGACATGTACAACATATACTGAATTACTTATCTCCCAAGAAAGAATGGGTGACAAGGGAGGAAGGAAATGGATCTGAAATTTGAGGTCGTAACATTAAACGTTTCAAATATATATAAATACTATTATTAATACTCTTTTGCTTGTAATAGGGAGATAAGATGTGCAGGCATTGGGACACAAAGATTCACCTTCCTCTAATGGAAAAGTCGATGGGGGGTATGGGAGAAGGTATGGGAGAGAGCAGATTGGAGGAAGCGATATCTTGTGGGACTGCTATTCTGGGAGGGTGGGTAGGGGAATAATGGGGGGAAAATGATTGTAACTCAAAATCTGGCGGAAATGAATGATGTAAAACAGAAGTTAATAAAGTATTTGTTTAAAAAAAAAAAAGAATCATCCCTTCTTTGGGGTGGCTAGGTGGCGCAGTGAGCAGAGAGCCAGCCCCGGAGCCAGAAGGACCCAAGCTCGGGTCCGGCCCCAGACACCCAACACACAAACAAAAACCCAGCCACGTGGACTTGGGCAAATCACCCAACCCCAATTGCCCTCCAAAAAAAAATAATCATCCCTTTACATCAAATTCAGCCTGTGCCCTCTCTCCATGTATACCTGTGAATATATGCCATGTACCCTTCTTCAATTATTTTCATAATGAGAAAGGTTTCATCAAACACAGTTATTGTTTTTCCATGTAGGAATGTAAATAGTCCAACTTTGATAAATTCCTTTTGATTTCTTTTCCTTGATTACCTTCTCAAGTATCTCTTGCTTCTTGTGTCTGAATGTCAAATTTTCTATTCAACGCTGGTTTTTTTGTCAAGAGTGCTTGAAAGTCCTATATTCCACTGAATGACCATATTTTCCCCTGAAACAAGATACTCAGTTTTGCTGGGTAGGTGACCCTTGGGTTCATTCCCAGCTCTTTTGCCCTCTGGAATATCATACTCCATGCCCTTCTATCCCTCAATGTAGAAGCTGCCAGGTCCTGTGCCATTCTGATTGTTTTTCCACAATATTGAAATTGTTTCTTCCTGGCTGCTTGGAGTATTTTCTCCTTGATCTGGGGATTCTGGAACCTGGCTATAATATTCCTGGGAGTTTTCTTTTTGGGATCTTTTTCAGGAAGTGATTGGTGGATTCTTTCAACCTCTATTTTGCCCTCTGGATCTAAAACATCAGGACAGTTTTCCTTGAGAATTTCTTGAAGGGTGATTTCTAGGTTCTTTCTTTGATTATGGCTTTCAGGTAGTCCAATAATTTTTAAATTATCTCTCCTGGATCTATTTTCCAGGTCAGTAGTTTTTCCCATGAGATATTTCACATTGCCTTCTATTCTTTCATTTGTTTGGATTTGTTTAATAGTATCTTGATTTCTCATAAAGTCACTAGCTTCCATTTGCTCCAGTCTAACTCTGAAGGAATGAATCTCCTCAGTGAGCTTTTGAGATTCTTTTTCCATCTGGCAAATTCGACTTTTTAAGGCATTCTTCTCCTCATTGCCCTTTTGGGCCTCCTTTGCCATTTGAGTCAGTCTGTTTTTTAAGGTGTTGTTTTCCTCAGTCAGGCTGTTAACTGTCATTTCATACTTTTCTTGCATCTTTTTCATTTCTCTTCCCAAATTTTCCCCCACTTCTCTTATCTGCTTCTTAAGGTCCTCTATGGCCTGTAGCCAGCTTGTGTTTTCATTTGGGGCTTCTGGTGCATGAGTTCTGACCTCACAGTCCTCCTCCATGCTTTGAGCCTCTTTGCCCCTGTAGCGGCAAGCACCCCAATATCCCCAGGGTGACTGCCAACACAGGTTCTTAGATCTGCTTTTCAGAAGGAAAGCAACTCAAAATGGGTTAACAAGCTTACTTTAATCAAACAAACACACATTACCTAGTTCAGGGGAAAAAGGTCAGCACCCCAAACTTCAGAGTTACAGAATTTACAGATCAAACAGACAGGCTTCCAAACTGTCCAACCATTATATCAATACCAAATCACAGTTACCGGAGAGGGAAGCATCAACATCTGGGTTTTCAAAGCCGGGGGGCTCTCAACAACGGCTTCCCAGAGTCTCATCTGGTCAAATCACACAACACTTCTCAAAGTGAGCCCCTAAGCAAAGCCTCTCCTCAGGGTTTATATAGCCTTCTCCTGGCTCAGAGAATGTAACAACCTTCTGGACCCACTGCCCAATCACAAAGTATCAAGGTGTGGGCTTTCCAGAAAAACAAGCCTCCCACCACAGGCTCCAGGTGCACTTAAGCTAGGGGCAGGGAAGATCTTTAAATCTGCATTTCCATTACAGCCCCTAAAATAGGAGTCCAATGTTGTTCTTTTCTGTTTATTTTGTTTCATTTGCCTAGGCATATTGCCACTTAATTACTTGATTTTGTGGCTTGTTGCCACAGTAGGACTCTGCCACCAGACAGGGGAGCTTCTGCCCAAACGTGGGGTCTTCACAACTTCTGCCAGTTGGGTGGCCTCTGTAAAGACTCCACCCACTCTGGCAAGTTGGATACCCACCCCAAACTTCCCCCCCAGACCACAATCCAGATCCAGGCAGTTTAAATCAAAAGCAATTAACCCCCAGACTGATTGCTGGATCTTCCTACAGTTCGCAGACTAGGAGCTAGAGCCACTGCTGATGCTGCAAAATGGCTTCTGTGCAGCTGTTTCTTCAGCAGCTTTTTGCCCCCAGGGGAGGAAGCCACATGTTCCCCAAATACTGGTCCCAAAGTCCGTAGGGCACTAACCTCTCACTTTGTCCTAGGCATATCTGTGCTGATAATTCTGGAATTGCCACAATTGCTGGTGTTCTGGGGTTCCACCAGCCGGCTGAAGGCCCGGCCGCCCTGGGGCTAAAACCGCGGACCTGGGCTCGGCTCTGCAGGCTGCGCTGTTGGTTCCCAGCGGGCTGTGCTGTCTGCTCTCAGAGTGCTGTGCTGGCCGCTCTCTGCAGGGCTGCTGGAGTGTCCTCAGCAGGAGGTTAGCTTCTCTGTGCCGTTCTGTGGGTGCTGTGGCTCCAGAAGTTGTTCGGAGCTCCCTTTCACATTGTTTGAAATTTGTGTGGGGCAGAGCACATTGGAAATGCTGTTTCTATTCCGCCATCTTGGCTCCGCCCCCCATTTAGGGTTTTCTTAGCAGAGATACTGGAGTGCTTTGCCATTTCATTCTCCAGATCATTTTACAGATGAGGAAACTGAGGCAAGTGGAGTTAAGTGACTTGCCCAGGGTCACACAGTTAGTAAGTATCTTGAGACTAGATTTGAACTCAGGAGGATGTCTTCTAGACTCAAGGCCTAACACTCTATGCACTATGGTGCCACCTAACTGCTCAAGATCATGTGTTGCCACTTATTAAATGTAATCATCCACTAAAATCTTTGTTTTATGTCTTATCATTTATGTGATGGTGACTCTGGGCTTTTGAAGACCTTACCGATGGAGCAAAATCCATGGTCAGTCCTACTAACCAAGAAAGGATTCAAGCTTACCCTAGAAAAGTTTGGCAACTCTCCCTAAGCTGTAGAGAAATTTTACCCTACATAGAAGGAGGGTCTACCTATGCTGACAAAACAGATCATGCATTCTTGAAACAAAGTTTCATCTAAGTACATTGGGTTCATTTATATAGCCTGTCAATATCTCTTATCTGGTATCTGGTATGGCAGGTTTATATCATCTGTAAATGGGATAAGCATGAGATCTCTGTCATTGTCCAAGTCACTGAAAAAAGTGTTAAATTAGATTCAAGGACATTCTTCTAGGTACTTCCATCTAGGTTGGTATTAATGCATCAGTCATCATTCTTTAGGACTAGACAGGGGTGGGGAACTTGCAACACCGAGGCCATATGTAGCCCTCTAGGTCCTCAGGTGTAGCCCTTTGACTGAATCCAAACTTCACAGAATAAATCCCTTTAATAAAAAGATTTATTTGAACTCGGTCAAAAGACCTCACTCTAGGATATAGAAGGCCACATGTGGTCTTGAGGTCGGAGGTTTCTAATTCTTGGGAATCTAGCAATTCATCTCAACTAAATTTTCAGAAATTAGGATTAACTATTTAGAATTTCTGTGAATGCATTATTTGTAAAACTATAAAATGCTGGTATATTGATATTGCAGTATTGCCCAATATCTACATATTGTGATCCATTTGACAGTTTTGAAATTCTATAATTGTTTTTGCTCATGATATGCTTTCTCCCCCATTTGAAAAATGATGTATGTCATGTATTTTTGTAATTCAAATGAATTAAAATAAATTTTGTTTTGAGAATTTTGGTATACATTAGGGAGCTTTCTAGAGGTATGCTCCCCTTTTCACAGGATTCACAAAGTCAAAACTATTTTCAAAATGATACTATCATAATATCATCAGTGGGTTTATATCCCAAAAAGATAAGAGTGGAAAGAACTTATTTGTAAAAAAAATATTTATAGCAGCTCTTTTCATGGTGGCTAAAAATTTGAAATTGAGGGGATTCCCATTAATTGGGGAATGACTAAACAAGTCATTGTATATGATTGTAGTATAATATTATTGTGCTATAAGAAATGACAAGTGGGTTGATCACAGAAAAACCTGAAAAGACATTTGAACTGGTGCAAACTGAGGGAGTAGAACCAAGAGAACTTTGTACATAGTAACAGCAATATTATACAATGAACAACTGTAAATGACTTAACCATTCTCAAAAACACAGTAATTTAAGACAATCCCAAAGGACTAATGATGAAAAATGCTATACATTTCCAGAGAAAGAACTGATGGAGTCTGAAGACAGACCATAGCTTGCTTCCTTCCTTCCTTTCCTTTTTTTTTATTTTTGCATTTTCTTGAACACAATGACTAATGTATAAATGTTTTACATGATTGCATATGTATAACCTGCATCAGATTGCTTATCATCTCAGGGAAGGGGAAAGATAGGGAGGAAGGGATAGAATCAGGAACTCAAAAGTTAGAAACAAAACCAACAAATACTAAAAACTATTTGTTTAACTAATAAAATACTATTTAAAAATCATAGAGGTGTCAGTTTTTATTATAGTAAACGTTAGTAGATATTAACTACAAAAAGTTCTTTTCTGGAGGGTTGTGTGTGTTTGTGTGTGTGTGTGTGTGTGTGTGTGTGTGTGTGTATAGATGCATGCATATATTTATATATGTGATTAGGCATATACATATGCAATTATAAATATAATTATACATAATATACACATGTAATTATATATTTTATCTTATATATATATAGTGTAAGATGCCCATTATACATATATGTAATATATTAGGCACTTGGTCTCAGACACTTAACATGTACTAGCTATGTGACCTTGGGCAAGTCAACCCCAATTCCCTGTCCTCCCCCCTCCAAAAAGTTTTATATATATGTGTGTGTGTGTGTGTGTGTGTGTGTGTGTGTGTGTGTGTGTGTGTCACTTATATGTGCCTAATATATTACAAAGTCATATAATATATATTGGATATTATATATAAATACATATATTACATAGAATAGATGCTTTTATAATATATGTTCATATTATGAGGTCACACAGGCTCCTTTGATATTTACTAGTTTATTTAAGGTATGAATCCTTGCCACTCTTAAATATATATGGAACTATACTAATACAGTAAAATCAGTTATCCAATAATGAACCAGACACTCCGGTTAATAGAGATTAATCAAAAGGTCATATCATTATATGATATTTTAAAATAGAATAAAATGTTATAAAGCAGCAGTCATCAAAATTACTTGGTACTGGCTGAGGAATAGAGTAGTAGGTCAATGGAATAGATTGGGTACATGAGACTCAGCAGTCAATGACTATAGTAATATACTGTTTGATAAATCCAAAGACCCAAGTTATAGGGATAAGAACTCATTATTTTATAAAAACTGCTGGGAAAACTAGAATATAGTATGGCAGAAACTGGGCATAGACCATTATCTAATGCCATGTACCAAAATCAAGTCTAAATGGGTGCATGATCTAGGTGTTTATACCTATCAGCTTTTAAGCTGATACTGTAAGCAGTCTTGGAAAGCAAGGAATAGTTTACCTGTCACATTTATGGAGAGGGGAAGATTTTATGACCAATCAAGAATTAGAGAGCATTATAAAATGCAAAATGGATTATTCTGATTACATTAAATTGAAAAGCTTCTGGACAAAGCCAATGTAACTAAGATTAAGAGGGAAATGGAAAATTTGGACAGAATTTTTACAACCAATGTCTCTGATAAAGGCCTCATTTCTAAAATATACAGAGAATTGAGTCAAATAAGAATACAAGTCATTCCCCAATTGATAAATGGTCAAAAGATATGAAGAAACAGTTTTCAGAGGATGAAATTAAAGATATCTGTAGTCATATGAAAAAATGTTCTAAATCACTTATTTATTAGAGAAGTGCTAATCAAAACAACTCTGAGGTACCACATCTCACCAGTCAGATTGGCTAAGATGACAAAACAAGAAAATGACAAATGCTGAAGAGGATGTGGCAAAATTGTAACACTAATGCATTGCTGGTGGAGTTGTGAACTGATCCAACCATTCTGGAGAGCAGTCTGGAATTATGCCCAAAGGGGTATAAATAATTTCATACCCTTTGATCCAGCAATACCAGTTTTAGGGTTGTATCCCAAAGAGATCATAGAAGTGGGAAGAAGACCCATATCTACAAAAATATTTATAACAGCTCTTCTTGTAGTTTCAAAGAATTGGAAATTAAGGAGGTGCCCATCAATTGGGGAATGGCTGAACAAGTTGTGGTATGTGCATGTAATGGAATACTATTGTGCTATAAGAAAGGAGGAGCAAATGGACTTCATATTTACCTGGAGAAGCTTGTACAAACTGGTGCTGAATGAGAAGAGCAGAACCAGGAGAAAATTGTTCACAATTACAGACGCACAATGACTACCAACTTTGATAGACTGGACTCTTCTCAGCAATACAGGGTTATAAGTCAACTCCAAAAGACTCTTAATGGAAGGAGGAGTCTACGTTCAGAGAAAGAACTAGAAAGAACTGGAAAGAACAGAGTTTGAATGCAGACTGAAGCAAACTACCTGCTCTCTTTCTTTTTCTGTTTTGGTTTTGTTTCCTCTTTCCCATGGTTCATTCCATCTGGTTCATTCCTTCTTAATAACCTGACTAATGTCTAATGTAAAAGTATTTGCAGATCCTATACTTGACTGTATGCTGCCATAGGGGCAGGGAGGGTATAATAGTAATAGAATTTAAAGATCCTCCTGTATTGGCTTGGTTTTCTGGTTGAGTGTTAAAACTCTGAGCTTGTGAATCCCACTTGTGGGATGGACTTGTTGACATGAAAAGAGAGGGCTGACCTGGGAGGAGCTGGTGCCATGTATTCAGAGAGAAGGCTTGAGCAAAGAAAGGCAGAACTTTTGGAAGCAGCATTGTGGAGGCAGAGAGAGAGAGAGAGAGAGAGAGGATTTCTGATAGCTAGTTGTAGCTGCCCAGGATTTTTGAGACCTGCTACCAGGAGCTGCCAAGGACTGAGGAGAAGTGGATGTGATGCCGGTATTTTGTCTGTCTGTTTTGATGTTGTTTTGCCAGATTCATCCGCTGGTGAAGGACAGTGCTGTTGTTGCAGAGGTCCTGGAACCTTGCTGTTGGTTCAGAAGCCCTGAAGAAGGATTTTCTTGTTGTATGTTTACAGAAATCCTGGAAGAGGGTCTTGCTGATATTTTCAGGGGTCCTGAGACTGTTCTGAAGACAGAAAGTGAATTGATGAGGACACTGGTAATGTATATTGTGGCTTTGTTAAGCTTTGTCTCCCCAGAAACAGAGATTGCTAAGAACTTGCATTGGATCAAGATGAAGAAAAGACCTCTCTTTGGGTACTAAATGCTGTAATGATATCTTAACCTTGCTGTAGCTCAGGGGTAGGTGGCCTTTGTGCTCTCCACTGCTGCTTTTGAGAAGGTGCTTTGTGTTAACTGATGACAATTGTAATTCAGTTGTGATTCCAGGGGTGAGAAACTTGACTTTTGTGTTCTGTGATTGACCAAATGAATATACTTTTATATTTTATATATATAACTGGAAACTAATCTTAATCTCCATTTGAGAAGAGAGACTTTGTGATTGGCTAAATAAATGTACTGCCCAGGGGTGGAGAAGTACTTAGAAATTATTGAATCTCACTTGGTGAATACTGTATTTTGATTTTCTCTGTTCTGTGAATGTTTTGCCTTAAGTTGTCATTGAATAAAACCGAGTTACTATGCTGGTATTCTGAACCTTGGAAGTTGCCTTTGCTTGGCATTACAGAGGGAAAGGAGGGGGAGAAAATTTGAAACTCAAGGAATTGTAGAACTGAATCTTTACAACTAAAAGTAATCAAACAAATTAATAGACCAAAAAAATAGAACAAAATGCACTTTAAATGCAAATTTTCAAGGTGCGCAACTTAATCTTGATGATTTAGAAAGTAGTTTAAGATGTTTTATTTTTCAACAATAGATTGTGCCATCTAATGCTGTCTCTTGTATCTGAGAATCACTTCAAATACTGCCTCTGACAATTCCTAGCTGGGTCAATCTGGGCCAATAATTCAACAATCTTGGGCCTTAATAGTTTCAAAAAAATGAGGGAGTTGGACTAGATGACCCCCAGTTCCCTTCCTATTCCAATTCTGACATAACAAAACAATGCTAAATGTTTCACACCTGAACTAAGAAGGAGCATTTGTTCTGGGACTTCATATATATCTTTCTACCTGAAGTATGTCTTGACCCCCTAATACGTGGGTACTCCACTATAGTGAGAATGAATTGTTAAGCATTTTTCATTCCCAAACTTGTTGCCTCCTGATTCAGGTAGTCAAGGAGAGTCAGACTGCCCTTCTATTGATAAGACAAGATTCTGGTATCCTTAGGCAGGACAAAACCGAATAAAGAGACTGGACATTTTTTGTATCGTACCTTTTTTCTCTCGGCTAATCATATAGGCACTAATTTTGGACCCTTGGTTTTAAAAAATAGTAAAAATACTCCCTTTACTTTTTTGTCACTTTTTTTACTGTGTATATTCAAAGCAGGATGGAAAAGGTTGTGAATATGGATTTTTGAAAACATTCTCTGACTAGTAGTACAACCCTATTTGTTGGCTGTTCATCTGAGTCATTCCAGGCTTTGAATGCCAGCTTTGATTGGTTAGTTTCTGTTATTGATGTGTACAGGACCCAAGACCTTCATACTCTTGGTTTTTTTTTTTTTAATTAATCTCAGATACTATACCACATATCTAAAGGCAGGCAAATATGTCAGGTCATTTAGAGATGCTTTTAAATTCAGTAGTTGAAACTGATGAGCTAAATCTAGATTTCAAAGAGGGGGGAAATCTTTGAAATGCTGGTTTGAAAAGACACAAAGGTGTCCTCAGATGTCAATTTCTGCTAATAAATGTTTTGTGTGTGTGTGTGTTCCTTTAAATATTTATGCTGGGTATACAAAAACATGGTTTTAAAGGTGACCAATAAGGTGCTTCCCTTTCTACATATATTTGATGCTTTTCTTTCTCTGACTCCTTCACATACTATAGAAGTGTGTGTACTGAGGACAAAAATAATGTGTGTTCACCCTAGCTAGAAAGCTGATAGGAGCCTGTAGTTAGGTGTATGGGAAACCAATTGGAGGCACCTTCAATTTTTCAATAGCTTATAATAATATATTTTTCAATAGAGTGGGAATAGAAGGGAGAGAAAATAAATTTCTTTTTTTTGAGAGAAATTGGGGTTGTGACTTTTTTGCATATTATTTTTTTTAGAGAGGGGAAGGCAGGGCAATTGGTGTCAAAGGTCACACAGCTAGTAAGTGTTAAGTGTCTGAGGTTGGATTTGAACTCAGGTCCTCCTAACTCCAGGGCCTATGCTCTATTCACTGCACCACCTAGCCACCCCAATAAATTTCTTTTAAGTAAAAAAAAAATTGTAATAAAATTATATAGAATTGCTTGTGGATGCTGAAGGTAAAGAAACTTGGCTGTGGAGATAGTACATGTTGGAAACTGAACTCAAAGCTCTCTCTGATATCATACTATCCCTTTATGCTGATATAAATATTGGATAAAGAACAAGGATTATGGATGATTATATGTGCTATAATATAAAACACAAAATATATGGGGGCGGCTAGGTGGCGCAGTGAGTAAGAGCGCCGGCCTCGGAGTTTGGATGACCCGAGATCAGATCTGGCCTCAGAAAATGAGCACCCACGCATAAATCAAATGACTAGCCGTGTAACCTTGAGCAAGTTACTTAACCCCAATTGCTTTAAAAAAAAAAAAAAACACAAAATATATCACTTGATTATCCCTATACGGAGTTCTTAACCTTGTTTGTGCCATAGATTCCTTTGGCAATTCCTTTTTTCTATGGACCCTTCTCAAAATTATATTTCTAAATGCATAAAATGAAATACTCAGCATTAGTAAAGAAATTTATTTTGTTGGCACAGTTATCAAAATATTCTAAAAAAAAGTTCATGGGCCCAAATTAAAAACCCCTGTTACAGAGGCAAGGGACAGGGACTGAACCCATGATTTCATTAATCTAGGGAATTGCCAGGTACAGAAATTCTCTCCGTGGATGCAGGTCAGCACTTTGCAACCTACAGACTTAGAGAATTGTCTAGAGCAGAGGTGTCGAATGGCAACACTGGTGATTGGGAAATGTTGAACAAATTAAAAAATATTAAAACATGGATAACGTTATATTTTGAAAGTGTCAGTTTGTGGTCCACGGTTCATATGTGTGGTTCAGTAGCCATCACTTCTATCTGAGTTTGACCCTAATGGCTGAGAACATTGGAGTTGGAAAGAAAGGAGATCTATGCCTGCTTTCTGGTTGTTAGTTAATCTAGAAAAGTCATTTTTATTCTGAATGTCTCATAAAGCTATGAAGGCCTTAACCACCAAGTCATAAATGAATTGTGATTGACATTTGTGGAGGACATTTTGGCACTGGGAGCTTCCCACCTTTACTGAATCACCATCTCATCACATTGTTGTTATTCTTCAATTGTGTCTGATTCTTCATGACTCCATTTGTGATTCTCTTGGCAAAGATACTGGAGTGATATGCCATTTCCTTCTCCAACTCATTTTACAGATGGGGAACTGAAGCAACCAAGGTTAAGTGATTTGCTCACACAGCTAATAAATATCTGAGGCTGGGTTTGAACTCAGGTCTTCCTGACTCCAGGTCCAAGACTCCAACAACTGTGCCACCTACCTACCCATTACTTAGTTGCCTGTTATTGAATAGTTAGTTGTCTGGGTCATTTCTATATGGTTTAAAGGAAATCTGAATTAATATCTTAATTATCCCATAAAAATATTCATGTTTGCATTTTTGACCATAATTTCATTTGACCCATGAATGAAATATTTGAATGAATAAAAGCATTCTTCAAGCACTTACTCTGTACAAAGTGCTGAGATACAAAGGCAAGAAAGTAAGATAGTCCCTGCTCTTGAGGAGACCACAGTCTAATGGTGGAGGAAACACATATGGAAAATTTAACAGCATGTCAGATGGAAGAATCCCATGGTGTTTGGGGCACTGCAGCAAAGAAAATGCTAATGTTCCTTTCTGTAATGTCATTAGACTGTGACGTCCTCCTTGAAGAAAAGCCTTTCTTTGTATCCCCATTGTGTGTGGCATATAGTAGGAGCTTAATAAAGGCTTATTGACTTAATGCTTTTTGTCAATTTTATTTCTCTGGTTTCAAAAAATCTCCTAATAAATGTTGTCTTTTAGCCTTCTTTTATATATAAGCATGTCTTTAATGTCATTGTATCATTGAAGTAGTAAATATCTGACATGGCACTAAAATCCCTTTAAGTGTATCTCCATTTCTTACAAAGATCAATTTCACCTATGCCTAGGTGAGCTACGATTTATGATGTATAAAAGTCATAAGCCCTTTCTATGGAGAGAGAACATTACCTCTTCAATTTTAATGTTCCTTTAATATCACATACCTAAGTATGTGGAGGAAGAACAAGTTACCAGTTACAAATGTGCGTTCTCAATGAGTTGGCTTCTTCATTCTTTCCGTTAATATGCAATCTTGTTCTCTTGTTAGGTGGCTGGAGATGGAAAAAAGAAAAATCTCTCAGATGCTACATAAAGAGAATTTCAAATTGTCAGTACTGGTTTTGTGACTCAAGGAATTTCACACATGAATGATTCCCCCCACCCCCAGGTTTAGTATCATAAAGATGCTAAAAAATTTCAAAAACTAGATGGTTGCTCAGAATACTAGAACTTCAGATATGAGAAAGGCAACATCCCAGAGCCATGAAGGCATGGACCAAATATTATAGAAATATTATCCAGATCATATTCTTGTTTTGTTTTTTTTTTCATTTGTAGCTGTGAGAGAGTGGCAGCCAAATTTACTCATTGAAATGTAAACTTGATGTGATTTTAAAATCTTAAAAGACAAAGCTGTGGTGGATATAATGAACTTTGGGCATTCCATTTATTAATTATCTCTAATCAACAGTAGGGAAAGTTGCTCAGAAACTAGTAAAGATGTATAGGCTTTTATTTGTAGGGGTGGGATGGGAAACATGATGCAAAGATGGCACCATGAGGGACATGTTCATTACAGGCATACATGAGTGGGGATCAGACCCCAGTTCTAGGCTTTGGTAATTATGTCATTTCAAGTGCCATTAGACACAACTTAGTGTAAGAAACATGGGAAGGGTTCCGTGTACATTGCCTGACCCCTCTCTTAAATGGCTCTCCCAGTGATGCGCCATAATGCTTCCCTCCCATCTGAGGTGAGAACCTTCTCCCAAAGTGTCTCTGCAGAGTTGGGTAGCAGGCATTTTCACCAGCCTTTTGACAGCAAGAATTGTCTCCTAAGTTAATTGGAGTAACTGGTTGCATGGGTTGAAGGCACAGAGGACTAAAAATAGCCTAAGGATGACTGATTGGTCCTGCTGGCAAAAACTCAACTCTGGCATTTGGTGAAATTTCACTGCAAGTAGAGGTTGCAATGGGGATGCAGTGAGAGCACAAGAATGCAAATGTTAATTAATTACTTGGTTCATCCAGCAAGTAATGAAGGTCTAAGGGAGGTTAGGTGGAGGGTACACTAGCGGGACCTTTGGAGCTGTATCCAGAAACATGCTCAGTAAACCTTTTCAACTTTCTCTCTCTCTCTCTCTCTCTCTCTCTCTCTCTCTCTCTCTCTCTCTCTCTCTCTCTCTCTCACATAGACTCTTCTGGCCATCTAATAATACTTAAGGACTGTCTTTTAGAATAATTTTTAAAAATCATAATTGAAGGAAATAATATATTTCAATTGGAGGGTAGTGAAAATAAAGATGTATTTTTACCCCATCTAAATTCAAATTTCCCTTGAAATCTACCCCAGGGTGAAGGTAGGGGTCCGTAGATCCCAGGCTAAGAACTTTTGTTTTATATGCTTCTTGGCTGTTCTCTAGAACTCATCACCTATCAAGTCATAGAAGTGTTGCAATCTGCTTTGGTAGAAGGAGTTCAAACAATAGGAATTCCACCATATTTCTTGTATCTTAATGATCTGAACAGTACTAAGAAGTAAAGAATTGGCAAAGTTTCTTTAGTGGAATCTCAAATGGAAAGACAAAGAAAAGAGAAGAAAGAAAACACCAATTGGGATGATTTAAAACTAGAAATGGGAATTTTTACAAATTTAGCAGGGGAAAAAAGACATAGGAGAGAAAATAGGCCATTTAATAAATGAAGAGGAACATGAAATTAATGATAAATTTAAATTATCTAGTTAATGAGCTAATTTTCTAAATCTAGCCATAACAGAAAAATAAAGAGAAAGTTGATTTAACCAATTGGGAATTAATAAAGGTCTTATGGAAATGACTGTAGCCTAGGAATAAAAGAGCACCCAGGTTATAAAATATACAAACTCACTCCTATCTCACCATGCAGCTGAAACTGCTCTTGCCCAGGCTATCAATAAGTGATCTTAGAATTGCCAAATCTCAAGTTCTTTTTGGATTTTTTTTTTATTCCTTATCTTTGGCAACATTTAGCACCATTGACCACTCCCTTCTTCCTGAATACTTTCTACTCTTAAGATTTTCATGATACTGATCTTTCCTGGTTTTCCTCTTACCTTTGATTGCTCTTTCTCAGTATCCTTTCCTGAATTATCTTGCATGTTCTAATCCCTCACTGTTGTTGTATCCCAAGGATCTGTCCTGTGGCCTCTTCTTTCCTCTCCATACATATTTTCTCTTGGTGACCTCATCAGCTTTCAGAATTTCAACTACCAAGCAGAAGACTCCAAGATCTATATATGCCTATTCCATCCAAATTTCTTTCCTGAGTTTTAATCCTACATCACCAAGTGAATATCTCCAAATTACCTCAAACTCAGTATGTTCAAAGCAGAACTCATCATCTTCCCCTCCCTTAATTCTTGCTTCTTTTTATATATCCCATTTCTATATGTGATCCCACTATTCTTCTAGTCTCCCAAGTTTACAACCTTGAAGTCATCTTATTTTCCTCTTTCCCTCACCCCTAAGATCCAAATCATTTGGCAAGTCCTATATATTCTATTGCTACCTCTTTTACATTCATCTCCTTCTCTCCAATCACTTGATGACCACCCAAGATCTGGTTCTTGTCCATTCCCACCTGGCTTGTTGCAATGGACTCTTCATTGAGTTTTCTCCTCCTCCACTCCAGTTACGCTAGTTCCAATTCATCTTCCACGCATTTGCCAAAATGGTATTCCTGAAGCACAAGACTAACCATGCTAATCCACTGTTGAAAAAGTCTTATGACTCCTTATTGCTCTTGGGAAGCAATCCTCTTTGACCTTTACAGACTTAAACAATCTAAATGTAACTTATAATTCCATGCTTACTGCATGATTCTCTCTTTAAAATTTTTCTCTTCATGCAGCTTTCTTTTTTCCATCTCTATACTTTGCACTCCCCTGTTCCCTGACATCTATAATATAACTCCCTTTAACCTCTGCCTTGTAACATACCTAGTGTTCTTCAAAGCTTAGTCTAAGTTCTACCTATCATGTGTGTATGTGTGTATATATGTGTGTGTGTATATGTATATATATGTCACAGATAAGTAAATATACACATATATATGTATAAGTATATATATATATATATATATATATATATATATATACTTATACATATATATTTGTGCGTCTGTCTCTTACTTTCTCTCTCCCTCTCTCCTCTTATGTGTTTCACCCTTCTTGCCTCCTCCAACAGAATAAAAGCTTACATGCAGGAATTTTCCCTTTTTTGTTGTTCTGTCCCTAGCAGCTAGTGTGGTACCGGGCACTGGGTGGCACTCAATCTTGTTGGACCTTATCATATATGCCAACTACTGGGACCTTGACCTGAATTTCTAAGCTACATGTGCATCACCATGGCAAGGCTTCTTTGGCACCCATTGGGAATTAGGATACCTATCTTCAGGAGTTTTCCAGTCAACTCATTGATGTCATTGTCCTAACAAGACTTTGGTGGTTCATAATAATTCACTATGTATTTAAATTGTCTTATGACATAGAAACTACAATAAAATAATATGATTCTGTTAAGGAGAAATATAGAGATTAAGACTAGAATGGAAGACTCTGTAGGGAATTACTGCTCAACCAAAGGGCAATTTTTGGATGTTAGGTGGCTCTGTGGATAGAATGTTGGCCATGGAGTAAGGCAGATGAGTTCAAATTTGGCCTTGGATATTTACTTGCTATATGACTCTGGGCAAGTCATTTTAACTTTGCCTCACTTTCTTCACCTGTAAATGGGAATAAAAATACCCACCTCTCAAATTAGGTATGAGGATCAAATTATATAATATCTAGTACTTAGCACGGCGCCTGATATGTAATAGGTGCTATATAAATGTTAACATTATTATTATTAATAGTAGTGGCATTAAAGAGACATGTCCATTCCTTTATTAAACAGAAGATAATAATTAAAGTACATTATACTTTGTAGTATAATTCAATATGTATTAATATCTCAAGGATCTGTGATTTTATTATCATGGGATTCCCCTCCACTAAGAGTATTCCCATCCTTTCTTAGTAGATAGTATCTGAGAGCTTGTGTGGCCAAAAGGGTT
This sequence comes from Gymnobelideus leadbeateri, assembly GCA_011680675.1. Lineage (NCBI taxonomy): Eukaryota > Metazoa > Chordata > Mammalia > Diprotodontia > Petauridae > Gymnobelideus > Gymnobelideus leadbeateri. The sequence goes on from WOXC01005530.1 coordinate 176,266, forward strand.
CATTCCCTCTTTGGCCCTATGACAAAACCTGGTGATAAGCCTTTCTGAAATTACTGATGCTGCCTCTTGTATGACAGACATCTTATTTATCAATGGCCATGAGCTTGGAACCCCCCCCCCCCCAGTTTGAGAGTAAATGCCAGAGACTGTATTTGAATAATATGTATTCAGAAACCTAGGGTTATCTCCATGCCACAGTGAGACAACAGAATAAGGTATAAGGAGAGGTCTTTAGAAAATATGGTAAAATCTGAGACCTGATCCAGTCGCTTGGAGAACAATCTGTAATTGTGCCTGAAGAATTAGGAAGCCATGTATAGCCTTTGATTCAGCAATGCCATTATTAGGTCTGTTTCCCAACGTGATCAGGGAGAAAACGAAAAGAACTTATGTATTCTATAATATTTATAAGATCTGGAAATTGAAAGGATGCCCATCAATTGGGGAGTGGCTAGACAAGTTGTGGTATATGATTGGGATGGAATACTAGTATTCAGCAAGAAATAATGAGAAGACTGATTTTAGGAAAAATGCATGAAATAATGAAAAATGAAATGAACATTATCAAGCCGATGTTGTAAACAGTAACAGCAGTATTGTTTGAATCATAATTTTGAGCAACTAGACACTAATCTGTTCTAAGTATTAATAATCTGACTTGGCCAGAGTTATACAGCAAGTAAAACTCTGTAGACAAATTTGAACTCCTATCTTCCTGATTCTAGTCCCAGCATTCTATGTATCAACAGTGCCACCTAGTAGAGGACTATTAAGGCAAAATCCTGTGTTCACTTTTAGATGGGGTTGCTGTAAGAATTGGGTTTTTCTTTTTTGGCTTTTTTAAAAATCAAAACGTTTAGGTGGATATTTTCAGAATCAACTATAATATAAAACCAGAAGGTACCAATACCACATTTTGGTATCAAAAGGCAAATTATTATTTTACTATACATTTTAAAATCACAATGTTTTCTCTTATGTTTAAAGTTTTGAGCTGTTTCACTCCCTCCCTCCCAACCCCACATTTGAGAAGGCAAATATTTGACACAGAGGAATATGTGAATATATATAGTGCATAGTTCCATATATCATTTCTTCCTCTGGAGGTAGATAATTTGCTCCTTCATAGGTCTTTTTCAGTTGATTCAAATATTTGTAATATTTAGAATATAGATGGAGGTTAGGTGACTTACCCTGCAGGAGTCACATATCTAATAAATGTCTAAGCCTAAATTTAAACTCAGGTCTTCCTGACTCATAGATTAGTTCTCTATCCACCAAGCTACCTATATTTATTTATAGGAGCTCTGTATTCTTTAATAGCATAGTCACTTTCTACCTTATGAATGGCCACAGAGCTTCATCCTAGAGGATTCTATCATCCTGTTTAGGGGCAGCTAGATGCTGCCATAGAGTGGCAGGCATTTTTCTTCCTGAGTTCAAATCTGGTCTCAGACACTTACTAGCTGTGTGACTCCAGGCAAGTCACTTAACCCTGTTTGCCTCAGTTTCCTCATCTATAAAATAAGTTAGAGAAAGAACTGTCAAACCACTCCAGTATCTTTGCCAAGAAAATCCCAAATGGGGTCATGAAGAGTTAGACAATGCTGAAGAAAAAAACAACATAAAAAGAAAATGACTGAGCTACACTGTGCTGAACGCTGCTGTTACAAATAAGAAAAGGAAAGACAGTACCTGCTCAAAAGGAGCTTATAATCGAATCAGGAAAGACAGCACATAATAGGAAGCTGAAGAGGGTCCCAAAGAAAGTACTCAGCTTGGGAGGGGGGGAGGGGTATGATGAGGGTGAAGTGGAATCAATGAGAAATGAAAAGTTAGCTGGCTTTCTGAGTCCTCTTTATATGGAAGCTTCGGGAGGAATTATCTATTCCCATCCCTCCAATCAGAGGGGGAGAAGCTACTGAGGCTTCTGATTAGGTGTGAGTATCAATGCTAAAGCTTTGCAGGATGAATTTCCTGATGCTGTTCTTGACAACTCCTAGCCCAGCCCTCACAGCAGTTATTTAATGGGAGAAATCATTGTAAAGAATTACAGAGTCTTTAAGGATATGTATGGCACTCAATTCTAAAATTATTCTTTTTTCACTTTTTAATTTTTACTTAAAAAAATATTTCTTAACTTTTAACTTACAACATTCAGTTCCACAATCTCTTGAGTTCCAACTTTTCTCCCCTCCTTCACCTCCTCCTTCCCCCATTATGGCAGTATGCAATATGATATAGGTTCTACAAATATCTTCTCATTAAGCATTAGTCAAGCTGTAAAGAAGGATTATAATCAATGGAATCAGCAGTGAAAAAGAAAGAACAAAATAAAACAAAAGAGAGAGAGAGAGAGAGCAAGTAGTTTGCTTCAATCTGTATCCAGACTCCATAATTCTTTCTTTGGATCTTGACAGCCTTTTCCATCATGAGTCTTTTGGAGTTGTCTTATAGCCTTGCATTGCTAAGAGGAGCCCAGTCTATCAAAGCTAGTCATCACAGATAATGACGTGTCTGTAATGGTGTACAATGTGCCTTGGCTCTGCACCTCTCACTCATCATCCGTTTAGATAAGTCTCTCCAAGTTATGATGAAGTCCGTCTGCTCCTCATTTCCAATTGCACAATAATATTCCATTACATTCATATATCACAACTTGTTTAGCCATCCCCTAATTGATGGGTATCCCCTGATTTCCACTTCTTTGCCACCACAAAAAGATCTACTATAAATATTTTTGTACATGCAGTTCTTTTTCCCATTTGTATGATCTCTCTGGGATACAGCCATGGAAGCGGTATTGCTGGGTTATAATTATTCTTTATATACCATAATACCTAATTAAAAAGTCCCATAAATGTTTGTTTTTGCTGTAACATAAAGAGATCAAAATTGGTAGTGTCCATCCCTCAATTAAAAAATTGACAGCAACCCAAAGTAATCTGTAAGTGGGGATGAAAAGCACAATCATTAAAGCTTGAGAAAAGGTGGTGTCAAAAGCAGCACATCCAGAATAGGTAGCTAATAGGGAGGGGAAAAAGTACAGGCAGAAAATAGACAATGAGATAGAACTTAGAAGCATTGCTTGAAGCACGCAATTGATTATTTTGAGGGAAATTTGGGAAATAGTTATGGCCAAGCAGGAGTGAAAGAGCTAAGGCGGTTTTGAGTGGCTCAAGGTATTGATTAAGCAAGAAATGGAAAGTAACATTCCTCCATCTCTTCTTTTTGCTCAACGGAAGAACATTGAGTTCAATATTGGTCAACTCATTAACAAAATTGTAGAAAAATTGGAGGGGCACTTAGGGAAGAGCACCAAAGTGGTGAAAGGAGAGAGATTGATTTATGAAAAAGGAGAAGGGGGACTGAATCTATAGCTCTCCGCCAATAATAAGTTGGAGATCTGCTGCACCTTTCACTTAAGAGACAAAATGCATGAAAAAAGATGTCATGATACATGTGATTGTATGTCTCATGTACTATGTGTGAAATGAAAGGCTCATGATTTTAAATATATCACTATGTTTACAAAAACGTCCATGTTAATGACTATTTTGTACAAACTTAATTTTATTTAGTCCAAACTGCATGACATGATAATATGTTTTGTGATACCTTTCTGCTTTGATTTGCTCAGCAGACATTGATTTCCTATCTATTGATTAATCAGGCAATTAACCTTTAAGTACCTCCTGTGTGCATTTACTTTGTAAAAGTGACCAGTGAGATACAGGGATACAGCCCCTGTATTATTATTAAGGAGTTTATGATCTGGTAGGGTGGTAGGGCACATACATAAATCAATACAGTCCCAAGTAGGATATAATAAATGCATAGAAAAGGTAAGAATAAGGTGCAATGGAATTTCATTGGAGGAAGAAGTCATTTCTGGATGATGGAATCAAAAAAGTCTTCATGAAAGGTGGTATTTGAGGTGAACCTCAAAAGATTGGCAGAATATTAAGAGATGGAGGGGGCACATCAGTCTGGGGAACTGCATAAAGATAAGAAAGTTGAGGACATGTTTGGTGGTAATCAGTCCAGTTTCACTTCAAATAAATCCAATAAATGTTGACCTAGAAAACCACAAATTAATATTATCTATGTTCTATTACATTTTTTTGTTTTGTTAAACATTTCCCAATTACCTTTTAATCTGGTTTCAGCTGGGAGTTAGCCTAAGTGACATCTCTGGTGTAGTGGGTAAAGGGCTGCCATTAGAGCCAAGAAGATTGTGTTCAAAATCTGTTTCTGACAATACTGATTCTGTGTTCTTGCTCAAGTTCGTTAACATCTCAGTGCTCTAGGCAATTTTCTAAAACTGGAATCATTAGATTTTAAGCTGACTGAGGGCAAGATCTATATTTTGCCTGTTTTTGTATTCCAGCATTTTGGCACAATACCTGGCATAGAGGAGACATTTAATTAATATTTATTGACTGAGTGAATTGAAAAGGAGGTGCTGACCTGGATTAATAGGAGTATTCTCATTAGAGAGTTTTCTATAATGATAAAATTAAAGCTCCTTTTCTTACTATAGAAGAAGTGTGCTAGATACTAGGAATACAATGAAAACAATGAAATAGTCATGCATTCTTTGGTGCTTATAATTTACTAATGTAAAGCAGCATGTACACTTATGTATATAAAGTGTGTATATATATATATACATATATATATAATGGATAGATATAGATAAATTCATTTTGGTGTGTGAATAAATATTAACAAGGGAGAAGGTTCAAGAAAGGACTTATTCAGGAGATGGCATGTATTGGGATGTCAGTTTAACTTGAAAATAGAATGAGGGAGGGGGATGAATATAAAATCACTCTTTAAAAAAGATGAAGCTAGATTAGAAGGGGCTTTACATGCCAAATAAGGGAGCTTATAAATTTAAACATGGCATAGAGTATATGAGGGAGACAGCAGCCTACATAATTTGGCCTTATTTTGCATTAAAATCATTAACACATTATAACTCACACCTGAAATGATATCATTGAGACAGTCAACTGTGAAGGAAATTGGAAGGTGGGTAACAATGTGAACTAGTGTTTGAGACCAAGAAGCATTTTACTCCCATGAATATGTCAGTTTATTTACTGTTTAATTCAATTCAACAAGCATTTTTGAAGTGTCTATTATGAACACAGCTGTTTTTATATCATTGGTCCAATGAAATTATTGCCTTTTGACATCGTTTTGTCTAATGCGTTTTTAGAGAATAGTGTCATGTGGGAATATTCCTGATTTATGACTGAGAAACTACTTTGGAGTCTAAAAATAGATGACCTTGAACTTAGGATGAAGAATTTGGCCTTTATTCAATAGGGAATGGAACACTTGAAGGATTGTGGGTGTTGAAACGATGTCATAAGAGATGAATCAGGGCTGTTACAGCCTTCGACTAGTTAATCAAGTAGATTTTAATTGAGGGAAATGATTTGACTTTTGAGAGTGACTGCAACTTGAAATGGGCCAGGAAGGAAAATATGGTAATTTCAGACAAAGCAGACAACTCTATTAGAGAGTTTTTAATTAAAACCCAAAATTTAGGCTAGTGAAATTAATGAAAGCTTGATGTGGGGGGAGGGGGAAGAAACACCACATGTGTTAGCAGTTATAACTGACACATATCTAACCTGATGCAGTATGAGGTTTGGTAGGGAGCTAGCTATTCTCCAGAACTGAATCAAGACACAGGGGAACAGCACACTTGGTGAAATGTCCTTGTTATAGAACTGAATTTTGTTGACAGACTTGCGGGGCAAAGTAACTGAAGGCAAGACCTTCAATCTAATCCAAGTCTGGATTGGCTTTACCAAGCGCCTTGCCCTTCCTTATATCTAAATTCAACTGGGCAGTGTAGCTCTCTGACCCCAATTATTTTCTACCACTCAGAAACAGGAACTTATAAAAACTCTGCTAGCTTCTTCACTTATGGGGTTACCTTTCATCTAGTCTAAATGCATCTTATACCTTCTTATCTACAAGTTATCTCCCCTAATTCAAATATAAGCTCCTTGTTAACAGGGACTATTTTTGTCTTTTTGTGTATCATCTTTAACATGGAAGCCACTAAATTTTGTGTGATCCTGACTGGCTCCATGATATTTCAATTGTTTCTTTCTGGCTTCTTGAACTATTTTCTCCTTGGCCTAGGAGTTCAGTAATTGGCTATATTATTCTTGTGAGTTTTCACTTTCAGATCACTTTTAGGAGATGATTAGTAGATTCTTTCAATTTCTGTTTTAACCTATGGATCTAAGATATCAGGGCAATTTTTCTTGATAATGTCTTAAAATATGAAATCTATGCTTTTTCTTTGATCATACCTTGTAGGTAGTCCAACAAGTTTTAAATTATTTCTCCTTGCTCTATTTTTCAGGTCACTTGTTTTTCTGATGAAATATTTTATATTTTCTTCTATTTTTCATTCTTTTGACTTTCTTTTTTTATTATTTCTTGATGTCCTCTGGACATCTTGTCTTGGACACTTGTATAATTCTAATTTTTAAGGAATAAATTTCTTCAGTGAACTTTCATGCCTCTTTTTCCATTTGACTAGTTCTGCTTTTTAAGGAGTTCTTTTCTTCAGTTATTTTTTTGTGATTCTATTACATTAAGTCAATTTTGTTTTTTAAAGTGTTATTTTCTTCAATATGTTTGTCCTTTTTCTTTTTTTCTTTCAAAATAAATTGTTAATAATCTATTGTTTTTCTTGAACCAGTCTCATTTTTTTACCCAAATTTTCTTTTACCACTGATTTCTCTCATAACCTTTCCAGGAATTCTTGTTGGGCTTGTTTCCACCAATCATTTTTCTTTGAGACTTTGAGCTGATTTATTCTCTTCTTCAGAGTTTAACTCTTTGTCTTCCCTGCCACCATAGTAGCTTTTTTTTTTTTTTTGCTTTTTGAAGGGCAATTGGGGTTAAGTAACTTGCCCAAGATTACACGGCTAGGTTTTGTGTGTGTGTGTGTGTGTGTGTGTATCATTTTTCTTTGAGACTTTGAGCTGATTTATTCTCTTCTTCAGAGTTTAACTCTTTGTCTTCCCTGCCACCATAGTAGCTTTTTTTTTTTTTTTGCTTTTTGAAGGGCAATTGGGGTTAAGTAACTTGCCCAAGATTACACGGCTAGGTTTTGTGTGTGTGTGTGTGTGTGTGTGTGTGTGTGTGTGCATTAAGTGTCTGAGGTCAGATCCAAACTCAGGGCCTTCTGACTCCAGGGCTGACGCTCTACTCACTGCGCCACCTAGCCGTCCCCCATAGTAGCTTTTTAAGATCAAATTCTTTACTGTTGTTGTTTGCCCATTTTCCCAGTCTGTTATTTTTTTTTTTACTTTGAACTTTATTTTAAAGTTTGACTCTGTTTACCTGGGGTTGGGTTGGCACTGTTTCAAGCTTCATGCATTTTTTATGCTGCTGTTTTCTGAGCTACTTCTGGAAGTCAGCCAGTTTTAATGCATTCAAGGTGGTGTCATTGGTGGAGAGGTGTAATCATTGCCCTCCTGATCTGTGTTCTGGTCTTCATCCAAAGATGGTCCCTACTCCCTTGCAGCTGTAAGACCTGTCACTCCTCTCTGTACTGGAATGTGACCAGGGCTGTTGCTCCCTTGTGACCAATCACAAATGCTCTTCTTTGTCCTAAAACTGGTTCCTCTCCCCTCTGGAACTGTGTTCCAGAATTGCTTGTGGGCAATAGAATTGTCAATCAGCACCAGGTTTGCCCAGTGCCAGTTACATCTAGTACCATCAAAAGGTTCCCTTTAATCTCCTTCTGACTAGTTGTCTTACTCCTTTACCGCTTCTGAGTTGGAATCTCCTAAAAGTGCTGCTGTTGCTGTCATAGCTGTCTCCAAGTTCTACCATGGGTACTACCATGGTATGTTATGTACTGGCTGGCATCCACCTTCATGTTACCTACTTCTCCTGTGGACCAACTAAGTAATCTTAGGCTGGAAAATATCTCACTTTGAACTTTTGTTGGCTCTAGTACTCCAAAAATTGATTTGAAAAGTTACTGTGAGGTTGTTTAGAGGGAAATATTGGGAAAGTTTAGTTGAGTGGCTGCTTCTAATCTTCCATCTTGGGTAACTTCAGCAAAGATCTCAGTTTTAATCTTACTTCAGAACCTTATTAGGAGGAAATATCACTTAATCTCTCCATAATTCTGTTTCCTTATGCACAAAATAGAGAGATACATACACGTATTTCTTTGAAAAGTTTAAAAGTGTTATATAGGTATTAGCTATTCTCAATGCCTAGCATTGTGCCTGGGATGTAGGAGGGACTTGATTTAGAACGGTAAGGGACCTGCAGTCATCTGGTAAAATCTTATTTTCCAGATGAGGAAACTGAGACTGACACAGATAAATTTACCTTCGAAAGGTCATATAGGTCACAAATAATATTGCCAAGGTTTGACCTAGGTCTCTTTGATTCCAAAGTGAGAACTCTTCCTGCTATATCATAAAGTTCTAGTATTGTTGTGTTCTATTATTAATTAGCTCATCTATTATTACTTAACTTTTCATGTGTTTTTTTCTTGTCCTTCCAATTAGACTCTAAGGCATTGAGGTCAGAGACCATATTTTATATTTTATGTCCTCCAGAATGCCAAACATGTTAATGTGAGCTTACTCATAGTGTGATAAATACAGATTAATTGACTTTTGTTGCAAACAGATCAATATAGTATTGTTTTGCATAAGCCAGAGAACCAAGTGTGGTGTTCATTGACAGAAGGCTGACTTTTGAGTTAGTAAGACCCATAATCAAGATCTCCCTCTGATACCTATTAGTTCCACCACTCCATGGACAAGTTAAGCTCTCAGGACCTAGGACAGCTCTCTAAGACTATAAGTTACAGATGAATTATCTCTCCTCATCTGCAGAGGAATTTTTTATGCTGATGAATTCACAGGCACAGTTTCTCTAATCCCCACAAAAGGGAATGAGCAAATGAACATAGGAACATTCAGACCAGTGGTGGGGATTAGGAAATTTTTTTAATAGTAAACATTTTGTTATCATGATTTTGAAATACACTTTGAAGTATATGAAAATTTGATATTTTGTTTTAAAACAGTATCTAAATAGTTTTTTTCTAGATGTGATTAGTGCTATTTTATCAGGAGATCTCACAGGATAAAGTCAATTGGGGGAAATTAAGGAGGGAATTTCAATAAATAAATAGAGGTAGCATAGTAGAATGGATATGGAAGCAATCTCTAGGCCAAGATTTGTATCTGAGGCCTGCTTTTGAAACATCCTGACATAGGACCCTTGGAAGGTCAGGCAGCCCCTTAGTAGTCTGGGCAACCTTCTAGGGCTTTGTACTATGAGGAGTTTTTATTTTATCTTAGAAGCAGTAGGGAACAAATGAAGATTTTTTTTCACTTGAGGATTAATAAAGTCATATTCATGTTTTAGAAATATTAGTTTGACAGTCACATAGAGAATAAATTGAAGGAGGTGGTTACAGAGAAGTTGTAGATTTGCATTGGTAAGGGAAATTTCCTAATCTGAGTCACTTATGTGATATAATTCCTATTTCTATATATGTACATGTATATATGTGTGTGGGTGGCTAGGTTGCTCAGTGGTTAGAGTGCTGGACCTGCAGTCAGAAAGACTCATCATCTTGAGTTCAAATTTGGCCACAGATATTTACTAGCTGTGTGACCCTGGGAAAATCAGCTAACTCAGTTTGCCTTGGTTTCCTCATCTGTAAAATGAGTTGGAGAAGGAAATGGCAAACCATTAAAATATCTTTACTAAGAAAATGCCAAATGGGGTCATGAATATTTCAATACAACTGAGACAACTAAACAACAAAATGTATGTGAATATAATATATAATATAAACACTTAGATATATACTTTATACATCTATACAAATATGGAGATCTATTTCTCTACCATCATTTTTTTAGCGACACACACACATACATATATATATATATATATATATTTATTTCAGTTTAAAAGTTAAGATCAATAATGTTGATTTCTTAAAGGAATGTTTTAAATGAAATTCTCTAGACAGCTCTAATCATTTGAAGGAGTCCAAATTTCCAGACTATGAGAGCTTTACTGCATAAAACTACATCAGGGGAGCTGTCTTTGATGAAAACCATTATGACTGCAGAAACCACAGCAGGCTAAGCACAACTCCAGGATTCAGATCTGGTAGAATAACATAAGGAGAGAATCTAGGTAGGAGCTTATTAGGAGTTGCCAGTCAAACCAGGGGGAACACATTTTTAAGGTGAAAATTTGTGAACTGAAGGTGGAACAGCGTGATTAAAAATGCAGCTATTGGTTTGCATTTTTTGAAGGGAAAGAAAACGTGTACTTTTCTAGTACTGACTGACTGTGTTTCTTATAGTAGGATGGTCAGGAAGTGCCATTTTAATTGGAAATGTGTCAAGCACCTAGATCAGTGGTGATATAGCATGAGGGTTATGAGACTATTGCTCTGAAGGTATTAGATTCATCATAGTCTAATTGTATAATCTTGGGCAACCCCTTAAGGTTTCTGGACCTCAGGTTTTCATATATAAAATAGGAGTGATTATATCAGCTACCCCATATCTCAAAAAGATTTTGTGAAGATAAAATTTGGTATATAATTATTAATGTCACCTACAGTACAAAAGAGAGCACCTTGTACTGGGAAACTTAAAACTATTGATTTATACAAAAATATGACTATTGTTTTGGACAATTTATAAATTAAAAAATTCTTTTGTAAATTACTTTTTTTCCTATTAAAATGCTTTAGTATAAACAGTAAAGTCATGGGATCATCTAAGAAAACCTGGAAAGAACAAGTTTGCCTCTCTATTTGCAGGAGAATGAAGGGCCAGCGCCTATTTTCTCATTTTTCTCTTCACTTCCAAGAAACTCCTTCTGGTTTCTAAGGGAAACTGATCCAGAAGACATCTGGCAGTGCACCAAAAGGTGAAGGTCATGAAATTATGGGAAAATCTTGTTAACAATGATTTAAGGGGGGGGCAGAGCCAAGATGGTGGAGTAGAAACAGCAAGTCCAAGGCACTCTTCCCCCAGATTACCTCCAAACTATGTAAAAGGGGACTCTGAACAACTTCTGGAGCCCCAGCACCCACAAAATGACACAGAGAAGCTAAACCTCCCACTGAGGACAGCCCAGCAGCCCTGCAGGAAGGACCAGCACAGCTCTCTGGGAGCCTGCAGCACGGCATGTGGAGAGCTGAGCCCAGGTCCGCCTGAGCCGTGGTTTTAGCTCCAGGGTGGCTGGGCCAGCAGCTGGCTGGAGGGACCCCAGAACACCAGCTGCTGTGGTGATTCCAGAAGTATCAACACAGACATGCCTAAGACAAAGTGAGAGGTTAGTGCCCTATGGACTTTGGGACCAGTATTTGGGGAACATGTCAGCTTCCTCACCTGGGGGGTAGAAGCTGCTGAGGAGACATGCCATTTTGTAGTTTTCAGTGACAGCTCCAGCTCCTGGCCTGCAAACTGTAGGGAGATCCAGCAATCAGTCTTGGGGGGTAATCACTCTTGCTTTAACCTCCCTGGATCTGGATTGTGGTCTGTGGGGGAGGTCGTGGGGTGGATATCCTGCTTGCCAGAAAAGGAAGTTTTCCCCCCTCACGTTCAGGACAAAAGCTCACCTGTTTGGTGGCAGAGTCTTACTGTGGCAACAAGCCCAAAAGTCAAGTAATTAAGTGGCAACATGCCAAGGCAAAGGAAACAAACAGAAAAATGCAACATTAGACTCCTATTTTGGGGGCAAAGAGGATCGAAGCATAGAATGAGAGGAGGACTGTGAGGTCAGAAGTCCTGCTCCAAAAGCCCCAAAGGAAAATATGAGCGGGTTGCAGGCCATAGAAGACCTTAAGAAGGACTTTTAAAATCAAATAAGAGAAGTGGAGGAAAAATTGGAAAGAGAAATGAGAAGGATGCAGGAAAAGTATGAAATGAGGGTCAACAGCCTGACTGAGGAAAACAACACCTTAAAAAATAGATTAACTCAAATGGCAAAGGAGGCCCAAAAGGGCAATGAGAAGAATGCCTTAAAAAGCCAAATTTGCCCGATGGAAAAAGAATCTCAAAAGCTCACTGAGGAGATTCATTCCTTCAGAGTTAGACTGGAGCAAATGGAGGCTAATGACTTTATGAGAAATCAAGATGCTATTAAGCAGATCCAAATAAATGAAAGAATAGAAGGCAATGTGAAATATCTCATGGGAAAAACCACTAACCTGGAAAGTAGATCCAGGAGAGACAATTTAAAAATTATTGGACTACCTGAAAGCCATGATCAAAGAAAGAACCTAGAAATCACACTTCAAGAAATTCTCAAGGAAAATTGCCCTGATGTTTTAGATACAGAGGGCAAAATAGAGGTTGAAAGAATCCACCGATCACCTCCTGAAAAAGATCCCAAAAAGAAAACTCCCAGGAATATTATAGCCAGGTTCCAGAATCCCCAGATCAAGGAGAAAATACTACAAGCAGCCAGGAAGAAACAATTTCAATATTGTGGAAACACAATCAGAATAGCCCAGGACCTGGCAGCTTCTACACTGAGGGATCGAAGGGCATGGAATATGATATTCCAGAGGGCAAAAGAGCTGGGACTGAACCCAAGGGTCACCTACCCAGCAAAACTGAGTATTTTCTTTCAGGGGAAAATATGGTCATTCAGTAGAATAGAGGACTTTCAAGCATTCTTGAGGAAAAACCAGAGTTGAATAGAAAATTTGACATCCAGACACAAGAAGCAAGAGATGCCTGAGAAGGTAATCAGGGAAAAGAAATCAAAAGGAACTTATCAAAGTTGACCTATTTACATTCCTACCTGGAAAAACAATAACTGTGACTGATGAAACCCTCTCAGTATGAAAATAATGGAAGAAGGGTATATGGTCATTTGAATACATATGTGAATGGGTGTATATATGTTTACAGTTATACATGGGTAGAGGGCATAGGTTGAATTTGTTGGGAAGGGATGATACTCAAGGGGTGAAATTATGAGGTGAGAGAGGCAAGTGGCAAGAGGAGATGGGGAGAGACAGGGTAGGGCAAACTATCCCATGTAGAAGAAGCAAGGGGAAGTGGCTGCAGGAGAGGGGAATAATAGGAAGACAAAAAGGCAAAACCACATTCTCATTGAATTTGGTTCAGGAAGAGAATGACATACATACTAAATGGGATATCTTACCCTGCAGCAGAATAAGGGGAAGGCGCATGAGAGGAGGGATGATGGATGGGAGGGCATCCTTGGGGGGAGGGGAGGTTGGAAGTACCCACTATAGAAGAGGGACAGGATCAAGTAGGGAATGGATCAGGTTGGGGGTGGGATGGGTGGGAGGGAATTATAAGCAGCCTTGTACAATGTATCTACTATGGTAATGTTTTGCGTAGCTAGACATGTACAACATATACTGAATTACTTATCTTCCCAGAGGGAATGAGTGACAAGGGAGGAAGGGAATGGATCTGAAATTCGAAGTCTTAAAATTAAATGTTTCAAATATATATAAATACTATTATTAATACTCTTTTGCTTGTAATTGGGAGATAAGATGTGCAGGCATTGGGGCACAGAGTTTCACCTTGCTCTAATGGAAAAGTTGAAGGGGGTATGGGAGAAGATATGGGAGAGAGCAGATTGGAGGAAGCGATATCTTGTGAGACTGCTATTCTGGGAGGGTGGGTAGGGGAAAAAACAGGGGGTGGAAATAATTGTAACTCAAAATCTGGCGGAAATGAATGATGTAAAACAAAAGTTAATAAAGCATTTGTTTAATAATTAAAAAAATTAAAAAAAACAATGATTTAAGGAATAGTGCCATTTTTATCACACCATACTGCTGGTTAGGGAGTAAGCTTCTAGAAACTTTCAAGGTTTGTTTTCATATTTGTTTTTAGCTCTGAAGAAGTCTAGAGCAAGAAAATTATCTTAGCGGAGTTTGCTTGATAACTCCTTCCAAATATCTTTTTTTTTAACTTCTGAACATTTAGAAGTATTGATTCTTTATTGAGGCAAGTATCATCCTGAAGGGAAGCCAAGAGGTATAAAGTACCTTACTATGTTAGAAAGTTGTACATTGAAGATAGCAGTAGCAGCAACAATGAAATGCAAGGAATGTTAAAGAAAATAAACAAATGGGCAAAGGTTGATTATCTCATTAAAGGAGATAATTGATAGTTGTCTTTATTGTGTTCTGTATGCTGAAATAGATAAAATTAGTGATTACTATTGTGTTCTGTTTTGTTGTGCCTAGAGTTGTTTTTTCTTTTTTAAAGCTTGCTAGGGAGGAAACATTTTTTTCAATTCCCTAGCTTTGTTGAGGTTTTTCCTGGAAGAGGTCACAATTTTCCCAGATGTAGAGCCTCACAATTTTTATAAGGTATTTTTGTGACTTTAGCTTTTTCTTCATAAGACAGACATAGCAATATTTATGTCTATAAATATGATAGTAACAGTCAAATAAAAAGGAAAACATTTTACTCTAAGAGCATTATATGCATAAAAGTTACTATTTACTCAGGTCTATTTTTCCCCTGGACCTCTATGTGGCGCAGTGAATAGGGTGCCAGGCCTGGAGTCAGAAAGAGTCATCTTTCTGAGTTCAAATCTGGCACTTAATAGCTATGTGACCTTGAGCAAACTATTTACTCGTGTTTGCCTTAGTTTCCTCATCTGTAAAGTAAACTGGAGAAGGAAATAGCAAACCACCCCAGTATCTTTCCCCTCAAAACCCCACATGGGGTCATTAAGAGTTAAACATGACTGAAATGACTGAACAGTTCTCTCCCTTAACATGGTTATGTGAGTTCAATAATTAAGGAAAGATATATAATCTTAAATTTCTCCAGTAAAGCATCTGGAAATAGTCTCAGTAAAATCATCTAACCCAGCTCATATGCTCTCAAGTGCATAGGTCTCAAGCCACCAGTGGTCTCATCTCTAAGGTAATCACTCTAAGGTAATCCTCCCACCCAAATCATCTATTTGTATCCCTATAGTCATGTTTGCCACTCCTTTCTGAAATCTGTCATACCTTTAACAAGGTAAGCAACCCAAACAATCTCATCTATTAGAGATCCATCTGATATAAATCACACAGAATGATGACTTTTGAATACATTTATATATATATATATATACACACACACATACCTATATATACACACACACATATATACATACACATATACACATACATATGTACTCACATATACATGTATACACATACATACATATTTGCATTCTGATTGAATTTCCTTCATTACAGAACACAAGTCTTTAGATTTAACACAGAAAAATAACAGGTTATCACATTGAGTTAGTGATACAAGGATGTGTCAAGATATAAGTCTGGGATACAGTTTTCAAGCTGTGAAGTGAAAGTTACATATTTCCTTCCCATTTGGCAGTGAGTTCTTTCCAGGGCCTCCTGACTTGTATAGTAGATGAAGATATAAATGATTTCAATAAGAACAATGGTTTAGACTGAACTCTGAAGAATTCTGTAAATGACTAGTGATATACTACTACTTTGATGATGGAAGGATGTGTATCCTGATTCTTGAACTATTATCCATAGAGTTTAAGCATATGTAGAAGACAGTTAAGTAAGATGTATTAACTATACCAAATAGGATTTTGAAATGCTGGGCTTTTCATTTCTTTTATCCCCTTTAACACATAAGATATGAGATTTCTTGGGGAGATTCTTTGTAATGATCAGCATTACATAAATATTTTTCATCTTATTATGGAACAAATTTTCCACAGAATGTGGGCACCAAACATCCAGTGAGTGAAAGTCACTCTGGACATTCACTTCAATTATTTTTATTAGCTTTAGCTAGCTTATCTTTCCTTCCTAGAGAGCTGCTCCCAATAATTTGTCCTTAATGATTTTCCACTCTGGGCTCCAGAATGCGTGGCCACTCCAAATCCTCCTGTCAACAAATGCCAGAGACAAAGCAATTCGGTGCAGGGGAGAGGATGAATACTTATCACCAGGATGGCAGCCTTAGCTTCCACCTCACTACTTTTTGGTTAGTCTTTGTGAATCTCAGAAAATTCGTTTGCATGCTAAGGGAAGAATCTGCTGCATACCTGGAATTTTCTCATGAATGTAAAGACTGTGAGGGTACACACACTATGTTTAGGATTTAGTTGTGTTAGAATATGTAGGAATTCTTGTATCCAAGATAAATTCATGTGGGAGCCAGCACAAAGACTTAGCTTGTAGGTAGAGTTGTGGTGGGAGAGGGAGTAGCTCACCTTCCAGAAAGACTGGCCAATCCTGAGCCATTTAAAACCCAGAAGGAGGGGATAAGTGAGGCAAAGAAGAAGGGTATATTGGGGATGGAACCGTAGGTATAGTAGCCTAGGGATGAGAGAGGCAGGGCTTTTGTTACAGATCTAGATGTGTACATATTTTTCCTACACAATTTTTCGGTAGGGGAAGAGGGAGGGAGAGGATGAGGTGCTTCAGTCTTTATGGCATGGATATTTAAATGTTGTTATTGTTTACACTTTACTTACACTTATATCGTCATTTTTTTCCTTTTAGAAAACAATGCAGTTGGGGTAGCTAGGTGGTACTAGTTGGTACAGTGAATAAAACACCATCCTGGAGTCAGGAGGACCTGAGTTCCAATCCAGCCTCAGACACTTAACATGTACTAGCTGTGTGACTTTGGGCAAGTCACTTAACCTCATTGCCCTGCCTTCCCCCCTCCAAAAAAAAGGGAAAAAAAGAAAAGCAAAAAATGGAGTGGTTTTGCTAAAGCTGTCTTTTTTTTAGTTACTGCTTTCACCTTAGGATTTCATTTGTGCTTTGAAGTCTGGTGGGAATACAGTTTTCAGAAGATAACTCAGCCCTATCATGTATATTTTCTTATTAGATAACTAGACTTTTACAGCTGAATATTCATTCACCCATTCCTTTTCAGGAATGTAGACAAATGCAGAGGAAGGAAAAAGAAGTGAACATATCATGTAAAATCTCAGTAATGTCTTTTACAATTAGGGATTGAATGTATGCATGTGTGTGTTTAAATAAAATTAGGGTTTTAATTTACATCCATTTTGTGAATGGTTTTTCATAAGAAATTCTAACAGGTTTTTGCGTATTAAATTCTAAAAGTCATGATATTTAAATCTACTCTTTATGCCTCCCAAACTTCATAATGAAGTGGGTGTTTAATCCCAACATATTGTGAGGAGCAAAGAATGATTTGCTACTACTTGTAGTGGATTCTCAGATAACTGCCTCTATTGGATTTCCAAGTGAAAATTGTTAAGGAAATAAACAGTATAAACATAGAAGATTTTTAAAAAGGGAATGCTGAAATGGAAAAGCACCTATGTGTACAAAAATACTTATAACAGTTCTTTTAGTGATGGCAGTGAATTAGAAGTCGAGGGGATGCCCATCATTTGGGAAATGGCTGATCAAGTTATGGTATATAATTGTGATGAAATACCACTGTGCTATAAGAAATGATGAGCAGGATGCTCTCAAAAAAACTCTGGAAAAACTTACATGAACTGAAGCAAAACAAAATGAGCAGAAGCAGGAGAACACTGTATGTAGTAAGAGCAATATTATGCAATGATCAACTGTTAATGACTTACCTATTTTCAACAATACAGTGATCTAAGACAATTCCAGAGGACTTGGGATGAAAAAATGCTCTTCACCTCCAGAGAAAGAACTGATAGAGTTTGAATGCAGATCAAAGCATATTTTTTAAACTTTCCTTTTTTTGTCTTTTCTACATGACTAATGTGGAAATGTTTCACATGACTGCATATGCATGAACTATAACAAATTTCTTGCCTTCTCAATGGGGGGTGAATGAAGGAGGGTAAAAGGAAGGGAGTGAATTTAGAATTCAGAATTTTTGAAAAATGTTTAAAATTGTTTTACATGTAATTAACAAAAATAAAATATTGAATATAAAAGAGTAGGCTAAACTTGTAAGAATCAAATTTTCCTTCAATCAGCTTTTTATTTAATGAGCATTTATTAAATAGTAACTGAGCCAGGCACTGAGCAAGGTGTTGGATAGTAGGAATATAATAATAAAGTATGCCATAGTTTCTCATTATAATATATTGTATTTTTCTTACCTTTTTTTGGTTTTGTTTTTTTGGAGGGGGGAAGGTAGGTCAGTTGGGGTTAAGCAACTTGCCCAAGGTCACATGGCTAGTTTTGTGTTAAGTGTCTGAGGTTGGATTTGAACTCAGGTCCTCCTGACTCCAGGGTTGGTGCTCTATTCTTTGTACCACCTAGCCACCCCAATTTTTCTTATCTTTTGAAAAAATATTTATTTTTAGTTTTCAACATTCACTTCCATAAGATTTTGAATTCCAAATTTTCTTCCCATCTCTCCACTCCCCCACCCCAAGATGTTATATAATTTGATATGTACCCTACAAATACATTCATAGTGAACCTTTTCTTCACATTAATCATGTGGTAAAGAAGAATTATAACCAATGGGAGAAGCTATGAGAAAGAAGAAGCAAAAAAAAAAAAGAGAGAGAGAGAGAGCAAATAATATGCTTCAGTCTGCATTGAGACTTCACAGTTCTTTTTCTGGACATGGACAACATTTTCTATCATGAATCCTTTGGAGTTGTCTTGAATCTTTGCATTGCAAAGAAGAAATAAATCTATCAAAGTTAGTCATTTCACATTATGGCTGTTCTGTGCACAATGTTCTCCTGATTCTGCTTACTTCACTCAGCATCAGTTCATTCAAATCTTTCCAGGTTTTTCTAAGGCCTGTCTGTTCATCCTTTCTTATAGCATAATAGTATTCTATCACATTCCTATACCACAACTTGTTCACTATTTCCCATTTGATGGGCACCCATGCAATTTCCACTTCTTTGCTAGCACAAAAAGGGCTGCTATAAATATTTTTGTACATGGGGTTCCTTTTCCCATTTGTATAAATCTCTTTGGGATACAGAAGTGATATTGCTGGCTCAAAGGGTATGCACATTTTTATAGCCCTTTGGACATAGTTTCAAATTGTTCTCCAGAATTGTTGGATCAGTTCACAACTCTACCAACAATGCCTTAGTGTTCCAATTTTCCCACGTCATCTCCATCATTTATCATTTTCCCATTTTGTTATGTTAGCCATTCTGATAGGTGTGATGTAGAACCTCAGTATTTCCTTATCTTTATGATGATTGAGACAATTTTGTCAAATAAATAAAGTTTTAATTTTAACCTCAAGGTAAAATTCACCAGAGAAAGTTGTTTGGTCAAAAATATGTAAATTTTAACTCATTGTGGACAATTAAACAGCCTGGTGTGCAGAGAAGTTTTATAATGTTCCTTTCACCCAAAAGCATTATATTCTTTTCAAAGAGATGCCTGATCACATAATTTGAATACTTTTTGGATTCTATACTGATTTTTCCAAGAATTTTAGTATCAAAGGTAGTTCTTGCATTTTTTACACTATCCATGAAGTTTGACAATGTTTTCAATCTGTAAGCATACTGTTTCCTAAAAATATACTGAGTAACAGATTGTATGGCATTGAACAGACATGAAATATATTTCATGCTATAAAGATGGGTACATTTAGGTTGTTGATAACATCAGCTATGGACCATGAGATGAGGAGAATGGTATCTTTGTCATGATTTTTAAGTCACTGCTTAGATTTTCGTGGAATGGAGAAGATTATGTTAGGATCCCTTGTTGTGACTGTGCAAAGTGATTTTCATTTCATTTATAGCATTGTGGGGAGTTGTTTTATTTATCCCAGACTCATATCTTGGATAGTATGCAGAGAAACTAGTATTTAAAATAAAAAGTAAGCTATTCATTATTCTTTCCGTTGAGATTTGAAAAAAAATATAAACTTACATCAGGTCAGTTTGCTTTTATATAATATTTGATTTTTAAGTAATTACGGAAAACTCTTTAGAGTATTTGGAGTCACAATTTTTACTTGGTAAGACTGATTACAATAACTTTTTTGTAGCCACCTTACCTAAAGGCTCCATCCACAGAAAATAAAAGGTCAGGTTATTGCATTATTATTGACTGAATTCAGTATATGGGAGTGGCTAGGTGGCACAGTGAGTAGAGCATCAGCCTGGAGTCAGAAGGACCTGAGTTCGGATCCAGCCTCAGTCACTTAACGCGCGCGCGCGCACGCACGCACGCGCACACACACACACACACACACACACACACACACCCCTAGCTGTGTGACCTTGGGCAAGTTACTTAACCCCAATTGCCCTCCAAAAGGCAAAAAAAAAAAATTCAGTGTATGATTTCTTTCATTCAGATGTTTGAGATTATTGTTGTTTATATATCGAATAATCAGTTGGCAAGCATTTAAGTACCTACTGTGTGTGTGGACATGCAGCTACAGAAATGATACTAAATCATTTGCATTTGTAGAAATTACCCCATTTCTGATTATGTGAATTCAGTTCTTATCTGATTAATAACCTTTTGTAATCAAAAGATTACCACAAAATTGGCAGCTCAATTTTCAACTCTAAAACAACCTCAAAACCAGGATGACCTGGGTTCAGTTCTGCTTTTGATTCAGTGGCAAGTCCCTTAACTCCTCAATGGCTCTAAAAAACTCCCATAAGTTAGAAATACAGTGCCAGTCTGCATTAGTAGAGTGACTTTTCACCTATGGGAGCTACTTACTTTTTAAGTTAATATAAAGTGTTATCATAGGTGTGGATGCATCTGTTTATACAGTCATAATAGAAAATGTTTTGTTGCATAATAGAAAATTAATTCTGTTAGGGCAAGAACTCTTTCTATATACTATACTCTATGGTATATTATACTCTATAATATAGTAAATAGCCTATACCCCCAAGTGTCTCTTAAAAATTTTGGAATCATTTGTGAGACATAGAGGATACTTGTGCAAGATTGTCCAGTATGAGGTGCCTGCATCAAAGCAGTGTTACTAATTAGGGCCATCTCTTATCCAAATGCTCATGTGCACTATTTGTACCTGATTTGTGGGAGAGTGTGCCATGATCTTATCAGTGTGATCAGTCACAGTTGGACACACTGTATCTTGTGTCCAACATAGTGAAGTCATTTTGGTCCTCCTCAAGAATGAAGGTCAAACCCCACCACCACAAACACCCAGGAGATCATAGTCACCTAATAAGTCTTTGTTGAGTTGAATTGACCTACAAAAGCCCCTTTTTATTTATCACTTATTTAGCATATAAATTAATCCTAGTACTTTTTAACTCTAATTGTTTTGAATAGGAAATCTGGAATATAAAGTGACTGTTTCTCTCAAAAATACCCTTTTGAGAGAAAAATGAACAGAAGTTGACACGGCAAAGTGAGTATTCAGAAACATTCACCAAGATTGACTCAAAGAAGGATAAAATCTTAGTGTTGGAAGAGATCTCAGAGCCCATCTAGTCCAGGGGTAGAGAACCTGGGGCCTTGAGGCCACATGTGGCCCTCTACGTCCTCAAGTGCTGCCCTTTGAACATATGTGTTCTGTGAAGTTTGGATTCAGTCAAAAGGCTGCACTTGACCTAGAGGACACATGCGGCCTCAAGGCCTCAGGTTCCGTACCCTTGGTCTAGTTCAGTGAGAATCAAAATGGGAATCTCTTTCAAAGAGCTCTGCCAACTGGCCAGACTGTTCAGCGTGAAGTCTTCTGGTAACTGGAGACACATTACCTCACATTTCACTTTTAGACAGTTGTAATGGCTGGGATATTTTTCCTCATATCAAAAGTTAAAATCTGCAGCTCAGAAGCTTCTGCCTTGTCATCTACTTCTGCTCTCATGGGTGAACAAAACAAGTCTAATCCCTTTTCCACATGACAGCTCTTCAATTTACAGAAGACAATCATCATCTGCCCTGTATGTGTCTTTGCTTTCCCAAACTAAATGTCCCAAATTCCTTCAGCACATACTTGTATAGAATGATTGCGAGTGCCCTCGCCCTCCTGATTACTCTCTCTGGAATAGACCTGATTGTCAGTATCCTTCCTAAAAAGTAATATCTAGGACTCAGCACAGCGTCCATATGTGATATCCCATGATGTTTAAAACTTCTACAGTACTTCAGTGTGATATCAGCTATCATTTACACAGCTATTTAAGGCAAGGATAGAATCCAAAGGTACTGAAATACAGTTATTAATATACTAATTTAAAAAGTTCACAAATTTCAGGTCCTGCTTAAAGGTTGGCTGTATTATCTCATTTAGTTTTCTCAGTATTTTAGGAAGTAGGTTCTATTATTATGATGAGAAAACTTCATATTATATATGTATATAATATTTAAGCACACACACACACACATATATATGTGTGTATATATATATATATATATATATATATATATATATATATATATATATACACACACACATATATCACAGATGAGGATACTGATACAGAGACTGCTTGTTACTTGCCAATGGTTATATAGCTAGTAAACCTCTGAGACTGGATTTGAGTCTGTCTTCCTGATTTGAAGTCAAATTCTGTCCATTATACCACCTAGCTGCCTAATTTGCTTGGTAATGTGTTGGGTAGGATGACAGATATTACCAACACAATAATGCAGTAAGTATTATAAGGTGTTGGCAGCTCTCCACTTTTATTGTGTCCTGGTTGGCAGTTGATTCATTTCAGCTTAACAAGCATTAAAAAAAACCCCAGCAACTTATGTTTGAGTTTATGAGAAAATATTGAAACACATTGACTTAAAACACAATGAAGTCATAATACAAATTTTGATTTTTATCGAGGTGAATGTTAGAGAGGAGAGAAGTCATGAAAGTTTAGTTTTCATATTTACAAAGGTACACAGAAGCAAATATTGCATTGTCATGTTATTAGAGATAACTGCATATTAAGTACATCATAAATTATCTTTGTTTTCACTCTTTCCTTTTCTGCCTTGTGGTGTGGTGATAGACAATTGCTACACAGCTCATAAGGCATTTATGTGTGTATATCTTGGCTTAAATTATATAATTCTTCTCTGGACAGTTTCAGCAAACACTTATTAGTAACTATTATGTTGAGCAGCATACTAGGCACCACAGATACAGAAACAAAAATCAAGAGCCTGCCCTCAAACAGTTTATGTTCTCTTATGACCAGAGAGGGCAGGGGGGATGTGTTCATTTAAATAAACACTTTAAAAATGTTATTGGAAGATGCAACAGATGGGGGTTGGAATGAGGAATGAGGAAGTTTTTTGGGCTTTACATTGCTTCCTCTCTTTTTTGTCTATGAATTGTGATAAGTGTAGGGACTTTTTAAAAAAGTTTCGGAAATGTGCTTTGTTTCAGTATTAAAAGTCCTGACTTTGTGAGAGATCTCTTGTAAAATTATAATACAGTGATTTCATCTGAAATTGCATGTAACATTCTACATCTGTAACACCCCTATCTCTATTTTCCAGAATTAAAGGAAATCTTCTACCCCCTGCTCCTTCCCACTCTGACCTCACTAAAAATTGATTTCTTTTAACAACTATGCATACCCAAGCAAACCAAAATAGGAACTTTCCTCTCTCTCCTTTGACAGTGATGTTGCTACCAAAGCCAGTGCTCCTAGTACCTGCTCTTCCCTCTTCCCTTCTCTTCCCCTTGGCTTCACTTTCATTAAATCTCATCTCCAAGAATATTTAGTGGAATGTTCATAAATGACATATCAAAATCAGGAAAAGCAACGGTGACTAGATGTGCTAAGTTTTTCAGATTTTTTGCATGGATTATTCCTTTGCAAGTACCTTCCATAAAATCACAGAATCACTGAGCTGGAAAGTGTCACCAAGAGCATCCTTTCCAAGCTATACCTAACAAGAATCCCCTCTCATATGACAAAATTGGTCATTTAACTTTCCCTTGAGACTTTAGGGAGAATCCCCCAGCTCCCCAAACAAACTATTTCCCATTTGGATACTTCTAATCATTAGGAAATTTTCCTTTACATCAATGTGTTCTTTTTTTTTAGCAGCTTCTGGCTTTTTCTTTGAGACCTTGGTCATTGATGAGTAGCGAGCTGCATGTTCTATTGTGCCTTCTCTAAATTTATTATTTCATATTCATACTTTGGAAAAAACAGAATCACTTAGGAAAAAATAATCCTAGAAACTACATTAGTGAATTGATTTGACTCTTAATGTAATTCAGATTTTCTGCTTTGTTTTGAAAGTTTTATGATTTAGGATGTTTTATATAGGGAAATTTTTATAGAGGCTCTAGCAATTAGAAAGTCACATTGACCACTTCCATCTACATTTACCTTTGGTTCTCTATAGCAACAAATTTTTTACTCAATATAAGGTCAAGAAGGTAGTCATTGATGTAGGAACACTCTAGTGAAACGTGTACTTCTTTTGTGTAACTAATAAGTATTTCTTTCTTTAATGAAATACTCTTTCAGAATGAAGTGTCTATGAAAAAGAAATTCACATAGATATAGGAGAAATTATTTTGCTAATCCATTATCCAATTTTATATTATCAAAGATGCTTTTAGGTTGCAAATTGCACCAGTATTTTTCCTTCTAAAATCAGTATTATTGTAGACAAATAGTACATTAGGACATTTTTTTTTTTTTGCAACAACCCATCCAGAATAGAAGCTGACTAAAATAAATAGGGATTCAAATCTTTGAAATTTACACATGGATATTTTCAATTCCATATAACTTGCAGAATAATGTGCATCTAATTTAAAAAAGACATGATTTTAGAAATGTATAAACTGACAGAACTGTTTATCAAAGTTATCAAGAATGTCCATAAAATGAAGTTACTTTAATTTATGAACAACATTATTTTGTATTTTAGATTTAATAAAAGCTAATTTTGATTTTTCATTATCTAGGGTTCCCTGTATATGGGGTGAACTGATACATAAACAGTTTGATTGACTCGATCCAGCTTCTCTCAAGGTCTGAATTTTATCATGCACAAATGGATATATGAATGAATGAAAAAATGAATTAAAAAATGAATTATGGCCCTATGTCAATCTCTGTACTAAATTCTAGAAATACATATATAAAAATTATTTAGTTCCTGCCTTTACAGAACTTTCATTCCAGTGGGTGAAGGGCAGACCCCACATATATGAAAGTAGTTGCCTTGGGAGGATACTTTCATCTGGAATGTCACAAAGATTGTGAATAGGGAGAATTATAGAAGAGTTAATTAACATGGTATTTCCAGTAACAATGGCATAATTTATTTTATTACCTTTTGCATAATAAGAGACAGAGTTGAGAAGTGGAAGATGATACACAATGGCAGGGCAGATAAGAAAATGGTGTTTGGGAATGGATGGGGATCATTAGGTATAATGGGTCACATGAATTTGCATTCATTCACATGCATATGTGCAAATAATCATTAGAGGCCCTAAGGTAGGAATTTATAAGATCATCTCCCAGGATATATCCTCCTGAGGAAAAATGGTGGCAATATGGACGGCAAGACAATGTCTTAGGATGACAGAAACTTCTGAGGAATATTGCAAACATATTGTTGGATGTGAATTTATCCCCGAACATTCACCAATCTGAATGTGGATATTGACCCCAGGGTTGGAATTCAAAACTAAGTAGATTTAATATTCTACCTCATATTAAAATTTTAAAAGAAAATAGTAATTTTGGAAAGCAAATTATAATATATTAGCTATCATAATTATCACCTTCATTGCCATCATCAACACTAGTATTTCTTTAACACTTTAAGGTTTGCAAAGTGCTATACATGTTATCTCATTTAGTCCTCACAACAATCCTATATGGTAGGTGCTATTCTTACCTCTATTATATAGATAAATAGAATAAGAGAGGTTAAATGGTTTACCTATTGACACACCACTGTAATGGGGAGGATTTTAACTGAGGTCTTCCTGGTTCTAAATGCAGCACTATCCATTGTGCCATCTAGCTGGTTTTGATGTTTCACTGGCTCTATCTAGTAGCATATAGAAGCTTATTTCTCCCAGACTGTTTTTCAATTCTCCTGGCAGTTTTTTGTCAAATACTAAGTCTTTATCCCAGTGGTTGGTGCCCTTGAATTTATTGAACACTATGCCATTATCTTCATTTGCTTATAGATCTTGTGTGTCAAATGTGTTCCACTGATGTTTCAATTTTTAAACCAGTACCAAAATGTTTTCATGATTACTGTTTTGTAGTAAGTCATGTACAAGATGGTACTGTATAATCCTACTTTCCTCCCATATTTTTTCATTATTTCCCTTGGGATTCTCAATCTTTTGTTCTTCCACATAAAGTGTTGTTATTTTTTCTAGTTCTATAAAGTATACTTTTGGTATTTTGGTGGGACACTAAATCTGTAAATTAACGTAATTTTTGTTAGCCTTGCCCAATCATGAACAATTAGTTCTTATCCATATGTCTTCTTTTATGTTTATGAAAACTGCTTGTATTGTATTTGTAGTTGTATTTATATAGTTTCTATGTCAGTCTTTGTAGGATGGACTCAGCTATTTTGTGCCTCCTGTAGTGATTTTGAATGGAATTTTTCCTTAGGTCCTTCTGCTGATTTTTTTTTTTTTGGTAACTTATAGGCAGGCTGATGTTTTTTGTTTGTTTATTTTATTTCCCAAAACTTTACTATATTTTACATTATTGTGAGCCTCTTGATTCTAGGAATCTTGGCAATGATTTGAAGAAAAAATATGGCTCTTGGAGTATTTGTAAATTTCGTATACTTCATTTATGTATGTCTTTCACTGGTTGTAACTTCTGAGTCAAGAGAAATCTATTCATTGAACTAGCTGGAAATCCTTGTTGTTTTACAATTGTTTTTCATGTTGGTATTCTTTTTTTTTTTTACTTTTAGAGGGCCATTGGGGTTAAGTGACTTGCCCAAAGTCACATGGCTAGTTTTTGTGTTAAGTGTCTGAGGCCGGATTTGAACTCAAATCCTCCTGACTCCAGGGCCAGTGCTCTATTCACTGCACCACCTAGCCGTCCCAATGTTTCTATTCATATGTGTTCTTGTTACATCATCATATAGATCAAATTTATAGGACATTTTAAAATTTGCAAAGCTCTTCGCACAGATTAACCCCTGTTTCTCAAATTGAACATGTGAATTAAGTGCTGCTATTATTCTCATTTTACAGATGAATAAACTGAGGCTCAGCCAGGTCTTATCTTGCCCAGCTACTAAGAATCTGATGTGAAATTTGAGATCAGGTCTTTGTTAGTCCTTCTTCAGTTCCCTATCTGTTATACCATGTTGACTTCACTAATTTGCTTTTTATTTTTTTTTATTTAGAATATATTGTAATGCATAGTAGTCAAGAGTATAGAATAGAAAGACCATTGGATTTTGACTCAGAAACATAAACTCAGGTATTAGCTCTACCACTTACTACTTGGGCAACACACTTAACAGACCCTCTATGCCATGGTTGCATCTGTAACATAAATGAAATGTGGATTAATTGATATCTCAAGTCCATTCTAGCCCTATGTCTATGATTCTGAGATGATTTCCTATGTGAAGGTACAAAATAAAGTAAAGTAATACTCATCTTGTCCTTCTTTAATCTCCCTTTAAGCGTTTTTCATTAGGCATTTCCCCCATCACCCTGTACTTAATGCAGATTCTCCTTTGAGTATGGTACTCAAAGAATGGTTTATACACAGGAAGTAGACCCCAAATGAGGGAATGTTTGCTTCAATTCAGTTTAATGAATATTTATTAAACATTTATTAAGTGAAATTCTCTGACAAAAGAAATCTCTGTTCTGTTGGGTAAGCTTTAAAAAATGCATCTCCTTTACTGTTGCTTGACTTTTAAAAGCATGGTCTCAGCATCCCTGGTTTCCTTCCAAACTTAGCTTGGTGCAATATTCTGATTTCTGATCCCTCTAGCTTATGGTGGCATTCCTATATCCCTTTCCAAATTATCTTGTACAAATTTGGTATATAATTTTAGTTTTTGGTGTATACTTAAATCCCCTCTCACCCCTAACATACTGTAAGTTTATTATTATTTTTTGGAAGGGGGAAGGCAAGGCAATCAGGGTTAAGTGACTTGTCCAAGATCACACAGCTAGTAAGTATTAGGTGTCTGAGGCAGAATTTGAACTTAGATCCTCCTGACCTCAGGATTGGTGCTCTATTCACTGCGTCATCTAGCTGCCCAACTGTAAGTTTATTAAAGGCAGAGATGACTTCATTTTTGTCTTTCTATCCTTAATACCCAGAATATGATGTTTGGCACTTAGTATGCTCTAAATAAGGACTTGTTGATGGATTAATTGATCAGGAATTCATTTAAATGCTTTTATTTCTGTTTTTAAAGTTTATGGATCTTTATGTGCCAGGCTTTTTTTTTAATTTTGCTAATGGAAAATGAATGTAGGAATTTTTTGTTGATCAAAATATAGGAGTTCCACCTTTTAAGAAATTATTGAGATGAAACCTGCCATGATGGGTAGAGTTAGAGTACTAGGCATAGAGTCAGAAAGATATGGATTCAAGTCCTCACTCTGATATGTATTATTTGTGTGAATGTAAGAAAGATATATTATCCTCTCAGTTCCTAGGCAGCTCTCTGAAATTTTATGTTAAAGAGAAATTGTTGATCTGTATCCGTGGAGACAGTGTCCCCACTAAGGGCTCTTTATACTAGTGAAATCATGGTTCCTGGACTAATCACCTTATTGTAAAAAGTCACAGACATATAGACAAGAAAAGCAGTGCTGAAAATGTATTACATTTAGTATATACTTAAAAATTGTTTTGGGGCGGCTAGGTGGCACAGTGAGTAGAGCGCTGGCCCTGGAGTCAGAAGGACCTGAGTTCGGATCTGGCCTCAGACAGGAACACACACAAACAAAAACCTAGCCGTGTGACCTTGGGCAAGTTACTTAACCCCAATTGCCCGAAAAGGGGTGGCTAGCTGGCTCAGTGAGTAAGAGCGCCGGCCTCGGAGTTGGGATGACCTGAGATCGAATCCGGCCTCAGAAAATTAGCACCCACACACAAATAATGACTAGCCGTGTAACCTTGAGCAAGTTACTTAACCCCGATTGCTTAAAAAAAAATAAACTTTTTATAGAGATTCATGGTGTCATACACAGTTTTCTTTTTCTATCCTATGTTAGGAAATGCTTATGTTTGTCAAATTTATAATAATAAAAAAGAATTTTTGTTAACCTCACAAACACAGTTGATGCAGAAAGTCTTATAGATTTCTCCAGTTTTGTGATTTGGCTTGGGTATATGGAACTCAATTACAATTTTATTCTGGTGGCTTTCTTGTCTATGAAAGTTTCTTAATGTATTTTAAAAGGAACCATGGCATTACATTGTCAAAAGTATTATTCCCATTTGATTTGATAACTTCACTCTGTGTATGCTTTGGTGAAAATCATTTTTCTAGTCTATAAATTCTCATAAAAACTACAGGAAAAAGGTAAAATGCTAGTCTCAGCAAGGTATTTTGCAGATTTTAAAAATAATACATACATTGTGGATATGAGAGAAACATACACACAGTGAGTAACCTCAAATTTTTAGAATAGAAAACAGGTTAATAAGGATGTGATAAATCTCAGAATTTAAAACTCAGCTATATAGTGAAGCTAATAAACTCTGTAAGAGATGAAAAGATTGATGGAATATTTTGAGATTTCTAATACATTTTAGGATAAATAAGCAGATGTAAATTTTTTTTAAAAATCCATTTCAGAGTAGTAAGATTAGCCCAAAAACCTGCTTTAGGTCTAGAAATGATGCTTTTCTCTTTGATCTGGTTGGTCTATAGATCTAAGGGTGAGTTGAAGAGGGAAAAAACACAGCTACAGCTTGACTGCAATTGATGTGCTGTACTCGGCACATCAGGGAATAAGTCTAGTAGTGCCTGCCGGGGAAGTTATTGCTCAGTCAAAATTGTTAATAAACAGAATTTAAAGAAAACAGAGGTTAGAATCTTCAAAGAAATAAAGCTTGATCAACATGATCAATTTCTAAAAAAATGAATTTGAAAAAAAATGATGACTGGACTTGGGATCCAAATGAAAGTCAGCACCAGTGCATCTGAATTTATTAGAGCAGAAATGAATTTACTTGAACATTATAGGATCAGTTCAGAGTGTGTCGTCCAATACATTGTGATCCATTAAAACAATTTCTTAGTGAATAATAGTATAATCTTCCAAAACTCATATTAAAAGCAGTCATTCATGTTAAATTTATTGAATGTCCAGTCAGTGTCCTTTGGGGGAGAAAAGAGTAAAGGAGGGTTCAAAGATTTAATTATATCATTTTGTTTTGGACTAGATGGACCTTTAAGTTCTCTGCTAACTCTGATATTTTCTGATTTCAAGTAGATGTGATTTAAGGCAATTGATGTTTCATCCATATCCTTAGAGATTATCGCCCCATTTTTCTTAGAATGTAATATCCTTGAATGCAGGGACTGAACCACTGTCATCTTTGAATCTCTGGTACATAGCACAAGGCCTAGTATATGGTGGGGACTTCTTATAAATGTTTGTTTATTGATGGATGAATAATTAAAACCCACCAATTGTTCATAGTTCCATTTTAATGAAAAGCTTCCATTATATTTTTCCATTACGAATCATTTTTTTTTTGTTTTTTTGGGGGGTTTTTTTTGCCTTTTTTTTTTTTGGAGGGCAATTGGGGTTAAGTAACTTGCCCAAGGTCACACGGCTAGGTTTTTGTTTGTGTGTGTTCCTGTCTGAGGCCAGATCCGAACTCAGGTCCTTCTGACTCCAGGGCCGGCACTCTACTCACTGTGCCACCTAGCCGCCCCAAGGAATCACTTTTTTTTTAACCTAAGCTTTCAGCAGGTAACAAAACATAGTATCTTACCTATTGGGCCTAAGTTCCTTAGCCTTGTGGCTAAGAAAAATGAAAGGTCTCTCTGCCCTTAGAAGCATGAGAGAGACAAGAAGGAAAGAACTAGGACGGCCCAGTTTTGTACTTACTTGCTCACCCTGGAATGAAATAAAAACCCGAAATGTTTACAGATCCCTATAACAAATAACAGGAGTTCACACTTATACGGTTAACTTTTTGTTTGTTTTCATTCTGGTTTGCAGTGACTAAATAATTCATTACTAAACCTGTTGTTGATGAGCTTTTCTGTAATAAGATGGGCTTGATTATCTAGATGTAGTTAATATTTTTACCTGGACTATTTACAAAGCCTTTCTGATGTGGCAGATTTAGCCAGAGCCTGTACCCCATTGCCTAGAGACTCCAGAATCATTTGCTAGTGGGGCGGCTAGGTGGCGCAGTGAGTAGAGCGCCGGCCCTGGAGTCAGAAGGACCTGAGTTCGGATCCAGCCTCAGACATTTAACACACACAAACAAAAACCTAGCCGTGTGACCTTGGGCAAGTTACTTAACCCCAATTGCCCTCCAAAAAAAAAAATAATAATAAGAATCATTTGATAGTCATCAGGGTAGGAAAAGGCATGAGTGGGTGTCAGATATTCACATTGATAAGTTCAAAGGTCCATCAGATTAATAATGTTACAACTTACTTTCCTTGTAACCTTTGAAGTAGCTAGTTCAAGTATGACATCCTATTTTCTGGATGGAGAAAGTAAGGCTGTGAATGTAACATGATTTTTAAAAAATTTATTATTTTTTAGTTTTCAACATTGATTTCCACAATATTTTGAGTTACAGATTTTCTCTCTGTCTCTCCCCTAACCCACCCTAAGATGGCAAACATACTGAATACCTCTTGCCCCAATCTGCCCTCTCATATGTCCCCCATATCCCCCTCACTTTCTTGTAGGGCAAGATGAATTTCTATACCTCATTGCCTATATATGTATATTGCCATATACATCTTATTCCCCAGTTGCATGTAAAACCAGTTTTTTAACATTTGTTTTTAAAATTTGGAATTCCAGATTTTCTCCCTTTTTCCCTCCTTACCCTGTCCCTCCCCTGACTGGGAAGAAAGGCAATTCAGTGTAGGATGTAGTTACACAAAACATTTCCATAGAAGTCATAACATGATATTTTTGCTACAAAGTAAATAGAAAATTTTGTATTTGAACCAAGGTTTGACTTCATTTTTGTCATTCCTTCCACTGTACTACTTTTCCTCATTGGACCATAGTCAGAAGACTTGACCAAGTACTACTTATTCTTCTGTAGTTACTGTGTGACCTTGGGCAATTCACCTCAATCAATCACTCAGCATTTATTTTTAGTACCAATTATGGAGACTATAAGAGCACCTACATATATAAAGACAAAAATATTCACACCCTACCTCTGTGAGCTTCAGTTTCTGCATCTATTAAAACAAAGGGATTTCACCATGATGGATTGGAGATTGGGAAAGTTCTCAGTCTTCTGTCCCTTGAAAATCAATGTAATTGCAAATACTGTCCTTTTGGCTGATTTAGATATAACATTATTAAGAAAGGATTTCAAAGTGGTCATCTATTTTCTTTAGCATAATTCAGAAACTCAAAAGCTCTGTTGTGGAAATTAGTTTATCATGTGGCAGATAAAGAGAATGAATTGCCTTTTAAAAATTAGTTTCAATATCTGTTATATTAGTAGAAAAAACTCTTTTAGAATCATGGATTCTTAGAGTTGGAAGGGACTTTTCTGTTTCAACCATTTCTTGAAATAGATATCACAGCCATGAATGAATGAATGAATGAAAGAAAAACATATTAAAGGATGACCTTGAGATGGGCAGTGTACTAAGTGCTGGGAAGAGAAATACAAGGAAGTAAGGCAGCCCCTGCCCTCACGGAGTTTATATTCTAATAAGGAAATGAAACAGAGGAATGGTGGCTGGAGAGGAAGGAAAGTCAGAGAGAATGGTGACTCTAGTCCTAAGCCAATGGTTGACATGTCCTTTCCAAGAAGAGTAGGGTTGATTTAATTACTGTTGTCATTTAAAATTGGACAGGGGAAGGTTAAGCACACAGTGAAATGGCATAGAGATATTGAATAAGTGAAATGGGGGTAAAAGATGAGGTGCATCTCACCCTTCAGAACCTAAGATCAGAAATGTGGGAATCACTATTCTAGAAATGGGTCAGAGGCAGAGGCTGGCAAGCAGACAAGAAGGCTTGGAAATGGATCAGAAGTAATTCTCCAGATCTTTCTTGAAGATATTTAAAGATTAGGCAATCAAGAGAATTTTATTTCAATTTATTGATGATGATGGTGATAGCTTGTTTATAATGATATTTTTAAAGGTTTGCAAAGTACTTGATATACGTTATCTCATTTCATCCATCTAATAACCCTGGGAAGCAGGTACTACTACTATCCCTATTTTTACAGATGAAAAAACTGAAGCTCACAGAAGAAAAACAAAATGAAACAAAATGCAATGCTTGGGCCACACAGCTATAAGTGACTTAAGTGGGATTCCAATCAAGGTCTTCCTGATTTCACATCCCTTCCTTTTTCAATTTTTCCATGCTTACAATTTTTAAGGTTCAAATAATCTGAAATATTATGTCAAAATTTCCTGATATACACAATAATGAAGAGTTCATTGTACTGGGTCAACACTTAATAAAGATTGCTGAATTGCATTGAAATAAGGTATGAAGTAAAGCTGTAATATACTGATGTATACATATATTCAAATCAAATTTCAAAAACTCGACTTTAATTTGTACCTTAATAATATGTGCTCAGACTCATTCCAATCTAATTGCCTGAACAAAACAAAAGTCCATTTTTGTGAAAAATTTTTTGTCATTGCTCATAGAAATGGAGTGTTTTCAAGAACAAGGTAGAATCTGCACTTTTATGTTGTTCCTATTTGGGGAATATGAACTTCTCTATTCAGCTATTAGTGAGCAGCATGAGTTTATTATAATTATAGAAGAAATGAACCTGGAAAATAGCACATCTAGTCAGCAATGTTTTTCCCCCTGATTTTCATGTTCCATTTATGAAAGTTCCGCTTGATATTCCTGGAGCAAAAATGAAAAATATATTTCCTGAATTCACTATCCCTATGAGATAGGGGCTTGATTGTCAGGCAGAGAAAACAATTATATATGGTCCTGTGACAAAATGTAAAGGTATTTTGAATAGTATCCTCCTAAAATTTGACATAATCTGTAATTATTCAGCTATAACGCATAGCCTTCCAAATAGAAATAAAGTTGTATATTACTCGGGTCTCTTTAGGAGACCAAGCTGCAAGCAGTAACTAATGTTACAGAGAGTAGCTTAAAAAATCTGACAAGGCTCAGGGGATGAGCAGAGGTGAATAAAATCAGCTCTAATAAGGAGAGATGCAAAATAGTTCATCTGTTCAGAAAGCTTCTGCAACTGAATTCATGCACTGTTCATCCCTTGAGAGAATTTTACCGGTGATGGGAGTCCAATGAGGTTATAGATTGGGCTACTCACATAATAAATAAAGACAAGAATAATATTAGTTTTGAAACCGTATTCTAAAAGAGATTTAGCGCTGACAAAAGTTACATGTTAATTTCACTATAAAATAAGATGAAAGATATTAAGTGATATTGACCAATATTTGACAGTGGCATTGGAGTGTGTATTTGCTCCAGCTAAAGACTGAAAGGGCCTAATGTCTACAGGGAAGAACAATTAGGATATTTAATTAATTAAGGGCCTGCTTATACTCCTATTGTCAAGGTTAATCATTATCTAGTATGAATGAATCGAGTTACATTAAGGCTTCATTAAAGCCATCAATTCTCATGAGTAAATGAAAATTGTTGAAATTTCCGAGCTATGTTTTTTATCTTTCAAACCTTCTGCTTTTCTTTGCTCTCACTACTACCATATTAGACCTTATCCTTATCCTTCTTCAGGATGATTACAGTAATTACCTGACAGGGTCCCCTTTGCTTTCAGTGCCTCCCTACTCCAATAGATCAAAGAATTTTGGATCCATATTCCAGCTTGACCACTTCCTGTGTGATTTTGGACAAGTTAACTTGTGGTTTGCTTGATAAAATGAACTCTGATTTCATTGGTATAAAGAGTTCTCAGTGTAGAAATGCCCCCTGCAAATGTGAGTTGGCAACTCTGTGACTTGTAACCATAAAGAGATGCTTAGAACTCTGAGAAGCTGTGAGACTTGACCATGAGTACTTATCTAGTATATACAAAGGCAAGATTTAAAGTGATATTGTCTGACTCCAAGGCTGGCTCCATCTGTCTAGTCTCCCCCTCATCATCTGATGGATAAATTCTGAACTCCTTTGCCTGGCACTTAAGACCCTCTACAATTTGGCGCCAACCTGTCTGCACACCTTTAATACTTCTCCCCTTCATATACCTCATGCTCTATTGCTTTAGTTTCTTCCTGACTTTCCCTCCTTGGTTTTTGGTGGTTCATTCACTATTCCCTCCACCTACAATGGCATTCTTCCTTGACTCTTTCTACTGGTTCCCACCCATCTTTTTAAGTTTAAATGATATTTGTTTCATGAAGCCTTCCTTGATTCCCTGGAACTACTACCAGGCAAAATTGATTTCCCCCTGCCTCCTCTAATTTTTCATCATATGATATGTTATATTTTTTCTTGGGTTTCAATTATCTATGTACTTGATTACTTGAAAGTAAACTTCATGGGTGGATCTAATCTTATTTTTCTCTGTATCTCCAATACAACAATGCCTTGCACATATAAGTTTTCAATCATTTTGTTGAATGAATGAATCTTTCAGTGTACATCAGTGACCAAGAGTTAATAATTAAGCATAACCAAAGCAGAGAAAGTTCTTAAATTGAGAAAAAACATATATAAGAAAAAAATAAACAGTTACTATTTGCCAAACTCTACACGTAGACACGTGCAAAAGTTACAATGTTCATCTTTCAAATGAGAAAAGTCTGTCTCAAGGAGCTAAGTGGAACAGTGAATAAGGAATTGGACTTGAAGAAAATAGTTCAAAGTTGACCTCAGGCACTTAGTTGTACAACCATGGGTGAGTCCCTTAATCCCTCTGTGCCTCAATTGCTTTATCTGAGACATGAAGATAATAAGTACATCCACCTCAAAGGGTTTCAGATATAGATGCATGTTTTTCCAATCTTATAGTAATTCACAATTCAGATCTTCACCAACAAAGTATCATGGGATATGTTCTCATGGGATCTGTTCCTAATACCTTCAGAAATTATGAATTTCCTTTTTTGTCATCTTTGCCAATCTGATGGATGAATGAATGAATGAGGGTCAGAAGGAAGAGGAAAGGATGCTTGGAATCCAGGAATTCAAAGTAACCCTTAAGCCTTTTGGTTGTTTCTTGATCAGAGGGAGGTTTGGGTGCTTTGTGACTGCTAGAGCCTTCCCTTGTAAGGTTACCTTCCATCTACTCTGTGTTAACAACTTGTCTCACATATTAGAATGCAGTCTCCTAGAGGGTAGGCATGTGCCCTCAGCACTTACCAGAAGGCCTGGTAAATAAGAACTTAGCAAATGTTTGTTTACTGACTAAATGATGGTCAGAGGGCAAAGAAAAGAAAGGAGAGGGGAAAATACGGTCAAATTGGGCAGAACATGACAGATGCTATGCTGGTAATCAGTGATAAAAGTTGATATCCAGAAGCCCTGGCTTCCTTAACATATGAATAATAGAAACTTTTCATTGGTCTGGACTATAAGATGTGTATGTCTTATCCACCCAGTGGAATATAAGCTCTTTGAAGGCAGTGGCTCTGTGTGTGTGTGTGTGTGTGTGTGTGTGTGTGTATGTATGTATGTGTGTGTGTGTGTGCACGCGCGCGCATTTATATCCCCAGTGAATAACACAGTGACTTGTATATAGTAGGTACATAATAAAACTTGATGGAACTGAATTAATATAATCCAACAAGGGGAGAGCACAGTATGGCTATCACTCACTTTTTTTGTTGTTGTTTTGTTTTTTGGAGGGTGGAAGGTAGGGCAATTGGGGTTGTGACTTGCCCAAGGTCATATGGCTAGGGGTGTGTGTGTGTGTGTGTGTGTGTGTGTGTGTGTGTGTGTGTGTGTGTTAAGTGTCTGAGACCGTATTTGAACTCAGATCCTTCTGACTGCAGGGCTGGTGCTCTACTCACTGCACCACCTAGCCACCCCATCACTCACTTTTAATGAAGGTTAAGCTCATAGTAACAATTTTTTTGGCTTCTATCTGATGTACTGAGCTTGTCCACTAATAACTAATATTTAAATAGCTCCTACTATATGCGAGGCACTATACTAAGCATTTCAAAATTATTATCTCATTTGTTCTTTACAACAGACTGGGATGTGGATGCTATTATTATCCCTGTTTTAATGATGAGAAAAAATGAGGCAGCAGTTGAATGACTTGCCCAGAGTCACACAGTTAGTCAAATGCAGGCCTATCCCTCTATCAACTTTGCCATGTAGTTGTCAAAAAACCCACTAATCCCCTAGATCTTTATCAGGCCAAACTTATACATGATGCATCTTGTTTTGGGGAGGTGACTTTTTGAGTCAAAGTGTTAGACTTTATTTTATATTTATAAGTTGTATCATATTCAATTTGGTCCAGTGTCAGTTTCCAAAAGTTTTGGATTTCAATTCTGTTTTCCAGCATCCCAGCTATCTCTCTCAGGATTGTATCATCTGCAAATTCAATAAGCATTCCATCAATGCTTTTCTCTAAGTCATTGACAGGCAGCACATAGCCAACCACTGATCTTTTGGGATCCTATGCTTGAAGAACCAATACCAAATTCATTTTTAGAGATTGAAATAAGCAAACTCTTTTAGGATGTAAAATTATTTAACTGCTGCCACTAAAGGTGAAGGGGAGGGGGCAATTTCAAACCTTGCCAAGAATATGCAGATGCCTTGTTCCAGCTCTGGGAAATGTAGGCTTTTGAAGGAAATGATATTTGCATGTATTGGAAATATCATTTCTATATTACTTATCATGCAATTTCTCCCAAAGCAATGGTGAAGTCAGATGAATTCTGCTTTATATTTCTAATTATAGAAGGAATGCCTCTTTTTTGAAAACACTTTGACCAATGTAAAATCAAGCCAAAAATAAATAATCATTTCTTGAACATGTTATACAAGTCTAGTTTTCAAGCTGGTGGTAATTCAGAGCATATCAAAGTGATATATTTTCAAACCTGTTTCAAAGGAGAAGTTCATTTTAGTTCATTCATTTAGTTCATTTTCCCCAAATCTCATTTTATTTTCTGCTAGGTTAAAAAAAAATCAGCAATAGTAATGCATGATGAGCAAATCAAGATACCCTAAAAACCATATTTAAATGTAAATCAATCAGAAATATAGAGTTTGCATTTCTCTTCCTTTTTCAAAGGCTGTGTAATCTAAGTGACAAAATGTTTGACAAAATCATTTTCAGATGTTTGTAAAAGACAGAGTCTTTGAGAAAGAGAAATCTGGTTTAAAAAATTGTCTTTTTGCCCAGGGCATCCAGGTTAAAGACCTCTTATCAACCACTTTACCCTGCTATGTCTATTAAGAATTACTATTACTGGGAACCAATTCTAAAGCATCATTGTTGTTCAAACCTCATTTTTAAAGAAAACCAATAATATTATAATATTGTAATAAATATAATTTGTGCTTTGCTGTGGTTGATTAGTCCAATGTGAATTTGAAAAGTATAACCACAGACTGGGCCCAAATGGTCCATTGTAACATTTAAAGTGGTGACTCAATTTATGTAGCTTATGTTTCCTTTGTTACTCTATGATTCTTAGATGTGAAATGAAGGCAACTCTGAAATGAAGGAAGAGATGTGAGATAGAGGAACAAAGACAATTGGATATTACTATTTTATTTGAGTTGAGAAAGGTGATGGTAAAACAAAGAGAGACAGAGTAAAAAATATATAGAGAGGCAAACAATCGCTAAAAGAAAATTCAAGAAACTCTGAAAGTAAACAGTGACAAATGGAGTGGGGGTGGGCTGGCTGGGATCAGGTTTAATTTAAACAAAGCAGAGGCTAAATGCTTATTTTTAAAATATATAGATACACACACAACACTAATATACCTGGTTTTAAAGAAAACAAAAAGACACATTAACCATCATAACCATAAATGTAAATGGTTTAAATTTCCCTATGAAATTAGAGACTAGAGGAAAGAGTAAAATAACAAAATGAAAACTCTGTAATTTGCTTCTTGTGAAAATGTGTCTAAATATATATATATATATATATATATGTATGTATGTATGTATGTATGTATATACACACATACATATATATATACACATATATACATACAAATATATATATATATGTACATATAAATATTTAGAATGAAAATTAGGTGAATTGTTCTAGATAGCCTCTGATGTAACCCAAACATATAAAAAGGTATGAATTTTGGAAATTGGAGAGAAATAGAAAAACTTGAAAACTAGAAAACTGTAGTACTGAGCAGTAAAAATTATCAAGAAATAAGAAATAAAATAAAATATTAAATTTGAAAACATTGAGCAAGATGATCTTGGAGTAGAGAAAAAAGAAATATCAGGGATTGCTCTTCAAAAATATGTTAGCAACATCAAGAACACAAAGTAATGAGTGGATAAATATCTGCAAAAGTACAAAATGCACAAATAAATAATAGAATACATAAACAATTGAAGAAAAAGAAATTGAAGAAGTCATAAATATATTGCTAAAGTAGAAAGTACAGAAAGAAAAACTCTGAGCCAGGTGTATTTAACTTAATTATATCAAATATTTAAAGTGCAATTAACAGCTATACTGCAATATCATAATAAAAAGATAAAAGACACCATAACTGTATAAGACAAATATGGTTCTGTCATGCAGACTTGGGAGAAAGATAACTAAAGTCAATTTCACTAATGAATAATAATGCAAAATTTTAAAATAAATTTGGTCACAAGTAGTCTACAGCAGTATTTCTAGAAAACATTATACTATAAGCAAATTAAATTCATGCCAAAGATTCAAAGAGGATTTGATATTATGAAAATAATTGGCATATTAAGTCATGTAAACAATAAAAATAACAACATATAACCTAGTCAATACAGAAAAAATTATTTAATTATGTAAAGTCCTTATTCATCTTAAAAAAATAAAAATAATCTTTAAAGGTTCATGTTTATTGTAAGCACCATGTAGTCACAACCAAAAGGTAGTTTAAAATGAAAAAAACAAAACAAAACAAAACAACCCTAGAATCTTTGTTAATATCAACTGGGTTAAAGTAAGGAAGTCTTTTGTATTATCCCTCCTTTGACTATAATTTGACAAAGTTCTTAAAATGTTAGCCACAATAATAAGATAAGAGAGGAAATTAAAGTTATAATCATAGGTAAAAGAGATAATACAATTATCATTATTTGCTGATGACACAATGATATACTTATCAGAGAATTAATGAATAAACAAAGTGGGATGATTAAATAGTTTCAGTAAAATTGTTATGTAAACCATTAATAAATCATCGTCAGCATTTCTGTATAATATGAACAAAAACCAGTCTGAGTAGGAGTGAGGAGAGTGAATCCAGAACATCCACTATACAAGGGGAAAATGATAAGAATAACCTCATTCAAAATGTTATAAAATACATTAAAAATCTGAGTTAACCTTCTGAAATACATATAATTGTCACATAGTAAATGCAACACACTCATTTGAGAAATAATGGTAGGAAAATCATTGGAGAAGAATTCAGTACTCCCGGTTGGGTACTGGCAATGTTATAAAAATAATGATGCTCCTCAATTTTGTTTTAGATTCAAAGCTATAAATATCAAATTATCATGTCAATATTTTATTGAACTAGACACAACAATATTATTATTCATTTGGAGGAAGAAAGATCTCAAGGGAATGATAATGAAGAAAGTATGCATAAAGACAAAGCAAAAACAGAGCTTTGTAAAACAGTAGGAACCAAAATTATCTAGTACCTGCTGAAAAAAAAATACAGAGAAAAAAAGAGCATTAGTAGAACAAACTAGAGAAGGAAAAAAAAACTTGAATAATCATAAAACAAGGGAAAGGAAATACTCTGAGAACTGCTGGGAAAATTCACAGAAATTGGATGCAGACCAAGAGTTCTTTACCTGAGAACATGGATTCTTAAGGGTAGATAGCTTTCAAGGGACTTGTGAACTTAAGAAAAAAAAGTAATAACTGTATTTCAATGTGATTGGTTCTCTTTGGCAATCCATTACCTTTTAAAATGTTATTCTGAGGAGTTCACAGCCTTCAGCAGACAACCAAATTGGTCTATAACACTAAAATCAAGAAGCCACCACCTTTTATGACAATAAAATTAAAATTTTTATGCAAGATCAAATTAAAGAATCACATCATTGAAAAAAAAAATACACAGAGTATGTAGGTCCTCAAATTCAACATTTCCAAAATAGAAGTTGACTTTCTTCCTCTCCCAAACCAACTTCTCTCCTGACTTCTCTTTCTGTCTAGGGCACTGTTATCTTTCAACTAACTTTGGTGTCATCCTCAGCTTCTCACTCTTACCCCACGTATCCAATTAGCTGCTAAATAATATAATTTTTAACACAGCTCTCCACAATCCAGCCAATATGTCTAGTTTTATTTCACATCACACCTCCATGCATAATCTATGATCTAGCCAAAATGGCCTTGTGACTCTTCTTCATACACAACTTTCTGTTTCCCATATCTATTCTCTGTTTGGGCTATCCTCCATGGTTGAAATGCTCCTCAGATCCTTCTCTTAGAATATCCAGTTGCCTTGAATATGATTTAAAAGCTACTTTAAAAAATCCTTCTGATCTCTCTGGCTGTTATTGCCTTCTCTCCAAAATTATAGTGTATCTGTTTTGAACACACATACACACACATTTCCTCTGTAGATGCATACTTCTTGAGGGTGTGCACTGTTTTACTCTTGTGTTTGTGTGTGTGTGTGTGTGTGTGTGTGTGTGTGTGTGTTTTAATGACTAGAGGTTTGAGCAGTTCTTTCCTCAATGTTAGATGCTTAATAAAAACTTGTGGATTGAGAGAAGGTACATTTCACAATTTTTGCCAGGAGGAGAATTCTTCAAACAGGTGACAGAGATCAGAGAAGACAAAACAGATAATTTCAGTTAAATACAATTCAAATGCTTTTGTATGGATAAAATCAATGAAGTTAGAATAAGAAAAGAAATTTTTATCAAGCAATGAAAATACCAGAGATTTAAATTTGCATTCAGTCTATATAAGAAGTGGCACAAACATGTGACTCTAAGGTGTTTTTTCACATAGATACATCATCAATGGATGTAGCTAATGATTTATTTTTATTTCAAACTATACATGAATATTTAGAAATATTTAACTAATAGACATAACTATACCTTGCAAATAGGGAAAGATAATAAAAAGTGGAAACAAGCAATGGTGGAGGAGTGTGGGAAGATAGGTATCTTAATACTGTGTTGGGACTATAAATTTGTCCAACCATTCTGCCTATTGATTTGGAGTCATGCAAAAAAAAAAAATAGCTGTTTATTCCTGTTGACCCATTTGTCACAGTATTGGGCACAGATCTCAAGAAGACAAAATATAGAACTGAAAGGTCTAAATGGATCAAGTGATTTCTGTTTGCTTGTTACATGGTTATCAATAGAGGGATGGTTGCTATGGTATATCAGTATAATAGAATACAATGAGCAGTAAAAATTATGACTGTGAGGAATTCAGGGAAATATGGAAAGATCTGTATGAACTGATGCAGAATGAGACAAACACAACCAAAAGAATAATACACAAAATGACTAAAACAGTGCAAAAATTAAGATAAGTATAGAAAGAAGATGAACTCTCAAGAGAAAAACCCCCCAAACCATTGGTGGTCCTGCAAAAGAGCAGCTGAAACACAGCTTCCTCTTAAAAGCAGAGAGGCAGTGGGCTCATAGGCAGACTGTTCCGTTCCCTGTCAGATGTGGCCATTCTTTCAAAATTTTATGATGATTTTACTTTGTTATAAAGGAGTATTTTATCTGGAGGGGAGAAGGGTCCCAG
The DNA here is from genome assembly GCA_011680675.1 of Gymnobelideus leadbeateri. Lineage (NCBI taxonomy): Eukaryota > Metazoa > Chordata > Mammalia > Diprotodontia > Petauridae > Gymnobelideus > Gymnobelideus leadbeateri. Next base: position 219,352 of record WOXC01005530.1, read on the forward strand.
AACTCATTCTGATGTGATGACAGAAGGCTTCTATAAAAACCCTTTTGTTTCTTAAAAGAGAAGGTAACAAGACATTATCCACTTAGACCTTTTAGTTTTTCAAACTTCAGAATGACATTTAGGACTAGGTCAAAAAAGGCAGACATGTCAAGGAGTTTACATTTTATTGTTTATAAACATATGTAAAATATATTTTTTTAGTGGGAGAGATATGTTGGGGGCTGTCATAAAGTCTTGTAGCCTCAACAGTCTCAAATACTAGGCAATAGCTAACATTATTATATAACACTTTGAGGTTTGTATACTGATTTACAAAGATCTCGTTTTTTCCTCACAACAACTCTGAGAGGTAGGTGATATTAATATCCCCATTTTACATATGAGAAAACGGAGGCAGATAAAGAGGTTCAATGCTGTGGTCATTCAGTATTTCAGGCTGGATTTGAACTCACCTCTTTCTTACTCTGGTTCAGTTCTCTACTCACCTAGCTTCCTAGAGCTCTTGAACCAATTGTTGAGGGGCTACATTGGTGGAGAGATTATACACATCAACAAAGTCTCAAACTGCTGGAGTTTTGAAGATGGCAATTTCTTGTTAACTTGGCTCCATTTTGAGCACATAATATATCATCTAGGTTTTTTCTTTCATGGATGTGTTTAGGTGGATGGAATTTCAGTACATCTTTAAAACTTCTCTCTTCAAAGTTCTGAATGCTTTCTTAATTGCTGAACTTGATGGCCTTTTGTCTTTGGGCAATTTTCTAGACTAAAGAATTCATAGGCATCATTACTAACTAGGTGGAGAATTCTCTCTTGGTTCTGGAGTGTGCAAATGAATATATTTGAGAAAGGACCAGCTTATGTCATGAGACAGAATCTCCAGAGGTCTTGTCTACAGAAAATGATGATAACATCCATTCTATGAATTTGTGCTTACACACATATATGTGTAAGTATATGTTTGTGCCTCTCTCATCCACTCACCCCTCCCTCTCTCTCTCTCTCTCTCTCTCTCTCTCTCTCTCTCTCTCTCTCTCTCTCTCTCTCTCTCTCTCCTATCTATTTATCTATCATCTATCTATCTATCTATCTATCTATCTATCTATCTATCTATCTATCTGTAGCACCTAGCACATTGGGATTAATAATGCTAGAAGAGATGAATGTAATTTTGATAGATTTTTCTATTCATTCCAATTGATAATGCAAAGGAGTCAGTGTTTTTTAAACTGGTTTTCCATTCGGAGACATCTTGAATTTATTTTCTTTATTTTTTCCTTTGAATGGCTGAACTTAGAATAATATGTTCAATTAGGGAAAGCTGTGCTTCCTCTTATTGTTTGTATTTATAAAAAATTATATTTATTTGAACAAGACCGTAAATGGAAGAAATTTACTTTATACTATTTTCATCTATGATAAAGACATTGGGAATTTTGTAATAAAGCCTTTCTTTTCACTCTTTTTTTCCTTTGATGACTGAGGGAGTATGGGTATGAAGAACTGTATATGCTTTCAGAAAAATCATTGTATCAGTTGGTTTTACTTAACTTCTTTTTTTGTTATGAGGATGTTATCCTTAGGAAAGAGACAGGGTAAAAAAAAGGTAATATCTAGAAATTATTTTGATGTAAAAATAATAGTACAGATATACTTTATTTAAAAAAAAGAAAAAATATTTTTACTTTCTTTACAAAAGAAAACCTTTATTTTTATTCCTATTTTTTGTGTTCGCATTGTCTTCCCTTCTGATTATCTCTCTTCCCCTCCTATACCTAATGAACCATCCCTTGTCACAAAAAAAGAAAGGAAAAAAAAGAGTTCAGCAAAACCAACCAAGAGCTCAACCATGTCTGATATTATATGCACACATATAATTGCCTACCTCTGCAGAGCAGGAAGGGGAGGTGTGGTTTTTCAGTTTTTCTCCATGGCCACATTTCTCCATTATAATTACAAAACTTGATGTATAATTGCTTCTTTGCTGTTCTTTCCATTTACATTGTTGTAGCCCTTGTATATATTTTTGTTTTCTGGTTCTGCTTTCAGAATTTCCTCCCATGATACAAACTGTGAGTTTGTGGTTTTAAGACACACATTTACCTTCTAAGAATGAATCTGAAACCATATTTTCTACTTTATCCCTTTTTATGTATCACTTCTAAAGCAACCTTTACTGACTGATGGATTAAAATGGTTTATTTTTTTTGTTCATTGTTGGCTAAATTTTTTTAATTGGTTTAGTGTGTGGTGTGATAGAAAAAAAGGACTTGAGTTTACATCCTGCCTGTGACATTTACTAGTTGTGTGATCACAGGCAATTCATTCAACTAATCTGTGCCTCAGTTTCCTCATCTGTAAAATGTGATTGATACTGTCAGCTATTTATTTTGCAGTCCTTTTAGTCACAGTAGAATATACATGTATGTGTATAGAGAGATCACACTTTGTGCACTTTAAATGAACACTTATTATACAAGTATTAGTCATTTGACAATTTAGATAAAGCAGAGAATATAATAAGAAAAAGTCAATTTATTCATTCAGACAACAGTTTTAATTTTAAAAAATATGTAGTTGTTTTACCAATTTTTAAATTTTATTTTAAAATCTTGATATTTATGTCTGAATTGACTGTTTTTGAATAGTCTCCTGGTAATCCTACATGGCTTTGAATAATGGAACATAATGATGTCAGAAGAATTATAATTATCAATAAATCAGAGGACAATAGAAAGCTTTATGAGAGTTATGAGCAGGTTATACAACGATTTTATTTTTATTTCTGTCTAAACTGTGATTTTTCTCAGTGTGGGAATCTCTCAGAATATTGATGGTCCTGGGGAGTTACCTGGGCCACCCAGATGTTAGATGATTTGTCTGGGATCACAGTGCCAGTATATATCAGTAGCTGAACTGGAACTTGTCTTCTGGACTATGTAATGCCATGCACAGAAGCTTTCCAGAAAAATGCTACTGTGAACAGCTTTTAAGGTTCTGATTACTCAGTATAGTGATCACTCTGTTCCATAACAAATCAAAGCAAAACATCCACAGGAAATCAAGGTAGAGCATTCACAATATTACAACTTATTACAGAAAATCACAATATAATCTCAAAATACAATAGTCCAAGGCATGGACTCATGGGGCAACTGTTAACTCAGTCACTTGTCAGTAACAATCATATAATAGTCACAATATAATATTCACAACTTAGTCTCAAAGTAAAATAGTCACTCTTAAGTTAACTCAGTCACTTATCAGTAACAGTGTTTCAAAGTATTCAAAGTATAATCAGTCACTTATTCATTGAAGTCTCACCAAGTATCATATACAAAACCTTCCACCCCTTATGTTACTAGTAAACTATAATTCCATAATTACTCAGTACCCAAGGAGAGGTCTTTTCTTCATCTTGACATGGGGCCTGTTCTCTGATTCCCTGGATCCCCTGGTCCCAGATTCTACCTGGATTCACCAGACTGTCACCCGGGTTCACTGGCAGACAGCTCCCAGTTCCTTGACCAGCTCTCTGGGCAGGTCCTGCTCTACCCTGAAGTTCACAGGGTCTGGTCTGTGTCAGATCTCTCACCATTTCAACTCCAGGGAATTCAAGGCTTAACCAAGCTACAAACAAAGTCTCAGTATCCCAGTCATACTTCAGTCACCTGTGCTCTTGGCTCCAGATTCCGGGATCCTGGATCCTGGCCTCCTGGCTCTGGGCTCCTGTTCAGAAGAAGCTCCACCAACACATGTTTTCGGGACTCAGTTTTCCATTCTTCTGTAGCTATTCTGCCACCAGATCTGGTCTCAAGGAAATTCTGACTGTGTCTCTGGGGTTTTTTCTTGTATACACACAGCTGGTTTCAGCCACCCCCTTCCTGTTACATCAGTAACAGGAGACAGGAGTCTTGATCAGTTACGAAGTGCTAAGTACCTGCTACTTTTGCCAACACAAAGGGATCTTCAAATTCAAAATTACATTACCATTACATAGGATTAACTCTATATTGAAAAGATACCTACTGTATTTGGTAACATGAACCCCTTTTGCAATTTGGGTAAGCTTATGGACACCTCAAAATATTTCTTCTTGTATCAAATAAAATACCTAGAGTTACAAAGGAAACCATTTATATTAAGGCACAGTTATTAAAATATATTTAAAAATTCATGGGATCCCAGGTGAAAAGCATCTTCTCCACCTACTACCTTGTTTCATCTCATGCACAGTGTAATCACGATCAAATATGTACTATGTAGTGAAAACAAAACATTGATGAAAATATGCAGGACCAGAAAAAATGAGTCTGCTGGCATGTAATGAGACTTAAAAATATTAGGCCATTCTGAGCATTACTTAGACCCATAGGCTTCTGAAGTAGGTGATACCACCCCTTGAAGGTTCTGGAATGATTCATGACTGTAGCTAGTAGCCTCGGGTACAATTGGGGGGTTTTGAATAAAGATAAGGGGGCAGTGGAAGCATAAGCAAAGAGGAGACAAAATTTGGAAAAAAACATTTCTACATGTTTCATCTGTTGTGGAACAGAGTTAAAGTCATAATGATTACGTTATTTTCCAAATAAACATGCAGAATTATCAATGATGAGTGGTCAAGTCCACCAACAGGTCTTAAAAAGCAAATATTGATAGGCAAGCATGTTGCACATTGTTGGGAAGTCCAGCAACATTTGAATCTAATGACTTGTTTACAATGTGATACTATACAGTTACGTAATGCAATATTGTGTCATCAAAATTTCTATGCAGGGAAAAAAACACAAATTTACAATAAATTGTTAAATATATATATATTTACAATAAATTGTTAAATATGTATATTTACAATAAATTGTTAAATATATCTATGTTTACAATAAATTGTTAAATATCTATGTTTACAATAAATTGTTAAATATCTATGTTTACAATAAATTGTTAAATATCTATGTTTACAATAAATTGTTAAATATGTATATATTTACAATAAATTGTTAAATATGTATATATTTACAATAAATTGTTATATATGTATATATTTACAATAAATTGTTAAATATATGTATATATTTACAATAAATTGTTAAATATATATATATATATAATACTTTTTGAAATAATGCAAAAAAAAAAACATTACAGGGTTAAAGAAAGTAGATTTCCCAGGGTCTGTTGAGTAGTTCCCTTCCCCCAAAAGGGAGTGATAGGTTAAATAAGTTTGGTAACCTCTAACCTATATACTTCCAAGACATTATAAAATAGGAGAAAGATCTCCAGTAGTTGTGGTAGATGCTCTATGGAAAGCATGTGGGAAAACATGATTGTCATTGTGTTTGCCTTTTGTTCTTGAAAAGGACCACAACATCACAGAGATGATGACATGACTTGCAATTGACTTGGATTTGAGTATGGAAGAGCTGTGCAAGATCACCAGCCTCACTTTCTCCTCTAGGGTCATCTGGGTTGAGTGTCCCAATATTATTCAGGATGAATGGAGATGGTCTAGGATACACTGAGAGGCCCTGGACCTTTTAGGCTAAGGCCTTTTCAGGTTCTCACTTTGAGTGAGGTAATGCCAGTTCAGTGAATAGGTCTCTTTAAGAAGTGAGTAAAGGGATGGTCCCTTTAATGAAAATTTAAACAACAAATAAATTTTAAAAATCAGTTTGAGAGGTGAAGATCCTAAGGATTGCTGGCCAAAAGAGAAATAGTTACTACACAGTCCTCCCTTACTCAAATCAAAGTCAAACTCAAGTCATGTCATCATCTCCCTGATGTCATTCATGGTCTTCGAGAACAAAGGACAAACAACCTGTGAGTAGTCTGAGCTGCCTGAATGGGGACACAACCAGTTGGGTAACTCACCTTGTCCTTTCCTTCTCCCTTCTCCTTCTTCCCTTCTCGCTCCTCCTCCTCTCTCTCCTCTCCAAAGGAAGGTAAATTTAATGGCCAAAACTGCCTAGTTCACTTGAGGTGCATTGGCTAGATTTCTTTCTCAAACATCAAACTTTAAACCCATTTCATTCTAGAGCTCATAGATTAGACAAAAGGTCCCTGCCCAAGTACCACTTACTGGGAAAACATGGATGTGGAGTATGTAGGGTGAGTTTTGGAAGGATTGGGCTTTGCATCAGTAGAACATGTATCCATCCATTTGAAATCATACCTCTTAGCAGGTATTGGAGCGTTAAACTGAAGTGGCTGAGGCTGAATGCAGAGATAGCCTATGTTATTATAAATTAAATGTTTGGAACAAGTAATCCTGGTGAAATTCTTGAGTCAGTCAATCAGACAGTTAATAAAATTTTCTGAAGGCTCACTGAGAAATTGGGAAAACACAATAGAGATGAGCCCAGGTGCCATATGTAAAGTGGTTTGAGAGCTTATAATCTTAATCCTGAATTTTTTAAATTATTAGTCAAAAAGGAGTATTCTATGACCTTCAGTGTATGATGCACAACCCCTATATCTGTACTTCTGTGTGTGACTCTCTCTTCCTCTTAAGGCCATTTGATTTGTTAGAAATAGACTGGAAAGGTGCGAAGGTACAGCTTGGTTCTGGATGATGTTTCCAGGATGTTGCCTTTTCTGATATTTATGTTGCTGTGTATTATAGTTCTAGAAAATGTAATTGATGTATGCATTTTATAAATTGGATAAAATAATAAATACTGCATCTTCGATTTCACAGATGACTGAAAACAATGATCTTAGATTTTGGCAAGCATATCTTTTATTGTCTGATTGAATGAGGGTGAAATTGTGTTTTAAACTCAAGAGACTAAGAAAATTTCACTGTTTGTTCATTTTTCCATCCATCATGTACAAGTACTAAATGTCTCTAGAAATCCAGGGGAAAATTTTAAGCTTCCTTCTAGTCTGAGCAGCTTTTTTTCCTGTTTTGGGTGCGGATTTTCTCACGGTATTACCCAGAAAGCTACTTTCAGAAAAAGAAGTAATCACCTGAATGCATTAGATCATTGAGGACAATATAAAGGAAATCTAGACATCTTTTTGCCCTTTGTCTCTTTCTTATTTGTAGACAATAAAATCACCACTTTCTCATTATTTTTCCATACCTTAAAAAATTGCTTGACAAAAAATGTAATCCTCATAAAAAAAGATATAATTGAAAAATAGAAAAAAAAATCTCAAATATAAAAAATAAATTCTAGTTTATTAAGAAATGTTGAAGAATAGCATATTCTTCCTATGTTAATTTCTGATGAATTAAATACATTTTCTGGTTATCTTAAATGAATTTTCTAGCATATGATGTATAAAGGGTGTCCCAAAAGCCTTAGGACAGTTTTAATCTATTACAATGTACAAGTGTACTAAGACTTTTGGGACAGCATGTATATATGTATACATATATGGTATATGGATTTTTATACATACATATAGGTGACGAGTTTTTATGTTATAGTACAGTAAAAGACACTTAACACTACAACTCTACTGAACAAAAAGCAGTTTTCTTTGGATGATTCAAAAGGCAGTTGTGAATATTACTTTAACTTGGCGTTATCATTGCAAATATTGATTATTGTTGTATAATCATATAGCTATAAAAGTTATGGGAGTTTATGGGGCAGCTAGGTGGCACAGTGAGTAGAGCGATGGCCCTGGAGTCAGAAGGACCTGAGTTCGGATCCGGCCTCAGACATTTAACACACACAAACAAACAAACAAAAAAAACCTAGCCATGTGACCTTGGGCAAGTTACTTAACCCCAATTGCCCTCTAAAAAAAAAAAGCTAAAAAAAAGAAAAAAAAAGAAAAAATTATGAGAGTTTGGCAACAAAAACTGTACTAGTTTTTCCAGCTAATAGCTTTTCCATCCATAGCTTCCTTTACCTTTCTTTTAGTGACCCACATTTGAATTTTGTCACCTGTTTTCTATGGGGGAGGGTCAGTCTATAGAAGAGCTAGTATTTTAGTGTATTTTGAGTGTGTAGTTATGTGGAACAATGGATAAAGTTCTGGACCTAAGTTCAGATCTGGCCTCAGACACTTACTAGATGTGTCACCCTGGGCAAGTCACCTAATCCCTGTTTGCTTCAGTTTCCCCATCTGTAAAATGATCTGGAGAGTGAAATGCCAAACCACTCCAGTGTCTTTGCTAAAAAAAAAAAAAAAAAAAAACAAAAACAAAATCCAAGAGGTGTCACAAAGAGTCAGACACACAAAGAGTCAGACTCAATAACTTTTGGGTATTGTTCCTCATATGAAGTGAGATGCCAGAATGTTTAAAGACTGGCCCTAAGTGATGTTATCCTTTTACTTGAGAATGCTTCTCTGTTTTTCCCTGCCCATTTTTTCCATAGCAAGCTTCAATAGTTATCACTCATTTTGTAAATATCACAGGGCTTTCATTCATCTCTTGAATTCTAGTAATTCTAATTCAGAAGATTTTTGTGCTGAAAAGACTCAGAGCCTGCTTGATTGCCTCGTTAATGTCCTTATTCCCTAGCAATCAATTTACTGTGATTGATATTTGTCATGTGACCCAGTAAGTTCCCTTCATTTGGGTTTCATTTGCATTTTCCCCCTCTTTATTTCATCTGCAATCAATTTGGCCCTGATCGCTATTTACTTCCTGACCTGTTGAGAGAGCACGTTTGCTTAATGGGACTAATTACCTGCCATGTGTCAATATGTGGCTTTTGTTCTATGGGCACATTTGATGTTGTTGTCTTTACTTGGCTTCATGTGGATAACTGCCTACTTAATCCATAAACACGTGATAAGGCCTCCCCAGCCATGCCATCTTAAGGTTCCCATGGTGCATGAGAAATATACATATTGACTTGAGGTATTTACTGCTTTATAGCAAGAACACCACAGTAACTAGTCAGAGGGAAAAAAAAAAATCCTGCGAGATAAAAAGTAGGAGAAGAAAAAACTGAGTTGGTAGAAACAGATAAAGTGCAGACACAGCCCAAGGCTATCTCAGCACTGAGAAGACATAACCTGAACTTCAAGTTTATCTCCTACCGTTGTGGATTTTTTTTTTCTTCCTAAAACTAGGTCACTAAAGACTGTTTCTGAAAGTAATTTCCATCTTTGGCAATAAACAAGACAATCTCTCCCAAATTTCTATGTTTGTGGTATGTGTCCCTAAGTTCATATTGTTTTGAGATGAAGAGGAAATGCTTGTCGTTAGAACACTGTACTTTTAATAGCTCTCAGAGGTGTTTGAGGAAATGTCTCCCTGTCTCTTCGATGAGATAAATGCTATGCTTATCCCATTGAACTGTCACATTTCATTGTAATACATGTTTAAACATGGAGACACCTCTTGACAATAACTAAGAAAGATGGAAACTCAGTTTTCTAAAAACAGCATTTATAATAAATATTTCTGAAGATTATTATTGCAGTTGAATAATAATAATAATAAAAGATGAACAGGTATTTTTAGTCTCTGCCTCCAATAGCCTAGGACACATGCTGTGGCCTGCACTTTGCAGCTCAGAAAATTCAACTTATAATAATAATAATAATTGACATTTATAGAGTACTCTAAAAATGTCAAAGCTTTTTACACTCGCTCATTTAAGCTCACAACTGTATACAATAATTATTGAAGTTGTTTTTGTCTCATTTTAGAACTATAAAATGGGACTGTAACTTACAGGTGAGGAGATTATGGCTCAGAGAAATTAAGGGACTTCCCTATGGTCACAAACTTTATAAATGACAGAGATAAGATTAAAGCTGAGGTCTTCTTGAATACAAAACCAGAACACTCTCTATGTTATTATACTGACTCGTCTTTGAGAATCTATGCATCTTTGTATATATTTGTGTGTCCTGGTGATTGGTTCTCTCACCATGGTACCTCCCATAGGCTGCCTGCAGTACTGATCTCCCCACAATCAGATACAGTCTGGTTGTGATTGAATGGTGAAAGTGTCATTTCATCAACTCTGAGATCTTTGTGTCTTTCCATGCAGAAATCTTATCAAGGACCCAGCTGTTATTGTTCTGAAATGAAAAATATTCATCCAGTAAGCCTTTCTTGGATTTTCATTGTATTACTACAGAGATTAGTTGAAGTGGAAAAGGAGATATGGCATCTTGCTTTTGAAAGTTTGCTCTTTGTGAGGTATTAGAAACATCATTGAAGTTTCATTGTCCTCGGTTTCTTCATCTGTAAAATGAGGCAGTTGGCCTAGATCGGGATGGGTGATCAGTGGCCTCAAGGCCACATGCAGCCCTTTAGGTCCTGGGCCATACTTGAGGACCTAGAGGGCCTCATTCGGCCTTGAGGCCACAGGTACCCCACCCCTGGACTAGATGGTCCCTGAAGTTCATTTCATCTCCTGTGATCTGTGATCCTCTACAGTCTCTGCTTTTATAAAATTTACAGTTTAGCTAACCTACTATTATAAGATAGAGGTTCAACATGAAGGCTAAAACTTACATATTCTGAGGGAATATGAAGTAAGGGAAGATCTGGAATTGGAGTGATAGTTAACAATTAATGGGAATTTTTCATGTACCAACTTTGTGTCAATTACTGTACCAGAACCACGGGATACAAAAAAACATAAAATGGAAGAGTCTCTGTCCTCAAGGAGCTTATTCATATCTCTGTCACCTTCTAATGTCCTTTTATTTCCCAGGGTTTTTCAGGAAAATTTTCCTAGATGGGGAAAATTAAATCTACATCTAATAGGAATTAATGGAAATGGATTGGGATAGAATAGAAATTCCCAACTTTGCATTTGCATACCCCAGGAAATCTTGTAAAGATGTATAACTATGTTTTCCTTTGGAAATAATAAATCTGTTTCTTGTGTGCATGTGTATGTTAAACTCTAGAATTTATTTCCTTAGAGGTTATAAGATGGTTGAACTGAAGGTCACATGGTATGGGAAATTAAGTAGGAGAGAAATTCCTGACATAAAGAAAAGACAGGAATGGAAGTGTGAAGAACCACCATAACTAAAGGATAAAACATGGGAATAAGTGAAACATTAACAAGAAAAATAAGAATGAGTCCTTATGGATGTTGGGAAGCTCTTTTAAAGAATAGCTGGAGATGAGGTTGGATGCATGTAAAGATGAAATGATTGACCACCAGCTTAAATATACATTTTCTCTTAAAGGCAATATAGAGATGCTAAAGATTTTTGTGGAAGAAAGTAATGTGTTAAGTTACCTTCACATTGTACTATAGGTTTACTTAAATGATCTCCTGCTTTTCCAAATATACCTCAAATCCCGTCTCTTCCATGAAGCCTTACCAAGTCACAGCAAACATTCTCTTTTCTGGATTCTCTTGCTACTTATGATCTCTAGCACTCATTCAGCAGTTAATCACATCTTGCTTTGTAATGTCTTTTCCATTGTAGAACTGAGCTGTTATTTATCTGTTGAATTATAATTAACTTTTTGCATGGTCTTCTTTGTTCTTCTAAGTAGACAGAAATGTTCTGGACAACATCGAGATGTGTTTCTTTGTTGTATGCTTAACCTACATCTGCCACACACTGTGAGGTTACCTTGTTAATCCTCCATAACTATTTGCTGATTGACAATTAAAATACATTAGAAGGAAATGATATTGATATCGATTTCCTGCATATAATGGAGTAAAGAGAGACTGGAGATGAATAGACCAGCTAGGAAGCTGGCATAGTAATCTAGGTTGCATTTGATGAGAAGATGGGCTGGGATTCTGAATGAAAGATGTTATCAGAGGAGCATAGATTTAGAACCAGGGAGGGTCCCAGAGGACATTTACTTATCTCTATCACTTTTAGAGGAAAAACCTGAGGCCTTAGAGAAGAGGTTCTCTGAGTCCACATCCTGAGTTCTTTCCATTCTTCCATATTATACAGTGGGAATGAGGGAGAAGCAATTGCCTATAATACCAAAGTTTTGACTGCAAAGGACTGGACAGTAGATGCCATGTCATTGACAACCATGGAAAGTCTGAACAGTGATGCTAATCTATATAGCCATATAGAGACCTCTAATTTCTGACTCTATCCCTAAATTTCTTCACCTATAAATCAACCCTTCATTTTGTAAAAGCAATTGATTCTCTACATACCATGCCATTTAGTTAACACCATATTGTTTTCCATGTGCTTTTCATGATGATATCGTGGACTAGTTTACATTTGAAAGCACACTGAAAATTAAGCTATAATACAAACATAAATCATTACTATTTTAAAAATAAATGGCAAGGATAGGAAGAACTTTGAGAATTTGTGAATTGTGATAACTCACTTTTATATAATAGTCTATGTATTATTTTCTGCACAATGACTGAGTGAGATAATACAGCTAGTGTGGTATCTTTAGACAGATGTGAAAATTGAGGCTTGGAGGTTTAGTGACTTACTCAGAGTGCCAGGGTTGATTCCAGGTGACTCCTGACCCCAGGAAAGCAGATTGACCCTTATAACATTATCCCTTTTAGAATCTGGTCTCTTCTTTGTGACCCAATGAGACTAGCCTCTTTTCACAAGACACTCCATTTCCTTGGTTCCATACATTTTCAATGGCTATCCTCCATGCCTGGCATTCTCTCCCTCCTTTTCTCTGCCTTTTGACTTCCCTAATTTCTTTCAATTCTCAACTAAAATCCCATATTCCACATAAAACTTTTTTCAGGCCTCCTATGTCTTAGTGCCTTCCCTCTGAGTTTATTGACAATTGGTCCTGTATACGCCTTATTTGTCCATGATGGTTTGTCTGTCTTTCCCAGTAGACTATGAGCTCCTTGAGAGTAAGGGCTGTTTTTGCTATTTTTTCCTATTTTTAGGACTTAGCATAGTTCTGGCACAGTGTAGGCATTAATTCTTCTTGACTTGACTCTACAGGGAAGGAGGAAGGGAATAAGCATTTATGTACTGTCTACATTATGCCAGGAATATTTCATAAATGTTTTATAATGAGACTAAATGTTTTATAAATATCGTTTAATTTGATCCTTACCACAACCCTGTGATGTATATGTTGCTGTTACTCTCGTTTTATAGATGAGGATACTGAGGCAAACACATTAAATGGCTTGCCCAGTGTCACACATCTAATAAATGCTGGAGATGGGATATGAATTTTGTTCTTCCTCATTCCAAGCCCAGTATGCTCTCTACTACATTTCATTCCCCTCTTTCCAAAGATAAGTAAGCTAGTCCATTCTAGGGAGATGTAACAGCAAATAAACACACTAGTGAATAATTTCTGTTTTTTCAATGGAATCATACTCCATAAAATTTTTTTGCAATTTTATATAGTAGAATTAAGTTTTACCTGTGAATTGGGCTTCCCACCCTTCCAATTCCTTTTAACACCTATCAATGAAAATAGCTGACCTATGGAACAGAAACCATGTTTTTCCTTATTTGTAATGAGTGCAGCCTGTCATAGTAGATAGAATATTGGGCCCAAAATTGAGACGATCTGCCTCTAACACTAGCCATGTGGGAAATAGTGTGATGTCACATAAAGAGTGCTAGACGGAGTCAAATATCAGGTTTGCTCCTTGCTACTTGTGTTACCTTGAGCAATTAATCTCTGGATGTGAGTTCTGTAAAATGAAGGGACTGGACTACATGGTCTTACTGTCCAGTGTCCCTTCCAGTGTCATATTTATGATTTATGCTTTTAAGTCACTTAACCTCTAGAGTGCTGGTAAATTCCAGATTCAGTATCTAGCAGTGAAAGGAGTTCTTCCCACTGAAAAAGTCATATATCCTTCTTATAGTCCTGCATTAATACTATAGCAATACTTAGCACTGATGATTGGTTCTTCAACGGATAAATTTTCCTAAACTAATTTGGAAAGCCAAGTGTAGATTGATCTCAACATGTACCATGGTAGAACACAAAGGTCACTATGGCACCATTTTGTCCAAATAAATCCCTCTTCATGAATCTTCAGACATCTTTCACCTTCACACTTAACCCATCATTTTGTTAAGGCTCTTGATTTTGAATCATTAAAGTCTATGAACTGAAAAGTTTCTAATTTCCTAAGTATTAAGCTATTAGAATATTGATATATTGAATCATATTGGCAACTAACTATGTCAAGGAAAAATTAGATTCATAAATTTCTCATTAATTTCATTCAAGCACAAGAAATGCATTGGCCCTCTCCTTCAAGGTTTCCATGAAGTTGCAGTAGTAACCTCAGAGGGTATTATAGAAAAAATGGTCTGGTTACAGAAAAATTACACAGTTTTTTTTGTATAAGAGAGAAGCATAACAATTTAGAGCATTTTAGAATGACTGCTGCAATTTTCAATATGCATATGGTTTATTTACCATTTTGCTTCTTATTTTCTTTGTATAACAGTTTTAACTCTTCCTTTGATAACTTGGTAGATCATTGACAATAGTGACATTTGACCAAAAAAAAATGCACAGTAAAACCTAGGTAGTGGACTTGAATGAGTTAGATGTTTTGAGAGCAAGGTTTCAGATGAGTAACATAGTTTTTGTTGTTTTGGGAATCATTTTATAATTATATGTTATAATAATTTTACAATTTTAATCTTACCATGCTATTTTAATGAAGTTTGTTTTTCATAAAAAATACATGATGCTTTCCACAAAGACAATTCACTTATATGTGAATAGGTACAAGATACAATAACTATATAGAAAATAATATAACTCTAGGATATAAAAAGTGGAATGATCCCTGATCATCATATATTTTGTTGGGGACTAAAATTATTTCAGTGGTGGGTATAGTACACTATATGTAGGGTTTTTTTTTCTTTTGGTTAGTTTTTGAGACCAGATCTTGTTATCTGATTCAGGCTGAAAGTATACTGACCACTCAGGCATTGATCCCAACTGCTGATCAGCAGGGCAGCTTTCAGCTGCCTGGTCTAATTTGCTCCTTCTTAGGTGGACTATTAACCCTTTCCATTCTCAGAAGCTCACCATTTACCAGACTTAGTGCAGACCTATGATCATCTTTAACCCATCTAAACCCCAAAATTCCTGAGCTCAAGTAATCTACTAGCCTCAGTCTCTCCCAGGAGCAAGGATTACAGATTGGTGCCACTATACCTAGGCATAGGCTGTATTTCAGTGGACAGGGTGTCTATAAAGTCTGCACAGAAAGCAAATCTCATTAACTATGCATATTTTCAAGAAATGAAATGAATGAAATTTTCAACAACATTTTATTTAATTAGCATAAATGAGATTTCATAGAAAGACATAGGAAATCTCAGAAATTAATTAAATTAATTTCATTAATATAGAAAATAATCCCCAATATCTAATGAAAGCTTTTAAATTTATACTAATTAAATAAAATATTGTTGAAAATTTCATTCATTTCATTTCTTGAAAATATGCATAGTTAATGAGATTTTCTATGTGTCTGGACTTTAGGGACAGCCTGTAGAACCAGATTGTTAAAAGATTTGACTTGGCAAATGGGTCAGTTATTGTCAGTTAAAAGGAAGAGTCAAGACATATGTCTCTCTAACATATAACTATTGATTTTTTAAATATATCAGATGAAGCTTGGTGGTGCAGTGTATAGAGTCCTGGGCTTGGAATCAAGGAAACCTGAGTTCAAATCTACCTTCAGACATTTACTAGTTGTATGACCCTGGGCAAATCACTTAGCCTCTGTTTAATTTGGTATCTTCATCTGTAAAATGGGAAATAAAATGGGGACAATGCTAGCACCTATTTCCCAGGGTTGTTATGAGGACCTAAAGAGATAACATTTGTAGCACACAGTATATGCTATATAAAGGTTAGCCAATGTCTATTATTATTATATTATCAGGAAGCCGGGACCGATAAATCAAGGTCTACTGTCTGTCCACATGATATAAAAAACCAGAATGAAAGAGCTAAAACCTGTTGACTTTTAACTATGCACCATTGTTTGATTGTCTCACCAATTTTGTACTTGTGCAGTTGATGTGTTTAATCTCATTTGTAGGACTTGAATATATCCCTGTTAAATATATCTTAATTGCTTTGGCCTATCATGTAGTTCTGTTAAGATTTACAGGGGCGGCTAGGTGGCGCAGTGAATAGAGCGCCGGCCCTGGAATCAGAAGGACCTGAGTTCGGAGCCGGCCTCCGACACTTAATCCATACAAACAAAAACCTAGCCGTGTAACCTTGGGCAAGTTACTTAACCCCAATTGCCCTAAAGGGGCGGATAGGTGGCGCAGTGAGTAAGAGCGCCGGCCTCGGAGTTGGGATGACCCGAGATCAGATCCGGCCTCAGAAAATGAGCACCCACGCATAAATAAAATGACTAGCCGTGTAACCTTGAGCAAGTTACTTAACCCCAATTGCTTTAAAAAAAAAAAAAAAAAAAAAAAAAGATTTACAAGAAGTCCATCCTATTATTCAATACATTATCTATCCCTTTCCTCTTTTTTGAGATTTGCAAACTTGACAACTGTGTTTAATGTCTTCACAGGCTATTAATTTAACATGTTGAAAAGATCAGAACCAAGGACAGAGAACCTTGGGGAATCCATTCAGATACCTTTCTTTAAGTTGATATCTCAGTAGTGACTTGGTCATTGGATCAGTTCTAAATTCACTTAACTGTTCTCTCCTTCATGGGAAGGGCTGGTATCTGGAGAGACAATATTCTGAAATAGCTCAAAGGGGCAAATCTAGTACAAGAAATGTGATGAGGTGGCATATTTGATTCACGTTAATAGTAATAGCCACCATTCATATGACTAAGATTTGGAGAGCACTTTAGATATGTTATTTCATTTGATCCCCCTTCAACAATAGGAGAAAATTATTATTTCATCCATTGTATTATCCCCTTTTAACAGGTAAGGAAACTGTGTTGTGAGAGGTTAAGTATTTTCATCAGGACCACACAACTGGTAAGTATTGGGCACAGAATTCAAACTCAGATTTTCCTGACTCTATGCTATCTTAAAGAAACATAATATAACAGCTAGAACAGTCTATTCATGAGCTTTCTGTTCCTGGAAATATTCAAGTAGAGCCTGAATGTTTACCCTTCAGTGACAATAGCACCACACTCCTACCCCACCTCCCCCCACCTTTGGTACTTTTGCTCAATTTCTTTATATAATTATTGGTTAGTGGATACTAGTCACATTTAATTTTTGTTGACATTTGCATGATTTGCAATGAATAAGTCAAAGAAGTAAGCTGTATGCTCAATTAACCCTTAGTAGAATTATTTGTCCTGAAAGAATCCCAAAGGGAACTCAGTGTAACTCATATCCAATTCATTTTGGCATTGATATAATTAGGTACATTTGCCAATTCTCCTAAACTTCTATCTAACTTTCAAAAGGAAGCCACAATCCAAATAGTCTGCATCAGCAGCAATTTTCCTGTTCTTTTCTAGAAGTAAGAAAATGATTTGGGAAGGAAGGGAGGTAAATTAGTTATTTTTAAATTTCATGGATTTGGACATTCAAACAGTTGGAAAAATGAGATTTAGATTTAGCCTGGAAACTTTTTTCAGATAGTACTTACAATATATCATTGTTTGGCAGTATGCATTATATCACTGTGAAGGTGTCTCTGTAATTAAGAACAGCTAATCATTTTGTATTTTGGGGCTATCAGTGCTGGTACCTGAAACCTGAGTGCTCAGGATGTATATTGTCAAGCATGGAGGGAGTACTATTTTTAAAAAGCCTCTTTTTAAAGATGTGTGAAATGAACTTAGACAAAAGCTTTGGACAGAAATTCTAACTTCACATCCAGCCGGCAAATAATGAGCACACATTAAGACCAAATTACATATGTCTGAATTTAATGGCTGAGGTAGCCTAGGCTTTTACAAAATAGAAGGAACTATAATGGAAGAAAATTGTCCCATGTATCCAGTAGACAGCACTATGGATTTATTGAAAAGTAATTAAATTTCAAAACTTGATTTTTGGACAGTTCTGCTTTGCATGTTTTGTCACATGAAAAAATTATATCCTTAAATATAGGCTGGGAGGAAACATTTTTCCCAATAGTAGCACTTAGTAATGACATATTAGAAAACTCATAGAGTGGAATGTTGGAGGTGACCAGGGAGAGGAGAAAGATTTGTGGGTATTTATTTACTCAAGAGCAGGACAGGAACAGCAGTATGGTAGACTGAATATTGTCTTTGGATTTTGAGGAGCTGAGTTCAGATCTCATCTCTGTCTCTTAACTACCTGTTCAGTTATGTGTAAACTGCATAACAATCTGACCTGAAGCCTCGATGCCCTGATCTGTCATTTGAAGGGTTTAAATTAGATGATCTCCAAGGTCTCTTCCAGCTCAAAAGCTATGACCCAAAAACCCTAGGACTTGTTTCCTTAACATTATAATTAATTTTTATGAACTAATTTAGTTATTTTATGAAGCCTGAAATCTTATCAGACACAAATACATATGATAGAGAAGGGGGGATAGTGGGATAGCTATTTTTACCAGCAGTACTGGAGCCAAAGCACCAAATATTGCTAGCTGCACATGCCCTGTGACAGGGCAACAGTGGTTAATACAGATAAGAGAAATAACAACTTTGTGAAGTTACCTTGTGTTTCAGTTCTATAAAGGCACTTATGTATTACTGTGTACTAAAGCATTTCTGTTTGTAGCTTACTTTCTTATAGACTGTAAGTCCTGAAGGGCAATGGCCATGTCTTATGGAATCTGAGCTTGGTAGTTCTTTCAACAAGTAAGATATTTTTCTGTATGCAGTGTTCAGTTAATGTCAGTTAACTGATGGAACAAATGAATCAAAATAGTCTAACTTGTTAGGAGCTTTTAGAATATGTTTTTGAGATTTCAAGTTGAAATTCAAGGCTTTCCAGAGTATTGACAAAAAGTTTATATGAGCCTCAAGAACTGTTTTAAAACAAACAGAAAAACCAAAACCAAACAAAAATCTATTCATTGGTAAAATATATGATTTACTCAGGCTCCAAATAGTTTCTTGGGCTTGCCATGGCATCGAGCTGACATTGAATATGGATGGACCCTCAACAGTAGATGTAACAGTAAAGTCTTAAGCCATTTGAATTGTCCTAAAGATGGTATCAAGATATGGGTTACTGAGATGTAGACAGTTTAGCTTTCTTTGTAAATTTCAGTAATTTAACCACAAACATCAAGGGCAATGTAGTGAGTTGAAAATCAGGAATCAATCCCTGCTTTGCTACTTATTTCTGTATCATCATGGACAAGTCACAACCCCTTCCTGTGTCTCAGTTTCCTCAACTGTAAAACAGTGGTCTTGTACTGGATGATTTTAAAGCCCCATTCCACTCTAAAAGCTACAGTGCTATAATGGTAAGCACGAAAGTAGTCCACACCTTGTTTCAGCTATTAAATTAACACCTTATTTCAGTTCAAGTTTCTTTTGAGCCTTGTATCAAGTCTGTTAAGAAACAAACCATGAGCCGGGGCGGCTAGGTGGCTCAGTGAATAGAGCGCCGGCCCTGGAGTCAGAAGGACCTGAGTTCGGAGCCGGCCTCCGACACTTAATCCACACAAACAAAAACCTAGCCGTGTAACCTTGGGCAAGTTACTTAACCCCAATTGCCCTAAAGGGGCAGCTAGGTGGCGCAGTGAGTAAGAGCGCCGGCCTCGGAGTTGGGATGACCCGAGATCAGATCCGGCCTCAGAAAATGAGCACCCACGCATAAATAATGACTAGCCATGCAACCTTGAGCAAGTTACTTAACCCCAATTGCTTATAAAAAAAAAGAAACAAACCATGTGAACCCCACAACTTGTGAACCCTAGAACTCATGAACTCCTGCAACAGGAAGGAGAGGAGCTAATGACCATATATAAGGAGAATTTCCAGGCTAGAGATAGCAGAACTGAGAAGAGGACTCTTGTGGTAGCAGAATCAAGAAGGAGAAAACTTGTGGAATCCCAACACTCTGTCTGCTCTGTCTGTGTTGATATTTGTGATACTTTTTTACAGTAGCCCTGGAACCTTACTGTAAGCCCTGAAAGAGGATTTTCTGGTTGTATGTTTACAGAAGTCTTGGAGGAGTGTTTTGGAAGTACTGTGACTTGACTGATGATTTGTGCTGACCTCTTGGACCTTGTTTGTGGGTCTGTGTTGATGATTTTGGTTGATTTATCAGACCTTGTTGGTGGGTCTGAGTTGATTTCACAGGCAGATAATGAATTGTTGATGGTGCTGGCAATGTGCATGAATATTATTGTGGCTCTGTCAAGCTTTGTCTTCCCAAAAACAAGAACTGTGAAGGACTTGAGGTGGACTGGGCACTGTGAACTTCAATATGGAATGGAAACTGGACAAAGAACTGGACAAGGATCTGTATAAGGAACTGGGAACTGCCTGCCTTTGAACCCAGGTGACAATTGGAGCTGGGACCATGGAAGAAGAACCATGGAAGCTGAGAGCCAGCCTCAAGTCAAGCTGAAAGAAGACTTTACTTAGACACTGTGTACTGACTGAGAAGATTATGGTTTCCTGTAACCTAGGGGTGGGGAACTTTGACTTTTGTACTTTGTGATTGAATTAACTATTTTATGTTTGACTAAATGAACATATTTTGTTTAAAATTATGTGACCACTTTGGTGAAAACTATGTGGCCATTTTAGTGATGAGTAGTGACACAGTGCATTCTGTGTTTTGATTTTCTGTGATAAGTTGTAACATTCTGAATGCTGTCCCTTGATTTTCTATTAATGTTTTGCTCTGATTTGTTATTGAATAAATAGAGAGCTCACTATGCTATGTAATCAGAACCTTGAAAGCTGTTCACAGCAGCAGTTCTCTGGAAAGCTGCTTATGTGTGGCTGTACAAGTGCCAAGCTTTGTGAATGGTGATAATGAGAAAGGTAACAGAACAGCTGCTAGATCCAAGGCTACTTGGTGATCATATTTATTCCATTTGTTTAATACTGTGCAACTGCTTAAGAAAATCCAGACTCAGAGAAGCAAAAGAAGGAAAAGTGTGTGATTGGCAATAATGGCATGGGCTTGGTATTATTGCTTAAGATATTGCTTAGATATCATGTGCTATTTTTCAGGGGCTAGACTTCCCTATGGAAGTTTTCCTAATGCTAGGTCCATACAACTCAGATTTTGAAGGATTTACCTTATTTTTTCTGACCTCAGGCTTGCCATGCCACCTTCTGTACCTCTCTATATTATATAAGTTGGGCTCCAACTTCTACCCCTATCAGAAGGACCATGGTGTATTATTGGGGAGCATTGATCCCCTTATCATCCATTCTCTGAGAATAATCACAGAATCAATACTCCAATTAATGGAAAGGGGATCTTAATCACCCTGCACAACATTCAACATTTCCTTTGACTTCTCTACAGAGAAAGTTCTACTCTAGTTGTTCTCCTTTATGGTTGGAACATGAGCTCCTTGAGGGCAAGGATTATCTTCCTTGCTTATTTTTTTTAAAGCAATTGGGGTTAAGTAACTTGCTCAAGGTTACACGGCTAGTCATTATTTATGTGTGGGTGCTCATTTTCTGAGGCCGGATCTGATCTCGGGTCATCCCAACTCCGAGGCCGGTGCTCTTACTCACTGCCACCTAGCCACCCCTTTAGGGCAATTGGGTTAAGTAACTTGCCCAAGGTTACACGGCTAGGTTTTTGTTTGTGTGGATTAAGTGTCGGAGGCCGGCTCCGAACTCAGGTCCTTCTGACTCCAGGGCCGGCGCTCTATTCACTGAGCCACCTAGCCGCCCCCCTTGCTTATTTTTTATCTGTCTCTTAGAACATTGCTTAGGATATAGTAGACACAGAATTTTTTCCTCTTATTTTGATCACGTTTTCTGAACGGGTGGTGATTATTTTTTCCACAATCATTATAAAATCATGCAACAAAAATGGCAATCTCTGAATTATCCAACATATAATGGATCAGTGGACAAATCTTTAAAAAAATATACGTTTGAGTACAATATATAGAACCAGTATTCAATGGAATATTATACATACTTATGTTGACTTAACATATGTAAAATGCTCTGTATACATAAAAGTGCTATATAAAAGTTATTATTTGAACTAAAATAACACATTGTGTTGCTAGGGGCATTTTACTCATAAAATTCAGTTAAACCAATTCAATTTGATAAACACTTATTAATTGGTAGATATGGTAAATATACTGAATCTGGGTGTACTCAGAGAAATCTAGGTAAAAAATTTTAAAATAATGAACTCTTTGTCCATAGTATGAGTCTAATCGTGTGCTTGCTGGAAATGCTGTTTTTAGAAACATTTGGGTGGTGTTCATCCTCTCTATTGGAGAAATCAATGAAAAGAGAGCGGCAGTGTAGTTCAAAGCATACTAGCTCTGGACCAGGGTTCCTTAATCCCTAGACTCCTTTGGTCATCTCATGAAGTCTATGGATCCCTTTCTTGAATTATATTTTAAATGTGTCGATTACAGAATGTAATATTATAAAAGAATACAATCTTATTGAAATAATTACAGTTTTTTTTTTCATGTTCACACATTCCAGGCTAAGAACCTCTATTCTAGAGTGAAAGTAACTGGGTTAAAATTCTAGATCTGATGCTTGTTGCTTAGATAAGTCATTTAACTTCTAAACCTCCATTCCCTCAAGTATAAAATGAGGGGGTTGGTGATGATATCTGAGGACCATTCCAGCTCTAAATCTAATCCTCTGATAGTCTCATGAGTAGTATTTACCCTAGAAACTAATAAAGGTGGTGGCAAAGCTAATGAAGCTATAAAGTGGAGCCTAGTGAGTAATATTCTACCACCATCAAGGACTGACCGTTTTTGTAGGACACATTATTATATTTATGTCAGAACATTACTGCTCTTAAAGCGTAATCTGTCCTGTGTAGTGTGGCTTTCCAAAAAGGAGTCCAAGATTATTTTGCATTGGCAGCAGGCTTGCATCTTACCTTTCTAATCCATTTAACAACTATTATAGTGGAAAGAGTATTGGCTCGGGGCTCAGAGGATGTAGGTCCTCCTGCTTTTAATTATTAGTATCATATAGTATTATTTGTATGAGCACAGGCAAGTTGTGTGACCTCCCTGGACCTCAGTTTTCTCATCTGTAAAGTGAGAGGGTTGGCTCAGATGTCCTAAGAGGGCCTTGACTGCTCCAAATCCATGATCTGGCACCATCTCACTTTGTGAGAATAAGTGAGTGAATTATTGGAAATCACATATAAGTTCTCACAGTGCACAAAGCATTGATCAGAAAACAGGAAAAGTGATAAGTAGCTCGTTGTTATACATAATCTTGGTGAAATTGCTCCTGGACCTCATTTCACTTTTAAAAAAAATTATCTTTGTAGATAAAAATGTGAACGAGTTGGAGGGCATCCAGAAACAGTAAAGACTAGAACAGCTCAAAATATATAGCTATACAAAGTAATGACTAAGAGAGCACTGGAAATTATTCTTATTATTTGAAAGAGAAAGCACCAATTAGGGAAAGGAATTATTAACCTGAAATTTATCCAGAAATAATTTCTATTATTTCTTCTGAAAGTTATGAAGAGGGAGATGAGGGCAGTGTTATTTGTAAAACTTTCTTGACAATGAAACTTCACTATTAAAAGAACAAGAACTTCTGGAAAGATAACATAATTTCTCTTCATTTAAGACACTCAGTTGGATAAACTGCCCAAAGTCTTCCTTTGGCTTCATAGGAAGAACCAGATAAGCAATTGGAGCTTCTGGGTTTTTTTTTAAGTTTCAGTGTTCTATAAATATTTTCAGAGATAGAAACATAAAAAAATAGTCTAACAATTTGAACAGAAAGGAAAATGACAGAATACAAAAATAATAGAATTATCTTGGCATCTCAAAGTTGGAAAGGACCTTTGAGGTCACCTAGTTCAGCCTCTGAGAATTGCTTTTCTTTTGGTAAGATCTAGATTTGAAAAAAAAAAAACATTTTTGTCTTGACATTTTTGTTCAGTTGCAATACGATTAGGTGCTTTTGGATTTCTCATGCTGTGAAGTCAGAATTCAGTTTCTCTGCTGATCCACTCGTGTGATGGCTGTTGTACTAAATTTGACAGTGTCTCTATTGTGTTGTCTGCTACTGAACTGAGTTAAGAAATAAGGGTATCTTTTTTCCTCTGGGGTTTTATACTGGAATTCTGAGCGTGCATCTAAAAATGGTTATCTCAGAACAATGTTAATGAAATAATTAAGTAATTAAAATAAAGTTCAAACTTAAAAAAATTCTCAGCCTAAGAATGTATAAGCAGATAGCAATGACAGCTTTATATAGAACCGGGTACTTGAGATGGTTGTGATAGTAATGATGATAATTACTACTAATATTTATAAAGAAGCTACTATGTGCTAGGCATTGTGTTTAGTGTTTCATAATTATTATCTCATTTGATCTATTGTGATTAAATAACATTTCAAGAGATAGTATTGGAGGAATGATGAGAGGAAGACTGGCCATTTAATCCAAGGATGAACATTTCAGTCCTCTTTGTGACAAGGACTGCCTACGTGGTCTGACCTTGTGCCCAAGATGTACAGCCTCTCTGTCTCTCTGTCTTCCTGATAAAGAAGAATAAATTAAGTAGAAGTTGTTGCCTAAGCTGATATCGAAATCACAGCACTGGACAAAAGTAATAAAATTATTATCATCCAATGTCCATTGATTTTCGTGTTTTCATAGAGTTCATTTCTCACATACTTGGATTTGGTACAGTAAGGACAAGGTTTGTGAGTTGCCTATAATTTTAAGAGAGAAACAAAGCAGAAATACAGTTAGGATAGAGGAAGCTAAATAGTGTTTAGTAGAGCTGATTACACTGTGTGTGCACCCACATTTGTTGAGTGTGTGAGTGTGTGTGTGTGTGTGTTTACACAAAGCAATCATACAGACGATGACCTTAAAGTTGATAGTATATTCAGTTTCATTAAATTTAACACAATTCAGTAACCATTTATCAAGTATTTACTGTATGCAATGTGCTGGAGATGTCAATATAACATGGTCTGTGTCTACCCTGATGGATCTTGTGGTCTCTTGGGGGTAGGAGAGATAGATTTGGCATAAATTTTAGGTAACTATATAATGAGAGGTATGACGACTGAAGGAGACAGCCAGAATATTTTTTCTTTGACCATGGAAGAATATAGTTTCTTTTTTTTTTTTTTTTAAAACAAATACTTTATTAACTTCTGTTTTACATCATTCATTTTTGCCAGATTTTGAGTTACAATCATTTTCCCCCCATTATTCCCCTACCCACCCTCCCTGAATAGCAGTCCCACAAGATATCGCTTCCTCCAATCTGCTCTCTCCCATACCTTCTCCCATACCCCCATCGACTTTTCCATTAGAGGAAGATGAATCTTTGTGTCCCAATGCCTGCACATCTTATCTCCCAATTATAGGCAAAAGAGTATTAATAATAGTATTTATATATATATTTGAAACATTTAATGTTATGACCTTGAATTTCAGATCCATTTCCTTCCTCCCTTGTCACCCATTCCTTCTTGGGATATAAGTAATTCAGTATATGTTGTACATGTCTAGCTATGCAATACATTATCATAGTAGATATATTGTACAAGGCTGCTTATAATTCCCTCCCACTCATCCCACCCCCCACCTGGTCCATTCCCTACATGATCCTGTCCCTCTTCTATAGTGGGTACGTCCAACCTCCCCTCACCCCAAGGATGCCCTCCCATCCATCATCCCTCCTCTCATCCCCCTTCCGCCTATCCTGCTGCAGGTTGAGATATCCCATTTAGTATGTATGTCATTTTCTCCCTGAACCAAATTCAATGTGAATGTGGTTTTGCCTTTTTAGCCTTCCTTATTCTCCCCCTCCTTTGCACCCACTTCCCCTACATGAGATAGTTTACCCTACCATGTCTCTCCCCATCTCCTCTTGCCACTTTCCTCTCTCACCTCATAATTTCATCCCTTGAGTACTCTCCCTTCCCAACAAAATCAACCTATGCCCTCTATCCATATATAACTGTAACCATATACACACACATTCACATATGTATTCATATGACCACACCCCCTCTTCCATTATTTTCATAGTGAGAAAGATATCATCAGTCACAGATATTGCTTTTCCATATAGGAATGTAAATAGTTCAACTTTGATAAGTTCCTTTTGATTTCTTTTCCCTGATTACCTTCTCAGGCATCTCTTGCTTCTTGTGTCTGGATGTCAAATTTTCTATTCAATTCTGGTTTTTTCCTCAAGAATGCTTGAAAGTCCTCTATTCCACTGAATGACCATATTTTCCCCTGAAACAAAATACTCAGTTTTGCTGGGTAGGTGACCCTTGGGTTCATTCCTAGTTCTTTTGCCCTCTGGAATATCATATTCCATGCCCTTCTATCCCTCAGTGTAGAAGCTGCCAGGTCCTGGGCTATTCTGATTGTGTTTCCACAATATTGAAATTGTTTCTTCCTGGCCGTAGTTGTAGTATTTTCTCCTTGATCTGGGGATTCTGGAACCTGGCTATAATATTTCTGGGAGTTTTCTTTTTGGGATCTTTTTCAGGAGGTGATCGGTGGATTCTTTCAACCTCTATTTTGCCCTCTGGATCTAAAACATCAGGGCAGTTTTCCTTGAGAATTTTTGAAGGGTGATTTCTAGGTTCTTTCTTTGATCATGGCTTTCAGGTAGTCCAATAATTTTCAAATTGTCTCTCCTGGATCTATTTTCCAGGTCAGTGGTTTTTCCCATGAGATATTTCACATTACCTTCTAATCTTTCATTTGTTTGGATCTGCTTAACAGCATCTTGATTTCTCATAAAGTCATTAGCTTCCATTTGCTCCAGTCTAACTCTGAAGGAATGAATCTCCTCAGTGAACTTTTGAGATTCTTTTCCATCTGGCAAATTCAACTTTTTAAGGCATTCTTCTCCTCATTGCCCTTTTGGGACTCCTTTGCCATTTGAGTTAGTCTATTTTTTAAGGTGTTGTTTTCCTCAGTCAGGCTGTTGACCCTCATTTCATACTTTGCCTGCATCCTTCTCATTTCTCTTTCTAATTTTTCCTCCACTTCTCTTATTTGATTTTTAAAGTCCTTCTTAAGGTCCTCTATGGCCTGCAACCCACTCATGTTTTCCCCTGGGGCTTTTGGAGCAGGACTTCTGACCTCACAGTCCTTTCCCGCCCTATGCCCCCAAAATAGGAGTCTAGGGTTGCATTTTTCTGTTTCCTTTGCCTTGGCATGTTGCAACTTAATTGCTTGACTTTTGGGCTTGTTGCCACACTATGGCTTTAAGGCCAGATAGAGGAATTTTCGTCCCGAACGTGTGGGGGGCAACTTCCGTTTCTGGCAAGCTGTAAACCCACCCACAACTTCCACCCTAGATCACAATCCAGATCCAGGGAGGTTAAAGCAAGAGCGATTACCCCCCCAAGACTGATCGCTGGATCTCCCCACGATTTGTAGGCTGGGAGTCGGAAATGCCTCTGAAAACTACAAAATGGCGTGTCTCCTCAGTGGCTTCTAGCCCCCAGGGGAGGGAGCTGACGCATTCCCCAAATACAGGTCCTAAAGTCCATAGGACACTAACCTCTTACTTTGTCCTAGGCATGTCTATGTTGATAATTCTGGAGTCGCCACAGCTCCTGGTGTTCTGGGGTTCCTCCAGCTGGCTGCTGGCCCTGCCGCCCTGGGGCTAAAACCTCGGCTCACGTGGACCTGGGCTCGGCTCGGCTCCTGCGCTCTGCGCGCTGCGGTGCGGCTCCCAGACCACTGGGCTGGTCCTTCCTGCAGGGTGCTGGGCTGTCCTCAGCGGGAGGTTAGCTTCTCTGTGTCGTTCTGTGGGTGCTGGGTCTCCAGAAGATTTTCAGAGTCCTTTTTTACATAGTTTGTGGAGAATCTGGGGGCAGAGAGGCTTGGACGAGCAGTTTCTATTCCGCCATCTTGGCTCCGCCCCCCTAGTTTCTTTTTTTTAAAGCAATTGCGGTTAAGTTACTTGCTCAAGGTAACACAGCTAGTCATTATTTTATGTGTGGGTGCTCATTTTCTGAGGCCGGTTTTGATCTCGGGTCATCCCAACGCCGAGGCCAGTGCTCTTACTCACTGTGCCACCTAGCCGCCCCTAGAATAGTTTCTTATAAAGAGATTTAACAGTGTAATTAATTTGTAGGAAGACCTTAAGTCAATTTGTGTTATTCTCTGTCTTTCTCTCCCCATCTTATTTAATTTTACATATATAATATACATATACATACATATATAAATAGATAGATATAACACACACACACACACACACACACACACACACGTATGTCTTCCTATAGAGTACTGATTATGAAGACAGGAAGACCTGAATCCAAATCCCATCTCAGGCCCTTACAATCTATGTGACTCTATACCTTTCCTCACCCTCAGTTACCTCATCTGTAAAATGAAAGATTTGTACCAGGTGACATTGTGAGGTACCTTTTGGCTCTAACTTAATGATCTTATTGCAAATATTCTAGGCAATTAGGTGGTGCAGGGAAGAGACTCTTGAACTTAGAGTCAGGAAAACCTCAGTATGAATCCTTCCTCTGACACTCAATTAGACATGTAGCCCTGGACAAGTGACCTAAACCTCTCTGTCCCAGTTTCCTTATCTGTAAGATGGATATAATAATAGTATCTACCTCCCAGGGATGTTGTGAGTATTAAATGAAATAATATTTGTAAATCTCTTTGCAAATTCTAAAATGCTATATAAATATTAACTGCTCTTATTATTATCATTTTAAACTAGTAGCATAGGAAACATTTGAAAGAAACAAAGGTAACATAGAAAGACAATTTCAATTTGTTTCAATTATCAAATACTTGTTACATGCCAGGACATTACATATTAGACATTGAGGATGAAGAGGAAAAAAATTAAATAATTCCTCTCTTCAAGGAGTTTACTTTGTGTAGAGAGGAAACAATATCTATACAGGCATGTAAATAAAAATACCTACAAAGTAATTTTGGGGTGGAGGTGGCAGTACAACAGCTGAGGAGCTCAGGAAGGACTTTGAGTAGGAAAAGGCATTTAAACTGAGGCATGAAGGGAGCCCTGTGATTTCCAAAGGGGAAGGAGAGAAAGGAGAGCATTTCTGGTATGGAATCCAGCTTATGCAAAAGCATGGAGGCTGGGAAATGAATGTTGGGCAAAGGCAAGTAGGTTGGTTTGATTAGGACATAGAGTTCATGATTGGTAGTAATGTCAAAGAAACCTTTGTAGAATAACTGTAGCCAGATAGTAAAGGGCTCTAAATGCTAGACAGAAGAGTTTCTATCTTACCTGAGAGTATTAGGTTTCTTTGCCCTCCCACCCCCTTAATTAAAGCTTGATCTATGTAATTTCGATAATTGGGTTGATGGTTTGTTTTGTTTTTATTTTTGACAGAAATTATTTGGATACTTATGATCATTCCCCATTTCATTTGTGTTTTTTCTTTATAACTTCAAAACCTTGATCAGAAACTACATTTCATTGTACATATTGTAGGAGGTCATAGTGCTAGATGTTATTGCAAAACACATTATATGGAAAGAACTGTAAGTTTTACCCTGGTTTGTTGAGCCATATTTGCATACTAAGGAATGTAATTTTCCACTGATTACCAAGTAAGCATATTGAGACAGTAGTTTTTTTTTTATTTAAAATTTTTAAAGAACTAAGACTTTCTTCTTTTTTTCTCCATTTCCAAATCCTTTCCATACCCTTCTATCTTCTCCTATCCAATGAAAAGGCAAGAAAGAAAAAACCTATTACAAGTATGTATAGACATGCAAAACATATGTTCACATTAGCCATGTTCTTTCCCACCCTTCCCCATTCCATACCCCAAAAAGGGGACAAAGAGAAAGAGAAAAAATATACTTCAGTCTACATTGAGTTTATCAATTCTCTATCAAATTTCATCTTGAGTCCTTTGGAATTGTGTTGGTCACAGTTATTTTTTCCCCAAATGCTTTATTAACTTCTGATTTATAACATTCATCTCCATCAGATTTTGAGTTACAGTTTTTCCCCCATTTTTCCTATCCCCCCATCCCAGAATAGCAGTCCCACAGGATATTCCCTCACCCCATCTGCTCTCTCCTTCTACTTTTTCAGTAGGGCAAGGTGAATCTCTGTGCCCCAATGACTGTATATCTTATTTCCCAATTATATGTAAAATAGTATTAATAATAATATTTATATATTTTTAAACATTTTATATTAAAACTTGAATTCTAGATTCATTCCCTTCCTTCCTTGTCACCCACCCTTACTGGGAAGATAAGCAATTCAGTATATGTTGTACATGTGTAGCTATGCAAAACATTACCATAGTAGATATATTGTAAAAGACTGACTATATTTCCCTCCATCCTATCACACCTCCCACTTGGTCTATTCCCTACTGTAATCCTGTCCCTTTTCAAAAATGGGCACTTCCAACTTCCCTCCCTCCCTTCTCTACCACCCTACCTTCCATCATCCCCCTTCTCATCCCCTTCCACCCTACTCTCCTGTAGGGTGAGATATCCTATTTAATATGTATGTCATTCTCTCCCTGATCCAAATTCAGTGAAAATAAGGTTTTGCCTTTTTGCCTTCCTGCTCTTCCCTTCCCTTTTAACCATTTTCCCTTGCCTCTTCTATATGAGATAGTTTAGCCCATTCTGTCTCTCCCCATCTAGGCTTGTTATATTCCTCTCTCACCTCTTAATTTCACCTTTTAAGTATCATCCCTTCCTATTCAATTGGTCCTGTGCCCTCTGTCTATGTATACCTGTAGACATATATACACACATTCACATATGTATTCATAAGTCCATATACCCTCCTCCTATATAGACATATATATGCATATAGACATATAGCCCCTGTGGGGCTAAAACCTGGGACTCATGGGGGCCTGGGCTGCTGGGCTGTCCTCAGTGGGAGGTTAGCTTCTCTGTGTCATTTTGTGGGTTCTGGAGCTCCAGATGTTGTTCAGAGTCTCTTTTTTTCTTGGTCAGAATTATTAATTCTTTTATAGATGATCATCATTATAATATGGCTGTTATCATGTAAGTTGTTCTGATTCTGCTCCCTTCACTTTGCATCCGTTCATACAGGTCTTCCCAAGTTTTTTGAAGCCATGCCTTTTATTATTTCTTACAGTGCAATAATATATCATTACATTCATGAACTACAACTTATTCAGCCATTCCGTAGATGATGGGCATTGTCATAGCTTCCAATTCTTTGCTACCACAAGAACTGGTGTAGATATTTTCTACATATATATGTCCTTTTTCCTCTTTCTCTGATTTCCTTAGATCATAGCTCAAGCAGTAGTGCTTTTTTATATTAAGAGAAGATAATCCATGTTTTCCAATGCATAAGTGATAAAAAAAATTAAGTTTTCTAAAGGAGATGTTCAAACTATAACAATTACAATGAAAATATATATTAAATTATTAATGAAAGGAAAATTTTCATTATTTTCAAATTAAATTTCAAATTAAATTCAAATTTTCCCTCACATTCAGAGAATTGGCAAAGATATAGAAGACCAAATTAGTCAAAATCTCCTCCAACTGTGGAAAGTAGAAACATTGACACCAGGAAAACTGTTGGTGGAATTCTGGATCAGTCTAACCATTCTGAAAAACATATGTTTGAGGCCATACTCTTTGACCTGAAAAGGTTATTATCAGACATTTGCTCTTATCTGGTCAAAGTTAGAGCACGAGATGCCATATAAATGAAAATAAACACAGTATTATTTCTTTTGTTTGTAGCAAAAATCTAGGGAAAAGTGGGTTCTTACTGATTGGGGAATAATTAAGGAAATCATGATACATGAATGTAGTATGATATAGTAAACATGCAGGATTCAGAGAAACATGTGAAGACTTGTTTGAACTGATGCAGAATAAAATATATAGAAACAAGAGAAAAATGATGTAAAAGAAATGAGAAGAGATGATAGGACACAGAAAAATGCATTGATCAATTTTAACTCAATGAGGACTGATGACAAAACCTTCTTCCTTCAACTTATTAAAGTTAGATGGTGGGTCCTACCCATAACAGTCTTTATTGTTAGACAATCAGTATGTTACTTTATTTTGCATACCTGTCCTTCCTTGTTAGAAGGGAGGGTTTTATTGAGACTAGGTGAGATGTAGAAAGTGATAGGAAATCAAAAACAAGCAAAAATATAGTTTAAAAAAATTTATAAATGGCCGCCCATACAGAAATAGAAGAAATAAGACTTATTCTAAAAGTAGAAATAGTGTAGGCTTTCCTCAAGATTCAGCTCGCATTTCACATACACTCTCTGTCTCCCTCTCTCCCTCTCCCTCCCTCTTGCCTTCTCTCCCTCTTTCTCCCCCCCCCCACCCTCTTTCTCTCATTTTTGTGCTGGCTCCTCCATTAGAATGTGTATTCCTTGAGACCAGGAAAAAGATTTTTGTATTTTTTGTATCACTATTCTAGTGTGGTATCTATCATATAATAATAAATGCTTCCTAACACATAACTGACTGGAAGTCAGGATATTTGCTATTGAGAAAAAAATTTAGTTTAAGAGTGAAAGAACTCTGCTTTTCTTTATAATCTATGAAATAATTCTTTCGAAATGAGACACAGAGGCAAAATTGTGTAGTAGAAAGAATTTGGAAGACTTGGGTTCTAGTTCCAGAATTGCCCATTTCCCAGAATAATCTTGGGCAGGTCACATCCTCAAAGTCATTGTTGTTCAGTTGTCATTCATCATCATTGACATCTTCCTCACACTTGTTATTTTACACATTACCTTAAGGTTGATCATCTCTTTTATCTTCACACCAACCTTGAGATTTAGGCAGTATAAATATTCATACCAATCCCATTGCACAGATGAAGAAGTTGAAGCTCAGAGAGGTTATAGAACTGATTATTAGCAGTAAAGATTCAGTCTGAAGCTTCCTGGTTCTACAGTCAACACAGGCCTCAATATTCTCAAATGTAAACCAGGAATATTATCACTTGCATATGCCACCTCATAGGCTTTTTGTAAGGATTAGGTGAAATGATGCCATAATAATGATACTACCTAGCAATACAGCTTAAAGAGCACTTGATTTTTATTATCTTATATGATCTTCACAACAGACCTATGAAGTAAGTACTATAATTAGCCTCATTTTACAAATAAGGGAAAAGAGGCAGAAAAAAAAAAGGTTAATAGACTTATGTCTGCAGCAGGATTGGAACTCAAACCCCAGGTTCATAATGGAAGCTTTTTATACAGGTAATGGGGATGGCAGAACTTGTGTTCCATTTGTATTGCATTCTAGAACCCATGGGCGCCTCTACACCAGGACAAGGCATCAGGATTGGACTTTAGGAGATCGATGTGTGTGTATGTGTATGTATATGTGTATATATACATATGTATATGTGTATATACATATGTACATATGTATATGTATATGTGTATATATACATATGTACATATGTATATGTATATGTGTATATATACATATGTACATATGTATATCTACAAAGACACAAACACACATACTGTAAGGATCCCGCCTTACTGGGCTGAAGCCAAACTTACCTCTCCAGTCACCTCTATGACTCTCCAATCACCTCCATGATTCTGGTCACCCCACTACAACCCCTTGGAGAGTTCCTTTCCAGTCTCCTCTAAGACTCTGGTCACCCCACTCCTACCTCTGGTTTGCCCCCATGAACCCCTTGGGAGAGCCTGCTCCTCCCGAATAGACAAAGGAGTCTGACACCAAGATGTAATGTATCTTGCTATTTATTCTGTTTCTCATTCACAACCCCCTCTTCTCTCTCCTCCCTCTTTCACCTCACCTCCCTCCTTTTATCTCCTCCCCCCCCCCCCACTCTGTTTCCCCATGTGCTTCAGCAGCAGGATCCTAACGGGAGAGCAGTGCTCCCCTGTTAGCAATGCATGCTCAATATCCTGTAATCCTTAATCCTGTGTTGGTTCAAAGGGGGCGGGGGGAGGGGGGGGGGCAGAAATACACACACAGGTGCCTCTAACCCAGCCTGAGTTGCACTGTCATTTGCCTGAGTTCTCAGTGAGTTCTCAGAGTTCGGCTAAAGTCTTAAAGGGCCCTAACGATATATAATATATGTAAATATATATATATATATATATATATTATATATATATATATACAGAGAGAGTACTTGATACATTATAAGAAATACAGTGCTTAACCTATTGTTATTAAACTCTCCCTCACCTCTACATTATTTCTCCTCTACATTATCTCTCTCCTTCCTTCTCTCTCTCCTTCCTTCTCTCTTTCCTTTCTTTTCTTTCTTTCTTTCTTTCTTTCTTTCTTTCTTTCTTTCTTTCTTTCTTTCTTTCTTTCTTTCTTTCTTTCTTTCTTTCTTTCTTTCTTTCTTTCTTTCTTTCTTTCTTTCTTCCTTCCTTCCTTCCTTCCTTCCTTCCTTCCTTCCTTCCTTCCTTCCTTCCTTCCTTCCTTCCTTTCTCGCTCTTCCTCTCTCTCCTTCTCTCCCCCCTCTCTCTTTCTTTTCTTTCTTTCTTCATTTTCATTTGAAAGGTCAGGATTTATTCTTAAAAATCTTATGCTTGACAACTTTTACAACATATCCACCTTACAAAAAGAAGCCTGGTTGGTTTTATGCTGTGCATATGTATTGAAGGAGAATAAAGTTCACTTTTCAAGAATTATTTTGATCCCTAGGGAGAATTTCATAAGTCTGACACCTCTCTTTATCCACATACAGTGACTGACTTAAAACATTTTTGTCACCTCTTCTCATTGGCTTGTGGTCACAAACCTGCAGCTGTCATTCTGACATTGATGCTATGATCCAGAGACATGGCTGCAATAATACATTTCTAAACTTCAAAAGTGAAAAAGTTTTTCCCTGGTATAATAAGTCTGATTAACAACCCAAATCCCAAGCCATTTGTGATTCTAAAAGTCAATCATGTTCCTCCTATGGCCTAACCATTACACAGATCACTAGAGAAGAAAAATGGTTGCATTCATATTCTGATGTGTGTTAAGTGCAGGAACCTACTCAAAGTGAAGGCATCGCCTTCAGAGAAGTTCAAAAGAGATAAAAACACATCTAAGGCATCAATGTTTCCATGTTATGATTTGGTCCTTAATGTAGAAAATGGGAACATTAAAAAAAATCAGTTCAGCTAGGCTAATGAGGTCCTGTTGACTTTCATCAACAAGATGAAACTATTATAAGTTTGGGTTTTAAATAGACATATAATTCAGTAGTTGAGAAAGCTGTGATGTCAGAGACTGTATGCTCTTTCTTGTAAAATAGATAGAGCTACCTAAGCGTTGGTAAACTCTCGCATGTGTCTCTGTGGCCAGAGATATTTACCACCTTCCATTGGTGAATCTGTCCACACTCATCTAAGTTAATCCTTGGACAGCTCCTTATGCAGCTCTTACTCAAAGCCTATTCAGCTTGGTAGAACCTGCTAGATTATTGGGTTTGGTGACATAATCTTGGGTCTCCCAGGATCCTTTACATGCCATGATAACACATTGAAGTAAGACTTTAATGGGAATTTCAAGGATTACTCTTTAAAACTTTGATCTTATTTTGCATTCATATTTTTTTAAATCATGGTGTTTTATAACTTTAATTCTGAATATAGCTCCCCCCCTTCTATAAAGCAAACCATGTCTTGCAACAACAATAAAATGCATAGAAAGTCAAAATGATTAGCATTAATTCATTAAGTACCTTTTCTGTGCCGGGTCCTGTGCTATAAGCACTGAAGATACAAAGAAAGGGGGAAAAAAATCCCTGCTCTCAAGAAACTTCCAGTCTAATTTTCTTCACTCAGAAAGAAAGGGGGAAATTCAGGGAAACTAACCAGTATGTCTAAAATATCTGACTACACACCTAGTTCCCATTTAGTGTGAATAATGACTCTTTTGAAGTGGTCTCACATATTTGAATTTGCACTATTTAAAATTATATTAATGTAGAATATGGTAATTGACTATAGTCCAACAAAAATATGAAGCACAAATTGGAAAGATGCAGCCACTTCAGGGGCAATGTTGAATTTATTTTAAAGTAAGTGTACGTTAATGATATCATAGATTTGGTAATGAATATACTATTCAGAAAGTTTATTCTCCTATAAGAAGCACCTTTTTTTTAAAGGAAAATTGAGATCTAGGAAAAAAAAGAAACATGGTCTTCTTTTGAGAGACCCTGTTGTATTATACTAGGCCTAGAACCAGCAAGACCAAGGTTCCAATTCACCTTTGACATTTGCTGTGTGATCACAGATAAGTGACACAACTTCTCTGATGTTGGTTTGTTTTATCTGCAGAATGTGGACAAGACTGTAAAGGATATAAAGTACTTTGAAAACTTCCAGATACCAATGTTCATTATCATTATTGCATTAACCTGGAAAATTTGGAATTATATTAAAATTGAGTAATTTTCAATCAGAATTGATGTAATTAAAACAGTTCATATGGAACTTTGGGGGAGGAAAATTACTTTGGCCCACAAGAATTCCTTTCGTCCATGTTAGTTATTTTATAAGCATTGCCCAATTAATTTTGGCTTGTGTGTGCCACTGAATTTTTAAATATTTCTGGAAAGGCCTTTAAAGAAGTGGTATTCTTTCCTCTCAGTGAACTGTATAGAGGAACTTTATAATAATGTGACCTGTTATTATACAAATTCAGCTATAAAACAGTCAAAATCATGACCTCCCAAAAATTCATTCAGAAAAAATGAATCTCTAAAACACAGAATACAAAACAAAAGTTAACCCTGTCCCACCCCAAACACTACCAATTTAAATATTTTATGCAAATGTTGTTTTTCCTTTATTTTGAAATTTCTTCAGACAGAAATTAAATTTCGTGCATTGTATAATGTACATTCCTTCATAATTAAACTTGTAAGAGTATTGGTAAATTATTTTCCTTTAGATATGAACTCCCAGGAAATCATTCATTTCAAGATTTTCTTGAGTGATTGCCTAGTATATCATACTTTGCAAGGAGATGGGAGTATATAAAAAATTAAAAGACATAGTGACCTAATGCCATAGGTTAGCATATAATCAAATGCCAAAATAGTAGAGGCCATGAATGCTTTGGTATAGGAGAAAAAAAATCTGCTGGTCCTACCATGAACTAGATGTGCTCCCTTGGGCAGTCCACTTAAATTTGGGGGAGCCCATTTCACTTTTAAATAAAATTCTTACTTTAGGCTAGAAGCTTTCCAAAGACTTTCTCAGCTTTGACATTATATGACTCTATGATTCTGGGAGAGGAAGTCTCTCTTTTAAAATTTTAGCTTATTTGCCAAAGCCCTTACTACAATAAACAAAGGCAAAAAAGAAAAAAATACCACATAAACCACGTGTTAATAGCTTTAGAGTACCAAAACTATTAGGCCTCTGTTCAGACATGGTAATGTGTATGATACACACAGAGTAGATAAGTAACGACCTTACCAAAGAATAGTTCTTTAATGTTTGTAAGACATTGGTATATAGGGGTGGCTAGGTGGCGCAGTAAGTAGAGCACTGGCTCTGGAGTCAGGAGGACCTGAGTTCAAACTTGGCCTCATACACTTAACACACACACACACACACACACACACACACACACACACACACACACACACCCTAGTCATGTGACCTTGGGCAAGTCACTTAACCCCAATTGCCCTCCAAAAAGCAAAAAAAAAAACAAAACCAACAACAACAACAACAAAACCATTTGTATATATTATCTTATTTGATCCTCACCATAGCTTTGTGATAACCCCCTCACATTAGCTATTGTTATCCCTATTTTAGAGAAGATAAAACTGAGGCTGAAAGCAGTTAAGTGTGCAGCAGCATGTAGACTTAGGACTAGTAGTGGAGTGAGTAAAGTTGGGGTCTGAAATCCTGCCATCAGTCACTTATTAGCTGTGTGACCCCAAACAAGGCATTTAACCTCTCTGTGTCTTAAGTTTAAATGCCAGGTGAATCTTGATGTGATCCGTGATCCTCTGAAGTGACCAGTTGAGGTCACACAGAGAACAAATGAGTGAAGCAAGATTCTTCTCATTTCTTCCTGACTCCTAGTATATCACCTCAGTACATAAATGAACATTTTTTTCAGTTTTTAAAAATTGTTTCTGTTTGTCTTTTCAAAAAAGGAGCTTAGCATGGACTGGAGTGACCTAGTAGATGAGGTGGTGGGATTGTAAGTAAGTTCTCAAGGTTAAGTAGGATTGGGATAAGTAGAGTTCTGAAGCATGTTGGGCCAGGTTGGAGAAATGCCATTAGCAGAGGCATGGAATCAGGCAGGAGTAAGATCTGTGTGAAGAATGGGGAACAACAGCCTGGCTATATTAGGAGGTCCACAATGGACAATATTTTGCTATAGCAATAATTTATATAATAAGAAAAAAATAATAAAAATCAATTTTGTTTTTTGTGAGATTTGTACATCTTCATAATTAATTCCTTCAATGGTCTGCCCAGAATTTATTAACCAATTAGAAATGCTTAA
The DNA here is from genome assembly GCA_011680675.1 of Gymnobelideus leadbeateri. Classification (NCBI taxonomy): domain Eukaryota; kingdom Metazoa; phylum Chordata; class Mammalia; order Diprotodontia; family Petauridae; genus Gymnobelideus; species Gymnobelideus leadbeateri. The sequence goes on from WOXC01005530.1 coordinate 257,874, forward strand.
AATAATAAGGGAGAATATGCTTCCTTTTTCATAGAGATATGATGCCATAAAATGACTATAATATTTACTTAGACTAATTTTCCCAGCAGTACTTTGGGTTTCATTGACCTACCAGCTCTTTTGCCCAGTCTCAGAGAGCATTAATACAGAGAAAGCTTTGGGGCTTTAATAGGACATAGGGACCAAAACCAGCTTGCATCAGACTTTTTTCAACATTCTCCCCTGTGTCATTGCTATTTTGTATATTAAGATTTTTATTCAATATTAAGTGTGAGATGAATTACTAGAAATCTCTTTAATAAATGATCATTCTTTATAGAATCAGAGAATTCCTGAATGTGTCTTGAAAGGTATTTCATAGGGTATCTAGTTCAATCTACCCTTCAATGAAAGTCTTCTCCGTGAGTGGGATATACCCTTTGTGCCCTCTGTGAAGACTTCTCAGAGTGAGGAAAGAGGGAGAGAGAGATTATCTCAAAACCAGAGACAGACCTTTTGTAGGGCTGGACAGACCTGAGTCCTGGGTTTCCTAAGAAATTATACAACTCAGGACCCTTCCCCCTCTCTTGTTGCCACATTAGCATTAAGCCCTTTAGAAGTCTTCCAGGATCCTTCCCCTTTCCTTGCTTTAGCATTTGCCAAATAGGGACATGTACATTTGGATTGGCTATATTCTGTGTTTCCATTCTTTGTCTTTTTTGTGTGTGCCTAGACTGTAAGCCTGTCTCCCAGCCACTAAGGGATAATGGCAGGCTTTTTTGTTCCTTGCCATTGGAGAGGATTTTGTGCTTAGACTATAAGCCCACCTCCCAGCCAATGGGAGCAAGGGTTAGTGGTGGGAAGTGGCTTGACTGAGTTAGGGTATAAAACTTTGTTTTGTCTTCTATAACGTGCCTCCTTTTATCAGTCTGTCCTGGTGGAAGTGATGCCCTCTTCTTGAGAGAATTGAATAAAAGCTTCCTGTCCATACCTTAAGACATCTCTAAGTTTTTATAAAATTTGGCTAGGAGATTTTGGGGGTCTCCACATTTTTGGGGTCCTGTGCCCCACACATCCACAATAATTCCAATAACAGTTTATCCTGTCTTTGCTTAAAGATTTCCAATGAGAGGATTCCACTATTACTAATATTAATAACAATGATGGGGGCGGCTAGGTGGCGCAGTGAGTAGAGCACCGGCCCTAGAATCAGAAGGACCTGAGTTTGGATCCGGCCTCAGACACTTAACACACACAAACAAAAACCTAGCTGTATGACCTTGGGCAAGTTACTTAACCCCAATTGCCCTCCAAAAAGCAAAATAATAATAATAATAACAACGATTATGATAAAATAATAGCTAACATTTTATAGTACTTTTAGATTTATAAAACTGTTTATAAATATTCTCATTTTATCCTCACAAAAACTCCATAAAAAGTAGGTGCTATTATTATTCCCATTTTACAAATGACAATACAAAGGTAGCAGAAGTTAATGAATTGCCTGGGGCTAATAAGTGTGTGAGGCTGGATTTGAACTCAGATCTTCCTGAGTCCCAATATAGACTAAAGCATCTAAGCAAAGTTCTTTTTCAGGTTTCAATATGTAATAGATTTGCCTAATTTACTATAGTCATTTGCTGATAGATTATCTACTGTGCACTATTATGGAGTCTCCCAACAGCTGAATATCAGTAATAAGTAGTTCCAACTGTCATATCCTTTACCCAGTAACCCTTATTATGGAGTTCTTGCTATGCCAACATTATTCTGGGCTGTGTCTGACTTGAGAAAGTCCCCCTGGTAACTTGTGTTTGATATTGAAACAGAACAAACACTTGTAGGTCATTTATCAGTTAGCAAAAGGGAGTAAACTTAGTCATAAGCAGAGAAGGATATTCAATAAGGAGAGTCTTTGGGGACCCTTGATCCAATTCAGCTCAGTAAAACTCCCTTGCTTGATTTTCCCATTGTGGTCCTCCAGGGAAGCATTAGAGCTTACCTGAGTACCTGGTGACTGTTTTGTACTCAAGTGATCAGAAAGTGACATCAATGTGTGCCTGAGCCTTTTGTCCCCTAAGCCAATCAAGGCTTTAGGATGTGCTCAGTAACTTAAAGAAAAGTGAATATGACTTGCATGGGGGATTGAGCTAGGAATTCCTTTCATCACACCATCTGTAAAAGAGCTTGAACCTTGGTTCACCTACCCCAAAGACACCTGTAGAGCAGAACTCTGAAAACATATCATAGGACTCCTTGTCAGGGTGGCCCAATGGTGGCCCAGAACACTATAGCAGCAAGCACCTTAGCATACCCAGTGTGGCTGCTCACACCGTTTCTTAGATCTGCTTTTCTAAAGGAAAGCAACTCAAAATGGGATAACAATCTTACTTTAATCAAAGATGTATCATTTACCTGGTTCAGGGAAAAAGTCAGCACCCTGAACTTCAGTGAATACAAACAGAAGTTATAACAGAAAATAACACAATTCAGCAGACAGGGCTTCTAGCTGTCTGACCATTACATCTATACCTAGTCATTTTCCAGAGAGGGAAGCACCACCATCTAGGTTTTCAAAGCCAGGGGGCTCAGTGGCTGCCCAGTCTCATCTGGTCAAAGCACACAACTCTTCTCAAAGTAAGCCCCGAAACAAAACCGCACATCAGGGTATAGAATGTCACAACCCTCTTGACCCACTACTCAATCACAAAGTATCAAGGTGTGGGCATTCCTGAAAAACAAGCCTCCCACCACAGGCTCCATGTGACCACATTCAGCCTATTAGTGAGCAAATCAAGAAAGGTTCTCAGAGTCACTTAAGCCAATCAAAGGGCTTAGGGGCAGGGAAGATATTAGATTCCAGGTCCCATAACAGACACTTAATTACCCAAAATAATCCAAAAATGTTCCTTCAAAGAAAATGCTTTAAAGTTGTCTACTGTTCTTGTAAACTATTTCAGCTTAGAAGAAAGAGTGGATGAGAGGCAGGGGCTATGGATAGAATGGCCAGAGGGGAGGAAATAGGGCATCTTGTATAACTGTCATCCTTTGTCACAAATCGACCATGTCTGGGACATGGGGGGGGAGGAGGTCATAGAAAGGCAAGATTGGAAGCCCTAAAGAAGACAGTTTTTGCTAACTTCATCCCCCATTCCCCCTGCCCCAGAGCTTAACCTCTTTGTTTCCACAGTTTTACATGCAGAGTACTTGTAAAGCTATTTCTGATGCTCCATGGTGGAGGTAAATGCCCTACTAGATTTGTCCCCCTTTTTCTAATTTAAGTGTCCTCACTGCTGGAATGAAGGACATCAAATGAAATTGGTCTTCAGGTTATAGTTCTGAGAGCTAGGGGAAAAAAAATGACCCGTGAAATGAAGGAGGCAGTTTCTTAAGAAGCTTTCAAGTGATCATCGGATGAACATTTGTGAAATAAATGAAGAAAAATACAAAGAAGAAAGTTTCATTTTTTTTTCTGTTTAAAGTCTGAATTTCAAACTCTGGATGAGTGTAAATAATTATGGATTATCTCATCTTTTATTTTCTCTTTTATTAATGTGGATGAAGAACTGACTGACTGTTGATTGAAATGTAGATACCAAATATTTTTTGCTTTGTTCTACAGAAAGTGAAGAGTTGCTAATCTATGTTAACATATTTGTATTGTGTCATCTGTTACAAAACAAGCATGACTTTGTTTCAGTGATGCATATGTATAATAACGAGTGCATGTTGTCTCATGGACTAGGTAATGAATGTATCAAACTTAGAAACTGTTAGATTAAAAGAAATCGTCCCCATAAAAAGTAGGTAAGATGATGGATAATATATCATTAAGAGGTATGTTACCCACAAATATTTTGAGATAATTTTTCATTTTTTATGATTTATTTCAAGTAAGACAATAAATAAGAGACACCCCATGTGATCCTCCCAATGAAAAACCCTCTAAATATTGACCGTTTATAACTAGTAAAGGAAACATGGTTCACCATCTTTACCATTGCAGACAAATTTATAAAGTACTTTAATGGTTAAAAACAGGTTTCCTTACAGCATTTGAAGGAGGTAGATGTAAGTATTAAACCACAGCCTATAAGGATTAAGGGACTTGTCCACTTACACAGTTAATGAGTAATAGAACTGAGATTGAAACCAAGATTCCCAGAATCCAGATCAGTGTTGTTTTCCATTTTACTGTGGTAACTCATACCAACTCAATAATTCACAAAACCATTAGATGACATTGATTATAATCCATGTATACCTGGTATGTTGGTTGGGTTTCAGTCAAGGTATCTCGGTGTTTCATTTTTAGGATTGAAATCAAATTCGATAATAGCAAATGATCTCATAGTTTATGGAAGGAGGTTTACTTAGTCGTGGCATGAAAAGGAGACTAAGTAATGTCTAAGCCTTGGTTCAGATAGATTTGGCCTCACTTGTCCCATTCCAAAATGTGACTGATCAGTGGGATATGTTGATCACGGCAGCTTAAAAAGCAGTGAAATGTCTTGTAAGTTTAAGAAGCTTTGATTCTTTGTTGGTCGGCCTTTTATATCCTGTGCTAGAAGTATCAGACAGAAGATGAAACAGTAGTCCCACCGAGGCGCACTAGATTAAAATGTAACTGGGAAGTATTTATCAAAATAAATTAAACATTTTAGTAAATTTTTAATTTTAAAAATTTTAATAAATTGACACAAATTTCAAACAATGTGAAAGGGAGCTCCAAACAACTTCTCGAGCCACAGCACCCACAGAACAGCACAGAGAAGCTAGCCTCCTGCTGAGGACAGCCCAGCAACCCTGCAGGGAGCAGCCAGCGCAGCGCTCTGAGAGCAGGCAGCACAGCACACTGGGAACCGACAGCACAGCCCACAGAGCCAGGCCCAGGTCCGCGGTTTTAGCCCAAGGGCGGCCGGACCATCAGCCAGCTGGTGGAACCCCAGAACACCAGCAATTGTGGCGATTCCAGAATTATCAGCACAGATATGCCTAGGACAAAGTGAGAGGTTAGTGCCCTATGGACTTTGGGACCAGTATTTGGGGAACATGTGGCTTCCTCCCCTGGGGGCAAAAAGCTGCTGAAGAAACAGCTGCAAAGAAGCCATTTTGCAGCATCAGCAGTGGCTCTAGCTCCTGGTCTCTGAACTGTAGAAAGATCCAGCAATCAGTCTGGGGGTTAATCGCTTTTGCTTTAAACTGCCTGGATCTGGATTGTGGTCTGGGGGGGAAGTTTGGGGTGGGTATCCAACTTGCCAGAGTGGGTGGAGGCTTTACAGAGGCCACCCAACTGGCGGAAGTCGTGAAGACCCCATGTTTGGACGGAAGCTCCCCTGTCTGGTGGCAGAGTCCTACTGTGGCAACAAGCCCCAAAATCAAGTAATTAAGTGGCAACATGCCTAGGCAAACAAAACAAAATAAACAGAAAAGTTCAACATTGGACTCCTATTTTAGGGGCAAAGAAGCTCAAAGCATGGAGGAGGACTGTGAGGTCAGAACTCCTGCACCAAAAGCCCCAAATGAAAATACAAGCTGGCTACAGGCCATAGAGGACCTTAAGAAGCAGATAAGAGAAGTGGGGGAAAATTTGGGAAGAGAAATGAAAAAGATGCAAGAAAAGTATGAAATGACAGTCAACAGCCTGACTGAGGAAAATAACACCTTAAAAAATAGACTAACTCAAATGGCAAAAGAGGCTCAGAAAGGCAATGAGGAGAAGAATGCCTTAAAAAGTCGAATTTGCCAGATGGAAAAAGAATCTCAAAAGCTCACTGAGGAGATTCATTCCTTCAGAGTTAGACTGGAGCAAATGGAAGCTAGTGACTTTATGAGAAATCAAGATACTATTAAACAGATCCAAACAAATGAAAGAATAGAAGGCAATGTGAAATATCTCATGGGAAAAACCACTGACCTGAAAATAGATCCAGGAGAGACAATTTAAAATTATTGGACTACCTGAAAGCCATGATCAAAGAAAGAACCTAGAAATCACCCTTCAAGAAATTCTCAAGGAAAATTGCCCTGATGTTTTAGATCCAGAGGGCAAAATAGAGGTTGAAAGAATCCACTGATCACCTCCTGAAAAAGATCCCAAAAAGAAAACTCCCAGGAATATTATAGCCAGGTTCCAGAATCCCCAGATCAAGGAGAAAATACTCCAAGCATCCAGGAAGAAACAATTTCAATATTGTGGAAACACAATCAGAATAGCTCAGGACCTGGCAGCTTCTACACTGAGGGATCGAAGGGCATGGAATATGATATTCCAGAGGGCAAAAGAACTGGGAATGAACCCAAGGGTCACCTACCCAGCAAAATTGAGTATTTTGTTTCAGGGGAAAATATGGTCATTCAGTGGAATAGAGGACTTTCAAGCATTCTTGAGGAAAAAACCAGAATTGAATAGAAAATTTGACATCCAGACACAAGAAGCAAGAGATGCCTGAGAAGGTAATCAGGGAAAAGAAATCAAAAGGAACTTATCAAAGTTGAGCTATTTACATTCCTATATGGAAAAGCAATAACTGTGACTGTTGATATCTTTCTCACTATGAAAATAATGGAAGAAGGGGGTGTGGTCATATGAGTACATATGTGAATGTGTGTGTATATGGTTACAGTTATATATGGATAGAGGGCATGGCTTGAATTTGTTGGGAAGGGAGAATACTCAAGGGATGAAATTATGAGGTGAGAGAGGGAAGTGGCAAGAGATGGGGAGAGACAGGGTAGGGTAAACTATCTCATGTAGAAGAAGCAAGGGGAAGTGGTTGCAAGGAAGGGGGAGAATAGGAAGGCAAAAAAGGCAAAACCACATTCTCATTGAATTTGGTTCAGGGAGAGAATGACATACATACTAAATGAGCTATCTCAACCTGCAGCAGGATAGGGGGAAGGGGGATGAGAGGAGGGATGATGGATGGGAGGGAGAGGTTGGAAGTACCTTGGGGGGAGGGGAGGTTGGAAGTACCCACTATAGAAGAGGGACAGGACCATGTAGGGAATGGACCAGGTGGGGGGTGGGATGAGTGGGAGGGAATTATAAGCAGCCTTGTACAATATATCTACCATGATAATGTTTTGCATAGCTAGACATGTACAACATATACTGAATTACTTATCTCCCCAGAGGGAATTGGTGACAAGGGAGGCAGGAAATAGATCTGAAATTCGAGGTCTCAACATTAAATGTTTCAAATATATATAATAAAAAAATAAAATAAAATAAAATTATAGATTCCCCCTGCCTCACTCTGGGAGAGGTATTTTGTAACAACGTAAAATATTAAAATAAAGTTAGCAATACAGCAACATCTGAAAAGGTTGGCAAAAATTTCTACATCTGTAGCACCATTCACTTCTTTGCTAAAAAAATTAACATAAATCTATTTTCTCTCCCTTTTACCTTCTACTCCATTAGAAAAAAAAGAGAAAATAAAAATAAATTCCTTGTAACAAAAAAAAAAAGAAAGGAGGAGCTGCCCTTGTCATTAAAATTTCATAGTATGAGTTTCAGTTCTTGTTGCTGGTGTCCTCTTTATACTAATTTGGTCATTTTCAGTAAAACAATAATTTTACTGATTTTGCTTACTTCATTCTGTGTTAGTTATTATTGAGGCTCCCTATACTTCTCTGTCTTTTTCATATTCACTATTTCTTATAGTACAGTAATATTTGATTATTTTCATGTTACCATTCATTGTGAATTGAATTTTAAAAGAGAAGATGGATAAGAGTATAACAGTTTTAAAAAGATAAAGACGTGAAGGGTTTAAACATTGCATTTCACAATCTTTAGAAAATTGAGGATTTATGGCCAAAGGGCTTGTTTGTTTGTTTTTTTTTTTCCTATCAGCTAAATAGTTTTAGCCAAATGTAAGGCAGCCTGTGTCTGTAACAAAAAAATACCAAAAATAAATTATTATTCAATTAACTTCAAGAAGAAAAACAGCATAAATCAAACTCAATATTTTGAACAAGAATCAATAGGGGAAAATGTAAGCTTCTTTATCATTTACTAATTCAAGTGTAATCAATGGTATGATTTCTACCATCCAGGTGACAGACACTCTATATGCTAGGTTCTTTGATAAACCTTATTAAGGGCTACCTTGTGAGTTCAATTCATTCATCAGTAACATAGATTAAAAAAAAATAAGGTGAGATGTTTATTTAAAAGTATAGTAGCTGCAAATACAGGAAGCAATTTACCATGAAGTAGTTTGACAAATTATTTCTACCCAAGTTTTTGCCAATGATTTTTGCAAGAGACAAGTAGACTTCATCATAAACGTTTTCCTTTTTACCTTTTTTATTTAACTTCATGCTTCCAGAAAGGTTAATAGTCAAAAAGGGAAAACAGGGTTATTATATAACCAGAAGGTCTAGGCAGATGTTTGTTTCAAGGGATGAAAGAATCTCAATTGCTTTCCCATTTATTTGCCTATTGATGTGAATACCACCTGAGGCATATGAATGGGCTTTTCTTTATATTTGGAACTTTCTTTTATCAATGCCAATTGGTATAAACTGCCCAGTTTGAAATTGCCTGAAATAGTTTTGCAATGGATTTAAAAATCAATAACTTTCCACAATTTTATTTTGGATTACACAAAGTTTCTTATGTCCAAGCACATTTCCCCCAAATCACCCATCCAGAATTTACCTACTCCCCATAATTGCCTTGCAGAACCCCTGTCTTTCTTCAAATAACAGCTCTTGGGTTACCTTATCAGTGTGGTCTTTTCTGATCCCTTCTCCCTAATGTCCTATTCCCAGCCCTCCCCCTCCTCCTCCCAGATCATTATGAATAGTTTTTACTTTTGCATAATTTTTGTGTAAATTAGATTTACTGTGAAGATTGTATTACTAGAATAGATAGATTACTAGAATGTAAGCTCCCAAAGGGCAGGGACCTTTAGAAATGTTTTTTCTTTCTAGCTCATTGTGCTAAATAGGAGCTTAAAAAGTGTTTGTTGACTTCAGTTGAATCCTCCATTAATTTGGAGAATAATGAAGAGGGCCTGCCAACCATAAGGACAAAATTATAGTTCCTTGAAGTATTGTTATTTCCAAATGACTCAGTCATTCTGTTCACCCATTTACTGACCAAAGTCAATGTGAAAGAATGAATAAGAACAAAACAAACATTTATCATTCAGTCAACAAGTATTAAGTGTCCATTATATGCCAAGTACTGTGGTAGAGTCTGTTGAACAAAGAATGAAATAATTCCTATTCTCAATGAGTTTAGCTTCTAATGGAAGAAATAACAATGCATATAATTTATATATATATATATATATATAATGAATATCAACTGAATACACATATACATACATATATCTATGATATTCAAAGTAGTTAAATACAAAGTAGATTGGGAAGAAGAACACTAGCGGGGGGGCGGGAATCAGAGAAAACTTCATGCAGAAGATGGTGTTTGAGCTATTTCTCAACAGAGGGCTGAGGTTCTCTGAGGTGGAGGTAAAGAGAGATTACTTTCCAAGTGCAGTCAGGAAAAAAAGGCACAGAGAAGGACAATAGAACATTTGGTTAGATTGTAGAACAGGATGGTTGTGGTTCATTCTTTGTTCTTGAGAGAACCAGGACATCAAGAAGATGATGACATGATTTGCAAATGAATCAGATTTAAGTGAGGGAGGGCTGTGTGAAGTCATCAACCTCACTTTCTCTTCCAGAGCCATCTTGGTCTAGTGGCCAGACATTGATCAGGATGACTGGAGATGGCGCAGGATGCAGTGGGAGACCTTGGCCTTTCTGACACTAAAGTTTTTCCAAGTTCTTACATTGACTGAGGTAACAGGATGGAGTTTGATTATGAGTGAGGCTGGACAGAGCCTGGGGCCAGATTGTCAGGGGCTTTAAAGGCTGAACTGTGAAATTTATGTCTTACCTTAGATGTAATAGGAAGCCACTTGAGTTTATTAAATAGGGGAGTCACATGGCCAAGTTTGTCTCTAGGAAAAATTGCTTTTGAAGCAAATGTATAGAATGGTCTGGAGTCATGAGAGATTTGAAGCAGGGAGACCACTTAGGAGGTTGTTGCAGTCATTTGGGTAGAAGTTGGTATGGTCCAAGAGTAAGGTGGTAGCTATGTGTGAAGAGCAGAGGTCAGATATGGGAGGGAAAGAGCCAATATGACATAGCTTTTGTGGGGAGTGAGACAGAGAATGAATTAGGGAAGAATAAAGGGCTGTCTTGCTGTAGTGAGGGCTCAGTTGAGGATAGATGCATGAAAAAAATACATGTATTAAACACTTAAACATGCATTGTGCTAAGCTGTGGCCATATAAAGTGTAGTCATTTCTGTCCTCAAAGAGTTTACATTTCTACAAAGAGAAACAGTAGGAAAATGCTGACTGAGAATAGTGTTTTAGACTGGATTTTCCAGTCTAAATCATAGGAGTGGAGGTCATTTGACCTGACAGGGAAGTCATTTGGCATGTCCTTTCCAGAGGCCAAAGAATCAATCAATAAATATTTATCACTTAACTTATATGTGCCAGGCACTGTACTAATCACTGGGGATAAAACAAAAACAAAAACAAAAAAAAACAAATGATAGGCCCTGTCCTCAAGGAACTTAAATGCTAATAAAGCTAATTTGATAATATTTCTAAGGGTCAGAAAATAGTTCTAAGGCAGAAAATATGCAACGAGAAGAAACATGATTCCATTGCCAGAATCAAAACTGAAGAGTGTGGCTCTTGCCCAGCATGGTCTCTGGAGTTCATGGAATGGCAAGGAGTACGCCTGAGGATGTACATTGAATTCAGTCAGTAAAACTAAAAATTTCATATACATAAATGCATCTGTACGCATATACACATATGTATATAATATATGAAATGCTGTGTGCCAATCATATGTAGATACATATGCATATAAAGACTTAAACGGGCATATTTGTATATATACATGTGTATGTATATATGTGCATATGTGAACAATGTATATTGCATGTTCATACAGAGTTCCATATGTACACATGCATATATCTGTATATTTATGTGTGTGTGTACATTTTTTTCCCCTGTACAAAAATCACCATGTGCTGGAGTTTTTCTTGCCAAATTTGCCAGCACCTTAAGGGCACTGAATTTTTGTTTGTCAGAAAATGGCTGCATGTGAAGATTCACTCCCCATGACTAGGAGGAAGAGTCTTATGGTTTGAGATGGCAATGTCAAAAGTTTAGCCTATTTTCTTTGGCTATGTTTGGTGTGGGGGGGAGAGGGAAGAGGTTGATGGTATATATTGTTCAACGAATGTCCATCACTTGCAGGGAGAATGAACTTCTGCCACTAAAACATGATAATTTCTGATATAGGAGATGAGTGTCTGGCTTGAGTTGTGTGTTTGGAAGCACATTTTGGAGTTTAGATCTGATTCCTTCCTAGCTGTGGGTTAGACTAAATGACCATTGAGGTTGTTTGCCAATGCCTTTCTTACCAGAATTTTATTTGTCTTGATTTATGAGGTAAAAATCAGAAAACTGGAAGTCAATAAGATCTGGGTTCTTGTTCATTCTCTTGCCAATGACAAGGTGTTTGAGCATAGAGAAGTCAAGGGCTAGGTTGATAAAAAGAAGTCAGAACCCTGGCTTTGGAGTCAGGATAGGTTTCTAAGTCTTTCCTTGTTTGTGTACTTCCTGATTGACTCTGGACCTGTCACTTAATCTTTCTAGGTCTCAGTTTCCTCATCTCTAAAATGAGGAATTTGGATATGATTATTTTCAAAATCTATGATTCTTTAAGTCGTCAAACCACAACCCCTTCTCTCTGTCCCTACCATAAAGCCTATCTGCTGCATTTGGAGTCTTTGCTGCTGCATCAGGAGAAATTTCTTCCCATCAGCAGGGTAGTGCAGGGAAGGAGGAAGGAGACTGGGTACAGCAGAGGAGAGTTGACAGAAGTAAAGGAAAAATAATCCTTTTGCTAATATACATTATGGGTTAAATAGGCATCTGTGGGCCAGCTGGAACTCTAACCACCATTTATTGCACAGTTTCTATAGGAAAATGTTAGTTTTCTTAATTCCAAGCAACTGGCTCTAAAATGAACTCTTGCAACACAACTCATTTCTGGGTTGGAAAATGCCCATGCTTATTTATACCGGACTCTGCCTGTACTTTTGACAGGGATACTGGAATGAATGCACATGAGTTGCTAGCTATCTGTGAGTGTTTTTCAGAGATCTTAATGAATAAATGGGAAGATGATGATGGAGAGGGATATCAAAAATCTCTCCCTTTCTTGCTCACAAATTTAGAAGTATGGGCTATGAGATTGTGGAGATACTTTGGTTCCCACACTATTTGATAACACTACGCCAATGACAATGGCCCTAGTTAGTTGGAAAGTCTGTTTTGATGTGCTTCCCAAGCTATGATTTTGTTTCTTTCTAAAAAACTACTACACATTTATTTCTAAGGTAATAACAAATTACAAACCGAAATCTGATTTATGCCAGCACACAAGCCAAAAAAAAAGGAAGCAACTGTTTCTTTTTATTAGAGTACAGTTTATTACAGAAGTGCTTTTCAAAAGAGAGAAACTTTTTGTAAGTTTGGGACAGTGAAGAGGGAAGACTGCCCTAAGCCAGCCTTACCTCCCTTGCAGTCCTTTTCTTGACTTTGGAAATTCAAGACGATGCTTCTGCTGCTATTTTATCCTTTAGTACCTGTAACCTTGTCACTCTGAAATATCCACCCACTCTCTTGTTGCATGGGTGGATATTTTTGTGAAGAATCTCAAGCCAGCCTTTGTTCTCTCTCTAGTCCTGTTCCTGACTTTTGGAGTTTAAAACCCATCCCCCACACTAGGTACCATCTTTCTCTCTTTTCCTTTTGTGTGTTGTGCTCTGTAATTAGAATGTAAACCCTTTGAAGGCAGAGAATGCTTTTAATTTTATTGTATTATTATCCCCAGTGCTTACCACAGCACCTGGAACAGTGTAAATACTTAAATGTTTTGTTTCCTTTCTCCTTAGTAGAGAACCCAGAAAGAAGCATTGAAATTATTTTCTGAATTCTCAGGAGTTGGACAGACCTTGATGGGGATATAAGCATGGCAAGATAGCAACTAGTTCCCAAGAAAAAGAGGCTGATGTCATACAGACTCAAAATGTAAGCTCAATATGGTTTGAGATGGTTGTTAAAATAATAGCATGTACCAGTACTATGCTAGAAAACTTGTCACTTACATTTCTTAAGAGTCAGAGTCATAACTAGCAACTTTGGCGCCTGGGACAAGTACTAAGAAACACATCCAGAGAATGGAAAACAAGAATATCCCTCAAATAAATTCTTAATGATAAATTTAGGGTCAGGAGGAGGAGAGACTTCAGAGAGGGAATTTAGATGATAGATTAGATTAGATAGATTAGACCTGGATGATATTTTGTGAATGAGAGACAGAGACAGAGAACCCAGGATAGCATACATCTAATAGCAAGGGAGAAGGGGGAGGGGATGGGGTTTTAGGAAAGAGGCAATCAATTCTATTCTTAAAAACTTAGTGCCAAGCTGCTTCTTCCTGTCCTATAATATTTAATTTTAATTCATTTAATTATTAAAATTTAATGTACTTAAATTTAAATTTAAATAGTGACACAAATATAAAGGCCCAGTCGCTTCAATCCAGATTTGATTCTATCTAGAGAAACTTGCATCTAAAATTTAGGTGTAATTCTGAGAGGTCCTTTAACTCAACAATGATTTTTTAAAATGACAGATTTTTATAAGAGACAATGATTTATAAAATAAAAGGAAGGAATGTTGCTGTTTTTGCATAAAAAAGAAAAACAAATATATTTAAACTTGGTGGTGCCTCCACCTATTTAAAGTCATTAATTAAGCTGTATAGGGACTTGTTTGATGCCCATTCTCTATATATTTCTGGCTTTCAAACCTGGGAACACAAAAGACTCACCTGTAGGTTTAGCCCCTGTCCAGACTTCAAAACCGATCTTGTTCCTACTTCAGAGAAATAGAAACCAAGGTCAGTGGTTCCCCAGTTGAGTATTGAGTTAGATCCTCATTTTCTCAATAATTCGGGATCTTGTAATCTAAATTCTTTTTCCTTTTCCTTCTCATTGGGTTTGCAGTCCTGTATCTAGTTTCTTCAATGACTGTGCTCCTTACTTGCCTATCCTTAGCATAATTTCTAGCTTCATGGATGTCATGCCTCACTTCCTTGTGTCCTGAACTTTTTGGGTCCTTTCTTATAAGTGCATCTGTGATGCATGTTTCTGGAATCTTTCGATGACATCCACCAGAGGTCCTCTCCTAGGACTTCAGCCATTCATTTAGTGGGGGCCTACTCCCAACTCTTTTCTTGATAGAAACCATGAATCTCAGACTTAGCTTGAACCTTTTTATTAATGAGTTTCACTTCCCACCTGGCCCTCCCTATCCAACCACAATTTGTAAAGCAAGTCCTATATGTAAGGTATTGTCTTAATGGCTGAGGATACAAAAAAAATTAGTTCTTGCCTTCACAGAGTTTGCACTCTTTCTAGGGACTCTCTTCAGGCTTTTGTGCCTGTGCACCTGTCCCTAGGGTTCCTCAGCTCTGACCTTAGTTGATCCCATGTGCACATGTCTGTCCTTTGTTCAGTTGTGAGAATATGCCTTCTTTGAACAGCCAGAGGCACCTTCAGCACTGGTTATGACAGTATGCTCTGTAGAAATTGTACAGGAAAAAATGTCTGATTTATAAAGCAGTATGATACACACTGAACCAAGAGAAGGTATTTTTAGCTACCAGCTGTGCAAGCAATAAGTAAAAGACTTTGGGGAGCTAAAAATGCTTGGGATGTGTCAAGTGGGAGCTGGCAAATACCCCGGGGTGAGAAAAGCTCCAGATCGGCTACATCTGGCACACATTTAACTGTGTGCTATTTTTAGGTCATGCTTTGATACCACCAGGGATCTAAAGGTATTTCCCAGAAAAGGACAAGGAATGGCAGGCTGGAACAAGCTGATTCTCAAAGTCTTCTCATTCTAAATCCTTTACCCTCCAACAGAGGCTGGCATTGTTGAGGTGGTTGGATTCCCCTTCCATAGCCTAATCTCAGTCTCTCTGGATGATAAATCCTACATATTGTCCACATATGAATCTTGAAATTCCACCTCCAGCATTTTGCTATTCCATCACTTGGTTTGCCCTGGGTCCTTTATCCCTCTCCTTGGTATCATGGATACCATGGGAGGTAACATTCCTTGATACCAAGGAATCAGATAATGTTCCTTATTGACTATTCTTTATAACACCTTGATCTCTGACTGCCTGTAAGTGGTTGGTTTATATCTGCCTCAAACTAGGGACATTCTATCCCCAGACTAAGGGGCTAAATAGATTCTCAGACAACATAAACATAAAAAAAATCAACCCCTCAGCCTGTTCATTGGCACCAATTCTGTTTCTAACCTCTTTAAAAATGGGCGTGTATATACATTTATATACATACACACATGCATATATACATGGGTGTACACACATGGATGTATACATATGTATATACACATGCATAAAACCCACATATGTACTATGTGTGTATGTATGTATGTATCTGTATCTGTATAGAGTCAGCTAAGTGGCTTAGTGAATAGAATGCCAGGCATGGAGTCAGGAAGAATCATGTTCATAAGTTCAAATCTGGCCTCAGACACTTATTAGTGTATGACCCTGGGCATGTCAACCCTGTTTAACTCCATTTTCCTATCTGTAAAATGACCTGGAGAAAGAAATGGCAAACCACTCTATACTGATCTTCGTCAAGAAACCCCCAATGGAGTCACACAGAGTTGTATGTGACTGAAACAACTGAACACAAAAAGTACATGTATATATGTGTGTATGCATGTACATATATTTGTATTTAGAATCACTATAACTTCTCCCTCCCACTTTCCCTATCCCTATTGGACAGCAACAACAAATAATTAAATACAAAACTCTCATAACAAATATATATGGTACAGCAAAACACATTCCCACATTGTCCATGTCCAAAATAATGTCTTGTTCCACCTTTTAAAACCACCACATCTCTGGCAAGAGGTAATTGGCATGCCTCATCTTTTATCTTCTAGATGCAGCATTGATCAGAGTTCTCAAGTCTATCAATGTTGTTTTTTTCTCTAAAATGTTTTAATTGTAGAACTTGTTTTCCAGTTCACTTGGAAGTGAAGTTTAGTTCACTTCATTCTACCTTTTATTTGGGGTCCTCCTATTTCCCTTTGCAACTATGATGATAAATCAGATTCTAATCCTTAGCATCATTATGTATAGTTTCCACCTTTGTTCCAAATGAAATTTGGACTAGGGCATCATTTCTTTCTTTCCCCACTATGTAGGCTTAACCTGGTTCAAAGCCTATGGCACCAGAGAAAATTCTTAACCAAATTGAAGAAAAAAAATCTTTAGGGAAAATCATTATTGGTTGTTTTCTGTGTCTCTCAGAAGCTAGAAAAGCTAATGGGTTAAGTTATGCCTTTGAGCTACACACTGAACTGAAGTTTGTTAAGGAATAGATTTTTAGTACCAGTTGAAAACTTGGAGGTGATCATTTGAAAAACTGGTGCTTGTCACCTTCATCTTCCACAAGTGCCCTGGGTCACAACTTTTGCTGACTCTTCCATCTCACTTTTATACCTTGTGACATGAGGGCTTTCAAAATCATTGATTTCCTAGTCAAAGGCATTTGAGGTTCAGGGCTGAAAATGCGTTGACTTTTCTCCACTTCCCTTGTCTCCATTTTTGTTTAATTGGGCAGGTAATTTGTTCTCTGTGCCTTAAATTTCTTCATGTGTAAAATGAAGTATTAGATTAAATTAGGGATTTTTACTCCAATTATCCTTTAGCCTGAGAAATTCTTAGAATCTCAATAATGGACCTCCCTCAGCTGTTTAGAAGCTTAGGGAGTAAGGGCTCAGGGCCAGGGAGAAGACGGGAGAAAAATAGAATTGCAGGACAGGCAGAGGAAATTAGTTATCAGTGTCATTGATTGTAAGACAGAGGATTTTGAGTTTAAATAAAAGATTGAAATAACTGGTAATAATTTTCTTTGCATTGATAATTTGGAAGCACTAAATCAGAAGACCTGTACAGTCCCTTGCAGGTCCAGAAAATTCTCTGATATTATGAATTCTCAGGAGAAGCGATTTTATTAATCCTTTCTTGATATTTCTTGCTTGGATTCAGTTGGAATTAGAAAATTTTGCTGAAATTTTTTTTATTTTTACATCCTTTCTTTTTCTATCACTATCATTTCCCAGCACATCCTTTTTTAATCCTGTTTAAAGAACCATGCCTTATAACAAAGAACATAAGGTGTGTGTGTGTGTGTGTGTGTGTGTGTGTGTGTGTGTGTGAGAGAGAGAGAGACAGAGAGACAGAGAGACAGAGAGACAGAGAGAGACAGAGACAGAGACAGAGACAGAGACAGAGACGGAGATATGAGGGAGGCAGGGGGAGATCAGCAAAACTAATCGGTACATGAACTATATCTGAGAGTGTATGCAATGTTCTGAGGACAGAAATGCTATTGATTTACCAAGAAACATGGTTCCATTTTTCCATTTCCTGGAATAATTTATATTTTGGAACAAAGGACAAAACATTAGGTCAGGTTGGCATAGGTCTTATATTCAGAGGCGAAAGGTACCTTAAATGCCATTTGATCTAACCCTCCTTATTTTGTAGATGTTGAAACTGATGCCCCGAATAATAGAGTGATTTTTCTAACCAAGGTCACACAGGGTCAAGGTCTCTGGTGGTGCAGTGACTAGAGTGCGGGGCCTGGAGTTGGGAAGACGTGGGGTCAAATCAAGCCTCAAACACTTATGTGACCATTAACAATTCACTTAACCTTGTTTGCCTTAGTTTCCCAAGCTGTTAAATGAGCTTGAGAAGGTGATGGCAACCCCCTCCATTATATTTTTCAAGAAAACCACAAAATGGATTCATGAAGAACTAGGCATGACTCCAACAACTACACAGCAACAATAAATATCTACCTATAGATGTACATCAATATTTGTGTAGATATAAACCTATAGACACATCTATAGATTTATACAGATATATATCACTGAAATGCATTTCCTTATATATAAATATTTCATATATAACAATATATTACTATACATTATATGGAAATGTATTTCAGACAGTCTTTATAATTTATCATAAGATACTCATTTCAGGGAAAATTATTTCTTGGTTTCAGAAACAGAAAAATATATAACTCCAAAGGAGAATGTAACTTTTTGATGACTAGGATTTTTTAGTTGCAAATAACAACTGCTATTATTTCCATGGACCTTTGTAAAAAAAAAAAAAGATTTTTCATTAGACATGGGTGATGTTTTAAGTTAAATTCAGTGAAGCTTGGAGTGTACATAAAATGATTTTTTGATATATGAATTTCTTTCACTTGTTATTCTTTACAGGATTTCTTGGGCAACTCAGAAAACCTAGTATCTAGGATTCAGTATCCACTGGGGGATGAATTCAGGTTATAATAAAATTGAGCAGAGTCTTAAATTTTTTAGTTTTTTTTTTTTTCTCCTGTCATACCACAAAGACCACAAGGTCTTAGATTACTTTGGAAAAGTTCAACTGGAAGAGAGATTTGATTCGATTGTCTTGGGAAGTAGTGAAACAATTAAGTAATCTAAAAATAATTGAACAGTTATGGCATGATCTGTAATGGCTTCTACTTGAAATGTAAGGGCGTCCCAGTGTCTGACTTCATCAAGGTAGACAGCTAAATCTTTGACAGTGTTATAAATGACTGAACTTGTTCATCTCTAAGATGGATGGATAGTTGGGGAGAAATATACCTTACAAAATCAGGACTACTTTCTTTCTACCTGAAATCACATTTGGATATAAATCTAAGCTTATGACTCCTAGAAAATACCCCTGACTATACTTGAAACAGCCTTCAAATTATTTCTTGTGAATTATTTTTATGATGCATGCATTGAACTTCCATTAACACTAATGAGAATTATTGCGTGTGTATGCATGGATGATAGGTAACTTTATTTTATGGTGGGCAGAGGCAAGGAGGGAGAGGCAAATGTCCTAGATTTCATGACCTTTTATGGATTGTTCAGTAGAGAGTACAACAGGAGAGGGGCTTGGGCTCCAACCATCATAGAAAGGTGCCTGCATTCAACATATATACATGATATTGCACATTCTAGACTTATATGTTGGGTTAATGAAATAACATAATGTTGCACATCCCAGTGATATATTGAGGGTTTCCTATCTCCTCAAGGCAATGACATTAATGTTGCAGACATCAGTAGTGGTTTCTACCTAATACTAGCCATTACTTGACTCTTTTATTTTTGGTCAACGACTTAGGAATTCTACAATTGCTAATTTAGGAAATTCTGTGGCACCTGTCAATTTAGTCACTGGGATAGGCATTTTATCAGCAAGTCAGTTCTATTATTCTATATAACGAGAAATGCAAGTAGAGTACAAATCAAGGCCATGCCTTTGGGCTTTTACTTTTCTGGAAAAAGAATCCTTTCATTCAGAAGATCAGAAACCTAGAAATGAAGACTGTGGATATCACATCTTGGTTCCTATGTGCATGCTAATTAAAAAGGTAATAGAGTGGCAGATAGAGAATTGGACTTTAAGTAAGGCAGACCTGGATTTAATCCCTGCCTCTGATTGCTGTTCTTCAGTTAGTTGTATCCAATTCTATGTGAACCCATGGATGCTGTCCATGGTGTTATTTGGCAAAGATACTGGGGT
Source organism: Gymnobelideus leadbeateri (assembly GCA_011680675.1). Lineage (NCBI taxonomy): Eukaryota > Metazoa > Chordata > Mammalia > Diprotodontia > Petauridae > Gymnobelideus > Gymnobelideus leadbeateri. The sequence continues at coordinate 277,671 of WOXC01005530.1, forward strand.
AGTTTGCCATTTCCTTCTTCAATGTGTCCCTTTTTTTCAGAGGAAGAGTTGAGACTACTTAAGTGACTTGCCCAAGGTCACACACTTAGCAAGTATCCAAGGTTGAATTTGTACTCAGATCTTCCTGCGTCCATATCTAATGCTTTATTTATTGCACCATCTAGTTGTCACCTGCATCTGATACCTAGGTGCTATGAAACTTAACCTTTTATCAGTTTCTTAGGCTTTTTAGGAGACAGAAAAACATATTGGACTTAGGACTGAACTTGAATACTTATTTTATCCTTTACTGCTCATGTGATATTGAAAAAATACTTAACCTCTCAGTTCCTTCATTTTCAAAATGAGGGTATTAGATTAAATAATTTCTTGGTCCCTTCCCACTACACAATTGTTATCTGGTGATCTTCTAAGCCCTAGATGAATAGCAATCTGCTTTTGTGGGGAGTTGCTAAAACCAACAGAATTACAGATTCTTTATTAATTGATATTTATATTTGGGACAAGTTTGCCTTATCTCCACAATGGTTTATTGAGAAGGAAGTAAGAGGGAGAAGTCAATGATAATATCAAGACTTCCAAATTGAAGTATTGGAGGAATGGCAGTGCTACTGACCAAATGAAAGGAAAGATGGGAGATATTATAATAAAGTCATGGTCAGAAATTGAAGTAGAGAGACAGATTTGGGATTCGAGAGAGAGGTCAGGGCTAAGGATTATGGTGTTGGAGCCATCGAAAGTTATGGGGAGAATAGAGATTGATAAGAGAATAAATATAAAGGGAGAAGATGTTTGACACTTGTACTCTAAAGGATCTGGAGCAGGATGAAGAGTTGTAAAAAAATACACCACAAAGAAGGAACAGTCAGAGAGACAGGACAGCATGGTGGCATCAAAACTAAGGAAGAAGGGAGAGTTGAGAAAAGGCAAGCCATTAACAATATCAAACATTATATATGGATCAGAGAGGATGTGCATTGAAATAGAATTGGTAATTAAGAGGTTTCTAGTAACCTTTGAGAGAACAGTTTCCTAGAATGGTAAGGGTGGAAGCCAGATCGAGAAACTATTTTTTTTCTTTCCTCCTATTTTGGTGCTCAGTAAATGAAAGCAAGATTATTTTTAATACCACAAAGTTATACCTTAGAGTGAGTATTGATGAATATACATTTGATTTTGTTCATTCCCATCAAATGTATATTTCACTTAGTTCTCAGATTTCACTTTACCTGTTAGGGGAAAAAAACAGAAGAAGAATTATGAGCCTGGCAATGTTTTTTTAAATATATATATATATATATATATATATATATATATATATAAATTAATAAGTTACATAGAGGTACATAATTTCCTTTCTTGTAACAATGCTTGTAGATTATTTTTATAGGGGCTATTTCATTAATTTGCCCAGGTAGGTTGAGTTCTCCTTGGGCTGCTCCAGGTTTAAGGTGTGAATGTTCTAATCAAAGCCTGAAGGCGATTTTAAAAGGTACATTTGGGCTAATCAGACTTTTCCACTTAAAAGAATGGAAGGGTGATCTTCTGTTACCTACCCTGGTCCAGTGGATTGGGGACAATCAATTGATCACTCCCCTCCCCTTCACTCACTGTCAACTCCCTACTACATTTAATTTTAATTGTACCAATTCAACCATAATGGTTCCTTGATTCTTGCTCTTTGTTGATCATACTTCTCCCTAAGGTCTTCTTTGTATTTGAGGTCCCTGTTGAATCCACTGACCTGTTTTATTTAACCTTTAACTATACATTAGAAGTGTGTTGTTCAGAGTAAAGAAATGCCAACGGTTGAAAAGGCCATGGACTTTTGAATTGGGCCAGCCTACCCTCCTGGGAGGCCACAGGAAGTGATGGTTTGCTATGGTTCCATGCAGTTGTAGATACAAAGATGTTTATTGTTTTATCTAGATTTTTATTTCCAAAAATGTTTTCATTTCTCTTTCAAGTTTCCTCATTATTCTGTCCCTTTTTATATTCACCCTAGAATCTGCTGTGACATTGACTCCAGCCAAGCTCATTTATAGCGACAATATTAACCTGCATTGATCCAGAGTCATGTAACATTTAAAAGGCAATAATGTTCATTAATGGCATCCTCTCCAGAGGATCAGAATGACAGTTGCATAAGTAAATTCATGGGTCTTATTTGTCATGAATACTGATGTAACCTATGGCTATTATCATTTTCTGATCTTAAAAAATGTCACAGCCAGAGGTGGAAGGATCTAGGAAATTTAATTGAAAAAATATTATAATAAAATGCAAACTCTTTTAGGGCAGAGATTATTTGATTTTCTTTTGTCTTTGTACTTGTATATTTTAGGCACTCATTAAATGCTTCTTGAATTGTATGATAGAAAGATTCCTTGCATTCTATTCATTGTTTCAGGTAAAGTTCCTGAAATTCATGAACATTCTCTCTGAAAATACATAAAATGATACCCTGTAAATTTTGTAGGTTGAGAAAATTCATTCAGGGTTACTTCACTGTTGATTTTAAAAAAATCCTGCTGGCCTTCTGTCTGCTCAATGCCCTGGCCCCTTACCTGCATGCTGTGTATTCTATTACTGGATTCTCAGCAGCATGTCACTGTCCAACACCTGTCACTTCAGCACAAACCCAAAATGGTGCCAATAAGGGTCAGTAGTGAAAAGGTTTCTGATGGGACTCTGTGTCTCCAGTCTCATTCCTCATTGTTCCACCAAGCAATTATCAAGTCGTTTTCAGTCACCAGTGGCTTGGATAGAATTCAGAATTTTCTGAAGTATGAAATTCAAAATGGTTCCATCAGTAAGCATTTATTAAACACTTACTGTGTGCCAGCCTTACTTCTTCTTTATTGTCTGATTCAGCCAAACTGATATTCACTCCCTTCCTTGCTCAGGACTCCCCATCTTCTATCTTCATGCCTTTTTACTGACCATATGCAATATCTGATTCACTTCTTCCTTTCTTCTACCTCAGAATCTGTTTTCCTTCAAGATGCAATTCCATTTTTCTGCAGGAAGCCTTTCTTGATTCCTCCCAACTATTAGTGTCCTCCCTCCTTGTGTGTACAGGAGCCAGCTCATACTGGCTCCTGATTGGTCAATTTTCACTTGAGCATTTATATCTAGAAAATCCACAAATGCTACAATTTAGGGTTTGAGTAATTTTGTTGATTGTCTGTACAAGTGGTTTCAAATTAAAATAAAAACAATAATACACGAGCATTCCTATAGACCATATATTGACTTAGAGAAACCACATATTAACACTATCTATGTTCTATTTTATTTTTATGTACTTTGTTAATGTTTCCTAATTACATTTTAACTTCCATTGACCAAAATAAGGTATGTTATGGGTCACCTGAAGCACATCTGCCTGTGTTTAATATCTCTGTTCTAAGCTTCAGAAGGTGATGGTGAAACTGCAGATTGATCAGATTAAACACAAAAAAAATTATAGTTTTTCCTGCTGTGCCCCTGCCTAAAATAGTTTATTGTAACTACTTTGTATACTTATAGTATATATTTATTCATTTTATGTTTGTTATGTATTTTATTTAGTATACAGTTATGCATATATGTATATTATATGTATATTTTATTTGTATATGTGTTTATGTGTATATCAAAGTGTATTACATGTGTGTATGTTATTAACTTGTAACCTCCCTCCCTCCACCCATTAGAATATAAATTCATTGCAAATAGAGATCATTTCATTTTTTTGTACTGGTATCCTCAGAGCCTAGCACAGGATTTGGCACATGGTAGATACTAATAAATACTTGATTGGTTGATCAGATGCTGTGCTAAATGCTAGGAATATACTCCCTATCCCTGAAGAGTGTCCATTTTAATGGAAGGGGACACATGTGAACATTTATTAATGCAGATATATGCAGAGTATCAGAGATCCATAACCTGGGGGCCATAAACTTATTTTAAAAATCAATAACTACAATTGGATTCATTTTAAATCCTATGCTTTATATTGTGCATTTAATCACTTCATTCTGAGAAAGGGCTACTAGACTTTGCCAGGATGCCAGAGATATCCATGACAGAAAAAAAAGCTTAAAAACCTCTCGTACAACTCATGGTAACTCAACAATAAGTTGTAAACTCCTCCTGTAGAAGATGGAATTTGAGCCAAATATTGAATCAAGGTAAGAAAGTTAAAAGTCAGAGGAGTAGAGGAAAAGATTTCGAGGCATCAGGAACAACCAAGACAAATGCATGTGTAGGAAAACAAATAGGTTACTGCAATTGCAGAGTGTGTATAGGGGAGTTAAGTGTAAGCAAACTGGAAAAGTAGAAAGGGGCTGGGTTGTTATGGGCTTTAAATACAAAATAGGATATTATAGTTAATCTTGCAGGCAATGGGAGTCACAGGAAATTATTGTGGGAGGGGAAGGCTTGTGGTGACAAGTGTTTTATGGAAGTCACTTTGGCAATGGAGTGGTGAAGAGATTGGAGTGGAAAGAGACTTGAGGCAGACAGAACAATGAGAAAGTGATTGCAACAATCCCAAAAAGTGATGAGAAACTGACCAAAAAAGTTACTAGCTTTTGTCCATCTTAAATCTTGTATTTTCAGTATGCCCTGTATTCAGTATAATCTCTCTAGTCTATCTCACCCTTCAGAAAGAGTAGAAATAGATCCTGACACACAAATAAGCAAATAATTAACATTTACTATGAACAGAACATCTAGTTAGCACAATAGATAGAGTACCTGGCCTCAAGTCAGGAAGACTTACCTTCCAGAGTTCAAATCTAGGCTAGTTTTTTGCCCCTGGGCAAGTTACTTAACCCTATTTGCTTCATTTCTTCATCTGTAAAATGAGCTGGAGAAGGAAATGGCAAACTATTCAATAATCTCTGCCAAGAAAATCCTAAATGGGGTCATGAAGAGTGGGACAGAACTGAACAAAAACAATTGTGGGGAGGGTGGGGAACAAATATTTATTAAACACCTACTATGCATCAGGCACTGTGTTAAGCACTTTAGAAATATGATCATCGTTACAATATTACTGCAGTTTAGATAAGCATGATCTGTATTCTTGAAGAGAGTATGGTCCAGACATAACCTAAATATGGGACATCATAATCCTGTAAAAATTCCAGGTGGTCTTTTAAAAAAAAGTTTCAAGGGTGAAGGAAATACCTGGCCTCTCCTTGGTTCTCCACATTATTGTACTGGAGTCTCATATAACTCTATAAGCATGGTGATTACCAACAACTACTTGTTTTATTGGAAATAGTGGATAGGGATGATGATGGATAAGTCTTGAAATTCTCTCATTCCTTCCAAAGGATATTCAAAAGGTCAAGTGTTCACAAAGCTAGTAAATGTCAGTGGCAAGATTCTTAGCCTAAGTCTGTTTGACTCCAGTTGTAGCTCACTATCCTCTTTGCTTTATTGGAAATAAAATCACTTTCCAAAAGTCTAGGCATTATCAAAGGTACTTCATGTTTCTAAAAGTAGGAAAAGTCATCTTTAGGTCTTCAATTTCTTGAATCTGACTTTGTTACCTTCTAGAGTATATTTAACTCTTGAAAATCATCGTGGTGGGGTGGCTAGGTGGCGCAGTGAGTAGAGTGTTGGCCCTGGAGTCAGAAGGACCTGAGTTTGGATCCGGCCTAAGACACAACGCACACAAACAAAAAACCTAGCCGTGTGACCTTGGGCAAGTGACTTAACCCCAATTGCCCTCCAAAAAGAAAAAAATCCTCATGAAAGAGCCATGGATATGTCCATATGATGGACAAGTATATTGATTCTCCATGACTTCAGCTTTTTCTATATTGGGTCATAGAAGAGTTCATAGTATTTTCTATGATTTCAAGACATTAGTATGTGACTACATTCATCCTGGAGAAAGGGCACCAAGAATCCATGATTCTGGGTCTAATCTAGAAAACAAACAAACAAATAATTCATTGGAAGGAAGTATGTTGTACCAAATATAAAAGAAAGGCAATCTAGCCTGTTGACCTATGTTAGAAGGGACCTTAGAAGGTATGGCTTACATTTTGAAATAGGAATCCTTTGTTGATACCCAGCTCTACCATTAACCCTAACTTCAGTCCTTTTACACTTTGCATGCACCTTTTTAACCATAAAAAGTGAAATTTAGTTTGGTTGCAAGGCACAACTGTGCAGTTTTCGTAACTATATTCAACTTCTGGGATTTTGTTCAGATCTTGATCGCTAATTTACTATGCATGGAAGATAATGGTGATCAACATTTTCCACTAAGATGAGTTCAGTCATGTGACAATTCTTGCTTTTCAAATTTATTTTACTGTGTTAGGGTATTTATTTTGCCTTTAACTTTTAAGATTCCTTTTGGTGGATTTTAGAAAATATTTTGAAGGCTTTATTCTAGTGTATTCATTTTATATGAAAGTAATGGTTTTTACATTCAAATGATATGCAACATGATTTACACTGCAAAATGTTTCTGAGAGACAATTTATATGGCCATGGTGGAATGGCATATGTAGATAAACAAAATGGCCATCAGGTATTCACGAGCTGCACTTAGCTCAAAGATTTTTTATAAATGCCAATTAATGCAAATGTAAGCAATTTCCATTCTCTTTAACATATTTCAGAATAACTTTTAAGTGACTGAATCTTCAACAAACTGTCCACTATTGCAAGTTCAAAATTTCTAAACATTAAGAATGATTATTTTTGATCTTTGTGTAGATTTCCCATTATTGACTTCGGTACCCAGCTGGCTGTGGGTGGTATCTCATTCCTGGAAATTCATGTCCTGAAAAGCAATACTTTGGGGAATTATCATTTAGCTCCACAGCCACGGTGTTTCTAGCTCTAAAATGTCATTCGGAGGAGTAACCGAGTGCAGAGGCTAGAAATATTGCCATAGCTTGGCAGGACTGAATAAAGCCCAATTCTCAAACTGATTGGTTCTTGGAATTTCCAATGACTTTAGCATGGGTTTTGTAGGTGGAATCATGATGGGGCTGGCAAGATGCCATGTCTTTTTTAATACAATGATTGTTATTGACATCATTGATATGTATTCATCCTCCTCCAGAGCTCCTTACACATCAAATTGCTGACAAGCTCTAATTTTAAAGAGAAAACCTATTTGAGTAATAGTAATTTTGCAGCCAAGTTAGGGGGGCAAAGAGCAGAAGAGAAAATGATGTTCAAAAGCAAAGCAATATAGTTTCCATGCTTTTAAAATTTGCATCTTTAGTGGGTGGTAACTTAGCATTTTACACAGTGCCTGGAACATAGTAGGCACTTAATAAATGCTAACTCACTGACTAGTATTGATTAACTGAACTCTTTTTTTCAGACAGTCACGCAACAAGCATTTATTAAAGTTTCCTATGTGCCAAGCCCTGGCCTAAATATAAAGAAGGGCAAAAACAGTTTCTGCCCTCAGAGAGTTTACATTATAGTGGGGGAGACAACAGAAAAATAAATAGGTATATATAAATCTACATAAATGGAAGATAATTTTTATAGAACAAGGAACATTTGTTACAATCTGCTTATCTGAATTTAGTGAATCATAGAGAGAGCCCATTAAGTCTTAGTGACCTTATTTTCTATATTCTGCACTTATCTCCTGCCATGAGGTGGGCAACATGTGTCATTGCCAGTTCTCCAGAAACATGGTTAATAATTAAATCAGAGTTCTTATATATTAAGATTATTCATTTCTATGAGATTAATATTCTATATTGTTCCTCTGATTCTGTTTTCTTCATTTTGTAGCAGTTCATACATCTTTCCATACCTCTGAAATTTTTTCCATAGTTCTCATAACACAATGGTATTTTATCATATTCATGTACCAGAATTTGTTCATCTCTTCCCCAGTTAATTGACATCCTCTCAATTTTCAGAGTTTTTTTTTTTTGCTACAACAGAAAGAGCTACTAGAAATATTCTTGTACATATAGTATCTTTCCATCTTTTTTTGTTTTTATTTGGATTGTGGTAGAACCAGATCATAGTTAAGCAACTTGCTGTGCATAATACTTTCAGAATGGTTAGACCCATTTACAGGTTCACTGACAGGGTATCAATATGTCTGTTTTCCTATAGCTCTCCAACATTTGTTATGTTTCACAGTCTGATGGCCATGTTTTGCTAGACTCTCTCTATCTCCCCGTCTACTTCTCTTCTCCTTTCCCTACCTTTCTTCCTTCCTCTGCTCCTCCTTCCTTCAGGGTGTAGAGGGGTGGGAAGCAAAAAATAAAGCTTAATAATTCAGAAAGTCTATTTGACCCAAGGGTTGAGGTGAAGTAATGGACAGGGGAAAAGACCTCAATTTATTTTTAGAATTCTAACTGCAAAAGTATTTAAAGTACAAATCCAACAGGAAGAATTCTGTCTCCTTTGAAAAGTCCAGAATGTGTTTTGGAATTTAATTGTTTAAAGATCTGGTTTTAATTTCAATCTAACTACATTATTAAAATGAATAAGAATTGATTTTTTTGCAGAAGGGCCAGACAAAGGTAATTTGTCTGTCTCAATAGCCATTTCAAGCAAAATGGAAACATGGATTGTTTCAGATCATCACCCTCCCTCACTCTTGCTTAGTACATTATTATTAAACTAATAGGAATATAGGAAACTAGACTTGAAATACATCAGACAAGTTATATTTGCAAAGCTGTAATATTATTTCCCCCCGCTACTTTCATGGAAATTCTCTAAACTTACTTTGAAAATTCTTTTTTTTTTTGCCTTAAAAATGAACTGTATAGTACTTTTTTTAAGCACAGTAGTTGACCATAATTTGCACAAGAAATAAACCTCTTGATCAGCAGAGTTCTCCATGGTGAAAAGGGAATATATTTTATTTGCCTATTCCCCCCAGTTGTAATCAACCAACCCAAAATAGGCATCATCCCAGTACTAAGTGGGTTGCCAGTTCTAAGTGGATAAGACCAACACAAGAGCAGCTGGTAACTATTTGTAAGAAGAAAATGGCTTGTCACTGGAGAAGATAATACGAAGACTATAGCAGTAGAGATTAAAAAGAAACAAATGGTGTTTTACTAATGCAATTCACTTCTTAAATCAAGTCTGTCCTATTAGAACCATTGTCAGAAAAATTCCAGGTAATCCAATAAGATATTGTAGTCTTCATCAGATGATGAACTTGAAGACTCAACAGGTTGAGAGATCACACTGATGACTTGGCCCTTTTCTGGGCCCAGGGTTGAGTCAGTGATCCACTCTGGGAGTACTGATGGTCTGTCTCTTTTTGGGCCTGGGGATGAGTTCAAGATTGACCATTACTACCCTGTTGCTAGTCCATCCCTATTCAGAGTTTCTGGACCTGTGTGTATGATTTTGAATCCCCTTTGTTCCACAGTTCTTGCCCCGGTCACCTGCCTGTGGGTTGAATTTGTGATCTTGGCCTGGGAAGATGACTTTACTGTGTTTTCCATTTATCTCCCCTGTTCACTACTTGGCTGGCTTTCATCTTAGGCCATTGATGAAGTAATTGTACAGGGAGCTGGGCTGGCTGTACGGTTTCCTCCTACTCTGTAATCTTGTTTGGCTTTCCAGTTGGAGATGAGATACTGCAACATGACCTTGCACCTTCCTATCTGTCGTCAAAGGTTAAGGAACATTTTCTTTTTTTTTTTTAATTAAACAAATGCTTTGTTAACTTCTGGTTTACATCATTCATTTCCACCAGGTTATGAGTTACATTTTTCCCCCATTTTTTCCCTACTCACCACCCCAGAATAGCAGTACCACCAGATATCCCCTCATCCAATCTGCTCTCTCCCATATCTTCTCCCATACCCCCTTCGACTTTGCCATTAGGGCAAGGTGAATCTCTGAGCCCCACTGCCTGGACATCTTATGAAACATTTAATTTTAAAACTTCGATTTTCAGATCCATCCCCTTTCTCCCCTCTCACCCACTCCCTCTGAGAAGATAAGCAATTCAGTATGTGTTGTACATGTGTATCTATGCAAAACATTACCATAGTAGATATATTGAAAAAGACTGCTTATATTTCCTCCCCACCTGTCTCACCTCCCACCTGGTCCATTCCCTACTTCGATCCTGTCCCTCTTTGATAGTGGGTACTTCTAACCTCCCCTCTCCCCAGAATGCCCTCCCCTCCATCATCCCCCCTCTCATCCCCCTTTCCCCTACTCAGGAGAGTGAGTGAGGGTAAGATATTCCATTTAGTATGTATGTGATTCTCTCCTTGAGCCAACTTCAATGATAATATGCTTTTGCCTTTTTGCCTTCCTGTTCTTCCCCTCCCCCGCAACTACTTCCCCTTGCCTCTTCTACATGAGATAGTTTGCCCTACCCTGTCTCTCTCCCTCTCCTCTTGCCACTTTCTTCTCTCACCTCTTGACTTCATCCCTTAAGAATCATCCCTTCCTTGGGGCGGCTAGGTGGCGCAGCGAGCAGAGAGCCAGCCCCGGAGCCAGAAGGACCCGAGCTCGGGTCCGGCCCCAGACACCCAACACACAAACAAAAACCCAGCCACGTGAACCTGGGCAAGTCACCCAACCCCAATTGCCCTCAAAAAAAAAATAATCATCCCTTCCCATCAAATTCAACCTGTGCCCTCTATCCATGCATACCTGTGAACATATGCCATGTACCCTTCTTCAATTATTTTCATAATGAGAAAGGTTTCATCAAACACAGTTATTGTTTTTCCATGTAGGACTGTAAATAGTCCAACTTTGATAAGTTCATTTTAATTTCTTTTCCTTGATTGCCTTCTCAAGCATCTTTTGCTTCTTGTGTCTGAATGTCAAATTTTCTATTCAACTCTGGTTTTTTCACCAAGAATGCTTGAAAGTCCTCTATTCCACTGAATGACCATATTTTCCCCTGAAACAAGATACTCAGTTTTGCTGGGTAGATGACCCTTGGGTTCATTCCCAGCTCTTTTGCCCTCTGGAATATCATATTCCATGCCCTTCTATCCCTCAATGTAGAAGCTGCCAGGTCCTATGCCATTCTGATTGTGTTTCCACAATATTGAAATTGTTTCTTCCTGGCTGCTTGGAGTATTTTCTCCTTGATCTGGGGATTCTGGAACCTGGCTATAATATTCCTGGGAGTTTTCTTTTTGGGATCTTTTTCAGAGGTGATCTGTGGATTCTTTCAACCTCTATTTTGCCCTCTGGATCTAAAACATCAGGGCAGTTTTCCTTGAGAATTTCTTGAAGGGTGATTTCTAGGTTCTTTTCTTTGATCATGGCTTTCAGGTAGTCCAATAATTTTTAAATTGTCTCTCCTGGATCTATTTTCCAGGTCAGTGGTTTTTCCCATGAGATATTTCACATTGCCTTCTATCCTTTCATTTGTTTGGATCTGTTTAATAGTATCTTGATTTCTCATAAAGTCACCAGCTTCCATTTGCTCCAGTCTAACTCTGAAGGAATGAATCTCCTCAGTGAGCTTTTGAGATTCTTTTCCATCTGGCAAATTTGACTTTTTAAGGCATTCTTCTCCTCATTGCCTTTCTGAGCCTCTTTTGCCATTTGAGTTAGTCTATTTTTTAAGGTGTTATTTTCCTCAGTCAGGGTGTTGACTGTCATTTCATACTTTTCTTGCATCTTTTTCATTTCTCTTCCCAAATTTTCCCCACTTCTCTTATCTGCTTCTTAAGGTCCTCTATGGCCTGTAGCCAGCTTGTATTTTCATTTGGGGCTTTGGTGCAGGAGTTCTGACCTCACAGTCCTCCTCCATGCTTTGAGCCTCTTTGCCCCTAAAATAGGAGTCCAATGTTGAACTTTTCTGTTTATTTTGTTTCATTTGCCTAGGCATGTTGCCACTTAATTACTTGATTTGGCGGCTTGTTGCCATAGTAGGACTCTGCCACCAGACAGGGGAGCTTCCGCCCAAACATGGGGTCTTCATAACTTCCGCCAGTTGGGTGGCCTCTGTAAAGCCTCCACTCGCTCTGGCAAGTTGGATACCTACCCCAAACTTCCCCCCCCAGACCACAATCCAGATCCAGGCAGTTTAAAGCAAAAGGGATTAACCCCCAGACTGATTGCTGGATCTTCCTACAGTTTGCAGACCAGGAGCTAGAGCCACTGCTGATGCTGCAAAATGGCTTCTTTGCAGCTGTTTCTTCAGCAGCTTTTTGCCCCCAGGGGAGGAAGCCACATGTTCCCCAAATACTGGTCCCAAAGTCCATAGGGCACTAACCTCTCACTTTGTCCTAGGCATATCTGTGCTGATAATTCTGGAATCTCCACAATTGCTGGTGTTCTGGGGTTCCACCACCTGGCTGAAGGCCTGGCCGCCTTGGGGCTAAAACCGTGGACCTGGGCTTGGCTCTGTGCGCTGTGCTGTCGGTTCCCAGAGTGCTGTGCTGCCTGCTCTCAGAGCGCTGCGCTGGCTGCTCCCTGCAGGGCTGCTGGGCTGTCCTCAGCAGGAGGTTAGCTTCTTTGTGCTGTTCTGTGGGTGCTGTGGCTCTAGAAGTTGTTCGGAGCTCCTTTTCACATTGTTTGAAATTTGTTTGGGGCAGAGCACATTGGAAATGCTGTTTCTACTCGGCCATCTTGGCTCCGCCCCCAAGGAACATTTTCAAGAGCTAGAAATAAATATGATTTAATGGCCTGAGACAGCCTAATTTAAACATTTTGAAAAATAGACTGGACTGTTCATCAAAGGTACACATAATATCTAGCGTACTAAAAGTTTAAATTTGTGAAGAATTTTTAAAAATACATGTCATATTTTTCTCAACTATGTGTCAGTCATGGAAAAACAAGTGACTTTATTAAGAGGACACACGCGAGGAAAGAGAAAGGAGAAGGGGAAATGTTTGTTAAGCACCTACTATGTGTTAGCCATTGTGCTAAGAACTTCACACATATTTTCACTTGATGCTCACGACAACCCTGGGAGATAGATGGAGTATAGAACATCACAAGGGGATTTTTTGTAAAAAGTTTTAAAGTTAATTTTATGTCAGTGAATCTAATTACTTTGCTTTGTCATAGTTACTTTACCCAGCATTGTTGTAAGTGCTTAATAAATGTTTGTGTTTTGGGATTGAACATCTCTCCCCAACCATTGTTGATTAACAAATTGAAGCTAGTTTAGCTATGCCATGCTGTCCTAGCTTGTGTCCTGTTCATCTCTTTTTGTCACTGATTAGAATGTGTATGTGGGTGGTAGTTTTATAAAATTTGTGGATGAAATAAAGCTAGGAAAGGCTAGCTTATACATTAGAGAATTGAAATGGAATCCAAAAAGTTCTTGATGTGCTGGACCCAACAAGAAAAATCAGATAATTAGGAAGAAAGTAAAGTTCTGAAGATAGAGTTAAAAATTTATTTGTGTGGGTAGGGGAGCTATTTTTTAAAACAATTCAAATTACAAAATAATTATATTTTAGTCGATTTAAAACTCAATAAAAGTCAACACTATGATGTGGTAGCCAAAAAAGTTAATGCAATTGTGAGGGTGGGTGGGGAAAGGGGTCAGCTGAATCACTCAACCCTGTAAGGGGGTAGGGGGTGATTGATTGCTGGATTCCACCCCCTCTCCCCACCCTTGTACTATGTAAAACTGACTTCTCTCTTTGCTAATAGTATTCACTCTGCATGGAATTACTTCCCACCAGATTTCCTTTTTTAAACCAACATCCAGAATAAAATAGCTAATTGTCCCACCACACTTTCCCTGGTCACTTTACAACATGCTTTGGTCATTTCTGGGCATCATTCACATTAGGAATATTTACCATGACGGGGAATATCATGATAGTTGTTTGAAGGATTCTCATCTCAAAAAAAAAAAAAAACAAAAACAAAACACAAAACCCAACAACAAAATGAAACTAAAGTTCTATTAACTCTGCATGGCTCTAGATGAGATCCTGAGATGGGTAGATTAAGACTATCATGGCCCAGTATAGAAGGCGGAAACAAAACTTTCCTAATGAGTAGTCATTCCAAATGTCATGTTGTCTTGGGAAGCTTAAAGTTCCCCATTAGTTGAAATTAATGAACTCTCATCAGGAATGATGGAGACAGAATTATTGTCTTGAGTAAAAGATTAAAATAGAGCAGGGGTCCTTACCTAGGTTCTATGAATTTGCTTTTTAAAGATATTTTGATAACTCTGAATCAACATTTTAGTTTTCTTTGAACTCGTATATATTTTATTTTGTATATTTAAAAGTATTATTCTAAGAAGGGATGCACAGCCTTCACTAGATTGCCAGGGGTGGGGGCTCAGACATAAAAAATGGGTAAGAATCCTTGGACTAAATGATCACTAATATCTCTTAAAACTAAGATATTTATGGCTTTTTATTTCATCTATTTCAGTGGATGCAGTTGTCATCCCTATGTAGGGGAAAGTCTTAACATTTTTCCTGAGTTCTTCCATGATGCAGTGAAAAGTATTATCTGGGGGCTTTTACTAAGGTGTAAAGCATCCCCCAAACTGGGGGCATCCTGTCCCACAAGCAAACCCATATCCCAGGGAAAAGTGGACTCAATTTGAGGCAAATGGGGTAATAATTCACAACTCAGGAGAGTTCTTTTGTTGAAACACCTTCTCTTCCCTCACCCTCTCCCCTTTAGAGGGATTTCACCATGTTCTACTGCACCTCTTCTGTGTGAGCTATTATATTAGACATTGAGTAGGACATAGAGAATAGGAAGATATATAAGTCCCTGTTCTTATGGAGCTTACAATCCTATAGCAATTTCCTGCTAGACTACTGCTAGAGTCCCGAAGCTTTCTTTCCTAATGTACCTGGTATTGCCTTAGCCTCTACTATCTTAGGGACAATCATGAGAATTTCCAAATCTTTCAACCTTTTGGAGTTCACCAGGTTGCTTTCTGATCAAAAGTAGGGAAGGGAAGAGGTAAAAAAGGAGCTTCTCCTTCCCATAAGCATTTCAGTCTTAGGAGCTCCCTAGAACTGCTTCTGTCACGGAACTGGCTTGTCCCTCAAACATTATATTCATAACTGGTTCACTATTTTGTTAAAAACAATCCCATGGGGCATGACTGAATATCTTCAGCCAATCCCAATATAATTTCTGAGTAGCATCAATTCATTTTATCCAATGGATTTAATTCCTTCCAAATTAAACCTTTCAATTCATTTTATCCAATGGATTTAATTCCTTCCAAATTAAACCTTTCACATCTAGTTTGATGCCTTTGATTGATTGATGCAATAGAGATATTGCTTTGATTCAGCAAAGGTGTTCCCAGCTGATTAAGGTAGATTCTTTAAGTGGGGTGCCATGATTTATTCAATACCTGTGTTGCCATGATCTATTCAATTAATCACCCCTTGTACCTGTGTTACCAAGCCCTGCCTTTGATACATTATGGCTGCCTTGTACAAGAGATTTTACCTCTAAGGCAACCCTTCATAAGACTAAGTTGAAGGGAAAGTTTTCTTACATTGGTAGGAAATTTCCCTTACCCAAGGGGGATTTCATACCTATGTGCTCCTTTTAATTATACCTTTTGGACTTCACAATTTATAAGTCATTTTCAAGGATATTATTTCCCTTGAGCCTCTTAGCAAACCACTGAGGCAGGCAGGATAGTTATTGTCTTCATTTTAGATAGAAAAAAAATGAGTCTCTTATACAGAGTCTTATTGCTTGTGCTAGACTGTAAGCTTTTTGAGGGCAAGAGATTTATTTTACTTATATTGTTATACTCCAGCAATACCTTCTTCAAATTAGATGCTTAACAAATATTTGTTGAGTTGAGTTAAAAATAGAGTTTTATATCATTAGAAATGCCTATGTTCAGCCAAATGAAGACTGATTTCTGACCTAATTTCCATATCAGTTTAAAAATTTTGTTTATTTGTAAAACAATTTTATACTTTTTGATTTCACATAAATTTATCAATGCTATAGCAGCAAGGATAGAAACATTGCTCTTGTTTTTTTTTTCCTTTTCCCCACTCTATGAGAATTTCTAGTGACAGACTGTTCCTCATCTAATTTTGTTTTTCAGGCAGATCAGTTTCATCAATGTGATTTTTACAAGCATTGGTTGCCTGACTCTTCCCAATTAGAAGACTAGGCCCATCAGTCATTATCTCCATCTCCCACTTCTCTTTCAGCCTTCTGAGTCCTTGAAGTACCGTTTGCAAACTCATTTGTCTGAATCAAGCTTAATCATCGACTGTTAGCTATCCTGTTATAATAAAGTAATTTTTTTCTTCTATACGCGGGCTTGTATACACTTGCCTTCAAAGATACACCAACAAAAAGAAAGCAAGATGCTTCATCTCTGCCCTGGAGGATAGAAAAGAGCTTTTCAGCATTTCCTTTATCTTTATGATTTTAGGATGTATTAATGACAGCAAGCCTTATATAATTTACCATTTCCCAGAGGCGTTTCCCAGAGATCTGTCTCACTACTGCAATTCAATATAAACTAATTGTGTGCCACTTCTGTGTGAGCTATTATATTAGACATTGAGTAGGACACAAAGAATAGGTAGACATGTAAGCCCCTGTCCTCATGGAACTTACATCCAATAGCAAAAATAGTGTCCATTATTCCCATAGTTCCTTGCCTTTGAGGTTACAATGCATTCTCTAGTGCTCTTCAAAGGAACATTTGAAGTAATGTTCCAGTTCTTAAAACTTTATTATTATAAAACATAACTTCATATTCAAAGATAAGACAATCTTTCTTGTTTTGTTTTGTTTTTGGGTGGAGAAAGGTAAGAGGAAGGTGTGAATTTTATTACAATTCCTAATTGCATAGTTCATTTTTTCTCCCCTCGTTGGATTTTAACAACACTACTCTGTCTGATTTCTCATCCTATCTGTCTGACAGTTCTGTTTCGTTCATTCTTACTGCATCATCCAGACAGTAGACACCATCTTAGTTTAAGTACTTCTATTTTGAAATTGCCCTTTATTAGGCTTATAGATAGGGAATATACTTGGAAATCTAACTTCAGTTTTCTCCATTTTTCTTTCATAAACGTGTGGTATTATGTTTTCTGTTATCCAGAAACATCATAACCCAAGCTCAGAAGCCAGCTCAATCTATACGATCCATTGGTGCCCCTTATATCCTTGTATTCACCTTAGCAACTCTTGTTTCAACAAGTGCAGGATATCCCAATTTTTGTAGTAAGGAAGTCTTGAACTTCACTGGCATCTTGCTTATTCACATTTTGTTTTATATGATGACAGGACCTTTTTATGCTTTTGATTCCCCAAGGTCTAACACAGTCCTTGGCACATAGTAAACACTTATTAAAAGCTTGTTGAATAGTTGATTGGTTTTATTCTCATTTGTTGATAAATAATTAACTTGGTTGGAACAGTTTCCTAAAGTAAATTTCCCAATTTTGAGAAACTTAGTTAAGTTTTGAGTAAACCTGTTCTGGCAACCAGAAAGTGGTGTTTATTCAATGGCAATATCCTGTCCCCTAAATATGACTATACCACAAGGTTGTGCTTTCTCTATACTTTCTTACTTGATAACCCTATCAGTTCCCATGGGCTCTATTATAATCTCAATCTGGATGTTGCTCAGTTTATATATTCTGCTCTATATACTACTTTTTCAAATTGGATATCCTATAGGCATACCAAGTTTAATGTGTCCAAAACAGAAAACAGAAGTCTCTACCCCTGTCCCCTGGCCAACTCCTCTTAAGAACCTCAATGATTCTGATAAAACTGTCCCCATCTTTCTAGTTTCTCAGGGTCATTACATTGGGGTGGTACCATATTTTTCACTCACTGTCACAACCAATAGCCAACCCTCTGTTGAATTATCTTGATTGCACCTATTCCATGTTTCTTTCATTTGTCTTTTTCTCCACTCCTATAGCTATTGTCCTACTTTATGATTATATGACTGCTTACTACATTATAATAGCCTAATATTATTGAGATGAACTCCTAATTTGTTTCTCTGTTTTCTCCCTTCTCCTACCCATCCTTTTACATAGCTTCCATAGTGAGATATCGCTCAAATGTAGGTGTGAATATATCATTGTCCTGTTAAATAAGCTCTAGGGGTTCTTTTTTTTTTTAACTCTGGGACCAAATAAAACTCTCCAATTTGAAATTTAATGTCCCTAGCTATTTGACTCCATTCTACCTTTCTAGGTATATTATGCATTATTCTGCTTCATTTAACTGAAAATCAGCCAAACTATCCATCTTTTCTTCCTCAGGAACACAACATTCTATCTGCCATCTCTATATTTTTATAAGGATTTACAGAACATAATCCTAGTATTCATTCTAATCTTAGACTGAATGAATGAAATGCATTTATCATGTATTTCAGGCTAAGTGATAAGATAATGATACAATAGTGAGATAATCTCTCCTTTCACAAAGGTGATAGTCTAATGGTGGGAGACAACACATAGAGGGTCATATTGGCCAAAGACAGGAGTTTTGTTTTGATTGTCATGGGGATCATGAGTTGATCTCATCATTGAAAGAAACATGATTTCCAGAAACAATTATAGTATTTAATTGTTTCCTGTGCTCAAAGCAAGATATGGAAAGGATGTCTGGAGTAAACTGATGCGTGTGTTTTGTGTGTGTGTGTGTGTGTGTGTGTGTGTGTGTGTGTGTGTGTGTGATGTATGGTCTGATCTGCAGTGACTTATATATAATAGAGTAAGGGAGATGGTACATGCTTCCTTAGACAGTTGTATCCTATTTGGTGTATGAGCTCCCCAAGGAACTAGGGACTTTATTTCTGGTGGTATGGTCTAGCAAATGCTGTTTCATGTAAATCCAGTAAGGGAATGTACATCTTCTCTCTTATAATTCCTAGATTGCTTCAAAGCTCCAATCAAGAGCCATTCCCTACATGATTAGTTTCCTACCACCCCTCCACCCCACTAATGGTGCATGCCCCTGTTAAATCTCATTCATCTTATGTATAGTTTGTATAAACTTTTATGTAGACAATCCTTCTTGCCTGAGAGAATGTAGGTTTCTTGAGGTCAAAGACTGTTGCATTTATGTCTTTGGAACCCCAGTATTTTGTACCTTGCTTGGCACAAAGTAGACAGTAACTTGCTTGATGATCACTTGATTGAACCAAAATAATACAAAGGTAACATTGGCTTTCAGGAAGTCTAAATTTTCCCTGAATAGATAACACAGGTGGATATAGGAAAATAGATCAGAGGAATGTAGAAGGGGGGGATTTGTAGTAAGAAAAATTCAGCTTACATTTTCCCTTGGAGATCCATTGTAAGAGTATGGGAGTGGAAGGTGTATGTTTGAAAGTTGCTTTTATAAAATACGAGATTATTCAGCAATTTCTTAAGTGCTACCCACAATCTAGCTACATGGTGTTCACTATATTGTATCTTTGTTTTTCTTTTCCCCATGGCATGAAGATATGATTAAGATTTGGGTTTTTTATGTCTCACATATCTTAGAGTAGGCAGGGCTAAATCTTTCCACCTCCTGACACAGTCCAAGAATTCTCCTTGGAAACAAGCATATTCTGTGTCTCCTATAATTCCCTAAATTAATGCCAATTACCCCCTGGAAATACAAAGATTTGTGAAAGACAAAAACTTCTCTAATGACAATTTCGAATAATTGCCTTGCGTTTGTTCACTTAGCATCTTGTCATCAGCCTTTAGTGTTTAACCAAGTGGTCTATTTGAAAAAGGGAGATTAAAAGTACCTTACATCCCTCATGCTCTATGATTTCTTTCTCCATAAATGAAAATAACAATTGGGATAGTATCTGTCTACTACCTCTTCACATCAAGGAGTATGATAACTTAAATTGATATGTAGTTCTGGCATTAAGTGGGCCATCGCTAAAGTTAGCTTCCTTTCCATTTTAGTATTTAAGGAATCTTGGATTAAAAGCTATCACATTAAGTTTTCTATGAGAATGAGTCTCTTTGCATCAATGAGTACATATTTCTCCACAGAATAAAGAGTCTAAAGTGTATTCTTCTACATAACTTGCCTTCTTCATTCAAACACATTTACACTCTGATACTGCATTGCTTTGTAATTTATTGCAAATCCAAGGGAAATGGAGTCTCCCCCTCACTAGACATGTGACACTTGAGAAAGGTAAAATGTTCAAGTTCTTGAACAACTCAGTTGAGGAAAATTCATTTTGGATAATTTTTTTTGCATTATTTATGAAAGGAAGTCAATAAAATCACTTTCACTTTTTAGACTAAACTTGCCAATTGTAGGGGTGTGATTCCAAAGGCAACTAAAAGTTCCATCAAAAAAAAAGAAATTCAGATAAAGGTTTTGGCAGTGTCAGGAGTGATAAATTCAACCCCAAGTCATAGAAGTACTGGATCTGAAGTCTAAAGATCTATGTTCAAATGCTGTTTCTGTTTTTTATGTAACTATAAAACCTTAGTTCAATCACCTACCAGGGGTGGGGAACCTTCAGCCTTAAGGCCACAATATGAAGTTTTTATTCAGTCAAAGGGCTGCCATTGAGGACCCAGAGGGCCCCATTTGTCCTTGAGGTCAGAGGTTCCCCACCCCTGTTTGGGTCCCTTCCTTTGTAAGACGAAATAGTTGAACTAAATGATCTCAAAGTTTTCTTCTGGTTTAAAATTCTATGGTTCCATTAATTAATTTGTATTCCTTACTTGGTATTTATACTGATAGGATCATAGATTAAGAACTGAAAGAGACATCATAGACCACAAATTAAAATCCTATCGCTTTACAAATGAAGAACTGAAGTCCAGATAGGTTAAGTGATGTGCTCATGGTTTCATAGGGTCACAAGTCATTCGATTTGTAGGTTGGGCTTGAAATGACATAATGATCCTAGCATATAATAAGCTAAGTAACACCACATTTAAAAGAAAAGTAGTCTATACATTTGGGCCCCATGCAAATTTCCTTCAGTGTTGATTTGGTTTTTGATTTTCAAAACAGAAAGCGTTATCCTATGGTTACTGATGCAAATACTATTGAATAACAGCAGATCCACCTTTTACTCATAGATTAGATTTCTCATAACAACGATACTGACACCAAATCATTGTGTTCTGGGATGTCTTTGCGTGAATGATATTGCTCCTCACCAACTCAGTGACTGAGTATTGAATTTTACAACAAAATTATGGTCAACAATGAAAACATGTGGAACATAGATCATGTTCATTCTCATGAACTCACAGTTCATGAGAATGGGTGGTAAATTATCTTTTTTATTTTTCATTTTCCTTATATGAATATTTTATCATGTATTCATAGGGAACCAAAAAACAAATAAAATTTAGACAATATGTAGTCATTATTATAGATATTTATCATTATTAAACCATTCATGTTTCACTATCAGTCTTTTGTATAAATGCATGGATATACACTCATATCTAAGCACACATTTTTTTCAAATAATGCTAATGCTTTATCTTTTCATTCTATCATTTTTGGAAATATACTTTATTTTATTTTCATCACAGTAGGTTCATAAAAGAATAGATTTAGAGGCAGAAGGAACCTTAGAATTAATCTAGCACAAGTTCATTATGCAGAAGAGGGAACTGATGTTGAATGATTAAGTGACTTGATGTAGTGCCAACGCAATATTCACAGCTCCAAAAGCAACTTTAAATATGCAGACATAGTTCTCAATTGCAAAATATAACAGACTCTCCATATAGAAAATAGGAGCAAACCATTTATTTAGGCACCAGAAAACCGAATCCCAACACCAGGAAACCGAATCCATCATAACAACATAGAATTTAATGTACCACAATGCAGCAGAGAGCCACACCATCCTTTAGCCTTCCCACAAACCAACACTCAAAAGCCTAGCTTTTTCCTTGGCTGTGTCCTCCCCTCCTTCCAGCTCTAATGGCTCTAACACCCAGTTTCCTGTGGACTGTGCCCTACCACTCAGCAACTTCACCCACTTCAGGCTCCATGTGATTACATTCAGCCTATTAGGGGTCAGGGAAAAATCTATGAAGCAGGGAAGATCTTCAAAATCCCTTAGGCTTATTAAGGGGCAGGAAAGATCTTTAAATTCCCATTCCCATTATTCTTGATTAAGGTCACCTGGAAGTAAATGACGTATTCTTGACTGTTGTTGAATGGATCTACTCAGTGGCTTATTGAGGGAGAAATTGGCCTGTTGTGTTTCCCACAAAGTCACCCACATATGTGACCTTTAATATCAACAGGTCAGTTTATGTTGTTCTCTCTTAAACACCACAGTGTTGACTGAGCAATATTCAAATGGCAGGTCACATTGTGCCATGATAGAACATGCCATTCACAGAATACATTGTCACTATCACCTCATGTTCTTAAAGGCAGACACTATATGCCCTTAAATTCTGCTCTAGGGAATGTGGTATTACATCTATCATTAACAAAATCTGCAATTAAAAGGATCTTAGAGATTGCATGGTTTAAACTTCTTTTATCTTTGAGGAAACTGAGGCCTGGGCAATAGGAGTGACTTCAGCATGGTAAGGTAGCCTATAAGTGGCAGAGGTGATGCTGAAACTCTGGTTTATACAGTTATATAATTCTCAGGGTAATGTTTGTTTCGCTGTAATGTACTGTAGTATTTGATAGCATTTTTTACATCACATGCCTCAGTTCTCACCATAAAGTAGTTTGGTAGAGGCAAAAGTATCCTAGAGTTGGAATCTGAGGTCCTGACTTTGACCTTTGGTTCTGCCATATACACTGCAGTGTTTGACCTACCAAGTCACTCCATCGCCCTGAGACTCCATTTCCTTATTGATGAAATGATAAAATTGGACTCGGTGACCTCTAAGGCCCCTTCTGCCTCCTTAGTCTATGATCCATTATTATTCTTTGTCCCAGACAGAGAAAAGAACTGAATGTCAGGTTAAGTGACTTGCTCTAGTCATAGATCTATTTAGTGCAGATATTAGGAGTGGTTCTCCTGATTGAATGTCCAAGGTACTTTGCATTAATTTGCAAAATGGTGGGGGAGGTGGTGATTCTTCCTTTTTTAGACTGGGTCCTTGCAAGATGGGCACTAGCATTCAAATGAGGTCTTTGTAAATGGAATCTTAGCTCCTAGATAGAAATGTCATGGCCAGTCTTGCCTTCCTTCATCTATGACTGGGGGGAAAAAGATTTCAATCTCTTTTCTAATGTGAGTCACTCAAATGCATGGCATTTTCAGCTTAGCCTACTATAATATGGTTTCCATCATTCTAGGCTTTCATCTAGTTCCTGACTTCTCATTTGCATATCTAGATCATTCTCCTTGAAATATTTTCCTGCAGACCGAGTATGATTCATAGATTTTTGTTGTGAACTCGTAGAAAATGTTTTCCGTGTCACCAATGTTTTATGGAAAGTTTACCCTTTGAGGTGTGTTTGGAGAGAAAGACCATTCACATATATAATCTTAGGGATATTCTTGATAGGAAATCCTACATGACCTGAGTTTTAATTACCCTAGGGAATATCTGCCTTCCTTTTTACTTTTAACCATTGAGCATTTTCCAAAATTCAAGTGTCAAAGAACTAGAAATAAGGAAACATCTCAAATAGACTTTCTCTATTGCAATTTTTAACCACAGAGCACTGTATTGTATATTTAAATGTTTTGGCATAGTTTTTAGCTAATCATGGCTAATGTGCTGGACATTGGACTTGGAATAATGAATACATTGTTTTGAATATTGCCTCTGAGATAGGCTGTCTGAGTGACCTTGGTAAGTCATTGAATTGCTTTTTGCCTCAGTTTCCTCATCTGTAGAATGAAGGGGTTGTACATAAAAATCACCAATATTCCTTTAATCTCAGAATCTATAATCCCAGGAGACAAGGTATTTTAGAGAAAAAAAAAGATAACCCAGCAATACCTAAATTACACATTTTCTGTGGAGTGACATCATTTTAATTTAGGGGAATGTGCCAATGTTGTATAATTTACTCAGATGAAAAGAATCATATTGTATTGTATCTACTGCATTTTAATTTTTATTATAAATTTAATAACTGGGAAACATATGTGCTCTAATATTCAAAGAAGAGAAAAGTGGATCGTTTATGAAATGGTAGATTTCTGATATGAACAGTTTCTTATTGAAAAGTATTAAATTTGAAAATAAGTTAACAAAATTCTTATATGTTTTTCTCCCGGATTGTTTTTCCATCTGTGTATTTTTAGTATTGTATTGATGCTTTTTTTTTGCTGTCTCTCCTGCTACCCATTAACTTACCACAGCCTCCCCAAGTGTCTTCCCTTCCCAATAAAGAATTAAAGACAAGCAAATTATATTAACACAATATTAATAATAATAATAAGTAATAGTATATGTCTCATTTTGCATCTCTAGTCCCTTGTCTCTTTGCCAAGACAGAGCAGGCATGCTTCACCATCAGGTTGATTGATTACTGGGTCAATGGTTTTAGTCTTTCAGTGTTGTTACGACTTTAGAATTCTGATCAGCGCAATTAAAAACCTGTAGCACAGGATGAATGTGATAGAGGCCTGTACAAGTGCAGGAGTGAAAAGATGGGGATAGATTTGGGGGTACAGAATCTAAGATTTGGCAATTGACTAAGTATGTGGCATTGGGGAGGCTGAGGATACAAGCTACAGATTAATTAGGGTGCCCTAGATAGTATTACCCTAGATAGAAATAGAAAAGATTTGGAGAAAAGGTAGATTTTAGGGGAGAAATAGTTAGTTCTGTTTTTAGACATATTGGATTTGAGAGGTTTGTGGGCCATTTAGCTTCCAATATCCAATAGGAAATTGGTGACATAAAATTAGAATTCAAAAAAGAGACCAGGGCTGGATATATGCTACAGGTCTAGAAGCCATCCTCATTAAAATGACAGTCAAATCCATGGGAGCTGATAATATCATCAACAGAGAGAATGCAGAAAGAGGTGAGAAGCCATGATGCAGCCTTGGGATGCTCCTAAAGTTGGGAACCAGGATGTTATTTCATAGACCTTTATATCCTGCCATGTTTCACAGTCCTTTCACCACCTTCTAGTTTCCAGACAAAATGGACTTTACAATACTATGTTCTCCTCATGATGTTCCATCTCCCATCTCTGTGCCTTTGCATTGGCTGTGACTCCCTTCTCAAAGTCTTGCCTGCACTTCTCTTCCTTCCCACCTCTCCTGGTTTCCTGTAAGGTTCAACACAAATACCACCTTCTGCAGCAAACTTTCTTGTCTCCACTGAAAATCCCTTCCCTTTTAAGCTTACCTTCCATCTAAGTACATGCCTTGTATGTACCTATCTTTATGCATGTTGTCTCTTTCATTCAGATATAAGTTCTATCAGGGCAAGGATGGTTTTATTTGTCTTTTTTCCCTTAGAGTGTACTATAATTCTTAAAATATTTGTTGTCATTTAGTCCTTTTTCAGTAGTCTCTGACCTTCTGTTACCCCATCTGTTTGTTTTTAATTTTGTTTTTTGGAAGAGGTACTGGAGTGGTTTGCCATTTCCTTCTCCAGCTCATCTTATAGATGAGGAAACTGAGGCAAATAATGTTAAGTGACTTGCCTCGAGTCACACAGCTAGTAAATATCTGAGGCTAGATTTGAATTCAGGGAGATGAATGTTGCTGATCCTAGGTCTGATCCCCCCACCTCATATATAGTTGGTGCTGAATAAATTTCAGTGATTTATTTTGTAGTGTAGTTTCCCCAGCTTTTGCCTGTGGGCATTCTTCTGTTTTCTCCCCTGATCCCCTCCACCTTCTAATTCCCTTGTACCTTCCAGCATTTAGTATGGTGGCTACTTACTTGAAGTTGTGGTTATGTTTACTAATGCTGATACTCGTCCCAAGCCTGGGAAGTACAGCTGCCACACTCTAACAACAAGAAGTAATATTTAAGTGATACTCACTATGTACAAGGCACCATGCTGAATGCTTTACAAGCATTATCTCACTTGATCTCCCCAACAATCTGAGAGGTAGGTTCTATCATTATCCCCATTTTACAGATGAGGAGACTGAGGTAAGGGATAAATGACTTGCCTAGGGTCATATTGCTAGAAATTGTCTGGGGTGATTTGAACTCAGGTGTTCCTGACTCCAATCACTTGCCAAGTCCTTCAAGAGTGTGGCCACCATATTGTTCTTCATGGAGGAACTGGCCCATCATTTAGGATAGAAAGGAGGCCATCTTTTTTATCTTTTAGTTAAAGGAAGTATATTTTATGTCAATTTTGGAAATAAATTCTATGAGAAAGGAACTTGAAAAATAGCCCAGTTGGAAAAGACATCACAATAGGATTGCTGGGTCCTAACATCTTTACCCATGATAGCAAAGGCCTCTCGAGGAACTACAGTCCTTGATGGTGTTTCCACTGACATGTAAAAAGCCAAGTAATCCCATTGGTATACTGTCCATAGAATCTTCAGTAAGGATGAGAACTGGAGGTTCAAGTCTGATGTCTAGCCACATTTTGGAATCAGTTTATTTCGACAATGTTCTAAAACAGGTTCTATCCTTGGTGGTGCTGGGGACCTCTGGATGCCAGATACACATACTAGACTGCATTCTTGTGTGTGTGTGTGTGTGTGTGTGTGTGTGTGTGTGTGTGTTGGTTTTTTTTTAGACTGCATTCTTTTTTAGACTGCATTCTTTGGAGTTGACTAAGGAGTAGGTCAAGTGACTTCTTATCTAAGAGAAATTGACTACAAAGCGCTCCAAAGTGGCTTGTCTTGGTGTCTCTTAGTTACTTTTTATTGGAGTAAAAGGAAATTTTTACTTAGTAAAAATGAGACAAATCCTTGTGTTCCTTCAAGATAGGACCCAGATTCCACTTACAGAAAACCTTTCTTATTCTCCCCTACCTGTACCTGGAAGGGATTTTTCCTTCTTTGAAATTTTCATGCCATTATAGCGAAATTTCTCTTGTATTTTTCCTATTTGTAGTAAATCTCTTTGTGTATAACTCGTGAAGATCATCTCCTAAGAGGGGCTATAATCTACATGTCTCAAGAGAGTACTTAGATCAGGGGCTCATAACTTCACATGTCAAGGACTTTGCTCCAGGTCTGCTATGGACTTCTCAGAATCATGTGGTTAAATGCAGAGTCAGAGTCATACATGGGCTTTAGGATTCACAGCTGTGGATAAAAAAAGGATTGGAGTAGGGAGATAAAGAAGATGGGAAGACCAATAAGGAGGCTTTTGTAGTAGTCTTGGTGAGAGGTGGCAGTGTTCTGAACTATGCTGGTAGCTTTGTGGGTAGGAAGAAGGGGACACATTTGAGAAATGTTTCTGGAAATAGAATGATCAAGACTTGCTACCTGATTGGATATGGGGAAGACAGGGAGAGCGAAAGCATGCCTAAGTCTGATGTCTCAGGTATTCACTAGGGAAATGGACTCAGGGACGTTTCTCATATCTGATGAGTTAATATTTTAGATTTTCTACAGTATGTGACCATGGTTATTGCAGTGACCCTTTAAAGTTCTTAAAATGAAAGCATGCTTGAGCCATGGTGGGCAATATATAGGGTGCAAATGAAATTCCTCAAAAAGAATTTGCTCATTCAGTTTAGCCTGTATGTCCTCCCCTCAAACTTTCCCTCGTGGGCTCAAGATTTACGAAAAAAAAGTTTATTCTAGTTCTGTATAATTAATGTCAGGGAACTGTGATCCTGCCTTGACACAGAGTATATCACCAAAAGCCAAAGGGAGAGGGAAAATGGTGAAGACTCAGCAGTTTCTGCCCAAGTAAGAAGACGAAAGTCTTTTTAAATTAATGGCTCTCATGCCTTGATGCTGCCCTGCCACATCTCATAAATCTTTGGGGAATCAGATCTCCTGTGAAAGGGGGACTTCACAGTCACTTGGGGAATACTGAGCAGTTGACTTTTCAAAAGGGGGCTGTTTTTACATTTTCTTTCAGATTTTGCCCTCTAGTGCATAAACTCTTAAGGTGAAATTTGATTAAAATATACTCTACTGAGGAGGAAAGTTTACATTTGTACATGCTGCCCAATTTTATTGTCCTACTTGTCAAAGGGCACATTTGCCCAGGTGTTGATTTATACTTGTCCCACCTGGGAGCTATAATGGGAGGTTTGGAGTTAATTGAGAAGAAATAAAGCCATTTAAAAAAAAAAGCAAACAAACTGGTTTCATGCATTGGTGCATGTGTTGTTGTTGTTTTGTTTGTTTGTTTTTTACAAAGATGACTGAGACATTTGCTTTCATGTGTAAGAAAATGTTTGAACGTTATTAAAATATACTTGGAGAATCTGCAAATATTTGGGGGATATTTCAGATATGGAGAAACCCCATATTTTAAGGACAATGCATTTGAATCTATGTAGAGAACTATTATCATTAACAAACTAAGTATTGTTAATATCTGTGTGTTAATATCTTAATAACAATAGCTTAATGTTATTATTCATTTTGGTCCTCATTGAAAATGGGGGACAACAACCAACCAACCAGCTATATGAATGCAACTTCCATTTTGGTGCTGGAATTTAATTGTATAATAACATTAAGCTATTATAATAATTAATATTATATATAATGCATACATTATATATAATATTAATTACTGTACAATATAATTATTAATAATAATAGCTAATATTCTCTTTAAATGCTGAGCAGTAAGAACTTAGTGTCATTGACAGTGACATATGAAAGAGATGCTTTACAGATGTTTCTGATGATATAGGCAAAGTCTACCAGTCATTATTGGTTTTGAGAATCAATGGGACTAGATAAAACAAAATCATAGGAGCCAGTTTTGTATATAGCATTCTAAATGCGATGGTAAGCATACTGGCAATTGGGAACATTAATACTACCTAACTATAATGTTGTTAATTGTCCTGGAGAAACATGATTTTGATGTTTTAATGTCTTGAGGTACTTTATATAATCAAACAGCATCTCAGAACTGTTTCAGTTCATAGTCTTTTTCTTCACTCATTTTCTTTAGAATAAGGAATTTTTCTATTGTAGCATACATCATGGTTATTTGTAAATGATAATATCTTTTTCCCCCTTTGCACTTTGGGGAATAGGGTTTCAGTTTTGGTGAAGCTTTGGCAAACTGGCCTTGGTTTGGGGAGGACTTCTGTGAGAGCTAGGGGATGGGTCATACAATTCAAAAGCTGCTGGCCATAACTGTGGAAAGGGCAACAGTGCCTAGAAGGAAAAGTCCTCTTGTTGCTATGCCTTGTGATAATCATGATATATGGTCTCAGTCATGTGATAGAAGTCATGTCAAGTATGATGTTCTCCTCTTGAGAGCTGATGCTCAGGTGGAAATATGTGGTATCTTAAGTGTTTGAAATTGAGATATAATGGCTTCCATTAATCAACATAATGCATCATTGTGTCTCATTGGGTCTTGGAATACAATATAGCAATGATAATGAGTAGGATGATTTTACACACACCTTGGAATACAATATAATGATGATGATATATGTACATACACACATATATTTTATCATCTTCCTTATATTGGATCATGAGACCCAATTAGACAAATACGATGATCAATGGATGCCCTTGTATCTCAACTCCAAATGATGATGATGATGATGATAGGTACGTGTGCATACACTACAGTAGATATAAAATGATAATGTGTGTATGTATGTATATATACGTGTGTGTGATCACTGTATTCTGTGAGATAGCTTATTTTGACCTTATGTAGTTTTTATAAGATGCTGATATAATGCTTACTGTGCTAAGGACTTTTATGAATATTAACTCATTTGGTGCACATAACAACCCTGAGGTAGATGCTATTTACAGCTGAAGAAACTGGGAGGGTAAACAGAAGTCATGTAACTAGTTAGTGTCTGAATCCGGGTTCGAATTTATATCTTCCTGATTCCAGGCCCAGTGCTCCATCTACCATGCCACCAGAACAGGGGGAAAGCCTTATGTCACATGTGGGGGCCATGATAGTTTGGTCACCCTACTCCAGGTGTTTTAAAGTAGCAGTGTCAAATAGAAATGGACCCCTCTGGGCTTCATATTGACTTAGGAAACAGTAAATTATATTATCTATGTTGTATTTTTTTTAAGCAATTGGGGTTAAGTAACTTGCTCAAGGTTACATGGCTAGTCATTATTTATGTGTGGGTGCTAATTTTCTGAGGCCGGATTCAATCTCGGGTCATCCCAACTCCGAGGCCGGTGCTCTTACTCACTGTGCCACCTAGCCGCCCCTCTATGTTGTATTTTGATTTGCTTTTAGTTAAACATTTCCCGATATTTTAATCTGCCATACTTATAGGTATTGTAGGCATTTGCCACCCCTGCCTTAAAGCATGCCTAGTGAATTTGTAGTAGAAAGCACAGGCACCTTTATTTGTAAACACTCTCGGCACTGTTTGAATAATTATGGTGCACAATTTGCATGCATGTTTGCACTGTACAAAGTAATAATTTTAAAATTGTGATCGGAAGGAGATTTGGTGAGCAGCAGACAAGGCCTTTTACCAATCAAAATTATCTTGAATATATAAAAAAAATCACAGAGAATGTACAGGCACACACAAGGTCCCATTTGTTCCTAATAATAGCACACATTTGAGCACATTTGGTGATCTTTCTCTTTTTTTTGGGGGGGGGGTGAGGAGAGAGAGACAGAACATAGATACACCTACTTTCCTGCTCCAATTATCATTGGCTTGTAAATCAATGAAATGAAGACCTCAGTCTTGCTTATAGAGCTTCAGATGAGAAATTCTGTCATTCTTCAATATGAAGACTGATGGATCAGAGCAGGCAAGATCATACCTTCTGCTTTCATAAAATTGTCCTGCATGGGATATTGGAATCCTTCCATGGACTTTTCCAATTAGAATGTATTCTTTATTAGATGGAATTAGATGGAACTTAGTCCATTGGTGATTTATGACGTTTTTGGGCTTAGCCCACAAGATTTCCCAGTAAGTTCTCAAGCACTGTCAATTCCAAAAAGTCCCCAAAGCTGTTGAACAGGGGATTATTCCCAGAAATTTAGGACAGGAGGACCCAATTAACAGCATTGCCAGTCTGGTGAAGGATCAGGGAGCCCACTTATATGAGATCCCTTGCGATCATCTTAGGAAGTCACATGTACAAGTGGGATTGCACCAAGGATGTGAGCCTGTGCTTTCAAGGACTGCTCAAATTTGTCCAGACAGCTAATTCTCTGGATTCAAATATGCAAAGGGATCTCTGGTCTCATCTGTGTGGATATTCCCTCCAACAAGACAGATTGCTACCTATGGATGTCTGCCCATCCTATGGAATTCAATTATATAGATATTTGAACTCATTTGTTAAATATTTTAATTATCACCAGTAGTAATTAATGAATTAATATTCTTACTAGGGAAGAGAAATCCACCCTGATACCAGACACAAATAATTGTAGTCAGAGAACCTGGGCTTAAATCCTCACAACATTGGACAAATCACCCAACCTTTTGGGTTTTCATTTTAACCATTTGTGTAATAAAGAGGCTAAGCTGGATGAACATTTGAGGTCTCATGCAGCTTTCAGTCCATTATTCCTATGAACTGTGATGTATAGTTACCTATGAAAGAGGTGCTTATGATCTATATCTATATGCTTAATATGATCTATATTTCATCTAAGTAATTCTCTAAGAAGTCATAGAGCCAGATGAGACATCATTAAAGAGGGCAGAGACATAGAAACAAGATTAATTAAACATGGGATAGTAGGTAGACGAGGGTGTTAATGTTGCTGGGAATCCAGTACTGCCTCAGTCACTAGGCAAAGATTTATGCTTTTAGTGATGAGCCAAATGATGCTACAGAGAGCTTTAGGTATCTTGCAGGGCAGCTTCAATTCAACAAGCATTTATTTATTAAGCTCTTACTATGTACAAGGCAGTCAGTATTTGAGGTGCTGGGATACAGATAAAAAAATGGTCAGTAAGCTCAAGGAGGCGATATATCACTATGTAGCAAAATATGGTACAAGGTAGGGGAAATGAGATGGAGACAAAGGAGTGGGATCCAAACAAAATGTTCTTAGAATATTTGAGAAGGGAGAGAACATGTTCACTTTGGGGGAAACAAGGAAGAGTTCACAGAAATAATGGTACCAGAGCTAAGCTTAAACGGAGGAAAAGAATTTGGAGTGATGGAGATAAGAAGGAAATACATTGTAGGCATTAGGACAGTCTAAGGTCAGTAAATACCCATTACTTCAGTTTTGCTGAAATTTAAAATTTATAAAAGAGAATGATGTAAAATAAGGTTGCAAGGGTTATTTGCTTTTAGTGTGTTAATGAAATTGAAAATAACATTTTATGGGCAATGTGATGTGGCTTTTTTCTGTACAAGAAAACACTTTCAAACAATGGAGTTAGTATAGTGAAATTTTCACACACAGTAACTATAGAGATAAAAACAATAATTATCTTCATACTTTTGCTAAAGAGTTAACCTCTTCATTGGCAAAATGAAAGAATAGATTTAATTACCTTACTTTACATTATTTAAAAAATACTTTATTTTAATACTTTGTTTATTATAAACAATTAAAAGTCAACATGGCCAATTGAATGAGGTTTATGACTAAGCACATTTGAAAATGAATTTCAATATTTAAAATGTCCATAGCAATTTATCAGTCATACCTTCTGTGTCTCTACAAACCTTACTTGTTTGTTAATTCCCATTCACTTTTAGTTCCACATGGTCAAAGTTAGTGTGTACTTAGCTTGATTTTCTTATTTGGCATACTTCAATGAAATCATTTCCAGTTTTCTTCATATTCCTTGTTCTTATCTATACTAACTATATTATAATACTGACTTGAATGGACGTGAATGAAAGCCCCAAATCTTTTGAAATTACAAATAATGCTGATCAAAATATTGTTAAGTATTGTACTTCTCTAGGATATTTCCAGTATTGGAATCATTAAAGTACATACACAGTGTTTGTAGCTTTTCTGCAGACTTCCAGATTTTAAGATTGCATCAGTTCTCAATTCTGCCAATAGTAAATGAATGCTTCAGTTTCTACAACAGGCCAGCCTTCAAGGAACTTACATTCTTATGAACAGGAGAATACACACAGAGGAGTGGTGGTTAAGCAGTCTTTTTGGTACCAAAGATTACAAAGGTGGTGAGTGGAGCAACAGGGAAGGCTATGGAGGAAATTACTGGAAAGTAAGGAGTGATATAACACAAGTTATTTAACCTGTAGGTTGCACAAATCTTTTGCAATTACAAATAATGCTGATAGAAATATTTTCAACACAGAACTTTCATTGGGGCGGGGTGGGGGGTAACTTTTCTAGGGTATTTCCAATATTGGAATCATTAAAGTACATACACAGTGTTTTTATTTTTATTTTATTTTATTTTTCTGCAGGCTTCCAGATTTTTTTTTGAGAAGATTCCACCAGTTTGCAATTCTGTTAATAGTAAATGAATGTTTCAATTTCTACCACAATTTTGTACTTTTAATTATTTTTGCAGTTTGATGCATGTAAGTTAACACTTAAAAGTTGTTTAAATTCGTATTGCTTTATCAGTGAAGTTGAGTATGTTTAAAAATTATTATTAGCAATTACTACTTTCCTTTCATACCCATTGATCATTTTCCTTAGAAACTTGGTATTGCCATTTAATATTTTCTTTACTAGTTTCTTATTTTAAATGTTAAATTTTTATGAGCCTTATTAACCACAGTTTCCTTTATTCATTATTTTTCTTTTAATTTGATCTTTTTATTTTGAAATTTAAAAATATTTAATGAAATCAAGGAAACCTATCTTATTCCCAGTTATTTCTTCTGTTTCTTTAGTAAATATCAGTGTGACATGATGGGTAAAAGACTGGTTTTGCACTGTGGAAGGTTTGTATTCTCATCTTGCTTCTTACTCAAACTAGTTATATAGTTACTCAAACAAGTCACTTGGCGTTTCTCAGGCAACTCTCTGAGATCATTTGTTGTTGTTCAGTCATTTTCAGTCATGTCTGACTCTTTGTGATCCCACTGGAATTCTCTTGGCAAAGATAAATGGCAAGAGGCAGTGAGGTGGTACACTGCATAGAGCCCTGGACCTGAATTCAAATCCGATTTCACACACTTGACACGTAATACTTGTCTGTCACTGGGTAAGTCACTTAACCCCCATTGACTCACAATAACAACAAAAGATAAATGGTAAAGGTTTGCCATTTTCTTTTCTAGCTTATTTTACAAATGAGGAAACTGAGGCAAATAGGGTTAAGTGACTTACCCAAGGTCAGATAGCTTGTAAGTGTCTGAGACTGAATTTGAACTTACAAAGATGGCTCTTCCTTACTCTAGGCCCAGCACTCTATCTACTGTGTCATAAGTTAAAGATAAATTGATGGTCTATGATTTCCTTACCAGGAAATTAACCCCTATGCTGATGAAATCAGAAGTCCAGACATGTGCTACCCTGCAGAAAAAATGTATTAGACAACAAATTTGTGTCCTCTTCATAATTAAGATAAATATAGAATTCTATCTTATTTACTTATTGTATAGTTACTTTTATGCTTTATTATCTAACTACAGTTCAACATGGCATACATTATGTGATGGTTTTCTAATCTATTTCCTACCATATTACATTACTAATCAAGTTTCTAAATACATTTAAGTGAGGAATCATTTCCCGAATACTTATTTTCAAGTGGTTCCCTAAATAGCTATCTTCTGTATATATTTGTTTGGATGTCTAGGCACTCGATTCTACTTCATTTATAACTCTTTTCCTTTTGTTCTCTTTCTTTATCATTCTGATATTATTTTCTCTGCTTTTCCTTGAGGAAATTTTCAATTGTTTCTATGATTTGTTCAACCTAGATTTTAAAATTAATTCACTAGTCAATTTCAACCTTTTTCCATGGGCTCTTTACTGAGTGTAATTTTATTTTGCTGTCAATGATAAGGGATAGATTTCCATTTTCCATGTTTATAAAGGTGTGATGAATGGTGGAGACATACACATGCTGTTTTCTGTTCCTATTCAGTTAATCACTGGAGACCTATCATATATAAGTTTTCTAAAATTCAATCTAGAACTTTAACTTTCTTATTTATTTTTTTGTTAGCTCCACATCTGAGAGAAGCATATAGAGACCCCCAACAATTGGTTTTATTGTACATTTCTTCCTATAAAATCGATTAAATTTTAAGTATTTAGATGTTATGCCATTTGCTAAATACATGTACATACACATATATGGAAATACTGATATTAACACTATCTATGACATCTTTAAGGATCACATAGTTTTTTTTCTATTTATCTCTTTAAATTTAATTTTTATTTTTATCTACTCTGAAATTATGAGTGCAACCCAGTCAGACAATTGACTTACCCCTGCTCTTTTGAATTCGCTTGAGGGATTTTTCCTTGGCCCTTTATTTCAATTCTGTGTGAATCTGTTTCAAGTATTTCTTGTAAGCACATATTTTTGAAATCTACTTGCTAATCTATTTTGCTACTGTCTTCCATTTTATAGGTATAACTTTACCACTTTTTATTAGTCATTCAGTTATAATAATTAATTTTATATTTACCTTCATCCTATTCTCTTACACTTTCCCCTATCCCTTTCTTTTTCAAAGATAAGAGTATTGAGGGATCAAGAGTATGCTGATCATTAGTGACTTATGTTTAATGAAATCTGCTTCTATTCCTATATTTTTTCTCTTTCCCTTGCCTAGACCCTGATCAGATTATTATCTTCTTTTTTTTCCTCTTCATTCACTTTTCATATTCTATCTTACAAAGTTAGAATTTATTTTAACTAATCTCTCCTCGAATCTACCTTCACTCTTGATTTCCCTTCTTTTTGTCCCTAATTCTATGTCGAGTTTAGTGTATTTATACACCAAACTCAGGGGTGTGTGTGTGTGTGTGTGTGTGTGTGTGTGTGTGTGTGTGTGTGTGTATGTGTGTGTGTGTGCGCGCGCATGCACACATGTGCATTGGGCACGTGAGCACATTCATTTATTCCTCATTTGTCAGGTTCAGATGAAAGTGAGGCTCATGTGTAGTCCACTCCTTCCAACTCCACTTTCTCAGTGCTTGGCTTCTTTCATTACACATCTAATTATGAGAGTAAATTCCATCTCCTTTCTTTCTTCCATGCTTGATTCTTTTTTTTCACTTTTAAAAATTTCTGTTAAGATTATAAAAACATAACAAAGCTACTCTTGCCCCCTTTTTCTTATTTATTCAATTTTTACCTGTTGGCTCTACAAGTTCAATAGTTTCTTGTCTCCTTTTTAGAATATAAACATTTCATCAGTGTGTAGTGCCTTCTAATTGCACAGATGTATTTACCTTTCTATATTTCTTTTATTGCCTTTTTTTCATTTCAAAGCATCTACTTAGTTTTTTTCTCTTCAACAGGAATATAGAAAATCATTTATTTGATTAAAGTCCTGTTTCTCCCCTTGTAAATTTATGATAAGTTGTGCAAGACAAGTTACTCTTGGTTGTAAACTTTTATATTTTGCTTTCTGGAACATTGCATTCAAAGCTTTCTTCTCCTTAATGGCAGTAGCTGCCAGATTTCCTGCAATCCCGACTGTGATTCTTTAGTATTTAAACTTTTTTTTTTCCTGGATATTCGCAGTATTTTGGTTCACCTTCATTGACCTAGAAGTTCAAGGTTTTTGCTATGATATTCCAGAAAGTCTTGATTCTGGGCTTTCTTTCATTAGAAGAATATTTGATACATTCTTCCCATTCATTCTTTCTAATTTTGCTCTGTAGTTCTAATAGGTCTGGGCACTTTTTATTCAGAATTTCTTGAAATGTGGTATCTAGGCTTTTAATGGTTGAGATTTTTAGGTAGTCTGATGATTATTAGATTATCTCCTTTACCTATTTTTCAGCTAAGTTGTTCTGAGAAGTGATAAGTGCATTACATTTTCCAAATTGATTTTTAATTTTTAAAACTCCCCCCACTCCAATATTCCTTATACCTTTCTGGTCTAATCTAATTTTCAAGGAGTCATATTTTCTATACTAACTTATTTTCCTTCCAATTTTATATTCTCATTTCCTTTCTCATTCTTTTCACTAGAGCTCTCATATTTTTGCATAATCATTTCCAAACCCTTTTTCTAACAATTCTAGCACAGATTATAGCACTTCTGTAAACTGCTTTGAGGCTTTTTTTTTTTACCAATAATATGGAGTTATTCTTTTCCTCTGGGTTTGTTTCTTACAAATCCCTCTTTTTCTCTAACATTTCCTTATCATTGCTTATATATTTTTATTTGTATCTCTTTGCTCTTAAAATAAAGCAACTACATTCATGAATTTAGGTTTATGATATATAATACTCCCTAGAATCCCCCATCAGAAGTTCCCCTTACAGTTTAATATTTTTGAGAATTTCATTAGGATGCTGGCCAGAGGCTTTTTTATCTTTAGTCTTGGAGGTCACCTTGTGTTGATAATGCTCATTAGCAGAAAGAATTCTCTGTTGTGGGATAGGTCAGTGTTCCTCCATAGCATTAGTATAAAAATGGCTAGCAGGAAGAAAGATTTTAAAGTGTAGCAAATCACATGTGGAGGATGTCATTTTTTCTCCATGTTTGGCTATTGCTAGTACATCAGAGCTATAAAGAGATGCAAAACTTGAAAACAGATGGCCCGTCTGTTTCTGTCTATGTGAATCGTGGAGCATTTGAAGGAAACGTCAATCACATAAATTGAAATCCAAGAGCATTATACCATCCGATAAGTTTTGTGCTTACAAGCCATTTATGACTGAGTGCCCTAGCTTTTCTTTACTCCCTTATTTTTCTGGACTAAATCCATGCATTGAAAATATCTAATAATTATGAGGATTAATGGCTCCTTTCTATGTGATACCATTTGTCTTTAAAAAATTCAAAGAATCTAGAAGAATGGTCTTTAAAAAAAGTCTAAAATAGTTGGCAAATTCCCTGAGGATCAGTCATTCTGTTTAGATAGAATCTTTCCTGTTGAAATCATTTGTTTTGGTGTTGTTAGTTTTTGTTTTTGTTTTGTTTTGTTTTTTTGTAAAAACAAATAGCAAAAAAGGTTTGACCAATTAATTCTTCTTTAGAAGTCATAGATAAGGTCATAGATCTTAACTAAACCTTCCCTGAACACTTCAGTATTTATTTCCCAAAACTTATCATACTGTCTCCCCCTTATCTGTAATAAAGAAAGTCAAGAATTTTCCAGCTTTTCTGTTTATAACATAAAGAGTTCCAGCAGAATCATGGATACTTAAAATGTTCCAACAAGTAATTATGCCTCCATATCAGCTTTATATTCCTAAAGGTCTCATCTATTTCCTCCCACTGACTTGGTTGTCTATGGTACATTCTCGCCTATTATTAGCAAAACAAATAGTTGATAAAGGGATACTCCCACAGTCATTTTAAAGGATTAAAATGTTAGAGATGCTATTATCTGCAAATTTTTGGTAATAATAATGAGGGCATGTCCACATGACTCATTTTTCTTCATCATAGTACATATTCAATCATTCACTGACTCCTAATTATTTTTTCCTTTAGAATGTCTGCATTGTTTTCCACCTGTTCCTTTGATTACAGCTGCCACCCCTCATCTTGGGGCTTCATCATCCCATAACTGCCCAACTGTTTTTGTAATTTTTAGAGTTACATGAAGTTTTATAAAACTTATATAAGCTAGGCCAATATATGATTAGCATAATAGCCCTTTATGTGCTTTGATATATGTGAGGTAGGACTTAAATGTTTAGAAGTAAGAGCACAGGATGGTAACACTAAGAGACGGATACTACCAAGACATTGTGGGCCTCTAAATTGGAGTCAGGGAAGGGATACAGTCAGGGCAACCCAATGCAAGGGAGGGTCATAGTTTTATAGGTGGAATCTTGTTCAGGTTTGATTTCCCATCTCTGGTACTCCAGCTAGGATAACACCTGGTGTTGACTAAAGGAAGGTGGGTTGTACAAATATGGCCCATGGAAGAAAGTTCCATAAAAATAGTGTGGAGTGGTGGGTCTCGAATGCAGATATTCTCTTTCTCCTAAGGGAATCTTGATCTGAAAAAACAGGTTTTTAAAGAAGTATTCCACTGAGCTGCAGTCCACCCCAATGAGTTCTCCTGCATATACTTTTCTCGTCCATTGCATCCATATTCATGTTCCTAAAACCCCACTGTCATCATATCACTTTCGTATCTGAAAAATCCACCACTAGCTCCCATTAAGTGATGGATAAAGTCCAATCTCTTTGCCCTGACCTTTTAGATTCCCTCTGACCTGACTATGATTTACCTTTTTCCAACTTTTCTTTCTCGATATTCTCCAACACAAATTTTTCCCCACATTGAAACTGTCCTTCTCACTGTACCCGATTTCAGTTTGCAATTTTCCACCTCTGTCCTCCATACCTTTTCTCCCACAATCCCCTTTGCTAATATGCTTAGACAAAATCTAAACCAGCTCAAGACAAAAGAAATCTCCCATTCATTTGAACTCCTTCCTACAGTAATGCTCCATGGCACCCACTTGTCTTCACAGTGAGTAAGTACTGGAGTTAGAGGTAGGAATTCCTGAATTCAAATCCTGCCTCACACACTTATTAGCTGTGTAACTTTGGGCAAGTCACTTAACTTATTTCAGCCTCAGTTTCCTCTCAGGTAAAATGGGGGTAATAAGAGTATCTATATCCCAAGGTTATTTTGAGGATCAAATGAGATAAGCTATATAAAGCACCTTGCAAGCCTTAATGCTAAATGATAATAAATAAGCAACAGATAAATATGACACTTTAAGGTTTCCAAAAAAACTTTACAGATATCACCTCCTTTTTATCCTCAAAAACCCTGGGAAGTAGATGCTATTATTATCTTTATTTTAACAAATAAGAAAGCTGAGTAGTAAGAAGTTGTGACTTGCCCAGGATCACAGAGCCAGCACATGAAATCAGCCAGAGCTCTTTTCTCCTTGTCCTTTTCCCCTTTCTTTCTTTCCCCACTTTCCTTTTACCCCTCTTATTCTTTTCCCCTTTTCTACTTTTCTTTTTTTTTTCTTGAACTCCATTTACATTTTATATTAAACTTATATTCAATAATAAAATCACCCCTGATTCATGGT
Source organism: Gymnobelideus leadbeateri (assembly GCA_011680675.1). Lineage (NCBI taxonomy): Eukaryota > Metazoa > Chordata > Mammalia > Diprotodontia > Petauridae > Gymnobelideus > Gymnobelideus leadbeateri. The sequence goes on from WOXC01005530.1 coordinate 317,802, forward strand.
TTACTTTTTCTCTTAAGTTCATGTCTATGATTTTTGGTTATAAATGATGTCCATTTCTCACTCTGCCCACTGAAGTTACATAAAGTTGCCTAGGAGTCTTCTTTTTTGTCACTGCAGATTTTAAGAATAAAATAATAATAGTACTTGACATTGATCTAACATTTTAAGGTTTGCAAAGTGCCTTTTTACATGCATTTTCTTGCTATTTCCTCTCTCTTGGAGCTCTCATCATCTCTTTCCAGAACTCTTACTTACATAATATTTTGGAAAAAACCCTTGCTTGGGTGTTTGGGACAATGGAGGTACAGTCACAGTTCTACTTCCAACTAGCTGCATGAGCCTACTGAGTCAAGTAATGTCCACAGGTTCCAGTTTCTACACCTTAAAGAGGCTGAAATATATTTTCTCTATTTTATTTGGTTTCTTAAAATGTACTTGAACCCATGATTCCTCAATCTGACAACAGCCCTAACATCTTTCCCAAACTATAGTCCTATACAGAATCAAATAAGATAATATATGTAAAATATATTGCAAACTTAAAGGCACTATTATTTTTAGAAATATATACCTTGATATCTTTTTATTGCGCCTAATTCAGTATACATAAAATTAAATTTATTGTTTCCTTCCTTTTACCCTCCAAAACTTCATTTTCTCCTGGCTTCCTTATTTTTATTAAGGTTTGAATCATTTTCCAAGTCTTGTAGGTTTGAAAAATTCAGTCATCTTTGTCCTCTTTCCCTCTATCATCCCACTCATACAATCAGTTATCGAGGCTTCTCAATTTGTTCTTACAAAATTTTCCTTCTTCTTGACTATTCCTACTGTAATTGTTTCACGTCAGGATTATTGATTCAGATACACTGAAACATGTTGGGTAAAGAGTAGCAAGGATGGGGCGGCTAGGTGGCACAAGAGCGCCGGCCTTGGAGTTGGGAAGACCCTGGATCAAATGCGGCCTCAGAAAATGAGCACCCACATATTAATGATGACTAGCCGTGTAACCTTGAACAAGTTACTTAACCCCAATTGCTTTAAAAAAAAAGAGTAGCAAGGATAAGGATATAAGACTATATCATATCCCCAGTGAAAGGTTGCGTTAACCTTGGAGTTTGTTTGGAGTTTGGAGGGGAGATGACAATCATCAAAAATTCCAAATGTCATGTTGAAAAGGCCTTGAACATGGCTGAAGCAGGTGTTGTGGAGCACTTAGAGCTTGGTCAGACATCAAAGATCTTCCAAGTTGTCTTGACTTCTGTCTTGCCATGTAACTTTGATGACTCTGGAAGACAGAATGGGACCATCTTCATGCATCTCTACCTTACTTAAGTCTGATTTATGCACAAATCTAAAGACACCGCTGATACCCCTTTACCATTTTTACCTCTCTCAAAGTCCTGTGGCAGGCAAGTGATGAAGCAGTGGGTGCAGATACATTAGGAGCTACGGTCACAACCTTGCACACAGGTGACTCAGGCCATAGGGTCGTCTTCTCACTGGGCCGAAGCAGCACTGGGATTTGGCAGCACCTTGGGTGTCTGAGTAGCCTTTAACCATACTGCTTACCTCCTGGTGTGAAGTAGCTAGAAAAAGGTGCCCTAAAAATTGTCTTCTTCACCCACTCCTGGCTTGCTTACTGTAGTAGACTGACTTACTGTAGTAGAGAGACTGTCATCTCTCCTCCTATGACTGAAGCACAAAAAAATACAAAATCTTTTGCAAAGATGATTCCGCTCACCACCAGTACATAGAATGTGAGCACATTTATGGAAAACACATGATCCAGTGGACTTGAAAGGCAAACATTTAGTCATACTCAACAGCTATGGCATTCAAATAGCAACTCTGAGTTAAACAAGGCTGGCAAATGAACACCAGATTATTGAAGGTAGAATGGGATACATGTTGTTGTTTTTTTTTCCTATAGTAGTCACAGTGAAAGAAAGCACTGTGAGATTGGCATAGGTCTTGCAATCAAAACTAATCTAGTCAACAGGCTTATATGCCTAAAGAAGGAGTGAATGACAGACTTATGACAGTGTGATTATCACTTGCAGTAAACTGCCACACCACCATCTTTAGTGTGTATGCTCCCACCATGATGAAACTTGATGAAGTTGAAGAAAAATTTTATGATGACCTGGAGACCCTCATCATCAATGTGCCAAAAGAGGACAAGCTTATAATTCTGGATGACTTTAATGTAGAAGTAGGTACAGACTACCAGATATGGTAGGGAGTTGTTAGGAGGTATGGAATCAGAAACAGCAATTTGGTCGTTTACTACTGAAGACTTGTGTGTCTCGTGATCTTGTCATTACTAATCCTGAATTCCATTTACCTAAGCATAATAAAACTTCATGGGTTTACCTTCACAGCAAACATTGGCATTTAACAGACTATATCATTGTAAACAGAACAGACAGACAGGATGTGAGTGATGAAGGTAATGTGTAGTGCAGAATGCTGGACTGATGATAGACTTATCCTTTCCTAGCAGAATATTAACATTCAACAAAAGTGGCAGCCCCAAGGTAAGATGACTACCAAAAGACATTGTCAACAGAATAGAACACTTCTCTGAGTGGCAACAGTTCATCGCTAACTTGGAGGGAAAGCTGATCTGATACACCTTTGGAAACAGTGGAGCAGAAAAGTGATTTTTTTAGTGGGCATCTTTCAGGGGTTTGGTGTACAGCACCACATTTACTAATGCGGGACAGAACACTTGCAAACATCAAGATTGGTCTGATAAAAATGATGGTTCAGAGCCTGTTAAAAGTAAAATGAGAACTCCACAGGGTTTATCAGCAGGATAGTTCATCCATCTGTAAGAAGTTGGTGTTTGACTCCATTAAAAGTAACGTACAAGTGAAGCTTAGTGAGATGTAGAATTCTTGACTAGTAAGAGGGTAGATTAAATTCAATTTTACACTGATGCTAATAATTTGAAGTATTTTTATGATACCCTGAAGGTTATTTATAGGACAAAGGCCCACAGTATAACTTCAGCTACTCAGTATTGATGGAGTTACATTGATTAATGAGAAGGACATAATACTGTAGAGAAGGGTTTAATACTTCCATAGTGTTAACAAACCATTATGTGTTACAGTCATTGACACGTTAACTCAGGTTGAAGTCAATCCCAACTCTAGCCAAATTTCTAACTGATGAAGAAGTTTTGAATGCCATTAGACTCTTCTCAAGGCAAAGTGCCTGGTGCTTATTCTATTTCAGCTAAGATTTATAAGGCAGGGGGCCCACAGATCATATAAAAGCTGAGTGAAATTTTCTGGGTATATAACCCAGAGGTAATTCCCCAGGAGTTCAAGTGTTCTTCCATTGTCTATCTCGATAAGGGTAAAGGAAAGAGATTGTCCTTTGACAATCATAGTGGGGTGGTCTCTCTCTTAGTCATTACTGGAAAGATTCTTGTCAGAGTCCCTTTTAATAGATTCTTCACCTGGAAGATGGTCTTCTAACTAAGTGTCAGCATGGCCTCAAAAAGAGCCAAGAAACAGTTGTTATGGTGTTTGCTGCTCAACAACTGCAAGGAAAATGCCAATAGCAGAACAGAGGGGTGTACACATTGTTCATTGATCTGATTAAAGTCTTTTATATTGTCAGTCATGACAGCTTGTGGAAAATTATGTCAAAATTTGGTCTCCAGGGGCGGCTAGGTGGCACAATGAATAGATCACCAGTCCTGGAGTCAAGAGGACCTGAGTTCAAATCTGACCTCAGACACTTAACACAAAAACTAGCCATGTGACCTTGGGCAAGTCACTTAACCAAAATAGCCCTCCAAAAAGCAAAAAAAAATTGGTTGCCCATAGAATTTCATCAGTTTTGTACATCAGTTTCATAATAGCATGCTTGTATGGGTTCTGTATAATGGAAGATGCTTTTCTATGATCCCATTCACCAGTGGAGTGAAGCAGGGCTTTGTACTTACTCCCATGCTTTTTAACATTGTGTTTTCAGCAATGTTATCAGATACTTTCAATAAGGATGAAAATGGTATCAAGGTCAGCTACTGCAAAGACAGCAAATTATTTAACTTGTAAAGACTATAAGTCAAAACTAAAGTGGAGGGAGAGTTGGTGCATATTTTTTTTGTTCACAGATGATTTTTTTGTTCATTGCAGCCTCTGTGGGTGAGATGCAACAAAGAATGTATTAGCTTTCTGCTGCTTGTGCTAATTGTGGCTTAATAATGAACACCAGAAATCACAGGTTCTCTACTGGGTAACTCCATGGAATCCATAAATGGAACCATTTGTTATAGCAAATTGAGAAATATTGAATGTTGCAGATAAATTCATTTACCTTGGCAATGTACTTTCCAGGGATGTCTGCATAGATGATGGGGTTGATGCATGCATTGCCAGAGCTAACTCAGTGTTTGGGAGGCTCCGAAGTCAAGTGTGGGAGAGAAAGGAGTATTAGACTGATTACCAATCGGAAGGTCTTCAGAGCCATTATTCTGACTTCATTGTTGTATGCCTGTGAAATCTGGATAGTATACCAGTACCATGCCAGGAAATAGAATCATTTCCATTTGAATTGTCTTAGGAAGATTCAGATCACCTGGCAGGATATGGTGCCAGACACTGAGGTCCTTTCTAACACTTATCTGCCAAGCATTCCAACTACTGCAGAGAGTGCAATTCAGATGGGCTGGCTGCATTGTTTGAATGCCAACTGTAAATTTGCCTGAAAAACTATTTTACACATAACTCATACAGGACAAGCACTCACACAGAGGTGAGAAAAAGTGATACAAGGAAACCCTCAAGGTCTCTCTGAAGAACTTTGGAATAAATTGTGTGACATGGGAGAAACTGTCACAGGACCACCTAGTATGGTGGACCTACATCAAAGAAGATGCTATGTTCTATGAGCAAAGCATAACTACAGTAATTCAAAAGAAATATGAGATGCACACATTTAGAAACATCTCCACTCCAAATGTCCATTTAGGTTATCTGTGCCTGACTGGTGGCAGAGCCTTTCTAGTTCTTACTGGTCTGATAGGCCACAATTGGACTTACTGTAACTTGATGCCAATGCACTTATGCCATATTGTTCCTCCATATGTAGAACCACTAACCAACCAATAGCTTCTTGCTTTACATGTTTTAGAGGCTATACTGAGCCTGGTATGAATTGGAATAACTGGCATATGAATTTCCTTCCAGCTCTTAGGTTCAGCCAGATTCTCTTAGACTCCTGCCTCTTCTTATTCTAATTCACTTTACATTCTCCTGCCAGATTAATCTCCCCAAAATGCAATTTGGACAACAACTGTGTTTTGCTCGGATGTCTTCACTGACTCCCTCCTGAACAAAGTCCAGATGCTAAGCTTGGCATTTATGACTTGCGCTGGCTCATTGCTATGCCCTTTCCCAGCCTTGTGGCCTTCTACATCCTTACATTACTGGTAACCCCATCATTCTACTTGCTATCTTATAAATACAATCTGTAATTTTTCTATTTCATCCCTTGATTTCCCTTCTTCTACCCTCTTCTGCCTATTGAAAAACCTAACCATACTTTAAGATTCAAAGAAAATGGTATCTCTTCCATTGAATCTTCCCTGATTAGATTTGTTGAAAGTGACCTCATTTCCCTTTCATCTCCTTTATCACTTATGAGCTGTAGTACTTATATGGAATTTCATATATTCTGCTTTTTAGCATATACTCATTCCTATACATGCCTTGTGTTTGTAGTGATTGTAAAGTCTTGCATTAGAGGCACTATTTCCTATGAATCTTGTTATTCTCCCACAGTATATTGTATGCCAAAGGCCTTGAATAAATTTAACTGAATGAGTAAATTAGGGTCAAAATGTTTTTGACCTATAAAATATTAAACAAATAATATATTTTTATAAAATGAAGCTAGAAACTTTTATTCAAAAACACAGTAATTATATGTTCAAAATGACATTGGCCTGGGGAAGAAGGGATGACTTGTGAAAGATTAAATCCAGTAGAGCTGTCCAACAAAGGAGCATGGCCAGTAGCAGCATATTAGTTGACTACACCATGGAATACTTCACAAGCACACTTTAAATTGATTAACCACTTCAGAAAGTGGAATTATTTTGATATGTGAAATATATTTTGCAGAGTGCCATCTTTTAAACTTTTTTTCTTTGAGTCACTTATTTTATGTGCATTTATGTATGGACTCATTGTTATATCAAAAATTACCAGACCACATCATTTACTCTGCAATTGCCAATTCAAAATTGAGTTTTTGTTCAGACAGCTGATATTTTCCCCTAAATTGCCTGTAGTTAGGTGAAAAAGTGCCTGTCTCTTGGCTTTCTGGATCAAAGAACCCATAACCCAGAAAAATAAAGCCTGTTTGCTACTAATTACATTTGGTGTACAGTGACACAAAATTTATTTTCCATGAGGACTCTATTACCACAGTTTCATTTAGTTACGAGTAATGGAGATTCCAGCAGGCTTAGTCACTCTCTTGTTATTATAGTAATGTCTAGCTTTTAGAAGAGAATGACTTTATGTTCAATTTAATTTTTTAAAACATCAAGGTGCATTTACTTTGTCCTGTATGAAGAACTGATGAGTATGCAAGATGAGGTTAATGCAATGAACAAAATAAATCAATTTCATGTTTCCCATAATGGCCTTAATAGTTTGGCAAACCACATACAAGTTTTCTGTTCGATGGGCATTTTGGCTAATTTGACAGCATGCTTGCCATTAGGCAACAATTACTACCATTAAAATAGCATTTCTTCCCCTTTCACTTTTAAGTCAAATGTGGGGGAAATGAGAGGAAGGCAGCAAGGAGGACAGGCTATTACACTGAATGTTTCACAGGGGAGCATAAGTCAAACTCATTTTACTTGTATAGTTTAAGCAACCAATAAGTTGTAGGAGATGACACCTTGCCTCAGAATACTTTGCATTTTATTAGTTAACATTACATGTCATTCCCATGATTATTTGCCAAGAGGGGAGATGATTTTTTCAGATCTGTGTTCCATAACATAATTGTTTCATCACAATTTATTGATCATTCGTTATTTTTTACCAATTTTAAAACAAGGGAGAAATTTTCATTTTAAATCACATGGATATCAGGATTGCCAAAATTGGATTAGCATTGTGTTTTATGTAATTTAGAAAATGGATACATCTTTCTAGTTTTATTTATGCATTTGGTGGGGTATGTAGGGTAGAAGAAGATATGCTGTTGGTTTTTTTTTAATTTCTATTATAATACCTTTTCTCTGCAAGTGTGTTGTTTGTTGCTCAGGTGTTTCTGTTGTGTTCAAGTCTTTGTGACCCCATTTGGGGTTTTCTTGGCAAAGATACTGGAATGGTTTGCCATTTCCTTCTTCAGCTCATTTTTCAGGTGAGGAAACTGAGGCAAATAGAGTTAAGTGACTTGCCTAGAGTCACACAGCTAGTAAGGGTCTGAGGCCTGATTTGAATGCAGGAATATGACTCTTTTTGCCTTCAGGCCTAGCACTCTATCCACTGTGCCACCTTAGCTACAGTAATTAAGTCAATAGAGGCATTCACATCTTGTTATAAAATTAAGTCTAAACTGCTAGGCATTGAAGACCCTCTTTAATTTGGATCTGACCACCATAACACTATTGTCAGTATTTCCCTTTATTTGCCCTATTCTGTAACCTTTTAAATTTACCTTTTGATAAAAGTTGTTTCTTCCTTCCCTACTTTTATTTCTTTGATCAGACTATATGCCCCACCTGGATATCTTTCCCTTTCTTTTTAGTCCCATTTCTGGTTGGCCAATTCTTAAGTATCTTTCAATGTCTGTATCAAATTCCATATATTCTCTGATACCTAACCAGGGATTATAGATTTTTGAAGTAGAAGGAGGGGGCATCAGAGGCAATGTAGGCCAACATCCCCTTTCTTTGTTGATAGGCCCAGAGTGGTGGATTGACTTGACCATGATCACCCAGGAAGTAAAAAGGAGATCTGAGATTTGAATCTGATTCCAAATTCACTGCCTTCCTCTGATGTTTACAGTACCTGTCTATTTAGACTTTTGTGAGACTTAATGCCTTGCAAATCTATAAAACTTCACCTGTGAAGCTTTTGATGAAAAAAAAAAAAACAGATGTTATTTTGGGCTACCAAACTGGTTCAGGAAAACCAACCATGAGGGGCCAAATATAAGAAAATGCTCTTGGCAGCCAGAAACATGATTTCCAGGAGGATGAAGGATGTGACAGTCAGGATTTAATGCAGAATGGCCTAAAGCTCACACAGTGAAAGCTTTGGAAGCCAAATAAGGAAAGGATTTTCTCCTCACAAACCCAGGAGGCAAGGGTAGGACTTACATAGATCCATAGCCAGCAATAACAATGTTGAAGGGACCTATTGTAAGTCCCTTACAGACCTAAATCACAGGAAAGCCTTAATTTAGAGACCAAATGGAGTGGTATATACCAGAAGGAGGTAGGGCTCCTTCATCAACAGGATCACAGGAGCATAGACTTAGATCAGGAAGGGAACTTGGAGTCATCAGAATTTAACCCTAACATTTCACAGATGAGGAAACAGAAACAGTAAGTTAATTGACTTGCCTAGGGTCATGCAGTCAAGAACATGTCTGAGGTGGGATTTGGATTCAAGTGTTAACTGTGAGCCCAGGTCCCTATCTACCAACTTGCAAAAGGAGATTCTAGAGGGATTGCCTCCAGCATGCTTTCAACTCAAATTTATTAACTAGAAATATGAAGCTTGATATAGCATCCAAGCTAGACAGCCCTGACTAAAACAAGACTTGTGAGAACAGGTTGCTAAATAAATAATAGTGACCCAAGTAAGACTGAGGACTATGCCTTATATGTGCAACATCAACATTATCTGTTGAAGTTGTGTGAACTTGTCAACATTCCCCTTTCCTATTTCAAATCTCTGCAGTATTTAGGAGTGAAATCTTTCAAAAACTAGAAAGGGTCATTGGTTCTTTTCAGGGAGCACAACCAAAGAGACAAGAAGTAAAGAATGCTAGAATTGGAAAGGACCTCAGAAGTCACCTTTACCCACATCATGAAATCCTGCCTTAGAATTCCTGACAAGTGGTCATCCACCCCTGCTCAGAGACCTGCAGTTCCTTGGAACTCACCATGACCCAAGGCAGTCATTTCCTGGACAGATCTAATTGTCAATATATTTTGAACTGAAATCTGTCTCTGTCTGGGTTTAATCCATCATTCCTCCTACTTGAGGCCTTGGTGGGGCTAAGCACAGACAGAACAAGGAAAACTCCTACTGCCTGAAAACCCCTAAAATATTTGATGAAATTGATCATCTCCCTCTAAGCCAGAGAATTTTAACCGTTTCTGGGACATGGACTTCTTTGTCAATTGAGGGAGCCTAAAGATCCTTTCTCAGTATAAAAATGCCTAAGATAAAAATACACATAATTACAAGAGAAAAGAGTTGTACTGAACTATAATTATTTTAATAGTGATGTGAATATAATTAATTATTATAATTATATGTTATGTTAATCATCATATAATTATATAGTTATGATAATTAATAATTATGTGAATATAATTATTTAAAATAAAATATAATACTTTTAAAAAGTTAATTGACCTCAATTTTAAAAGTCCTGCCCTGATTCTTATCTTGTCTGGGCTAAAGCTTTCCAGAACTTTTAATGGATATAGGTAAAAGTTGCATCTTTTTCCTTTAGCAAAACTGAGTAACTAGAAACAGAGATTAAGAGGAGAAATAATGAAAGTGAGGATATAGACAAAGAGACCACAGAAAAACAGCCCTGGAGTTTGCTAATAAATAAACAAAAAATGGAGGGGGGGGGGGGTCATAGGAATTCTGGGTAATTTAAGGTTGCAAAATTTCAGTAGCTGCCTTCTCTAGATTCAATTAACCTATTGAATGAGCACCTCTTTTATGCCTGAAGCTATGCTAAGAAACTTACCTAATCCTTCAAACATGAAGCTAGAGAGAAAAAGAAATTGTAAATGCTCAAGGATCTTATGTGGCTCCCTATTAGCTCTAAGGTAAAATTCAAATGTCTCAATTTGGTATTTAAATCTGTTCCCAAGGCTAGCTTCAGCTTACCTTTCCAGATTTATTTCATATTACTCTCTTTTGTGCTCTTTGTTTTTCCACATGTCATTTGGTGTATAGCAAGCACTTAATAAATACTTGATGAGTAGCCTTTTTGCTAGATGCTGAGTGCCTTTGCACAGACCTCCCCCAGTGTTGGGATATACTTTGTAGAATCCTTCTCTTCCTTTATGGCTTACCAATGGGAAGCCTTACCTGACCATCTTCATCTTAGAATCCTAACTTTCTTTCATGACTCACCAGTGGGAAACCTTTCCTGATCCATTGGTCATTAGTGCTCTTTGCCTTTTCATTGGATTTGCTTATCGGTCAACAGTTACATCTCCATGTATTTACCCCTATTGCTGTAGTAGAATGTTATCTGGTCTTTGCATCCCAACAACCTAACACAGTGCCTTGAAAATAGTAGCTACTTAATTAATCATAATTAAATTCGACCACATTTAACAATGCTCTTCTGTCACTTGTAAATCTTTTTTCTTTATCCCAAAATCATCATAGAAACACATTCTGCATAGTTGTTGGGGGCTTTTTTCTCTGAGCAGTCCTTTTCAGAAAGGTGGAGAGTTACTAAAGAAGAACATTTTAGGAGAACTAGATTATGACAAAATTTGCCATGAATTAATTTCCCTGATTCATGATGAAGGTCACCACTCTGACAGCAGACCTAGAACCACATACCCTGTTTATGTCCTTACTCACTAACTGGTTTGGTTAATGGTTGTCCTTTGTTCTCAAAGAGGACCAAAATGACATCACTATATTAGAGTCAAATTACAGTGTATCCCACTGGCCAATCAGGCCAATATGAGCTGGGAATGTTCTAATACACGTTCAACACAAATGGTCCATATGTACATTTGAGGTAGAGATGTCTCTATCTCATGTTTCTTTTGATGCCACTGCAATTCTGTTTTGCTCTTAGAGTATAATGTCTTCACTTATGCAGACACATTATGCTGGGTGGTCCTTTGTGAGCATCTCCTATGTCATGCAGTAGATTCCAGAGTTCTTCAGAGAGATCTTGAGAGTATCCCTGTATCACTTCTGCCTACCACATGAGCATCTTTCTTGCATGAGTTCTCCATAACATAGACTTTTAAGCAAATTCATTTTTGGCATTCGAACAATGTGGCCACCCCATCCATCCCAGTTGTACTCTCTGCAGTAGAATTTGAATACTTGGCAATTTAGCTTAAAAAAGGAGCCTCATTATCCTGCACCTTATTCTGCCAGGTGATCTTCAGAATCTTCCTAAGACAGTTCAAAAGGAAACAGCCTCTATGTTATGGGGAAAATATCCAGAAGAAAAGGGAGATTGATGGAAGGAGTGAACTGAAGAAGCATATGGTAACTCTTGCTAATTATGCCTCCATAATGCTTCTAAAGAGCTCAAAGGTTTCATTTAGTTATAAACTGAGATCATAGGAAGGACCTATGATTAGAAAGTATGTGAGCACTGGACAGTGGGGTTATGGGCGAGGAGAGAGCAGAAATGTAAAGAAGCATGGCTAAGGCCCAATATATATGGTGACCACGTGAGGCACTCATCACCAATCAGTTCAGCTCAAGCTGTCTCCCTTCCCTTCTCTAAGAGTGAACCCTAAGGGTGGCTAGGTGTCACAGTGAGTAAGAGTGCCTGACCCGGAGTTGGGACGACCCAGGTCTGGCCTCAGAAAATGAGCACCCACACATAAATAATGACTGGCCATGTAACCTTGAGCAAGTTACTTAACCCCAATTGCTTTAAAAAAAAGTGAACCCTGGCTTGCTGTCATAACCATAACATAACTTACATCCATCTTTCTGCCTACTATTATTTGGCCTTCACATGCATATCCCCATATACTTATCAGTTCAGAAACTATAATCATATCAATATTGCTTTTGCTACTGGCAATCCACTACCCTCTAGCTTCACTCATTATCCCAGTAATTTTCTAAATAGTAATTCTTCCTGGCTATTCTTCCCCTATATATGTTATACTAAAACAGTGTTGGGGAACCTGTGGTCTCAAGGCCACATGTAGCCCTCTGGATCTTCAAGTACATCCCTTTGACTGAATCCCAACTTGAATGGACTGTACCTTAGGACCTATAGGGCCACATGTGGTGGCAAGACCTCAGGTTCTCTGCCCCTGTACGGGAACATGAGCTTCTTGAGTCTAGGGACTGTCTCATTTTTGTACTGGTAACCACAGGACTGAGCATATAGTGCCTAGAACATAGTAATTGCTTAGCTAAGACTTTCCACTCACTTTATTCACTTCCATTTGAGTATATCTTCAGCAATTCCTATTGTGTTCCTTTTAAATATTCATGGAATTAGAATTTTATGGATATTCTAATATCAGGTTATTAGATGTCAATATAATAATATTAATAAATTAATAATAAATATATAATATCTAATATTAGATCAGATATTCATAGAATTAGAGTGGATCCACTCAGATCCCCAGCTTGTCCTATTAGAAACATAAACAGATCTCATGCTAGGGGCTGAATTTGAAGCTTAGGAAGGTTTTCATGTCCTAGAAGTAACAGCATGCTGAAGCAATAAAAGTGTATCCAAGGAAAACTGGCCAATCTATATGCATTACTTAGATATTTTAATGTCATTTTCTAAAATATTAAGCATGTCTTTTGATGAAAGGCAAAATAATATCAATATGATCTGTATGCCAAGCATTTCTAATCATATATTTAATTTTGTGGTAGATACAACTCCTTTATGGAACACTTTGATGTACTAAGATCGTATAGGTAGATATTTACTCACAGACACATTCAGTTATATAGATAAAAGAGAATTAGAAATTAATAACTTGCTTTAGCATGGGAACTATGATAAACTGTCTTTACTATTTTGTACATTCCTGGAAAAAAAAAAGTATAACTTTGATTATAACTTGATTGGTGAGTTTATCCCCAAACCTTTATTTTGTGTAAGCAACCAGACCAGGAGGGCTCACTCTTCTCTACACTACGTTTCTGACTTTCAGGTGCACACAGTTAAGTGCCTAATTAAATGCTTGCTGAATTGATTTGATGAGGGGACAAGTTCAAATCCAACTTTTGACAAATTGCCTATATGACCTTAGTGAACTGAGTCATTCATGTTTTGCTTTCTCTTCATTCTCACCATTAGAAAATGTTCTGGGGGCGGCTAGGTGGCACAGTGAGTAGAGCGTCAGCCCTGGAGTCAGAAGGACCTGAGTTCAGATCTGGCCTCAGACACTTAACACACAAGAACAAAAAAACCTAGCCATGTGACCTTGGGCAAGTTACTCAACCCCAATTGCCCTCCAAAAAGCAAAAAAAAAAAAGTGTTCTGTGTCTCTGCCTCTCACAGTAACTGCCTCCTTATGAATGAAAGCACCACGTTCAGAATTCTTAACATGACATATGAAGAAATGATCCATACTGAAAGCATGGCCTAAAACAACACACCTGGAATAAAAAAGGCACTCGCATGGGGATGAAGTAAAGATAAGCCTTCTTCAGAAAATGTGGAATCTCCTGCCTGTTCTGACTCTGGCCTTAATGTTTCTGAACAAGGGAGACGTTTGCTGTTTCATTTGCATATAATGGTGTTAGCTATCATCTGTGTGTGTAATTTATAGCCCATTCCCAAAGAGGGGGAGGGCCTAATGGTGAAGCTGTGTACACAGCATAAACACTTTAATTACAATAACAGAAGCACCAAAACAACCAGGAAAAGTAATGGGGATCAGGCAAAGACAGCAGACAGTGTGCTTTGTATTTATTAAGAGGTAATTATGCATAATACAAAATATTATCTTATGGTGGCTTTTGATGCCTTCACAAAACAATCTTGTTGGGCTTTGGGCTTCCATTTGTGTATTTTATTTTCTCTGTAAAAGCGTGACTTTTTGCAATTATGAAAATAGAGGGCATTAAATAAGAATGAGCATGGCTACATCTATAGGAAACTATGAAGATTTGGTGTGAAAAAGGGACTAAGGAGCCGGGAAGAAACCTTTTCAAAATAGATAATGCAACAGGGCTGTAATTGGCTTCCATTGTGGAACCACAGCACTTCCAATAGGGCTGCTCAGTCAGATTGTTTCAAAGCCAGCTTCTTCAGTCTTCCCATGGATGAGTAAACGTCAGTCTAGATGGTTTGTCCAAAGACCAGCAAAAAGAACTATGTCCTAGTTGTGGTCTCTGCATCTCAGGATGGGAGCAATCTTTGTTCTAACCAACTGGAGAAGGGGGAAATGGGATGGCATTCTTAAAAGTGCTTATGGGGAGCCAGCAAGTACATTTGAACTCTTTTCCTGAGGGCTTTCTCCAAGACTCTATATAATTTTGGAAGTCAGTGCATTTTCTTAAGTTGTACAGAGTGGGAGAAGGAGGAAGGAGTGTCCTAATCCCTCCTGCTTTTACTGTTTGACAACAACCAGAGTCACATGATCCCAATGGACCTGTAAGGTCACTTACTTCCTTCTCTAGTTAGGGGAAAGAATAAGAGAAGACCAACTTCAGTAGAATTTTAAGAGTATAGTGAGTCCTAGTGAGAACTAACTATAATCAGCTTTTTGTCCTAGTTATGGCAAGTATGACCCCATCAGTCTTCTCCACTTCCTCTTTAGAAATAATGGATGGCTTCAAGATGGAAGCCCAGATCACATGACATTTTGATAGCAGATTTACTTCAGATACATTAGCTACTATATCATTGGAGTGCTTAAGGTGAGTTATGAGAGTAAGCTTCCTTCCTTTCTTCCTTCCTCCCTTCCTGCCTTCCTCCCTTCCTCCCTTCCTTCCTTCCTTCCTTCTTTCTTCCCTTTCTCCCTTCCTCTCTTCCTTCCCTCCTTCTCTCCTTCCTCAGTTTTGACTGTTGATCCTCAAGAAACCTGACCAAATGGGGCGGCTAGGTGGTGCAGTGAGTAGAGCACCTGCCCTGGAGTCAGAAGGACCTGAGTTCGGATCCAGACTCAGACACTTAACACACAAGAACAAAAAAACCTAGCCGTATTACCTTGGGCAAGTTACTTAACCCCAATTGCCCTCCAAAAAAAAAAGAAAGAAACTTGACCAAATAGCTAGATCCCATAGGCCAAGTTTGAGTCAGTTAACCTTCAGTCATTTGCTGGCCATTATCTGGGATTGGTGGGCAGCCACTTCTGTAGTTGTGATCATCACCTTATTTGAGAAGATAGACACATTTCAACCTAAAAAAATCCTGGAACATTCTTCTTCAGTAATGAGAAAGTCATAGAGGAGAAACTGGAAAATGTCAGACATCTAATTCCACATTTATTTTGGTTTCTAAATAGTTTACATTTTTTTCTCCTTGTATGCTTTATAAGAGAGATAGCATGATATAGAGCTTGTGGGGGTGGGGCTTAAACCTGGGGAGATTTGGGTTCAAGATTTGCTTTTGACAGTCATGTGACCAATAGGCAAGTCACTAAAACCTCTCAATACCGCATGCAGTCCTCTAAATAGGGCTTCTTAAACTTTTTCCACTCATGACCCGACCTGTTCAGCATTTCTCAAACTGTGGGTCATGACCCCAGTTTAGGAAGTGCTGCCAAAGAGAGAAGTTGATAGACTCCAACTTTGGATGCAATTTCCTCACTCTTTTATGAAACAATGAGCATACCGTTGGAGCATACTACTTGTTTTCTGTTAACTGTTATTTACATAGAAAATGAGTTTTATCTTATAATAACTCTTCCTGATTCTCAAGTTCTACTGTTAAAAGTCACAAGAGATTGTTCTTTTTAAGGAAATGATTTAATCTATCAAAAAAAAGACTCCAAACACCAAGAGATGCTTGTATCTCTAGGGAAAAATAGTGGCTTTTAAATATTTAACTTGTGCTATTCTTTACATATGTGCTGTTTTTTCAGTAGAGAAATCTGATGTCAACTTTCAAAATGCTGCAAATAGGGCTCTTATTTGCAGATATTCCATTAACATTCAGAAACTATTATGATAGGAAGGACAATTTTGTGTTGGGCTGAATTTATTTATGTTATTTTGTTGTTGAATGTGGTCCGTCTTGCTTTCCTCAGAGAGATAAGAATTGAGGGAATGGCCTGAATGGTTTCCTGCCTCTTGTGCCTTTGAATTCCCCATTAGCACTGTCAAAGGGACCACTGTCTTTGCAAGATAATAATGGCTATGATGATGATGACTAATAAAAATATCAGTAACTAGTATTTAAATAGCAAATGTTTTACCCCTATTATCTAATTTGATCTTCACAACAACCCAGAGAGGTAAGTGCTATTATTACCCCCATTTTGTAGTGGATGAAACTGAGGAAGATAGCAAGTTAAGTGACTTGCCCAGGATTAAAACCTAGTCATTGTCTGAGGCTATATTTGAACTCAGGTCTTGGATTTGACTTCAGGTCTATTTTTCTATCTACTGAGTCACTTTCCTGTCTCTATTGTTATCAAATAATATGTCATGTAAAATGTTTTGCAAACATTAAGATGCTACAATAAATGCCATTGCTAGTATCATCATTAGGTATTATTAATATATTAATATCACTACTACTCTTATCATCATCACCATCCCCATCATCATCTCCATCTTCATCATAATTATCAAGATAAGGTAACTTTTGTTAACAAAAATTAGTGGGAGAAAAGAATGTTCTTTAAACTTTGAATCAGGGAAACCCTCTTCCACTTTTTTTTTATATACCACCACCACCAACAACTAGTATCACCTACCACTGCCACTGTAGGCTTGAACAAGATCAAAATGTTAATATGTTTTAGAGACTTAAAGCCAGGTCTTCTGACTCTGAGGCCACCTCTCTAAATATTCTGCCTCTTATTCTGCCATTACCACCATTATTACTCACATTTATGAATCCCTTTCCAGAAAGTAACCTCCATTGTATTATTTGAGTCTCATAACAAGCCTATGAGCTAAACACTTTCTTAGAGGAAACTGAAATTCAGAGAGCGTTAAGAGACTTGACCATGTTCAAACAGTTCATGCTTATAGGAGATATAGCTCTAAATCAAGTCCCTTCTTACTAGAGGCTCTCATCTTCTCTTCTATTTCCATAGCACTTTAGGGTTTACAACACATTTCTACTCCATCATCTCAGGACAGCTATCCATATCCAAACAGGTTAAAGCAAAAGCAGTTACCCCTCAGAATGGTTGTTTGTACCCCTTACACTCTGCAGGCTAGTAGCTCTGAAACAGCCATACAGCAGCAGCTGCACAGGCCACTGCACCATAGCTGCTTCTCTCTCTAGGGGCAGAGGCCGGACCACACTCCCAAAGTCCACACTGACCTTTTACTTTGCCTTTGATATTTACGGGTTGATAATCCTGGAAACTATCACAGCTGCTGGTGATGCACTCTACAGAAGTCCCTCCTGGCCTGCTGCTCAGGGCCACCCTGGGGCTACAACCTGGGGCTCATGTGGGGCTGGCCTCTACTGTGATGGTCCCTTCCTGCCAACCTGTAGGGCTGCCTTCAGCAGGAGATTTGTTTCTCTGTGTCACTTTATGGGTTCTGTAGCTCTAAAGTTTGTTTAGAGTCACATTTTATAGATATTTGAGGTGGTTATGGGGAGAGCTCATGGAGTTTTCCTGCTTCTATGTTGCCTTCTTGGCCAGGATTATTTTCAAATAAGAAATATGAAAAATGCTTTATAAACCTCAAAGTATTATATGTTAGCCATTAACTCTTATTTTCTGAGATCCACCAACTAACTGCACCTTCCCCAACCCATTTAAAAAATACATTGCATTTGCTTTGGATATATTTGCATATCACTACTCTCTCCAATAGAAAGAAATCTTTTTGCTAGTAGACACTTTTAGTTTGACTTTGGAATCTCTAGCATCTGGTGTTTAATACATAGCAAATATTTTTTGTTGAATAATGTTTCTTGCCTATTGTTGCCTTGTTTTATTTTGTTTTGCTTTTCTTCTTGCTTTGACCTCACCTTAAGACATGTTGCCTTACACCTAATTTTTCTCTGTTTGAATTAATGATCTTATTTCTGAAAGATTTCATTCTTTCACCATATGATAGCTCTACATTCCCAATTCCTTTCATTTTAACTACCTCCTGTTTAAAGCAGTTGATTCTGGAATTGATTTGCCATGTAGTATGTCACTATGTGTATATATACAGATTTAATGTCAAAGTTATAATAAAAATACATCATTTTGGTTCATTTATTTCTATAGAAGCTCCTTTATAAAATTCCCATTAGATAAGTGAAGCTCTCAGCTGTGTGATTTGTCAATGCCCTTTGGCTAACTGTAAATCTGTAAGTACAAATTAATAATTTCCTAGTAAGTACAACCCATCTGATTTTAAACTCCTCTTGATAAAGACTGCTACCAACCTTAGGACTCAGATTCAAAGTTTTGAAAATTCTTCTGTTCTTCCTGACTCTGGCCTTTCCCCCATCAGATTAAGCACACACACGCATGCATGCACACACGCACGTACACACACACACAGACACACACACACCTCAAATTATATGTGTTGTAGACTTGATTTGAACCAGAGTCTCTAACTTTAGACCTATATATGAACATACATTGAAATTCTGACAAGAAAGACTTTGAACAACCAAGAAAAGAAAACTTTAAACAACCAGATTGATAAATTACAGATCTAAAGTGTTTTCAGAAATACTTGATTCATATCTATATCTATATATCTATGTATCCACAAATATATACATATGTATGTATATGTAATAAACACATGTATATACATGTATGTATAAGTACATACACATATATCTAGACATATATACAATATATGTGTGTATACATACACACAATTAAATTGAATTAAAATTCCATCTTGATTGACTTCAAACAACCAATTGGCCTTAGAAATTTGCTAGTTCTCTGAGGATAATTCAATAAAGAGATATCTGCGTTAGTTTCCTCATCCATAAAAAAGGGATGGATAATAATACCTACCTTATAGGACTGATGTGAGAATCTAATGAGTTAACAATAATAAAATGCTTTGAAAATTTTAGTTGTTTATTATTATTATTCCTTCCCCAAATCACTAGTCTGGTTCCAGAAGACAGCAGATAGGGAGAGAATGAAAGAGTTTCCCAAATAGTATCAACAAAAATCTTAGCATCCTATGCATCCAATCAGCCTATAAACATCTCCACGAAGCCAGAGTGGTTAACCTGCCCCACTCATTCCCTGCAAGATTTCCATATTTAGCTGTATTGAAAATCTGCTTTAACCATATTTCATCCAAATAAATATTGGGAGGTTGGAAGGGAATATATGTTGTATCTTATCCACAGTGCACATACCCCTTAGGAATTCCTTGGAGCCTCCCACTTTCCTAGGTATAGCACATACTCAGATACTCAAAGAAATAGAGCCCTTCATGTGGGGCCCATTCCACAAAAGTTTTTATGCAGATGAATACAATCAATGCCAAAATGATTAGGGCAAACTTGAGGAGGTGTGATGACAGTTCAATTTCTCCAAGAGAGGAATATAACCTCTACCAGGGAGCTATGCCTGCCTAATTAGCCAGGGTGTCTCCAAGGCTGTAAATTGCTTTGAGCTTAAAGGGGGATTCTGGGGGGAGATGGCGATAACATCAGACATTTCTTTGGTGTCTCCAGAGCCCTCTCAAGGTCTAAAGGTAAAAGTGGGCTCTTCTCCATAATCTACTTGTACTAAATGTCATCCAAACTTTTTCCCCTCCCCCATAGGTCACACTTAATGTCCTAATTTTTATTCTTTGTCATCCAAGACACTGTTTACTAGTTGTTACCAACAGTAAATTTTTACAGATCCACAAAACGTTTATATTCTGCACCTGTGACTTTTATCTTTTCCCTTTCTCTCTAGTTCTGTCAGCCTGAGGCCTCAAAGGTCGTTTGGGAATCTCTGGAAGTCAGTCAATCAATAAACATTTACTAAGAGTCTCTTTTGAGTCAGTCATGGTGCTAAGGGCTGGGGACAGAAAAATCAAGGCGGGGAAAAATTCTACTTAGAACACTGATATTTTGTATATTATGATAGCTTGGATTGGGAAAGTATATGAAGTACTTTCTTCAGGCAGGTTACATATGCAACTAAGTAGTGGCCACCAAAAAAAGAAAAATCTTTTCAGGTTACATCTATTTTCTTTGTTGTCTGAATTCACCAGATTGATATTATATCAGTGATGAAATAGTCTTAGAAAGAAGAAAACATTTTTTCATGATATTTAGTAGGAGTATTTGACCATAGCTACACACCATCAAGACATACATAGAAAAGAATTTAAGGAGGATATTACAGAGGTATCTTTGCTAGCACTGAGGTAGGACTCTGTTGCTTTGCCCATACTCAGATCTGGGTCACAGTCCTGGGTGGCAATCCCAGGGAGAGGAGGAAGACTAGCATACTAGAGCTTGCAGCATGAGTGGAGCAGGGAACCCTCCTCAAGGCTCTAGGGCAGAAAAGAGTGCACATACCAGAGAACAGGCCAGAAGAGTATAAACATATTTCCATAGATAACACCACAATGGAAAAGATGAGAACTTACAGGTCCCTAGAAGTCTCTCTGAAAACAGCTGCGCAAAACTCCTAAAGCTTGGGGACAGTGTGCCTTTGACCCTCAAACCATAGCCCTTCTTTAAAAAAGAGTTGAAAATCAAGTATTAGGCTGGAAATATGAGCAGACAGAAAAAAAACCTGACCATAGAAATAGTATGGTGACAAGGAAGAATATAAGACACACTCAGAAGATTTACAAAGTTAAGGCTCCTACATCCAAAGCCTCCAAGAAAAATATGAATTTGTCGCAGGCTATGGAAAATCTCAGAAAAGGATTTTGAAAATCAAGTAAGAGAAGTAGAGGAAGAATTGGGAAGCAAAATGAGAGAATGAGAGGGAGACAAGAAAATCATGAAAAATATTCCAGTAGTTTGGTAACAGAGAAACAAAAAAATATAAGAAAATACCACCTTTAAAAATAAATAGACCATGGTGAAAAAAGTTACAAAAAGTCAGTGAGGAGAAGAATGCATTAAAAAACAGAATTGACCAAATGGAAAACAAGGCACAAAATTCACTAAAATAATACCTCCTTAAAAAGTAGAATTGGCCCAATGGAAAAGGAAGTTCAAAAACTTACTGAAGAAAATAACTCCTTAAAAATTGGGATTGAGCAAGTGGAAGCTAATGACTTTATGAAAAATCAAGAAACAATAATATAAAAAGAATAAAAACAAAAATGGAAGAAAAGGTAAAATATCTCATTGGAAAAACAAGTGACCTGGAAAATAAATCCAGAAAGATGATATGAAAATTATTGGACTCACTGAGAGCCATGATAACAAAAAGCTTAGACACTATCTTTGAAAAAATTATCAAGGAAAACTTCCCTGATATTATAGAACCAAATGGTAAAATATAATTTGAAAGAATCCACTGATCACCTCCTGAAAAAGATCCCAAAGTGAAAACTCCCAATTCCAGAGCCTTCAGCTCTAGGAGAAAATATTGCAAAACATCCAGAAAGAAAGAATTCATGTATCATGAACCCACAGTCAGGATAACACAAGGTTTAGTAGCTTCTACATTAAAGGATCAGGGGTTTGGAACATGGAATTTTGGAGGGAAAAAGAACTAGGATTACACAAAGAATCATCTAATCCAGCCAATATAAATATAATGTTTTCAGGGGGAAAATGGGTATTCAATGAAATAGAGGACTTCCACATTTTCCTGATGAAAAGACCATGGCTGAATAGAAAATATGACTTTCAAATACAAGTCTCAAGAGAAGCATAAAAAAGTAAGCAGGAAAGGGAAATCATAAAGCACTTGATAAATTTACACAGTTTACATTCCTGCATAAGAAGATGCCATTTGTAACTTATTATTAGGTCAGATAGGAAAATATATATAGAGAGAGTTGAATATGATAGGATGATATCTAAAAAAATCAAATTAAGGAGTCAGAGGAATGTATTGGGGGAGAAGGAAAGGGAGGGAGGGGTAGAATGGGGTAAATTATCTCACATAAAAGATATAAGAAGCAGAAGAGGAAAGAGGTAAGGGGGAGTGAATGAACCTTACTCAGAATTGGCTCAAAAAGGGAATACACACACACTCAGTTGGATATAGAAATATATCTCACCCTACAGGAGAGTAGGAGGGCAAAGGGATATGAGAAATTGGGTGGTGATAGACAGGAAGGCAGATTGAAGGAAGGGATAGTCATAATCAAAACACTTTTAAGGGGCGACGGGGTGAAGAGGGAGAGAGAATAGCATAAATGGGGGGATAGGATGGAAATACAGTTAGCAATAATAAATGGGAGAAAAAAATTTGAGGCAAGTTTCTCTCATAAAGGCATCATTTCTCAAGCATATAGAGAACTTAGTCAAATTTATAGAAATGAGAGCCATTCTGCAGTTGACAAATGATCAAAAGATATGAACATTTTTCAGATGAAGTATTCAAAGCTGTCTATAGCCATATAAAAATTGCTCTAAATCACTATTGATTGGAGCAATACAAATCAAAAGAATCAGGAGGTACAACCTCATATTTATTAGATTGGCTAATAGGACAGAAAAGAAAAATGATATGTTGGGGATGTGGGAAAAATTGGGCATTAATGCACTATTAGTGGAGCTGTGAACTGACTCACTCTTTCTGTAGAACAATATGAACTATGTCCAAAGGACTATAAAACCCTTTGATCTAGGAATACCACTACTAAGTCTATATCCCAAAAAGATATAAAAAGGGGAAAGAAGCTATATGTATAAAAATGATTATAACAACTCTTTCCTGTGGGCAAAGAATTGAAAATTGAAGGGATGCCAGTCAATTGGGAAATGACTGAACAAGCTGTGGTATGTGAAATGGGAGTGTGTTATGGGAAATGATGAGTGGGATACTCCCAGAAAAACCTGGAGAAGCTTACATGAACTGATGCAAAGTGAAATGTACTGTGGACAAAGTAACAGTAATATTATAAGATGATTTGCTGTGAATGATTTAGCTATTCTCAGCAATACAATGGTCCGAGATAATTTTGAAGGACTTATGATGAAAAATGTTATCTGCCCCCAGAGAATGAACTGATGGTATCTGGATACATATTGAAGCATCTTTTTTTTTGGCTTTCTTTATATTTCTTGATAGGTTTTTTTTGGTCTATTTTTTTCACAACATGACTGTTATGGAAGTTTTTGCACAAATACGCATGTATAACCTATGTTGTATTGCTTGCCTTTTCAATAGGGGTGAGGTGGGGAGGGAAGGAGGGAGTGAACTTGTAGCCCAAAGTTTTAAAAATGAATGTTAAAAATTGTTTTTACATGTAACAGAGTAAAATTATAAATACTAAGCATTTTTTATTTATTTTTGCTTTTTGGAGGGAAGAAGGCAGGGCAATAGGGATTAAGTGACTTGCCCAAGGTTACATGACTGGTAAGTGTTAAGTATCTGAGGCCAAATTTGAACTCAGGTCCTCCTGACTCCAGCTTCAGTTCTCTATTCACTGTGCCACCTAGCTGCCCCACTAAGTATTTTTAACTTTAGATTACATTTGACCTAATCTTATAATTTGACAACTAATTTCTTTCATATCAGCCTTCTTATCTTAATAATTAACCCCCATAGTTAAGAAACATTTTGTAATATTATTTTTAACTAATTTATTGTTCATTTTTTTGGAGCTAGGGTAGCGTGAAAATGCTACACATTTATTATTATTTTATTTCAGTCACTTTCATTAACATAATTAGGGCAGAAACAGTCTTATAATACATATTTCTCCTATTCATCAATTTCCTGAGGATTAGTTTTGCATATCATAGCACGGTGGAATCTCAGAATTAGCTATCTAGCACACCCTTTAGTTGGTGAAAAATCCCCTTGGTTTCATGCCAAAGAAATTGGCAAGCAGTTCCTGCTTACAAAACAAAAAAGCCCCTACCCCTGTGAAGGAGAACCTATTGCCTTCCAAGGCTGCCTCTGTTTACTTTGAGTAAGCACTAATTGTTAAGAAGTTTGGTTTTTTTTTTCTTTACAAAACAACACATATTTGATACTTTGGAAGATCTATTTCCAGTTCTTCCCTTTGGTGTTGAGCAGAATCAGTTTAATCTTTATAGCTGGCATCCATACTTCTAGAGCTTGAAGACAACTATCACGTTTTTTTTTTCGTAAGTCTTTTCTTCTTAACGTTGAATTTCTATAGTCCCTTCTACTGATCCTTTTATGACATAACATAGAGACCCTTCATTCTCTTGACTTCTTTTCTCTGCATACTGTCTCAATGGTCTTCCCAAAACGGATCCCCCAAACTGAATATACTCTTCCAGATCTGATCTGACTAGTGTAGAATTCAGGAAGATTATCATCTTTTTGGGGTAGACCATATCTATGTTTTCTTCTTTGCCTTTTTTTTGGAGGGCAATTGGGGTTAAGTAACTTGCCCAAGGTCACACGGCTAGGTTTTTGTTTGTGTGTGCATTAAGTGTCTGAGGCCAGATCCGAACTCAGGTCCTTCTGACTCCAGGGCTGGCGCTCTACTCTCTGCGCCACCTAGCTGCCCCATTATCTATGCTTTCTTTATGCAGTTTAAGATGGAATTAGCTTTCCTGGGTGTCATAATCTTGATTTGTCTTGAATTTTGTATTGAATTTTGGATCGTATTCTATCGAATTGTATTGATTTTCATTCTGTTAGAACCCTTAGACATTTTTATCTATACTGTTGGATAGTCAATGAATAGATCACTTAACCTGGAGTCAGGAAGATCTTCTTTCAACATTTACAATCTATATTATCCTGGATAAATCATATATAATATCTGTCAGCTTCAGTTGCCTTATCTGTAAAATGCACATAGCACCTGTTTCAAAAGGTAGGTATGAAAAAAAAAACATTAGATGCAAAATGCTTTTCTCAGCTTAAATGACTATGTAAATGCTAACTTCTTAAAATTGTTATTCAGATAAAGTGTTATCTATCCATACCCTTCCTGTGTTATATACCGAAGCTGATTTCTTTTTGAACCCAAGTCTAAGACCATATTTGTCCTTAAGTTTCATCTTATTAGGATTTGCCCACTGCTCTAGTCAGTTTCTTCTTGAATCCTGATGCTGTCATTCCATGTGTATAGCTGAAAGTAGGTTGGAAAAACTAATTGAGATCACATCACCACCTAGGAATATTGGATCGATGCAAGCAGTCCAGCTAGGTTTTTGCTTGTTTGTTTTATGTTAGAGGGAAATGGGACAAGGCTTCCCCTTCTGAAATTTCTTCAAATAGGCATTAGAAGTTGTGTGAGTTAGTGGATAGAGTTTTGAATTTGATATCAGAAAGACCTGGGTTTGAGTTTTAATTAAAGTATGCCAGATACATTAATTAAGCTAGCTTAAAACTCTTCTGAGACTTTTAGTATACCCTGAATAATAAATGTAACCTTGATTGAGTCACTTCAGCTCTAGGTTTCAACTTACTATTCTAAAAGTTTGGGATAATGCCTCTGAGTTCTTGGCCCAGTGGGTTTGTTTTGAAACACAGAGGGAATAATGCATGCAGGGAATGTTACAAACTTTAAAATCCTATATAATAGCAGTTATTATTATTGGACCTTGAATTGCAAACTGATTTAGTTGGTTCATTTTCTACTCCAACATCATAGCATAGAGGTTGACTATAAGTTTGGTGATTTGGAGGAAAAGTAAATGAATGAGAGTAAGGAGGGTTGGGTGAATAAGAGGAAAAGTAAATGAATAAGACTGATAAAACTTATATGAAGTTGAAGTCGATGGAAAACATTTATTAGTTCAGTAGTTCTGTAAGGAGAAAAAGAGTAGAAAATGAGTTGAGTAGGAAACAGTATGTATAGATAATAATAGAAAATAATTTATAATTAAAATAACAGCATATTGAGGAGTCACCTATTTTCAGTCATGAGAGAGAATTACCACAGATATCATGCTTTTAGGTATATTCAATGGAAAGCAGATTTTGAATTTGTGAAATGGACAGTCATGTGGACTTAGAAACAGTGAGATATATAAACAATCCATAAAGTCCTTTTACTTAGAACCAAGACAGCCTAACTTATTTGTGCATGTGATTAACATGATGAAGGAAGGTACTCTGAAAGCATTTTCAGTGCCCTTCTCTTAGTTATGAAGAGCAGACTTGTCAATGTTGCATCCCTCTGTCTATCCTTACACACTACTTCTCCCTACTCTTACTCAACTTTCCCCCATGTCTACTGTCCTTTGCTTTCCACGTCCTTCTTGTTACCTCTGGAAAACAACTAAGTTGCCTTGTCCGAAAAGCAATGAGTAGTCATTTTTACTTATCAACTTTTCTGAACCAATATCTATTCTCAAAAACCTCTTTTTTTCCTTTTCAGGTAGATTGTGAATACAACATTTTCCCTTCCTCTCTGGTTATATTCCCCATTTTGTCTCTCTTGAATTGGTCATAGGAGAATCAGATTCATGGCATTCAAAGCTTCTTATACCTAGACATATCTCTACCACAACATTGTGGAAAGATTGTTGTTTTTGCATTTAGAAATACGTAGATTTTAATCCTTCCTCAAATTCATAAAAGCTATATAACCCTGAGCAAGTCAGTTAAAATCTCATATATATGCACATATATACACATATACATAAACACACACACAAATATGTGGATAATAATAGCACCTACTTTATAGAACTGTCATGAGCATTTCATGGCCTTGTGTGTAAAATGCTTCACAAGCACCAAAGTCCTATATAAATGAGAATTATTATTATTATTATTATTATTATTATTATTATTAATGACTTCCTACTTTTCTGTTTTCCAACCATTGTTCATTTACCTCAACAAAATACCCTCATTAAAATTTCTCTTTCTACCTCCTATTTTCTTCTTCCTTTCTCTTTTTTCTATCTTTGAATTCTAGAAATTCTTGAATCACGGAAGACTTGAATGTTATTAATAATATGCTTGTAACAATGAGGAGAATTTCCATGATTTTAAGTAAAATTATTAATAATAAAGAAACAGGCTTAGCAACTCCTAAAGCTGTTTAAAATACCCAGGAGCCTTCTTCAGAATCTCCACAAACTTTTTCATCTATTTCCTTATCTTTCTTTATTGTTTCTTAAACTTCAGAATATAATATAAATACCATTATTTTCCATTTAATTGTATTTTTATAATTGTTAATATTATAACATTTGCCAACCATTTTACATCACAGATATGGAATGGCTCAATGACATTATAGTTGACAGATGTTCATTTCCAGCTGACTATAATCAACATTACTTCTATGGTGACATGTTTTGCATTCCAAACCACTAAGAAATAAACTTTTGAAGCACAATCTTTTTGTACATTGGAAACTGTTTATAATAGTGTGAAAGAACAGAACTTGTAAAAATCTCCTGTAGAAAAGAGGAAACCATTGAAGAAACTCAGTGATGTCATACCTTTTGGGGATTGTGTGTGTGTGTGTGTGTGTGTGTGTGTGTGTGTATTTGATAAGAATGTGGTAGAAAAATATATGGGAAATATATTCCAGTGACATTTTTTGTTTCTTTTTATTATAAATAAAAGTATAAAAATTTCCACCAGATTTTGAGTTATAATTTTCCCCATTTTTTCCCTACCCAACACCCCAGAATAGCAGTCCCACTAGATATCCCCTCATCCAATCTGCTCTCTCCCATATCTTCTCCCATACCCCCTTCAGCTTTGCCATTAGGGCAAGGTGAATCTCTGAGCCCCAATGCCTGAACATCTTGTCTCCCAATTACATGCAGAATAGTATTAATAATAGTATTTATATACATATGAAACATTTAATTTTAAGACTTTGAATTTCCGATCCATTCCCTTCCTCCCTTGTCACCCACTCCCTCTGGGAAGATAAGCAATTCAGTATATGTTGTACATGTATAGCTATGCAAAACATTACCATAGTAGATATATTGTAAAAGACTGCTTATATTTCCCTCCCACCAATCCCACCCCCCACCTGATCCATTCCCTACTTTGATCCTGTCCCTCTTTGATAGCGGGTACTTCCAATTTCCCCTCCCCCTAGAATGCCCTCCCCTGCCATCATCCCCCCTCTCATCCCCCTTCCCCCTACTTTCCTACAGGGTGAGTTATCCCATTTAGTATGTATGTGATTCTCTCTCTGAGCCAAATTCAATGAAAATAAGGTTTTGCCTTTTTGCCTTCTTGTTCTTCCCCTCCCCTGTAACCACTTCCCCTTGCCTCTTCTACATGAGATAGTTTACCCTACCCTGTCTCTCCCCATCTCCTCTTGTCACTTTCCTCTCTCACCTCTTAACTTCACCCCTTAAGTATCATCCCTTCCAACCAAATTCAACCTGTGCCCTCTATCCATGTATACCTGTAAACATATACACACATTCACATATGTATTCATATGCCCATATACCCTTCTTCAATTATTTTCATATCGAGAAAGGTTTCATCAGGCACAGTTATTGTTTTTCCATGTAGGAATGTTAATAGTTCAACTTTGATAAGTTCCTTTTGATTTCTTTTCCCTGATTACCTTCTCAAGCATCTCTTGCTTCTTGTGTCTGAATGTCAAATTTTCTATTCAACTCTGGTTTTTTTCCTCAAGAATGCTTGAAAGTCCTCTATTCCACTGAATGACCATATCTTCCCCTGAAACAAGATACTCTGTTTTGCTGGGTAGGTGACCCTTGGCTTCAATCCTACCTCTTTTGCCCTCTGGAATCTCATATTCCATGCCCATCAATCCCTCAGTATAGAAGCTGCCAGGTCCTGGGCTATTCTGATTGTGTTTCCACAATATTGGAATTGTTTCTTCTTGGCTATTTGTAGTATTTTCTCCTTGATCTGGGAGTTCTGGAACCTGGCTATAATATTCCTAGGAGTATTCTTTTTGGTGGATTCTTTCAACCTCTATTTCCCCCTCTGGGTCTAAAACATCGGGGCAGTTTTCCTTGAGAATTTCTTGAAGGATGATTTCTAGGTTCTTTCTTTGATCATGACTTTCAGGTAGTCCAATAATTTTTAAATTATCTCTCCTGGATCTATTTTCCAGGTCAGTGGTTTTTCCCATGAGATATTTCACATTGCCTTCTATTCTTTCGTTTGTTTGGATCTGCTCAACAGCATCTTGATTTCTCATAGATACTAGCTTCCATTTGCTCCAGTCTAATTCTGAAGGCATGATTCTCCTCAGTGAGCTTTTGAGATTCTTTTTTCCGTCTGGCAAATTTGGCTTTTTAAAGCATTCTTCTCCTCATTGCCTTTCTGGGCCTCTTTTGCCATTTGATTTAGTCTAGTTTTTAAGGTGTTGTTTTCCTCAGTCAGGCTGTTGACTGTCATTTCATACTTTTCTTGCATCTTTCTCATTTCTCTTCCCAATTTTCCCCCACTTCTCTTATCTGCTTCTTCAGGTCCTCTATGGCCTGTAGCCAGTTTGTATTTTCATTTGGGGCTTTTGGTGCAGGAGTTCTAACCTCACAGTCCTCTTCCTGTTCCATGCTTTGATCTTCTTTGCCCCCAAAATAGGAGCCTAAAGTTGCATTTTTCTGTTTATTTTGTTTCCTTTGCCTGGGCATATTGCCACTTAATTACTTGATTTTGGGGCTTATTGAGGCAGTAGAACTCTGCCACCAGACAGGAGAGTTCTGTCCCAAAGGTGGGGTCTTCACAACTTCCAGAGGTTGGGTGGCCTCTGTAAAGCCTCCACACACTCTGGCAAGCTGGATACCCACCCCAGACCACAATCCAGATCCAAGCAGGTTAAAGCAAGAGTGACTAACCCCCAGACTGATTGCTGGATCTCTCTACAGTTCACAGACCAGGAGCTGGAGCTGCCAGTGACCCTGCAAAATGGCTTCTGTGCCTCGTTTCCTCAGCAGCTTTTCACCCCCAGTGGAGGAAGCCGACGTGTTCCCCAAATACTGGTCCCAAAGTCCATAGGGCACTAACCTCTCACTTTGTCCTAGGCATATCTGTGCTGATAGTTCTGGAATCGCCACAGCTGCTGGTGTTCTGGCGTCCCTCCAGCTGGCTCCCAGTGACATTTTTTAAATAATTCTAATGCACATACAAAAAATCCCAGAAATACACCTGGAATTTGTTTTAAAAGACCTATGTGTCATAGTAGACAGAGCATGGAACCTGAAGTTAAAAAGGTTTGAGTTCAAATCCAACCCCATGCTCTTTACTAGCTGTCTGAGTGACTCAAGAGAAAATGCTTAACCTCTCTAAGCCTCAGTTTCCTTATCTGTAAAAAAATACCAACTTCACATAGGTGTAGGGCAGCTAGGTGGCTCAGTGAATAAATTGCTGGGCCTGAAGCCAAGAAGGCTTGTCTTCCTGAGTTAAAATCTGGCCTCAGACACTTACTAGCTATGTAACCCTGGGCAGATCACTGAAGCCTATTTGCCTCAGTTTCTCATTTGTAAAAGGAGCCGGAAAAGAAAATGGCAAACCACTTCTGTCTCTTTGCCAAGAAAACCCCAAATGGGATCATGAAGAATTTGATATAACTGAAATGACAACAAACAGAGTTTTGAGAATCAAGTAAATTACTATGTAAAATACATTGCCCACCTTAAAGGTCTATATAAATGCTACTTATTTGATTGATTTTTAATCTATTAATTATTAGGATGGGCAGCATGGGATAGTAGAAAGTCAGACCTTTCTGTTGAGTCAGGGAGATTGGTTCTGCCTCTGACATACTGCCTGTGTGACCCTCTCAGTGTCCAGGCCAGCTGTTAAATTTCAGATCATTTGAGTATCTGCATTGGTAGACAGAGTTCTTTTAGCAGTAGGTTTTTATGCAGTGAAATCAAAAGTTAGGTTAAAAAAGGACTTAATAAAAATAGTTGAAGTTACAAATTTATCCTTGATTTAAAAAGAAAAAAAATTCTAACAATGAGATGTGTACAGAAGTGGAAAGGACCATTTTAGGATGTAATGAATGGAATGGAAGGCCCATTAGGAGGTTTTAAAGCAAAATCTGGGTCTTATGTTGTGGAGGGAGTTTATTGTTGCATATAGTTTGGAACAGGTGATTTTGTGATTCTGTGACTTTTAACTCTAACAAAAACCAGCTCTATGACCTTTGTTAAGTCATTGAACTATGAAGCCTTCTCTGAATTCCTTAGTTACAAATGATCTTGCCCTTTCCTAGATACTTCATGCCATTTTGTTTGAATTTTATGAAATTTTTTATAGTACAATATGGTATGTTGAAATGTACTGTCAGCAGTAGAAGTGAGAGAGAGGTAGCCTCAGTGTTTGCATCTCTAAAATGGGGATAATATTATTACCTACCTCATGGGGTTGTTACAAGAAAGCTGTTTATTTTGTAAAACCTAAAGTAGCATATACATATTTGCTGAGATTTCTTCTGAAGTGAGGAATATATTGTGAGGGGGTAATGATTACCTGACTGTGAAGGGTTTAGCAAGGTTAGAGTGCCAAGTGGACAGTGGGATATAATCCTGCTACCAGGTAAGAGTTAGATGAATCAGTCTCAATACAGGAGACTAAGAATTCTAGTGGAAAAGTCATTTCAGTCTTTACAGTAGGCACTACTTACTTAATTTAAGTATCAAGATTTCTTCATTTTGTTTCAAGTTTGGACTTTAGTTCTTGTTGGGGGTTTTTCTTTGTTTTTATGTGGGGAGCTTCCCAAGAAATGGAAACTCCCTCATTCAGTAATCTCAGGGAAGCATCTCCAACCTCTAATCTTAGAGGGCTGCCCGACATACAGAATCTCAAACAGAACCAAATCAAATGAGAATCTGGAGGAAAGGAAGGGTATGTTTCCCAGTCTCAGACTCACTGTTTATTTTATCAACATTAAATAAATTTGCAGTTCTTCTTTTAGCTTATAGAATGTCCCAAAGTGGCTGTCAAAACATGAGCTAGGCGGCTTGTGGCTCAGTTATACATAATCTCTGATTGAGTTCTTGCAATGTGATTATGAAAAATGGGGTGGCAAAAAGAGGAATAGGTGGAAAGGGGAACATTCGTTTTTGCAAGAGAGTGCCTATCAGCTGCTCTGTGATTATTGCCACTTGGAGTATTGTTTCTCCACTAGAGAATTCTGTATCTCATTTAATTCTCTAAATAAAAAGGAAAATGGGTGTAATCAAAGGGTTTTTATTGCCTTATGCTAACTAAAGTTGGAAATCTTTCAGAAAGGAAAAAAGAAAGGAATGTTTGAAATTTAAATGACATTTTTTGTGAGCTGATACATTAAAAGATTTTTTTCCTTTCAAAGAAAGTCTATTTAAAATTATTTTTTGAAGTATCTGGTGAGAATTAATAGGGGCACTTGTCTATGTTTATACATGTATAGATTTATCTGTGTCTATAAATATATAGATATAGACGACATAGATAGACTAGCAGTAAGTTAACAAATAAGAAGATTATTTCTACAATTTTTTCCACAGTATACTTTTAGCATTCTGCTTAATCCAATGTGTTAATAATATATGTGGTTTTCATTGCCAACCAATTAAGTGTTTATTAAGCACCTACTATATGCTAGGTACTGGGGATATAAATACAAAAAGTGAAACAATCTGCTTTCAAGGAGTTTTCATTCTAACAAAGGAGACAACAAATATATAACATGTAAATAGGTAAAACCTTTATATAACTATGTAAACTATAAATATAAAATATAATATATACACTTTTTCTATTGTTTCTGTCATGTCAGATTCTTTGTGACCCATTTGGGGTTTTCTTCGCAGAGATACTGGAATGGTTTGCCATTTCCTTCTCTAGCCCATTTTACAGATGGGGATATTAAGGCAAACAGGGTTAAATGACTTGCCCAGGGTCACACAAATGAGAAGTGTTTGAGTCCAGGTTTGAACTCAGAAAGATGGGTTTTCCTGATTCTAGGTCATCCATTGTGCCATCTAGGAACCCATACATAATTTAGAGACATAAATGTAGAGAGGAAAAGCACAATGTTGCTAAATACAGGGTAGTTTGAGAGGAAGAGTGCTAGCTGTTGTTTGTGAGAATTAGGAGAATCTTCAAGATGATGGTGCTTGAGTGTGTTTTGGAAGAAAAGGGAGATATGGTTTGGGGATGGGAAGGGAAAGGATTCCATGCATGGTGGTAGGGCAAAGACAGAGCCCAAGTTTGAAGGTGCAGAATTAGGAGGTGGAGTCAGGAGATGGAATGTCTTAGGTAAGGAAGGGAGAGAAGACCAGTTTATTTAGATTTTAGACCATAAAGATAAGTTGGGCAGAACTACTCAGTGTCTCATTTGGAACAGGAAAAGGGCTATATATGAATTTGCAGAAGTGATTTACAAGATGAGTTTTTCCTTTTTATGCCTCATTCCCCTTAACTGACTGCCTTGCAAATTTAAGGAGGGTTCAGGTGAATAGTTGAGCCCCACTGCTTAGTGTGGGTTATTGATACTCTGAGACAAGATAGGGATAGATGCAGTCAGGGATAGAATCAAATGTGGCCTCTCTTTCTCATCAGCTTGTGAGCCAGTGTACTTAGTGGTGGTATGGACAAATAGTGGGATGTATTCTCCAGCATAAAGAACAAAGCTACTGGGGACTTGGGGTTACGTGGAGGTTTTATAGGAAGGGTCTTCATTGGGAGCTGTCATGTCATTGATTAAGCAGGAGCATCAGAGAACATGAGCCCATAGCAAAAGAGAGGGAGCGTTTCTAAAACTTAACCAGAAAAGTCTATACAGGTTGAGGAAGGTAGAATCGTCTAGGACATTAGCTAGAGCATTTCAGCAGCTAGATCGAAACAGACTGAGTAAGGTTTAAACCTTAAGTAGAGTGGAGCAGTCTAAGGGCAGAGTCGGAATGTTAAAAGAGTTAGGAAGAGTTAGGGAAGAGTTAGAAGAGTGGGGCTGGGATCTCCTTTGGCTAGGCTGTGTATTCACTGGGTTTCATATGTATGTAAGTCTAGGAAGAAGAAGCTGAAAAAGATGGTGTTGAGTATTCTAGGAGCATCTGTGGCCACAATCATGGTCATTTTGATCTGTTTTGTAAAAATAGGTTCACTACAGGAGGATGTATCTGGTGTTGATGGTTTAGAGTAAATGCATTTTAACTGTTGCTCTTCTTATATGACTCCTGGTATCTCAGAGTTTGAATTCAGTTGGATGGAATTCAACCTGACAAACACTTTCTGAAACTGAAAGCACAAGGCTTTTGTTTTGTATATGACATTTGTTCTGGGCTGCTAAGGGAAACAGTGACCAAAATAAAAAATATGTCAGTGCCTTCCTTTAAGACCTTATATTCTGAAAGAGACTCCAGGGGCCCTCTATTCAAAACAATATTAAAAAAATAATTCTGATGACCTACTTGACAAGTCACCTAGACTTTGCCTGATCATCTCCAGTGAAGGAACTTAGTATCTTCCAAATCAATGATAATTATCAGTGTTTCTTTTCAACTGACACAGTTACTCATCTAAAGCAGTATTTCATGCAGCTATGAAAATAGATATGTTCTAGTTTTCTCAGATAGTGAGGTGATCTCAGTAAGTATTTACCATCTGATTAGTGGCCTAAGAATAGGATTGGATTTTGCAAAGTATTTCTAATAAAATACTTTTTAATAATGTTGATGTTGGCTAATATGGAAGAAAAAATATTAATACCTCTACTATCTTCTGTGATTTTGTATTATCTGCTACAAAAACTTCATTTAGTTTATTATCAATCCTTACCCCAACCATTTCTAACTTGCTGAGACATGTCCAAACTGTCATAGTTCCCTGGTTTTCCCACCCTCCAACAAGATTCTCTTTGCCCCAAGATTTCTGGTAACATTTGTAGGAATCTTGAAGAAGGAGAAGATACTTTAAAATATAGTCTGGATTAACATGCTGTCTAATTTCTCTTGGATCACTTCCTTCAAGAAATCAATGGGCCTCCTGCAGGTGATCTATATTGAGAATCTAACTTGCCTCCTGCAGGTGATCTATATTGAGAATCTAACTTGAATACAAGGTGGAGAAGGTGCTTCCCTTTCAATTGAAGAAAGAGCTTCCTTTGGATGCGTCACAGGCAGGGTCTGGGAAGGCAACAGTTTTTCCTAGATAAACAACAAGTATTTGGTTATCACCATTAATCCATTTTTCTAAAAAAGGACATCATTTTTTATTTAATCAATCATCCACCCTTTCAAAGGGTTTCCTTTTCTATCCCTCTCCCCACCCCATACTCAGTGTATATAGTCTATAAAGCTTCTTCCTTCTAAAAGTCTAAATTAAATTGTCCCAACTCCTTAGGCTTTGCAAGTCAAAATATACCATTAACTTCACAGATCACAGATGATAAATTCTTTTCATGAAAACTTGAGTGGGGATTTTCTTGATTCCATTAAAGAGAAAGACAGGAATCTTGGGGTTTATAGTAAGCATGATCTATTAGTTTTGCTGTGCTGATGAAAGTGAAAATTTATCAGCTAAGCATTGAAGACTGAGGGAGAAACATGGGGCTAAGCATATATTTAAACAAGATTTTGTCACTTTAACTTATTAAGCCTATCCTGGCAGTTTGAAACACATTGCATCTAATGAAAACCACATCATAGTCCCTGAGGAGGATGTTGATGAGTTGAAGTCATATCTATATCACTATTCAAGACCTTGGCACTTAGGGAAAAAAGTTCCTGACTGTTGAGAAGGGTGGGTAGTTTAGTCCTTAGAGTGCTGAACCTGTAGTCAATAAGACCTTTTCAGATCTGTCTCTGACATTCACTAGATACATGATTATAAGCAAGTCAATTATCTTCTTGAATCTCAGTTTCCTCATCTATAAAAATAGGTGACTGGTTTAGAGTGTCTCTGGAGTCTCTTCCACAGTTAAAATGATGGTACTAGAGAAGGTGAGTCCCATTTTGTTAGGTGGTTTTCCTTTGAGAGATCACAGTTCACTCAAGAGAAATCGAGTGGAAGATTGTGAAACAGTGGGGTAGGCCCTCTCAGCTCAGGATCACATGAATGGAGGCATCAGGTCATTTCCCCTCATATGGCTCCAAAGAGAGGGCCAGGGTTCTTTACCCAAACACATTGAAAAGTTGCTCTTTGGAGGAGCTACAGAAAGGGTGTGGGAGTGTCATGCCAACTTTCTACCTATTTGGCTTCAGAAAATGTCAGAAATTCATTTGATAATGTATTTAAATTCAAAGCATTTACAGATGAAATGCTGAAAGAAAGGCTCTGAGGGTGTTATGTTAAGTGTACCCTAAGGTTTAAGCTCAGTGCTGAATTTAGCTAAGCCAAAATGTTAACATACAGATTTTATTTTTAAAAGTTTTTCATGGAATAATTCTTTCATAAGTCTTGTATTAAAAATAACATCCAAAATCTAACATTCCCAAGCTTCCATTTCCCCCCTTGAACATTACTTATTTCATCTAAAGAAGGACCCTGGCATAACCCATAGGAACTCAAAATTACTATCATTTTCTCATCTTGCTTTTAAGGAAACTTTGAAGTTGTTTATTTTTAATGAATAAAAGCTGGCCAAGAGGGCAGGAGGCAGAGGGGAAGACTTTCAAATTGATTTCTTGCTATCAGTATTGATAAAAGGATGGTGATTTAATTCACTTAATTATTGACTTTGGGGGGCACTTTTAGTCAGTTTCCTTCCATCTTCTCCCACTCATAATGGCCTGAATCCGCAGCTCCGCACCCCCCTCACCAGGTAGCAATGCTTCCCTTGTTTATATGTTCCTGGCCATGTCTTCCCTTCTCTTTTTTTGTCTTGGTCATGGAGGGGAAGGCAGACTACCCTTTGTTCCCTAACACGTTTGCATTCTCCCTTTACCACTGGGTCTTGGCAAGTTCTCCTCCTTTAAAGTTCATTCTATTCCAATTTGCTATTTAGTCAATCAGTAAGCATTTATCAAGTACCTACTGTTTTCCAGATATTGCTCTAAACTCTGGAGTTACAAAGAAAGGCAAAAGAAAGTCCTCAATCTCAAGGAACTCAGTTCAAAGGGCAAGACAATATGTAAAATATATGCAGAATATGTATACAAAAAAGATATACAAAGTTATGTAGAGAAAGCATTGCCATTAAAGGACATCAGGAAACCCTTCTTATAGAAAGTGGGCTTTTATTTGGGACTTGAAGGAAGCCAGATGGTGGAGATGAGGAGGGGGAGCATTTCAGTAATGGGGGACAGCCAGTGCAAATAAAGGATTCACTCAAAATTCTAATAGTAGTTTTGTCTTGTGACCTGCGCCCTCACCCCCAAGACATTCTCCCTCCTTTCTCAAGGGGTTCAGTATTTTACTCATAATTTTTGTCTTCACCCTAACTCCTTCCATTACTTACCATTAAATTAAGGGATTGTCAGCCTACTTGTTAATGTGCCACCAAAAGTTCTGCCTCCCAATTCCTCAGTCACTTCCATCTCCCATGACTTCCTCCTCAACTACATCTCACCACTGATATAATTATTACCCACAAATACCCCATGCTTTTGTTAACCACTCAGCTCAACACAGTCTTCTGCCCTAAAATCCTTTACCTCTGTCTTGACACCTTACCAAATCATTTGTTCCTAACACCAGATCCTCCGTCTCCCAACTCTAAGTGTTTTCACTGGTTGTCCTCCATGCCTGGAATTCCCTTCCTCCTTGTCTTTGTACATTGTACAAATACATATATTTGTATATACTTGTATGTACATACTTGTATTTGTACATACTTGTATGCCTATACTTTTAGGTAATTTTAGTGACAGGAAATTGAAGAGCTTTGACATGAACAAAAAAACACTGAAGCTTGGACAAGAGGGAAGCTACTGATTTGGGGAAAAATTTCATCACACATCTCTGATGAATTTCTGACTTATTAGAAATATATAAAACTAATAGGAAAGTAATCAAAAAATTTGAAAATTTTCAGAAGAAAAATGGCAAACTATTCACAATGATATGAAATTCTTTCTAAATCCCTGATGCTAAGAGAAATGAAAATTAAAATAACTTTAAAGTTTCACTTCATACATAGAAAATTGGCAGAAATGACAAAGGCAGAAATTTACTGAAGTCAATGTTAGAAGGAATGTCAGGAGGCAGGTTCTCTGATAAGAGTGTTGGTAAAGCAGTGACTTGATCCAGTCATTCTAGAAAAAAAAATTGAGTTGTATTTAAAAAATAAAAGATGAAAATATACTTAAGTTTGTCCTAGACAGCCTAAGCTAAGCATATATCCTAGTCCAAAGACAGAAATAAATGTCTCATGTATTTCAAAATATTCATAGCAACGTTTTTTGTGGATGCAAAGAATCAGAAACAAAGTGTGTTCCTTTCACATCACAGAATTGCTAAAAAAAAAAAGTTATGTTAATATAATGTTACATTATCAAACAAGTAAGAAATAGCAAATTGGACAAATCCAGAGAAAAATGGGAAGACTTACATGAATTGATGCAGAATAAAGCAAATAGAACCAAGAAAAGTATGTGTGCAGGTATGTGTATACACATAGAGGCACACTTAAAAACATATAGGTATACTATATATGTATTAACTTATGTATGAATATATGTGTATATACATACAAATATGCATATATAAACCAGTATAGAACAAAGCAAGTAGAACTTTAAAAAGTGTATGTGTGTATATGTGTGTATCTATATGTGTATATATACATGTATAAACACGAAGATTATGTTTACATAACATTTTGAAGTTTACTGAAGAGTTCAAACATATTATCTTACTTGATCCCTACATTCACCCTTCCCCCTCTCCAGAGGCTCCCAGTATTAATGCTGTATTTAATATAGACATGTGATTAGACTTGCCCAGTACAGCTTACAACTCATAAGCTCTAGAGATTGGTCAGCTTTCCCTGTAGTTGTGATTACAGAAATGGAAAGGTCACCATGCCTTGGGAAACCCCTGTTTTTTTTTTCAGAAGAGGAAATTGAACCCCAGAGAGGGGTGGGGGACCTGCAGTCTCAAGGCCGCATGTGACACTCTAGGTCCCCAAGTGTGGCCCTTTGACTGAATCCAAACTTCATATAACAAATACCCTTAATAAAAGCATTTATTCTGTAAAACTTGGACTCAATCAAAAGACTGCACCCAAGGACATAGAAGGCCACATGTGTCAGATCGCCTGACAATCTCTATTGTTCTTTCCCTTGAAGCAGTGACGTCAAAGTCACATAGAAAAGAGTCTACTAAACACTATGTAAGGATGCCTATGGGGCCACATATTGACTTAAAAAACCACATAATAACATTATCTATGTTCTGTTGTATTTTTATTTTGTTAACTATTTCCCAGTTACATTTTAATCTGGTCTGATGCATTGGGGAGTGTGGCAGCCAGATGGCAGTCTTTTCAACACCTCAGTTTTTAAAGCATATTGCCCAAATTTCATCTTTAGTGTCGGTGCTCTTGAACACTATTATCAATTTGTTGGCATATATTGCCTCGCTTTTCTGGCCTCAGAATGTACCCTTAGACATTTTGTAATATGAGAACTGAGACCAGCTGATAAACAGAAAATGTTAGGATCTGTTTCACAAACTGTAGTTCCCAGAAGTAAAGTATCTTTAGTCTGTATAAGGAGCCACTTTTAATTAATCAGTAAATATCAGAGCTGGAAGGCACTGAAGTAACCACCTAGGCCAACCTGAACTGAGACCTGTCAAGGTTGGGTGACTGGCCCAAGGTCAGGCTTGATTAACTTTGGAAGCAACAGTAGAATCTAGGACTTCTAAACTACTAGTCTGGTCTTTCCTCATTTAGGTAGGTCATCATACTGGTCCATTCATCTTTGGTGCCACTGATTTTATATATTCATAGCCAAGATTTAGAGCTAGAGGTTATCTAGTCTAGAGATTATCTAGTCTAGATATTATTATCTATATTATCTATAACTAGAGGTTATTTAGTCTAGAGATACAACTTGCAGGCTATATTATCTATAACTAGAGGTTATTTAGTCTAGAGATACAACTTGCAGGCTACATTTGGTCTATAGTTAAACCAGATTAATGTGTAGTTAGTAAAAGTGTGGGGAAGCTAGGTAGTATAGTACCTAGAGTACCAGTACTGGAGTCAGGAAGATCTGGTTTCAAGTCTCACCTCAGAAACTTGCTAGCTGTGTGACCCTGATCAAGTCACATAACCCTGTTTGCCTAAGTTTTCTCATCTGTAAAATGATCTGGAGAAGGAAATGGCAAGCCACTCCAGTATCTTTGGCAAGAAAACTCCAAATGGGGGCACAAAGAGTTGAAAACGACTGCACAGCATCAATAATAAATTGTGGTTAATATTATATTATAAAATGAAGCCACTATGCAGCCCATGGTAGATCCCTATGTTTCTGCTTGAGTTCAACACCACTGATCTAGTCCAACCCTCTCATTATACAGATAGAAAAACTGAGGCCTAGAGGAGTTAGGTGATTTACCCAAAGTCACAAGAGGATAAGTGATGGAGTCAGGATTTGAGCCCAAGTTTTCTTTATCCAAATAAAACATTCATTTCACCGTACCTCAGTTCATCACTTAACAGCACCTTGATTTAATGTGGGCAGTGGTAATCATAGATGCCTTATAAAGGATCAGAGACATCATCTTGTCCAACCCTCATTGAAAACAGAGATCCAGTCAACCTAAATCCCAAAGTAGCCATTGAACCACTATTGGATTACCTCCAAGTAATGGGAACTCAGTATCTTATAAGAGCTTGATGACAATACGGTCATTCCTACTTTCCCATGGCTAGTGTCATCAAGTCTTCTTATAAAGAGAATGAAAACCTGCCATCTTATAGGGGGAACTAGTTAAGGAACTACTTGTTATAGTGGTAGTAATTATCAAGCAATAGGCACCATAAGTGACCATGTTCTTCATGACCCAAACCTTCCTCAACCCCCATGTAACCATTTCACAAAAAGTATTTTAACATAATTTTAAATTAATTTTTAAAACAAACAGTTGCCTGACAAGATACGACATGCAGCTTGTACTGAAACTTACTTCTTTGCTACCTAAAATATGAAAGGGGGGATTTAGGAGTAAAATACTAGGAGTTCTATGGTCAAGACAAAATAGGCACCATGTTAGTACATTCTGACTACAGATTTTAAGAGGTAGTTGTAAAAGAGGAGGGATACGAAAAGCAAAAGGAATCAATGCAAATTATAAAACCCATAAATAAAGATTTAATCATCTTTAATGAAAGCACTCCATTTATTTGTAGATTCCCTTCTAAATTTGACCATTCTTTGCTTCCTTTATCTTTTCATTCTCTTTATTCAGTACATTGTGAACCTTTGGCTTCCATGAATAATTTAGTCACTATTACATGAAGTATGATCTTAAAATTGAGGGGGCTCGTGTGGAGTACTTGGATTACTCATGTCAGGAGAATGAGTTTATATTATGGAATTGGGGGCCTTGTTGATTTAAATAACTCCTCTGATTTTTCTTTTTGTTTTTTCAAGACTGTTGTGTATTATGTTAGTCTATAATTGTGTTATTCATCGGAATGAATTGTATAATCATAGTGTGATGATGGCATGGAGGTAACCATGACAACTACTATTGTTTCATTCATTTTGCTTTTTTATGCAGCTGTGAATATTTTTAGTGATCCTATTATTTGATTGTTTTTTTTAATAAAGAATCTAAACTATAAGTCTTTTTCAAGGGGTAACTTTGCATAATTTTGTAGTGTTGATTCCATTTTAAATGCTTAAGTCTGGAATACCAAATCAAAGACATGAATTTTTGTGGTCCAGGGAAAAATATTCCCTGTAACTGGCCCAGTCAAGCGTCAACTCTCCTAGTTGTCCCAGAGCTTTGGGGTTCTTCCTCTTCTTTCTCCTTAATGTTGTTTTACTCATGAAGTCTTAGCAAATATTCTTCCCCCTAAGTATTTCTTGTTTTTTAGCCTTTGTTTCTTTTTCCAAAAAAAAGTCTAGAATCATTAACATAGCTATTGCAAATATATTTTGCTATTGCCAGATATAATGCTGAAAGGGATATCAAAGGTCATCTAGTCCAAAACTTTCATTTTTCTGGATAAGAAAAGTAAAACCTGTGGAGGTCAAATGACCTTCCTGAGGTCACAGTGGTAGGAACCTTCAAAGGTGGGATTTAAACCTATGTCCACTGATTTCAGAAGCAGTGCTCTTTCCACTTTACTAGTAGTCCATGTGGCATAGTGGGAAAGAATAGTATTTGGAGTTAGAGGAACTGAATTCGAAATTTTCACTTTGTTACCTGAACCTTGGGCAACTTGTTTAACCCTCTTTGGGACTCAGTTTCTTCATCTGAAAAATGTGGGAGTTGGACTAGATAGTTTCTGATATCCTTTCATTCTCTAAATCTACACTGCTATAATTTAGTACCTCTTTCCACCAATTCATTATGCTTTTCACTGCTAGAAGAGTTCTCTTCAACATTCCTTTTATCTCTTTTCTCTCCTGGTCAAACACTTCTGTTATAGCTAATGTAAATTTCCTGTGTTAAATGAACACCCCCATCTCACCTAGCTCATTCCTGTCCCTCTCTGCTATCAATTTTCAGTTCCACCAAAATCAATCAACAAAGACTTCTAAAGCACGTGTGTACCAAGCACCGGAGGTGCAAATCCAAACAAGCAAAAAGACAGTCCTAGTCTTCAAGGAACTTACATTCTAATGGGGGATGATGACAACTCTTCAGAGAGATCTGAAAAGCTGTGGAGGTAGAGAAGGGATGTACTTGAATGCAGTCATGGTATTGAAGTCTAGAGATTCAGGAGCATAGCCTGGAGAGGAATGAAGGATGACAGGCAGCCCCAGGACCCTTCTTCTGAATTGTATTTCTGGCTCACCAGGGTAACCTAGAAGAGTATAGGTATGCTCTTGGGTGAGAAGGCTTCAGGACTAAGGGATGTTCCTAGGTAAG
Source organism: Gymnobelideus leadbeateri (assembly GCA_011680675.1). Classification (NCBI taxonomy): domain Eukaryota; kingdom Metazoa; phylum Chordata; class Mammalia; order Diprotodontia; family Petauridae; genus Gymnobelideus; species Gymnobelideus leadbeateri. Next base: position 360,907 of record WOXC01005530.1, read on the forward strand.
AAGGCCCAGCTGGTGAGGGAAGTTTCCAAGTCAGAGGACAGCTGAGGTATGGTGGTCTAGTCCAGGGAGTCAGAAGAAGATTCAGGAGAGGAATTTTCCATTCTTTGTAACAGTTTGTGGTCTTCCACTCCCATGGCTACAACTACCCTCCACACCTTCCTTAATCTACATCCCTCAATTCTTTAAACATCCAGTTCAGAACATAGTTCCATCTGGAAGCCATCTCTGACTCATTTAGTCTCTTTCTCCTATATCATTTACTTTTGTTACCTCTGAATTCATGTACTCTCTTACTGTTATTTTAATTTGCTCTTTTCATGAACAAGGTTGCCTTTTTTACATATATATTCTGGGTATCTCTACCTAAACCATAAGCTTTTTTATTTTCGATGTTTTGATCTTAAAGTGTTCTATGTCCAGTGGGCACTTAGCAAGCATAAGTTGACTGCTTCTTAACCAATGAGAAATCCAAGGCATAATGACTTTACCATATTTGAATGGCAAGTGGTTCAGTTCATGCATTATGCCTAGAGACACCTTCTCTGATTAACGTTATGGATACATTCTGCTTCTATCAACTTTCATTCCTTTTTTTCCTATATTGAAAACATTTCCACTAGTAGATACCATGCTCTTCCCCACCCCCTTTCCTTGAACTTAGACTGAAAGCATAGTGTCAGAGAATCTCAGTGTTGAGGTCTAGTGCAATCACTCCACAAGTTGAACTTTATTTATAACATCCCTAATAAAAGGTCATCCAGTTTCCATCTGAAACCTTTTTGGCATCTAAGAAACAGGTGCAATGGATAGAGCTTGAGTGGCCTGGAGTAAGGAAGACCGGAGTTCAAATCCAGCCTCACATACTTGCTAACTTTGTGACCCAGACAGTTCACTTAACCTCTATTTTCCTCAGTTTTCTTAGGTATTAAAATGGGAATAATAATAGCACCTATATCCCAGGGTTGTTGTGAGCATCAAATGAGGCAATATTTGTAAAAAAGTGATTAGCACAGTACTTGGCAGGTAGTGGTTGTTATATAAAAGCTGATTGCCTTCCCTTCTAAGAATCAATAGTCCATCAAATCCTTTATCTTTAAATTTTTTTGGTCTGAATCTATGATTTCTTTGATAGAAAAATTCTTCCCCTAATAAAAATATGCAATAAATACAGGTTTTAGAGAGCTAGAATTGAGGCTAAATAACTGTCTTCCCCATGGTATAATGGAAATGCAGATTTGAAGATCTTCCCTGCCCCTAGGCCCTTTGATTGGCTTAAGAGACTTTGATTGACTTAAGTGACTCTGAGAACCTTCCTTGATTTGAAAATATACTCTGCCCCCTAATAGGCTGAATGTGGTCAGATGGAGCCTGTGGTAGGAGGCTTGGATTTTAGAAATGACCACACCTTGATGCTGTGTGATTGGGCAGTGGGTCGAGAGGGTGGTTTCATTCTCTGAGCCAGGAGAAGACTATATAATCCCTAATTTGAGGCTTTGCTTTGGGGGCTCACTTTGAGAAGTGTTGTGTGATTTGACCAGATGAGACTCTGGGCAGCCATTGAGAGCCCCCCCCTTTCCCCCCGGCTTTGAAAACCCAGATGTTGATGCTTCCCTCTCTGGTAACTATGATTTGGTATTGATGTAATGGTTGGACAGTTTGGAAGCCTGTCTGCTTGATTTGTGTGTTTCTCTGTTTTGAAACTACTGTCTGTATACTCTGAAGTTCGGGGTGCTGACCTTTTCCCCCTGAACTAGGTAAATGATATATGTTTGTTTGATTAAAGTAAGCTTGTTAACCCATTTTGAGTTGCTTTCCTTTTGAAAAACAGATCTAAGAACCTGTTGGCAGTCACCCTGGGGATACTGGGGTGCTTGCCGTTACACATGGTTATATAGGTAATATATATCACAGTCAAGAAGAACCCAAGTCTCTGTAGTCCCAAGGTCAGCATTCTATCCATTAGACAAAACTGCCTTTTTACCTCCCCTTTCACGGAGCAGAGATTTCTCTTTATGCCTTCCACCAGACAGAATTCTCCTATCCTGCATTAAAAGATAGAATTTTGATTGTCCTTTCACTCCACAACCCTTCAAATATTTGAAAATGGCTGTGATACATCTTCTAAATCTCCTTTCCCTAGGCTAAACATTCCCATTTCCCTCCATTGGTACTTGCATAACACTATCCTGGTTCTTCTCTTTTGATTGTGCATTACCTTCTTAATGTCTCTTCTGAAATATGGCACCATGAACTAGACACAATACTCCAGATGGGATCTGAAGAAAACAAGGTACAGCAGAACTATTACCTTCCTTGGGGTTAAAGTCTTTTGGTATAGATCCAAAATGATTGTCAAGTCTCAAAGGCCATAAATCATGGAGATTTCCTTTCTCTCTTTCCTTCTCATATACTGGTCCTCAGTTTTTGTTCTACTTATCAGTCACCACAGTCAACAAGCTTGTGGGTGAGCTGCTGTCACTAAGTCTTTGTACTTATAAAGAATTCTACTCAGAAGGATTCCACTGGCAGTGTCTTTTGGACACGTCATCTAAACTATAGGTAGCATAACTCAAAAAATATTTTTGTAATTCTTCCCACCTACATACACACACACACATTTAATCCATAATCTTGAAATGATGTATTTGTATATGTATATGTATTCACATCTTTAAAAGATTTCCATTCTTATCATTTGATATAAAATACCCATATTTGAGACTGAATGAGATGGAATAGACCATTAAATATATGTCCCTTAACATGCATATTTCTAGTTAGTAAAATAATTAATAACAGTCTTAGAATTGTAGAGTCAAAAATGTTTGAGCTGGAAGGTTACTTAGAGGTCATATAGTCCAATCTTTTCATTTATGAGAGATTGAAATAGAGGCCTACAAAGAGGAGTTGATTTCTTCAAAGCCCAGGACTAGAATCTATTTCAAAGCATCCTATTAATTGAAAACAAAGAATAGAAGTAAATGAAGTCCAAAGGCATTTATTAAATCTTACTCTGTGTCAGTCAGGGTTCTGAGCTCTGAATACAGATAGTCACAGGAAGAAACAAAAACAGTCCTTGCCCTCCAGGAATTTATACCATGGGTATGATTTGTATTGGGGAAAAACAAAAACAAATAGTCAAAGAACAGAGGAGACCTTGGCAATTCATATTGCATTGCTTTATCTTGGACTGTAGTGGCTCATCACCTCTTTCCCTCACCTCTCATTGGCTCTCTAGCCACCCCCCTTCATCAGATCCAACAGAAGACAATGTAAGTTGGGGTGCAAATCAGAGAATACAGGCAGGAAATTCAGTATCGACAGCAGCACATGGAGGAGGGTCTCCCTGGGGACTGCTTCTCATCTTTAGTGCTCCCCACATTTTCCTCTTTACTAAAATATCTCCATCCTTATCAGGTTGCTTTGTGCTTTACAACATAGATTACCTGCCATTAGGCTCCTTGGATACCTTCATCTTTACTGTAAAATATTAATACTATTTTCCCCCTTTTTATTCTTTTTGTCTCAGAGGAAGAAATTTCTCTCCTCTCTAAAGGTAATGTTTGCACCTATACTCTGGACCTCTTCCTTTCCCACCTCCTCCTGAACTTTGATTCAGTAACTAACCATTTCCCTTCTAATAATTTTGATCTTTTTCTTTCCATTGACCTCTTTCTTTCAATCTTCAAACATTTTCTGTTCTTCTTTGTCATAGAAGAAAAGAATACTGTCAAAATCTTTCTTGATCCTGCTCAACTTAGTTCCCATTTAATCTCTTTCTTTGGTCAATAACAAACTCTTCTAAAGATCATCAGGTTATATAGCCAGAAGAAGCATCATGAATAATCTGGTTCAACCCCTTCATATGCATATTAGGAAAATAAGTTGCCTGGAGGTTGAAGAATTTGTCCAAGGTAAAAAGCTAGAAAGTAGGAGATCCTAGAATTGAACCCTGGTCCTTCAATGCCACATCTGGAAATTTCTCCATCATTATGCTGCCTTTTAAGGTATGACATACACTACATCCACTTTCTATTCCCAAATTCCTTTCTTAACCGTTCATATCTGATTTTTACCCCAAGCACTTTAATAATATTTCTCTGATCTTTGAGGGTAAGGGGTATGTTTTCACTTTACTTTTAACCATAGTACTTATCACAGTGCCTGGCAAACAGTAGTTGTTCAGTCTTTTTTCAGTCATATATAAATCTTCTTGACCCCATTTGGGGTTTCTTGGCAGAGATACTGGAGTGTTTTACCCTTTCCTTTTCCAGCTCATTTTACAGATAAGGAAACTAGGGCAGACAGGGTTAAGTGACTTGCCCAGGATCATACAGCCAATAAGTGTCTGAGGCCAGATTTGAATTCAGGAAGAAGAATCTGGAGGTAGAGGACACAGGTTGGAATCATGGCCCTAACTATTATTTGTGTGACTGAGAAAAAAAGAGACTAAGAGCCCCTAGACCATGTGTTCTTTATGGCCATTCTATCTCTTGCACTTCTCTACCTTTAATAGTACCTATTCACATAGTTTGGCGCCCCCTAAACTCTCATTAATACTGTTAGTGGATTGCCTTCATTGGACATAAGCCCATGAGAGATAAATGTAAACTGAAGATATTAATTAAGCCTGTAACCAGGTACTTATTCCCTTTCACAGGACCAGGACCAAGAGTACTTCCTTCTCTTCCTCTTCTTCCTCCTCCCTCCTCCTCTCCCTTCTCTTCTTCCTCCTCTTCTTCTTCTTCTTCATCCTCCTCCTCTTCTTCATCTTCCTCCTCCTCTTCCTTTTCTTTCCCTTTTCTTTCCGTTCTTTCATTTGTTTTGAGGCAGGCTGGTATTGGAGAAGAAAATGGCAAAACACTCTAGTATCTTTCCCAAGAAAACTCCATTTGGGGTCACAAAGTCAGACATATCTGAAATGACCCAGCAACAACCATAATAATATGCTGGTTTAGAATTAGGAAGAACTGTGACATTTATAAACCATTTCATCATGAGTAAGACACTTAATACCTGGAAGCCTCAGTTTCCATGTCTGCAAAAGGAGTCTGGTGATATGCATGCTAAGTGTTCTTCTGTCGGTTGCAAGTTTCAAATGAGATGACATGATGTTTATCAAGTGCATGGCCAACTTGGAGTGTTGTGTGAATACCAACTACCATTAGAGATTTTGAGCATAGGTAGTATGAGAAGTGCTGAATAAAGACAAGGATGCTTAGAGTAAACAAAGGAAGCACATTTGAAAACCAAAGTCGGGATCACCTTCAGTGCCTGTTACAGGTTCCCTACCCTCTGGATAAGCATCACCCCATTTCCACTGAAAGTTCTGTCTCTGGAGAATCTCTTGCTTTTCTTTCTGTCTATTGTAACTTCAGGAAAACAATTATTTTCCCAAAGTAATACTTTCTTCCCCAGCAAGAACTGCCAAGGTATATTATAGAGCCAGTGCTTTTTAAAGGGCTGTCTGCTTATTGTACTATTAAAGGTTTGCAATTGGTGCCTGCTTTAGACAACAGCAGTTGAATGTGCTTTTGAGGTCATATAGAGTTGATAGTCACCTTTACCCAGTTTGGGGAAATGGATAGTGGTATTTATAAACACGTTTCATTTCAGTGGCTGTAACCAATTTCCTCAGAAGAACCACACAACAAAATTTATTATTGCTTTTTATTTATCATTTATTTTACATTTTATTGTAAATTAATATCATCTTAAATTCATGAACTTATTAATAAAATGTGAAAAAGAATGCTGTCTCATTGTATTCCTTAATGGATGTAGTAAACCAGTAGTCTTAAACTCAAAGGGAAACAGTAGACCCTCAACCACATATAAGGATCTCAGAGGGCTGCCTCAATTACATTTTAATACACTGAGGAATGTTGTTACCGAATGACCTCAGGGTGGAGTACTTGACCCCTCTGTACTAGATCATAATCCACATGAGGAAGGAATTATATTTATTTTTCTATGCCTCCCAGTGCCTAGCACAGTGCTCTGCATGCATTGAGAATGTGGACTGGATCACTGAGTTGAAAAGAAAAGAATTCAAACACAGATTTTTATTGGGACCTGGTATACTTATTTTTAGTATTGTTGCCAAGAAATATGTGCTTTTATCAGAGAAGAGCAGGTTTAAATTATCTATACTCATGAGTCCAATTAAGTACTCAAGAATCTTTGGGGAATTAGAAGGTGACTGATCTCTGGAGAAAGATTAGTAACCAGTGAACAGCTTTTCCTTTATAGGTAAGTTTCAAACTGAGACATCAGTTTTGTCAGAAATACTGTTATTTTCCTTATGGTCATGGTTCAATTATATGGTCACATGTATTTAAAGAACTGGCTTTCCATATAAAATGTTTTCTCTCCTGATCTCAGGTGACAATGTGGATGTTTTTACTTTTCTGTTTCTGCTTTGAGGTTTAATTTTCATAATTTCCCCTCGAGGTTTTATTTTTTTATTAATTATTTTTGTTTTCTAACCTTCAAAAAATATTTGAAATGGGATATGGCTCTTTAGGCACATAGGGGCAGCTAGGTGGTGCAGTGGATAGAGTACAGGGTGTGGAGTCAAGAAGGCTCATCTTTATGAGTTCATATTTGGCCTCAGACACTACCTGTGTGACCTTGGGCAACTCACTTAATTTTGCCTCAGTTTCCTCATCTGTAAAATGAGCTGGAAAAGGAAATGGCAAACCACTCCAGTATCTCTGCCATGAACACCTTGAATGGGGACATAGAGAATTGGACTCTTGACTTATGTTTTCCCAGGGAAGTTATGCAGACTTGTTTCATGTTATCTCCATCTTCTTAAAGGAAAACACAATAATACCCCTGTTGTATAAAAGAGGGAAAAAAATCATAGTGTATTGGCAAATTGAGAATCACCTCTCTCCAAATTTATTATTTCATATCAAGCATTTCATATCAAGTCAGATAAATTATTATGTGTAGCCCTAGGAAAGTCACTTACAGAGGGAGTATGGTGTAATGGATAAAATATTGTGCTAAATGTTACCAAAACCTGGATTCAGATCCTGCCTAAGGCATGTGCTAGCTAACAGTGAGTATCTGAGAATGTCACTTATCCTCTAGCCTCAGGCTTCTCAGCTTTAAAATGGGACATGATAATAATGCTTCATACACTCACTATCATGAGTGTCAAATGAGAAAATACAGAGATCACTCTGTATAAATTTAAAGCTTTACATAAATACAAACTATTTTTCTGAGATTGTTTCCTTATCTATAAAATGGGGATCATAATAGTACCTCTGTAATTGGTCTGTCCTGAAGCTCAAACGAAGTTACTGTGTGTCAAATACATAGAAAACCTTAAATCTTTACATAAATGCCAGCTACTTTTTACTTCTCTGGGCCTCAGTTTCTCCATCTGTAAAATGGGTATCAAATACTTATGCCTCGTACCTCACCAGAGAGGACTGTGTTCTATGAACACCAAAGAATTATGCTATGGGAATTGTTAATGCTGTTTTTTCATCAAGCATTTGTTGAGTATCTCATATGCAATTATCACTATGCTAAGGTCTATTGCTCCTCAGTTCCCTAGATAAAATAAATATAAATGTGTCCACTGCAAAAATATTCAGAGCTTCTCTATGGATTCATCCATGGTTTCATGTGAGAATCCTGCAAAAAGGGAAGGAGCATTTATTAAAGTTCCTTTAGACCCACTGAGTAGTTTCATAAGCCTCAATTCAGTCAACCCTTCCTTTGGGGCCCTGGGCATATGGTCCAGTGTTTATATCCTTGGTGATATGATAGCCCCATTCCTGCTACCCTTGTCCATTCTCACTCTCCCCCTTGGAATATGACAGTTTTGTCTGAGAATAAATTGTAAAGAAACCAGGGTTCACATTGACCTCAGATTCTCATCCTTGCCAGACTGCAGCCAGTCATCCAGCCACATCGACAGTGTCTGGAGCTAGACTTCAGCCCTTCACTATTCAATGCTGGAATCTTTATGCACTTCAAATGATCCATTCAGAACAGTGAGTTCTTCAATACCTGGTAGCTATGGGTTTTGTGAGTTTCTCTTCTAATAATAGAGCATTGAGTAGACAGGCTACTTCCTCGACCTCATGAAACCTAGCCTTGAGTAATCATTCATCAGTCTGAAGAGCAACATTCACATCATTTTTTTTTCTCCTGATGATGTTAAAGCCATGTTTTCCTTTCCAATCTCAGATAACTATTTATTTTTTTCAGCTAACACATCGGGGGCAGATAGCAGAATATTTTATTGCTTTGCTCTTGACAGTGGATGATTGTAGAGATTTCTTTTTTTCTTTCTGTTGCTGCTGTAATAATTGTAGCCTTTTCTTTTCACTGATAGTCATCTGACTCTTTGCCGGGACATGCTGAGAAAACCAGTATATAGAGTCAAGAGATACACATCCTTTACATGCGGTTAGCCAAAGCTCTAACATGGTCAAGGGCCTCATTTTCTTTCCCAGATAACACCTGGGTGGAATGTTTTTTTCCTCACAGCAAGTCTGAAGTCATCACAGATAACCTTTGCCACTTTTATATAACCAGTCCCACCATGGAAAACATCCTTATTTCTGCCATTAATCCAGTTTCAGAAGCTTTTTACCCATCCTGGCTCCTTTAGGATATCTGTTGCTGCCATACCTGTAGTGACCACAAGCATGACCACTGTCCTAATCTCATGATTCATCATGAAGTACAGATGAACTTCTCCAAGTGATGGTACCTCCATAATATTTCTCTCAGCCACCTTCTCTCCATCCTGACACCTGACACCTGAATTCAGGCACTCATCAAATCTTACCTGGTCTCTGATAATATACTCCAAATTAATTTCTCTGTCTCAAATCTAGGTCCATTAAGTTTTGTGTGTGTGTCATGAACCCATTTGAGCAATCTGGTGAAGTCTATCGACCTTTTCTCAGAATAATGTTGTAAAGCAAAAAGAGAATATATAGGTTTATAAGGGAAACCACGAACATTGAATTATAGTTAACGTCTTTTAAAAAGTCCATGGACCCAAGGTTAAGAATCTTTGCCTCTTGTATCTTTCCTTTCTAATCCCTCAATGCAGTTGCTGTTACTAAAACACATGTATAACCGTGGCATTCCTTTCTCAAGAAACTCCCGTAGGTCCCACTTGCCTATAGCGTCAAATACAAATGTCTCTTCTGCACAAATTGATTTTAGTCTCTTTTTGTGGCTTATCATTCATTGTTCCTCTGGGTACACTAGTTGTGGGGACTCCTCATCTGTAAAATGGAATAAAAACAATAGCATCTGTTTTCTAGAGCAGTTGTAATGAGATAATATTTATAATGAACTTTGCAAACCTTACAAAGTTAAATAAATGCCAGCTATTATGATGAAGATGAAGATGATTATGGTGGTGATGATAGTGACCATGATGATGTTTACTATTTGGTAGATGCTAGGCTAAGGAAAAATGAAGGAAATAGTAAAAAATTGCTTTCAAGAAGTTCACAAACTATTGTAAAGACAAGATGTCCTCATATAACTGTATTCACAAGATCCCTATAAAGTAATGGTTATCTTCAAATAGTTGAAAGTCTATTGTATAGAAGAGGGAATCATTTTATCTTATTTTATTCCTGAAGATGGAACCTTAACTAGTAAGTAAACATCATATATAAGTATAAATATTGATGCAAGAAATAATAGTTAAAAGTCAAACAAAGGAATGAGTGATTTTATGAGGTAGTGAGTTCTAGAAGTGGAAACATTCAAGGCCAACAAACTGACTTTATACGGACAATCTCCAGGCTCTTCAGGTCCCACATCCCATCTAGGCTTTCTTCTGTAGGAATGAGGCTAGATTCAAAACTCCTCATCCTTCACAATTACATCTTACCTTTCCCATGTCTTATTTCCATAGTACTCTGACCTATACTTCTCCTCATTGCCCTTTTGAGCCTCTTTTGCCATTTGAGTTAGTCTATCTTTTAAGGTGTTATTTTCCTCAGTCAGGCTGTTGACTCTCATTTCATACTTTTCCTGCATCCTTCTCATTTCTCTTCCCAATTTTTCCTCCACTTCTCTTATTTGGTTTTTAAAATCCTTCTTAAGGTCGTCTATGGCCTGCAACCCACTCATATTTTCATATGGGGCTTTTGGTGCAGGATTTCTGACCTCACAGTCTTCCTCCTGTTCCATGCTTTGATCCTCTTTGCCTCCAAAATAGGAGTCTAATGTTGCATTTTTCTGTTTATTTTGTTTCCTTTGCTTAGGCACGTTGCCAGTCGCTTACTTTACTTTTGGGTTTGTTGCCACAGTAAGACTCTGCCACCAGACGGGGGAACTTCCATCCCAAACATTGGGGTCTTCACAACTTCCAGAGGTATTAGTTGGGTGGCCCCTGTGAGGCCTTCACATGCTCTGGCAAGCTGGATACCCACCCCAAGACCTCCACCCCAGACCGCAATCCAGATCCAGGGAGGTTAAAGCAAGAGCGATTACCCTGCAAGGCTGACCACTGGATCTCCCAACGGTTGGCAGACCAGGAGCTGAAGCTGCCACTGAAACTGCAAAATGTGCCATGTCTCCTCAGCCACTTCTCACCCCCAGGGGAAGAAGCCTGATACATTCCCCAAATACTGGTCCCAAAGTCCATAGGGCACTAACTTCTCACTTTGTTCCAGGCATATCTGAGTTGATAATTCTGGAATCGCCACAGCTGCTGGTGTTCTGGGGTCCCTCCAGCCAGTTGCTGGCCAGGTCGCCCTGGGGCTAAAACCACGGCTCATGCAGGCCTGGGCTCCACTCTCAGAGCACTGCACTGGCCGTTCCCAGAGTGCTGTGCTGTCTGCTCCCAGAGCACTGCGCTGACCATTCCCTGCCAGGCTGCCAGGCTGTCCTCAGTGGGAGGTTAGCTTCTCTGTGTCATTCTGTGGGTGATGGAGCTCCAGAAGTTGTTCAGAGTCTACCTTTTACATGCTTTGGAAGTGGTGTGGGGAAGAGCACCTTGGAAGTGCTATTTCTACTCCACCATCTTGGCTCTGCCCCACTCTGACCTATACTTAATGGAAAAAATATATAAGATTAGTATATGAAATATATACATAATTAAAGTAAAAATATTTTATTTAGTGTTATAATGGTAATGGGAATTTGAAGATCTTCCCTGCCTCTCAATAAGTCTAAGGGAATTTGAAGATCTTCCCTGCCCCCTAAGAGGTTGAATGTAATCACATGGAGCCTGTGGTGGGAGAAATTTGCTGAAGGGTGTAACAGAGCCCACAGGAAGCTGAGAGTCAGAGCAGTTAGAGCTGGAGGGAGGAGAGGATGCACCCAGGGAGACAGCTAGCTCCCCCTTCTGTGACAGCTAAGTTTGTGTGTGTTTGTTTGTCAGAAGGCTAAAGGATGGTATGGCTCCTTGCTGTGCAATGGTTTATTAACTTCCTTGTTTCTGTGATTCAGTTTCCTAGTGTTTAGGGTTTAGCTCTCTGCTGTCTGAATAAATGTTTTGCTTCTGTCTTCTATATGGAGAATCTCTTATATTTTACACCTAAGAACTATGCTGAAATATTCAGAGTCACCATTAGTGCTGTGAATATTGTGTTGGCCCTACAAATGCTAATAGGGTAGATTAAACTTTTTAGAATATGAATGCTAAATATGTTAATATATTATCTCTAATGGCAGCTAAGTGACACAGAGTGCTAGGCCTGAGGTTAGGGAGACTCATCTTCCTGAGTTCAAATCTGGCATCAGAGACTTATTACCTCTGTGATCCTGGACAAGTCACTTATCCATGTTTGCCTCAGTTTCTTCATTTGTAAAACTGGGAAGGAAATGGCAAACCACTCCAATATCTCACAAAAGAAAACCCCAAATGGGGTCATGAAGAGTTTTGGGCATGACTGCAAAATGATTGAACTATATTACTTCTTCCTGGTTAAATGCATTTTATCAGTGAGGATTTTGAAGTTAACATTATAATCCAAAGATGTGAAACTATGAATAAGAATGACAATTTGGGAAATATTTCTAGATTGATGGAACCTTGTAGTATCCAAAAAAAAAAAAAAGGAAGGAAGGAATAATTCAATCAACACGCATTTAATAAGTACATACTATTTGACAGATGTTAAATGTGGGAGCTACAAAGAGAAATTTTTAGCAAACACAACTTTCCTTCAATAACTTTTATATCCAATTAATGGAAATATCTAAATACCTAAGTATATAAAAAGGTATATACAGAGTAGGTATATAGTAACTTCTGAGGGGAAAGAGAAGGGGAAGGCACTAGCAACTTGACAGATTGGTTGGTAGCCTTCTCCCTACTCGACTTTCATGCAGGTTTTTCTTAAACAGTTGCTCGATCTGTCATTGCTTGTAGTCCTAAAAAGAATATTTCTTGACTCTTTACATTTTTTTGACTGTCACAGAGAGGTATGTCAGAGATAAAATGATAATTTGATTGTTAGTTGTATTATACTTTATTCTCAACTCAACATGAATCAAGTACTAGCTGATAGGACTTCAGAATGTTTTAAATCTGACAAACATCACAGAAAGTTAAAATGAGGTATCCAAGAGGAAAAGAGCTTGTGTTCTTAAATGGACTAGAAAGGGCCAGGTAGAGAGAACATAACCAAAGACCAGGGATTTTGCTCTTATTTACAAACACAAGGAACATTCCAGTAGGAGAAATCAGAGCGGAAGGATAATATGAAATCATTGTTTATCATGGGAGCCTGGGAAGTATGAGGTAATGAATATAATCATTCTATTAGTATATGCTTGCATTTGCATGACATTTTCAAATTTGGTGCAAGGAAGAAGATACCAGCAAAAAAAATGCCTTTGAAATTACTTACTAGATTTGTAAAGTTCATAATAAAAAGAAATAGCTGTAAAAAGTCTCATTTTTTTAAAAAATAAAAGGTTGCAGAAATTCACTGTAATCCAAATTCAAGATGAATTGTTCTAAGAAGGTACGTTTAAAAAATAGAACAATATCCCTGCATTTCACTATTTAGTAGATACTGACTTCCAAATGATCAGCTAGGCATGGTACTGATCCTTCAGTTTCTCCATAGTTCATCACCTTTGAGGCTTCTTCTTTCTTTCTCTTAAAACAAAAGACTAATAGGAATAGAAAAGGAATCAGTGGAGTGGATTCTTTATCTCTAAAACTTTCGGGTCCCTCACTACCACTTCAATAATCCTATAAATTTGTCATCTCAGTAATATAAATACTCCATCCCTCCAGTCATGCAGATAGCAGCATCCTCTATGTTCCTGACCAACCTCTGTGACTCTCATCCATGTCCTCCTACAAAATCACCCACCAGGGTCCAACCAACATGGTGTTCTTAGTTTCTCTACTCGTCTCCTAGATTCCATTGGTATAGTAAGCTAAGAACACATTTGAAGGGGAAGAGAGGGATCGTATTGCCTTGTGGGAATTTCAAAATTCTTTTAATGACCTCAAGGTAGAGCTTGAAACAAAAGTATTTAACCTTAGTAAACATTTTTGAAAAAAGGAACTCCTGAGCAAGATCACTGTATTTTTTTTTAAGATTTGGTACAGTGGGGAAAAGTACTGGATCTGGAGGCAGAGAATCTGGGTTCAAATCTTGCCTCTGATAATTACTATCTGTGACCTAGATCAAGACATTTTGCCACCCAGGGCCTCTGTTTCCTCATCTGTAAAATGTGAGAGCTGTGCTAAATAGCCTCATAGATTCTTTCCGATCTCTGTTCTAAAAATTTGGCCCTCCATTCAGTAATGCAAGTATTTTTAACCTTGTTAGTGTTATGGACCTCTTTGATACTGTTGAAGCCCTTCTCAAAATGTTATTTTAAATACATAAAATAAAATGCATAATATCACAAAAGAAGTCAAGTGTATTGAAATACAATAACCAATATATTTTTAAGTTGATGGTCACTAGAATAAGAATCTCTATAGTAATATAACTTTGGTGAATACTAAGAGCTAATAGGACAAGAGTTTCAAAGGTATAAGCTGTTTGTAATTTTCTGGCATTTGTGTAACAAGAACAATGGTGATGACATAGAAAGAAACAGTTCATTGCTGGTGTTCAAAAAAGGCTTATTTTTAGAAGAGGCAACCCCCAAAATATCTGTGTCATTTTTGTGACCAGTTGCAAAAAAAAAAAAAGTTGGTCATCTTTGTATTGAGAAAGAGTTAATTAAACAAAGACTGAGATGAATGAAAGGTAGGGAGCTGTCCAAATGGAACATCCTGCTGAGATAAATCGGTGATTTTTTTTTTTAATAAGAAAAAAAGGAGGTTGTGGGGGGCAATAAGAAGTTGGATAAAAAAAAAAAGAAGCTAGCTTGTGGTTAGATTTTTTTCTAGACTAGCTTCTACAAAAGCAGGATTTTTTAACAGCAGCCTACCATGTGAAGGATGCTAGGATTGTTACAAAGTTATTAAAGATAGTCTCTGCTCTCCTGTAAAGTAGAGGTATATGGAAGGTTACTTCACACCTCAGGAGAAGAGGTAGTCTGATATTAAGGCTGACTTCCCTAAAGGCACTGGATTTGTTGGTTATCACTAGCTTTACCCTCATTTTGGCTGCTGCTTGATATATTTCTATACTAACTTTCTTTAGTGCAACCTGTTCAGTGGCTCCAAGGCAGACAAGGCAGCATCTCTCTTCTTTGCTAAGTTTTCTTTGTGAAACATGAATAATATATTAGCTAACTTTTTTGCCCTGATCACCTAAGACATATCTTTTGTTGAAATAAGCCCTAAGCTGCATGATATGGTAGGACTAAGCTTATCTTTTGCAACATTTCCAGGAAACTAATTTTTTCTTCAATTTAAGGGAAAAAATCGTTTTCATTTCATAGTGATATGAATATTTCAAAGGATAAAAATATTGTCAAAATGTTGTGGCTTCATGTGTGGAAATGATGCCCTGAAAATTCTTTATAATGCATTCCAGGGAACTGCTATTTTTTTTTTGAAACTGACATAAGGGGAGTTTCAAACATAGTTAGATTCTGACAAAGTTTTCCCTCCCAAAGGGAATTGTGTGTGTAAGGAAACATTAAATACAGATATGATATCATTATATTATTCACATATATAAAAGGGATAATACTTGTATGTAATTATAACAGTAAAATTATTAGCTAGCATTTATATAGTGCTTTAAGATTATCAAAGTATTTTTTAATTAATTGTTTTGCTTTTTGGAGGGGGGAAGGCAAGACAATTGGGGGTAAGTGACTTGCACAAGGTCATGCAGCTAGTAAGTGTTGAGTGTCTGAGGTCGTATTTGAACTAGTACTTTAAGATTTACAAGTAACTTTACATATATTATCTTTATTTGATTTTTACAAAAAATATTCAGTGGCAATTTTTAAAAATTATACTTTTTTTACAGATCAGGAAACTGAGGATGAGAGAGGTTAAGTGGCTTGCCCAGGGTCACAGAACTATTAGATATCTGATGCATGATTCAAACTCAGATTTTCCTGAACTCCAAGTTCAGTATTCTATCGAGAGTATACCCAGTTGTATATATGTGAATGTACAAAGGGTGTGTGTTTTCATCAACATGATTGAGTCCCCATTGTGGGAATTTTTTTTCCCCTCTACAAAACATCGTACCATATCCAAGAATCTAATATTTCCTGATGAATGTGGAATAGATGGATATGCCACATATGAACTTGAACAGATGCATAAATCCTAGGAAGTTTTCTGAGGCCAGAGAGATTATATGACTTGCCCAGAATCATGCACTCTAGTAAGTGTCATAGCCAGGATTTGCATCTGACCCCTACCCTAGTGTTCTCTTCACCATGACATACTGCCTCTATTCTGTATAGCTATATTTATATTCATACATTGGTTACCATTTCCTTTTCCATAATTCTTTGTCACTCCCGGATAACACTGCCTCTCTTCAGAACATGGCTTTTACACGGCAGAGTTGTGGATAAAAAGAAAGGTGAATTTATACCACTTTCAAGGGAAAGCCTTAATTACCTCACAGGCTTAAAATGTGAAAGTGAAAGTCAATTTACAAACTGAATGAAATGCAATGGAAGCTGGAGTTTCTAAGACAGGCGAAGAAGGAGAGAAATCAGGACACACCTGGAAATCGGAATGGTATTTCTCAACACCCTAGGAAATAATGTCCTATGTTTGAGTTCTTGTTTGAAATCAGAATCTTAACACAGACTTGGGAAGATCAGTTTGAAAGGTTTGTTTTCCCCCAATGAGGGAAAAACAGTTTGTTTGTTTTTTCTCTGTGGGAATAAAGTTATTCAAGAATGAAGAAAAGATTCGTTGTTCCAGGGATCAAGGAAGTTTTAAGAGGGAGAAAGGATTTGGAGACTTCAATTAGAAGCTGAGGGCGCACAGGTGTAGAAGGAGACTTCAAAGGACAACTTATCCAGTCTCATTTTACAGATGAGGAAACTGAGGCCCAGAGAGTTTAGGTAACTTTCCCAAGTTTACAGGATTTGGCTTTATGTTTCATGATTCCACATTCAGTAGGAAAGTCTCACTCTTTCCTCAGAACTACCACCTTGTTTTCTTTTCTTTTGCTATTGTTTTTTCTTCCCTCATATAATTGCAAATATTAATCAGGATCAACCACCATCAGAAACCTTTTGCATCCATTTTTATAACATTTTCATGCAAGCTTCTGACTGGAATGACTTTATCATCCCTTTTAATTATCCACGTAAAAGTAGAGTTGGTGTTGCAAGTGACTTTAGGTCTGGGAAATATCTTTTTTTTTCCCTTTCATCTACTCATTCCTTTTGCAAGGATGGTATTTATTGGATACTGTAGTGCTGAAGGAAGTTCTCATCAGTGTCTTAACTAAGGTAGGACATCTAGGGCTTTGCCTCAAGGTAGTAAATTTAAAAGATGCTAACAGCACCTCCATGTAGGAGCTTCCTTCTTAGTCCACCTTGCTGTTGATCTTATCTAACAGCTTTCTTGCTTCTATGTTCGGTCCTGCCTCCAACAGTGGCAGACCTGGGTGTCTGCCACAGGTATCATCTACCTTTGTCTTCTCTTGGCCCAACCTCACCTCTTATAGTCCAGTATATTTCCCTTCTCCCTCAACCTCCTGAGTCCATACTTACTAACCCACCCAACTCTTCCTCCTGGCAGTATAGCAGACTGGCAATAATTCAGCAGTGTAGAAACTTCAGGATTCCCAAGTACAAGCTTTTCCTCCTTCCAGGTTATATCCCATCCAAGTTGAGTAACCCCATCCTATTGTCCCACCTGAATATGTTTTCTAGTTATGGTCATGAGAATGATATAGGTTCCCTTATATGGAAGAAAAGAAGTTTGTCCTTTAATTTATATCACATAATATTTCATAATAATGATAAGGATGGGATAATAAATAATAATAATTAACATTTATTTATATAGTACTTTAAGATATGTGAAATGCCTTACACATGTCGCCCCATTTGATCCTCACAATAGTCATGAGATATGGATGTTTTTAGTATCCCTGTTTTTCCTGATGAGGAAACTGAGACAGACAGAAGATAAGTGACTTGTTCAGGTTTAAATAGCTAGATTTCTAAAACTGTATTTGAATTCAGGTTTTCATTACTCCAGGGCCAATGCTCTGTTGTGCCACTTAGATACCATCCTTTAGTGTATATATATATATATATATATATGTATATATGTATATATGTATACATATATATGTATATATATACATATATATGTATATATATACATATATACGTATATATATATTATTTTCAAAATACTTTTATGTAACTGCTTTCATCTGCTACTACATATGTGACAAGCTACTTCTCAATTTCCTTGTGTTTAAAATAAAAGGGGTTGGACAAGAAAGCCTGAAAGGTGCCAGCCAGCTTGAAATCTATGATTCTCACAACTATAATGGGAAGTAGATCATTCAAGTATTATAACTCTCCTTTTATGGATTAGAAAGCTTCCATCTCCTAACAGTTACGTGACTGTCCAGTGACTGCACAGCTGCTAAGCAGTAAAAGTGCAAACCCAGGTTTTCTTATATTCAATCTGATGGTTTTCTGGAACGTATGTGTATGCATGTATTCATGTACGCACACACACACACAGTTTAAGGGTGAGATAGGACACACACACACACAATTTAAGGGAGAGATAGGACATACACACACACACACACACGGTTTAAGGGAGAGATAGGGAGTAGACAGTGATTTATTAATATAGGAAATGCCTTCTATCAATGCAGACCAGAAGGATCTCTGAAATGAATAGTCACAGAGAGTTTCCTAGATCACAGGTATCAAATGTGCCTGCCAATGTGCAACACTCCTCACTGTTAAAATGAATTTGGGAATGAAATTGTAATTTAATTAAATTAAAATGTAATTGGGAAATATATGATAAAGTAAATAAAATATAATAATAGAACTTAGATAATGTTAATCCAGTTTTTAAGGTTAATATGCAGCCCACAGGGATCCTTATGTAAGGTTTAGTGACTCTCATTTTTATTTTCATTTTGATACAACTCACCTAAAGTATTGTGAATGTAAGTGACTTACCCATGGTCACACAACTCTTGTGTCTCCTAGCCTCAAGACCAATTCTCAATACCTTATGCCATGCTACCTTTCCTATACCATATTAAAAAAAAAAAAACTTAGGGAACTCCTACAATTTAGTGCTGGTTTTAGCCACCTCCTTTGCCTTGATCTGGTATGAAAACCTGAGGGAGGGTACCTCTTTGGTAGCTCATCAGCCCTCATATTTTCCATTGAGTTGTGGATAAAGCTTTGTAACTGTAGTATTTTCCTTTTACAGGAAGGGAGGTATAGTTAGTTTCTTTTTGAAAACATTCATCAATAAAGTTGTTGTTTTTTAAATATCTTGGTATAGTTGAGCTTTAAATCTTAGTAATTTTCTTAAATAAAATATTACTCATTTTTATTAATCAACCTATTTAGAAAAGTCTTGCTGCTTAAAAGGAGCAAACCCTTATTGCTGCCTTAATTATCCATGAAGATAGGATGTTCCAAGTAAGGATGTGAAGGCAATTTTGTTAGAACACTTTGGATAGATTCTGTTGATAACAATGAAAAGAGTTTAATTTCATTTTGTTATAGTTCAGAAACCTCCCCAGGGTGCAATTTCTGATTTCTTGCCACAGGAGTTCATTGCACTATTAGCAAAACAAAAGCACGTATTGTTTTTTCCCCCTTTTTATCAGCTACTGTGACTTTTTATTATTATTATAGCTAGGAAGTTATATATAGATGTCCCATACAACATGAATGGAGTACATTTAGTGAGCTATAAGTCTTTGGAATTAAATCCCAAAAACACAAAATATATGTACCAGGCTTGGTTTAGAGCAGCATGTGTTTGATGACTGTTTTTCCACTGTGGGGTACATTTTTTTTTTATCTCTGACCATCAATTAAGGGTTCCAGACATTTCTTAGTTTTTCTTCACTTGTTTAAAAGTTCATACAAAATAAGATTAATCATTGGGAAGATAGACTAATATCTATGATCATACAATTTCGGAAACAAGGGGGAACCTCAGATTTTTGAAGTGGGAAACTTTGTTCAACTCCAAAGGTTAGGAGAATAAGAATTATTAGTATTAAGATCTATTGGAAAGACTGCTCAGTTTAGGGTCAGTGGTTCTTTCCGTCCTTCCTACAACATCTGTGGTCTTGGCCTCTTTCTTCCAATATTTCATGATGAACAAGTACTAGCTAACATTTATATGGTTGTTTAAAGGTTTCAAAATTTGTGAATATGTCTTGTTCAGCCGGCCAAGATGCCAAAAGGGAAGAAGGCCAAGGGGAAGAAGGTGGCTCCGGCCCCTGCTGTAGTAAAGAAGCAGGAGGCCAAGAAAGTGGTCAATCCTTTGTTTGAGAAGCGTCCCAAGAACTTTGGCATTGGTCAGGACATCCAGCCCAAAAGGGACCTTACTCGATTTGTCAAATGGCCTCGGTACATCAGACTGCAGCGTCAAAGATCTATCCTTTATAAGCGTTTGAAGGTTCCACCTGCAATTAACCAGTTCACCCAGGCTTTGGATCAACAGACAGCTACTCAACTGCTTAAACTGGCTCACAAGTATAGACCCGAGACAAAGCAAGACAAGAAGCAAAGGCTGCTGGCTCGGGCTGAACAAAAGGCTGCAGGCAAAGGAGATGTCCCCACTAAGAGACCACCTGTTCTCAGAGCAGGTGTCAACACTGTTACTACCCTGGTAGAAAACAAGAAAGCACAGTTGGTGGTGATTGCACATGACGTGGACCCAATTGAGCTAGTGGTCTTCCTACCTGCCTTGTGCCGAAAAATGGGGGTTCCTTACTGTATTATCAAAGGTAAAGCGAGACTTGGTCGCTTAGTTCACAGAAAGACCTGCACAAGCATTGCCTTCACACAGGTTAACCCTGAAGATAAGGGAGCCCTGGCTAAGCTGGTGGAAGCCATCAAAACTAATTATAATGACAGATATGATGAGATCCGTCGTCACTGGGGTGGCAATGTTCTGGGTCCAAAATCAGTGGCTCGTATTGCCAAGCTGGAAAAGGCAAAAGCTAAGGAACTTGCAACCAAATTGGGTTAAATGTATATTTGATTTTTCCCTACATAAAAATAAAAATTTAAACAAAAAAAAATTTGTGAATATGATCTCATTATTGTCACTATAACCTTGGAATATAGGTGCTATCAATATCTTCTTCTTGCTGATTAAGAAATTAAGGCAGACAAAGGTTAAGTGATTTATCTGGCCCATGCTCACACAGAAAGTTATTTGAGATCACTTTCGTACTCAAGTCTTCCTGACTGCAGGCTCAACATTCCATAGGCATTATCCCCATTTTATAGATGAAAGATTTGAGGCTCAACAGGATGAAGTGGCATTTTTATAGACCTATAGCTAGGTGAGCATGGGAAGCAGCCTGGGTCTCTGAATCCAAGCCTATCATTTCATGTATTATAGCATGTTGTTTAGCATGTGAGGACAAATTACCTGACACATGTATGAAGGTCATACTCACGGGCTGTAATGGACAATTGATGAGGGGCCTTGTGAGAGGCCTTGTGTAGGAGCTAGCACTATGGGAACCTAACTGCCCCTTCAGGGCAATGTGGAAATAATAAAGGGAAATACTCTTATTTACCATACTTGAGTATTAGCACTGAAATTAAAAGGAAATTTAGGAAAAGGAAATAAAGGAAAGAACAGATTCAAGAGATATAATAGAGAAAGAGTTGAGAACACTTGGTCACCCATTGGATATGAGATAACAGTGTAAAGGAAGAGTCCTAGGTGGCCTTAGTATTTTAATATATAAAAAGTAAATGTCCTAGAGAATCATGCAAAAAACTACTTGAGACAATAAATAAATTTGGCAAAGTTGCAGGATATAAAATAAACCCACATAAATCCTCAGCATTCCTATATATTTCTAACAAAATCTAACAGCAAGAGATATAATCTAATTTAAAGTTACTTTAGACATTATAAAATATTTTGGCATCTACCTGCCAAAACAAACCCAGGACCTATATGAACAAAACTACAAAACACTTTTCACACAAGTAAAGCCAGATCTAACTAATTAGAGAAACATCAGTTGCTCCTCGCTGGGTCGAGCTAATGTAATAAAAATGACAGTTTTACCTAAATTAAATTACATATTTAGTGCCATACCAATCAAGCTACCAAAAATTAGAACTAGATAAAGTAGTAACAAAATTCATTTGGAAGAACAAAAGGTCTAGAATATCAAGGGAATTAATAAAAAGAAATGATAGGGAAGGTGGCCTAGCCATACCAGATTTTAATCTGTATTATAAGGCAGCAGTCATCAAAACTACTTGGTACTGGCTGAGGAATAGAGCAGTGGATCAATGGAATAGATTGGATACATGAGACTCAGCAGTCAATGACTATAGTAATCAACTGTTTGATAAACTAAAAGATACTAGTTTATAGTATACTATAGATACTAAAGATACTATACTAGAATATAGTATGGCAGAAACTGGGCATAGACCAATATCTAGCACTCTATATCAAAATCAAGTCTAAATGGGTACACAATCTAGGTATAAAGGCTGATACTATAAGCAATCTGGGAAAGCAAGGAATAGTTTACTCATCAGATTTATGGAGAAGATTTTATGACCAAACAAGAGTTAGAGAGCATTATAAAATGCAAAATGGATAATTTTGAATACATTAAATTGAAAAGTTTGTGAACAAGCAAAGCCAATGTAACCAATATTAAGAGGGAAGCAAAAAATTGGGAAAGAATTTTTAAAACCAGTGTCTCTGATAAAGGCCTCATTTCTAAAATATTCAGAGAATTGAGTCAAATCTATAAGAATATAAATCATTCCCCAATTGATAAATGGTTAAAGGATATGAACAGGCAGTTTTCAGAGAAAGAAATTAAAGTTACCTATCAGCATATGAAAAAATGCTCTAAATCGCTAATGATTAGAGAAATGTAAATCAAAACAACTCTGAGGTACCACATTTCACCAGCCAGATTGGCTAAGATGACAAAACAGGAAAATGATAAATTCTGGAGAGAATGTAGAAAAATTGGAACACTAATGCATTGTTAGTGGAGTTGTGAACTGATTTAACCATTCTGGAGAGCAATCTGGAACTGTGCCCAAAGGGCTATAAATAAGTGCATACCGTTTGACCCAGCAATACTACTTCTAGGGTTGTATCCCAAAGAGATCATAGAAGTGGGAGAAAGACCCATATGTACAAAAATATTTATAGCAGCTCTTTTTGTGGTGGCAAAGAATTGGAAATTAAGGAGATGTCCATCAATTGGGAATGGCTAAACAAGTTGTATTGAATGTAATGGAATACTCTTGTGCTATAAGAAATGAGGAGCAGACAGACTTTGTATTTACCTGGGGCTGAGGGGATGATACAAACTGATGTTGAGTGAGAAAAGCAGAACCAAGAGAAATCTGTACCCAATTACAGACACAACGTATGTGTGACGACCAACATTGATAGACTGGGCTCTTCTCAGCAATGCAGGGTTTTAAGACAGCTCCAAAAGACTCGTGATTGAGAGATGTCTACATTCAGAGAAAGAAATACAGAGTTTGAATGCAGACTCAAGCAAACTACTTGTTCTCTTTCTTTTTCTTGTTTGCTTTTGCTTCCTCTTTCCCATTGTTCATTCCATTGGTTATAATCCTTCTTTACAATCTGACTAATGTCTAATGGGAAAATATTTGCACATCCTATACTTGATTGCAAGCTGCTATGTATGGGGGTGGGGAGTAGAGGGAAGGGGAGAAAATATGAAACTCAAGGGATTGTGGAACTGAATCTTATAAATTAAAAATAAAAAAAAACAAATTAATAAGGACAAAAAAATGGCAATGCTTGACAATGATGCTTCACATTAAGTGTTGAAGTCAGGAGGAGAAGGAGGAAAAACTGTTGTGCAGAGAATAAGAGCAAGTTGAGACCTGGGTTCAAGGTAAATTTAGGTGTGAATTTATTGATTAAGTGCACACTGCCTGGTGTATAAACTCAAATCAGGCAGCCCCTAATTGTTACATACGGTGCTTATAAAGGCTAAAACCACAAAAACCACAATGACGTATAGTAGCCAAGAATTGCCATTGGTTAGATCTATAGCTCAGGGTTAATTTTGGAAAATGATATGAGTGAAACTTTTCCTGGAAAGGGGTCCTTCCCAGAACAGGGTGGAGGGTACAGGGTGAGGGAGTGAAGGGTGAGAAGAGCATATATAAAGAAGAGTTGAGGGGTGGCTAGGTGACGCAGTGAGTAGAGCGCTGGCCCTGGAGTCAGAAGGACCTGAGTTCTGATCCAGCCTCAGACACTTAACCCACACAAATGAAAAAAACCTAGCCGTGTGACCTTGGGCAAGTTGCCTAACCCCAATTGCCCTCCAAAAAGGCAAAAAAAAAAAAAAGAGTTGGGTAATGGGGATAGGCTAGGGTCATATTCTGAGTACAGGGTGTGGGGACTCTGCTTAGTGATCAGGAACAGAACAGGGTGGTCTCTTCTTAAGATAAACTTGTGCCATAACCCCAGGACTGATCCTTGTACAAAATGATGATATATAGAATACTATTTCAGGAAGTAGGGGGTTAGGGGACTATGCCTTGGGCAATACCTAAGACTATGCCTTAAGCTGTTTCAAGCCATTTTAGGCTGTAGGATAGAGACAAAGACAAATATAAAGGGGATTAATGGTAGGCTCCAAATCATGTGGCATGTGATTTGGGTTTGGGCATGACGAAACAAAATCAGCTCCGGTGTAGACATAATGAATCTGATCTCTTTCTGAGATTCCCAAGTACATATGAACGGTAGTAGCTGGAGTTGTCAGTCTGAAGCCCAGAGGTCAAGAGCAGGAAACAGAATTGAGAGTCACATGTAACAGAGGTAAAACATTGGGAGTCAAGTGGATGATACTGCTAAAGGAGAATAGAGTGTGGTCCAGTGCAAGAGACCTTAGGGAATAGTCATATCAATGGGGAGGTAATAGGACATGCATCTGTTGGCTGTCTTCTGTGCCCAGAATGCAATATATCTTGGCCTGTACATTTTCTTGTCTTCCTTCAAGACCCAGCTCAAATCCTCACCTTCTGCAAGAGATCTTTATCCTGTCTTCATAGAATTTAGTGAAGTCTAGTCTATTTTATACTAAATATATATATGGCATGCAACTACCTATTTATACATTGTCTGTCCCATTACAATGTAAGATTTTTGAGGGTCGGGACTGTTTTTGCTTGTGTGTGTGTGTGTGTGTGTGTGTGTGTGTGTGTGTGTGTGTGGTCTTCACACAGTACCTGGATCATAAAAGCTTAATAAATGTTTGTTGACTGAATGACCAACAATAACAAGTATTTCTATGGTACTTTAAAGTTTGCAAGCCACTTTAAATGCATTATTTCATTTGATCCTCACAATAAACCTGCAAGGAAGGTGCTATAGGTGTTATGGCCCCCATTTTACAGATAAGAAAACTGAGGTTGAAATGATATTCAGCTCTTTGGTGTCAGAGGGAAGATCTGAAGTCAGATCTTTCCAATTCCAAATATACTACTCTAGATACTATGTAATGTCAGAGTGGTTGGTGGGGTTCAGACCCAGGAAAGGAGTATGTTTCTAAATCTAAGGGGAAAGATAATATGAAATGAAGAGGTGGTGGTCAATAATATCAAATGCTACAAAAAGGTTCTTAAGTTTGAGAAAGGGAAAAAAATATGAATTAGATTTTGTGATGTGTGATGTTTAAAATGTTTGAAAGACAATTCCTGGGTGATTAGTCATTTCATTAATAAAACTGGCATTTTCATAAAAGGTCAGCAGCATATTCAAATGCCAAAGACAATCATGGCGGCAGGCTCATGGCTTATATGGAAGAGGGTGTTTCTGATGGTGGCAATCAGCTCTGATTGGTTAACAATTAATGACAGAATGTTTCAATGAGGGGCTGTACCTATTCTAATGAACTTTGATTATGTTATTTATTTCTAAGTTATCACCCTCCCCACCATGAGCAATCTATTCAGAGAATTTATCCCTACCCAAACCTGAGTAGAAGGTTGGGTGAGGTCTGATCAAGATTGGGGAGAGTTACTTCAATCTCTCTGTAATGTCCTTCAAGAGACTGAACTTTGAAATGAGAACTATAGAAAAAGGGGGAACTCTGGATCTCCCCAAATCATTCATTATTTTTTTTAATTCAAAGTGAATATACAAGTAATTTATTGAACATTCAAATTCATTAAGACATGTGCAATATGGCAATTTTACTGGGTTTAACCCTACCTAGTTTGATTGCTTGCTGGGGCTTAGCAACAGGGTCCAGTTCACACTTAGCACTAATTAAATACTTTATTGAATAAATACAATACCAAACAAAATGCATTCAAATGCTTTCTTAAAAAAAATTAGTCCATTTGAAAAGCCTTTCCTATTCAGTCTACTAACACAATAAAGGCAGATATGCTAGTTTAACATAATTGGCTGATTTTATACAGCACTTATATCTTTTAGCCCACAAGTAAATTATTAAATGATAGAGAACATCTAATACAACCATTTCTACAGAACTAGGAAATAAATTTCTAATAAAGAAAGATTTTACAGACCCCATATCTTTTACACCCAACCCCAACAGTCTAACTCTAAAGGAGAAAGCCAGTAGTAGCTCTTTCTCCACAAGAGCTCACGACTAAAGTCGCTTTGCTATCAAAAATCTGTATTTCTGATCCGTTATGAGCATTGAGACAAGATTCAATATTCCCAAAGAAAGAAGCACAATGCACGTTGTGAATCGCCTATTCAGCAACAGTGAGCACTGCATTCAAAACCATCTCATCCCAGGGATTAAATAAGATCCTCCACATTCATTGGCATCTCCTCCACTGTGGTATTGTAGAAAGTCTCAGTGTCACGAAGAATCCTCTTGTCTTCTTCAGTAACAAAGTTTATAGCCACACCTTTCCTCCCAATTCGACCACCTCTGCCAATTCTGTGAATATAGTTTTCACGCTTGGTAGGTAGATCATGGTTTATAACCAAAGATACTTGCTGCACATCAATCCCACGAGCCAACAAGTCTGTAGTGATCAGAACCCGGCTTGATCCTGATCTGAACTCCCTCATGCTAACATCTCGCTCCTTCTGGTCCATGTCACCATGCAGAGCAGAGACTGTAAAATCCCTGGCATGCATCTTTTCAGTCAGCCAATCTACCTTTCGTCTCGTGTTCAGAAAAATAACAGCCTGTGTAATGGTCAGTGTCTCATACAAGTCACAAAGAGTATCCAGCTTCCATTCCTCTCTTTCAACATTAATGTAGAATTGTTTAATTCCCTCAAGGGTCAATTCTTCCTTCTTCACCAGAATTTGAATAGGATCTCTCATGAACTTTTTGGTCACTTCTAACACATCAGTTGGCATTGTGGCAGAGAGCAACACAACCTGAATATTTGTACTTAATTTCTGGAAAATCTCATAGATTTGATCCTTAAATCCACAACTCAACATTTCATCAGCTTCATCCAAAACAAACATCTTGATCCATTTTGGAGAAAGATATCTTCTGTTTAGCATATCAAACACTCGCCCAGGAGTTCCTACAACAATGTGTGGTGCCTCAGCCTGCAGTTTTTGCATTTCATTTCGAACATTGGTTCCACCAATGCAGGCATGACATGTTGCTCCCATATAGTCTCCAAGGGCTAAAATTACCTTCTGGATCTGTTGAGCCAGCTCTCTGGTGGGGGCCAATACTAGTGCCTGGGTCTCCTTGAGCTCAATCTCCAACTGTTGCAGGATGGAAATAGCAAATGTGGCTGTCTTGCCAGTCCCTGACTACGCTTGGGCAATCACATCATACCCTTTGATGCAGGGGATGATGGCTCTCTGCTGGATGGCAGAAGGCTTCTCGAATCCGTATGCATAGATGCCCCTGAGCAGAGACTCCTTAAGATTCATATCATCGAAGTTGTCCATGATTTCGTTCCAGTTGCTCTCGATGACACCATCGGGGTCCATGCCCTCCGGGCCGCCATGGTCTCTGTTATAATCAGCGGAGCTACCAGACATGATCCGAACCAACGCTCAGAGTCCGACTGAAAAGAAAGCAAATCATTCATTATTAATAATCATTTCTCTCATAAGGAAGTCTTTGGTACTGGGGGAAACAGTTTCAGCAGAATGGTGGGGGTAGACAGTGTGGGCATAAACCAGATTACAAAAGATTGAGGGGAGAATGAGTGAGAAATATATGGAGGAATAGGTTATAAACCATTTTTAAAGGTAGATTGAGTGGAATTTACATTTAAAATTTATATATGAGCATTTATAGAAAAGTGGGCAGGAGTCACTGGGTAGGGAGAGATTAAAGGGGGAAAGAATAATTTTTGCAACAAGGCACTGGGGTCCAACCCTTATTGCATGTAGTGTCAGGTACATAGCAGGTGCTTAATAAATGTTGCTTGAAGTGCAAAGGTATTGTGATCAAAGGTGTAGAAGCCCCAGTGATGCAGCTAAGGAATTTTGGAAGAGACTGAGGGAGTTTTTCAGATAGTTTGAATCTCTCCTGTGAAATGGGAGTCACAGTATTCTGCTTTAAGAATAAGGGGCATGGGATGATTGAAGAGTTTAAGGGAGGGAAGGATCTGGACCTGCTGCTAGGGCTAATTAGCTAGGGAGTCAATAAGAGAGTAGTGGGGGATTGCTGAGCAGCAAGCAATAACTGAGGTTATGCTCCATAAATTTTTAGTGAGTGAAAGCTCAATATCTTCTTTCTCCAGGGATGCCCAGGAACAGAACTGGCAGAACCAATTTTATCATGGTGACCCAGGAATGAAGATAAGCAAGAAAGGGATTCCATCATAATGAGTGAATCATTAAAATGGCTGACCATGGTCTCAAGACTGGTTAAGATGACAATGAAGGGAGGATGGGGAAGATGATATGATAGAATATGCAGGATTCAAGGGCTTGGAAGTCAAAATGAGATTAGGGACAAACTTGAGTGTGACTGAAAAAGTGAGAGAGATGGCAAGATAGGAGATTATGACCATAGGCTACAATATCAGAGATGGGCCCATCTGTGAGATTCTGAGAAATGATTGTGCTAGGGTGTGGTTGACCTGGGGTAGAAGAGGAAGTCCTTGAAGCCATTTACATTGAGAAATGGCCAGCCTTTTGGAGGCATGGTTCACATAAGTTTTAAAGCCTCTGAAGATCATAGGTCATGAACTGGAAGGACCACAGAAATGATCTAGTTCAGCTACTTCATTTTATATATGAAAGAAACTGAGGCTGAGGGAGGTTAAATGAATTGCCCAAGATAACTTAAGTCATAGGTATCAGAGACTGGAATTGAATCCAGGACCTCTGACCCTAGAGTCCATGTTCTTTCCCCCGTACCATACTGCTTTATGATGAGGAGTGGGAATGGGGTAGAGAGTCATGTCTCAAAGCCTTTGGAAAAGCTGGGGGAGTGAGGCAGAATGTCAAAATTGGAAAATCAGGGCCAACGGAGTTTAAATACTTCTACTTACCTGATTCTTCTACTGATTCAGATCAGGGTTCTCTGTGGGGCCATGATAGCAGTGCAAACAAGTAACATCCAAATTTCTTGAAGTAAAATGAGAACCACTTTAAAGATATGCAGACAGTGGTTTTGTTTTTTTCTCTTAATCACGTATATATACAACCTGTCATGCAAATTGCTTCATTGTGGTTTTTATACCATTAGGCAGAGCACTTTTCATATTATCACACATCATCAACCTTCATTGATTCAAATATGGCTAAACAAAAGTAACTTCCAGATTTAATTACAAACAACTAATTATTTTTATGTTTAATTTAATTGAATTATATTTCCAGTTGTGGGTTGTTGACTAAAATTAGTTAAGAAAGAGCCTGAAAGTATTTGTGGTGTAGGACCCACTATAAAGAGTAACAGCTGAAAATAAATGCATTGGAAACCATACAAAGGACTCCATTATCAGCACTTGGGAAATGAATACTTTGTCTCCATAGATCTTTATGGGGACACACGCTAACAATTACGCTGTGCTTTTATTTATAAAAGCAATTACAATTTGATGCATCTGCTGATCTGGCTAATGGGAAGATCTCCAGTGAACTATAGCAACTAGAATATTCAAGAGGGTTAAATAATTGCTGATTTTCACATTCAGATGGTTTTGTGACCTTCTGACTTACTCAGGTACCTTCTATCTTAAAAACTGCCTCTTGAGGTGGCTAGGTGGCATAGTGGACAGAGCACTGGCCCTGGAGTCAGGAGGACCTCAGATCTGGCCTCAGACACTTAACACTTACTAGCCGTGTGACCTTGGGCAAGTCACTTAACCCTAACTGCCCTGCTTTCCCCTCTCCAAAAAGCAAAAAACAAACAAAAAACAAAAGAAAACAAAAGAAAAACAAACAAACAAACAAAAAACAACTAAAAAAAAACTGTGCCCTTTAGTGGAAATAGAATGAGGGATGGGGGTATGTATGTCTGTGTTAAAGGAGTAAAGCCAATGTGAAGCTGTTTGAAGAGTATAGTTAGAACTTGAGTAAGTCACAGTGATTGGAAGGACAGAAGTAGATCAAGACAGATAGATGGAGGGAGGAGAGAGGAACTGGAGAAAGCGAGGGGAGGAAAAGGATATTAGAGACAGCAAGAGACAGGGGCAGTGGGGAAGAAGGGAGGGATAGTAACAGAGGGAAAGACTCAAGTGAGTTCATTAAAATGTTAAATTATTTTCATGATTTTTATGGGCTGT
Source organism: Gymnobelideus leadbeateri (assembly GCA_011680675.1). Lineage (NCBI taxonomy): Eukaryota > Metazoa > Chordata > Mammalia > Diprotodontia > Petauridae > Gymnobelideus > Gymnobelideus leadbeateri. The sequence goes on from WOXC01005530.1 coordinate 391,249, forward strand.
TTCTACACTGGTTGAAATCAACAGTGGATAAACTATGCATCCATGACCTGACTTCACAGTCATATAGTGTCCCCTCATTCTACCCGTAACAGAAATAGCAGCAATAACAGCCTTTTTATTTCTGGACTGATTTACCACTTTTAAATTGTCAAGATGAAGGAATAAATAGATCTCTAAGTTTTCAGATGATAATATTTCTGCCTTTTTGGATAGAAAAAAAAATGTTGGGAAGTAGGGTGAGGAAGAAGAACATGCAGATCTTAGAGGGTTTGTGAGTGGACGGAAAATAGGCCAAGATGATGAAGAGTGATTAAATGTGATGTAATGTAGTTACTTTGCTACACTAATGAATCTCTGATCTCATTGATGTATATACCCCCTCCAGTGATGAAGATTTAAATCGTTCCATGCCTTTATATCTTTTTAGAGAAAATGACTCTTGTTTATATCTTTCCTTCTTTCCTTTCTGCTTCTTTCTCTCTCTGCCTCTTTCACTTTCTCTTCCACTTTACTTCTTTCCCCTCTTTCTCTTTTCCTCCCTCCTTCCTTGTTTGATCTTTATAATCTCCAAGCATTAGATCAAATGCAACCTTTTGCCACCTTTGATAGAATATATAATCCTACCCCTTAAGAAAGACAAACTGTAGAAAATGAACTGCAGAGATTCCGTGACTTTCCCACAGTGCTACAGGTAGTAATTAACAGAGTTATGACTCCCAACCAGGTCTTTTGACTCCACCTAGGGAGAGATTTACAAAAAAGAGAGAAACTTAAATATTTCATGAATGTTGGGATGAGAATTAATTGTTAAGTGAAACTGATCATATTCAACCTCCTGAGGTTCAAATAATGGAGCATGAATATTGCGCTGTATGGCAAGTCTCCTCATTTCACTCTTATAAGAAATAGAATCCTTGACCTAGTGTATGCTATCCCTTAGTTGTTCATACAAGATGTCTGACCAGAAGATGTCAGTGGTTGAAATTCCAGGTAAATAATATGAATGGTATCTTTTTTTTTATTAAGCAGCAGAAACTGTAGAAATTTCTCTGATGATCTTAGACTTTGACAGTGTCAGGTTTACAACGGACCTTAGAGACTTATCATCCAAAGCAACCTGCGTTCAGCTAAGAACCCCTTCAATAACAAGTGGTCACCTAGCTTTCACTTGCATAACTCAAGTGGCGTGGAATTCACTAATACATCCCATTGCTCTTTTGGTTAGCTTTGAGAGAATTCGTTGTTGATCTTGTATTCTAGATTTGCTTTTATTCTGTAATGATTTTATTCTCTAACCAGATTCTGTATTCTAAATAACAAACCTAAAACCTCTTCTCTGTCTCTTAGTGAAGAAGCTTATTTGTGCTCATCTGGAATCTCTAGATACCAAAGGCTTAGGCTGTCCCACAATTACTGATCAGTAAAGAAAAATTCTATTCACAGTACTCTAATAAAACATCATCTAAGCATTTCTTGAAAAGCTGAAGCTGGACTAACTGACCTTTTCTCATCTGCAGCAATTTTAAAAGGTGGTCTTATCTAATCCCGGAGTCTATACATTTGGGTCGCTATTAGTGACCCCAAGACAAAGCTCAAACCTGTAAGATTTACAAAAGTATTCCCTAAAGATAGAGAAAGGTAGCTTCATCCCACATGAGACCTCTGCCCACTTTTAAAAAATGTAACCAATAATAATCCCTTACCCCTTGGATGCTGGCTTTTTTTTTGTTCTATGCTTATAAAAATGAGTTACATCTTCAACTGAATCTTTGGCATAAAAGGAGGCAATCAATTGGCCTCTTTTATTGATAGGTATAGCACCCTATTAATAAAATATTATCTTGTTTTTTGTTTTGTTTGGTTTTTTGCTTTTAGGAGGGCAATTGAGGCTAAGTGACTTGCCCAAGGTCACATGTTTGTGTTAAATGTCTGAGGCCAGATTTGAACTCAGGTCCTCCTGACTCCAGGGCTGGTGCCCTATTGTCTGTGCCACCTAGCCATCCCAAAATATTATCTTGTTTGGATGGTTGCCTCACTTCACCTTTTCGTTACATTTTGCCTGTGACAGCTTTATCATTTAAGAATTTTCCCACCATTACAACAAATGGAATTATATTTGTAAAGCACTTTGAGGACTTGAAAATGTCCTATAACATCATTTTAAGGTCACTTTGAGTATTAGTGTTATTATATCAAGCCTAAATTTGCCTTCCATAACTTCTGCTTGTGGCTTTTGGTGCTCCCCCTTGGGGTCAAACTGAACAGATCTAATACCTTGTTCACATGAAGAATTTTCCGGTATTTGAAGATGGCTACCATATTCCCTCAAGTTGTTGTTTTTTTTTTTCTCTAGGCTAAATGTCCCCAAGGTCCTTCAGCCCGTCATCATTTCACAAGCCCTCGAGGCACTTCAGCAAGCTGGTCGCCTTGCTCTGGATACTTACCAGTTTATTAGTGTCTTTCTAAAAATGAGGCCTATAACTCAACCTTGGGTTCCTGTTGTATTAATAAGAGAGAGTACAGCAAGAACACTGCTTCCCTTCTTCTCATCATTACACCTACTTTAGTTCAATCTAATATCATACTACCTTTTTTTTGACTGCATCTCACTGTTGACTTATATTGAACTTAATCCATTAAAGCTTCCTACTTTTTTTTACCCAATTATTATTTTATAATTATATTTCTTCCACATTGTATTTGTGCAGTTGCTTTTAGTAAGCCATACATAAATTTTGCCCCATTTTTCAATCTTTCATCATCTTTTTTGTAACCTGACTCTGTCCTCCAACCTATGAGCTATCTCTCTTAGCTTTGGGTCATCTGTAAATTGGACAAGGATGACATCTCTGACAAAGTAGAAGAACATTATCTCATAACAATTCATCCGTCACCATAAAACGTTACATGGTGTTGTTGCTAAAGGTCATCAGTGCACATGGCTATATTTCTTTATAAAGTAAGCATTGAAATGAAATAGATTGTTTTTAAATGTACCAAAGAGAGATGACTGAACTGGGAACTGGGAGAAAAAAAGTCTAATAGAGAAGATAAAGGATGAAGTCATTCTTAATATTTTGACCATTAATTACCCTTGACAAAAATTATCAGGGAAAAAGATGGACATCATCCATCCACCCACCCATCCATCCATCCATCCATCCATCCATCCATCCATCCACTCATCCATCTCCATACATAAACATTTAGTTCATATAACAGTATATATGTACAAAGCATAATCAATGGAATTAATTCAAAGGTGCTCATTATACATGGGAAGTGTCTATTAATCAGATGTTCTAAATGATCTGTTGTGTGTACTTCTTGGGATGATAGAATCATAGATATTGAGACCAAAGGGCCCTTCGTGGCTGTCTAGCCTAGTTACCTTATTTTACAGATGGGGAAACTGAGAACTTATGGGTTTATCTGATTTGGCCTAGGGTCACTTAGTTAGTAATATATGACAGTATTAAGATATGAATCCAGGTCATATGTCTCCACACACAGGGACCTTTCCACTACATAATGGATATTCATTCTATATAGTTTCATTTCAGTATTTTTAACTTAAAACTATAAAGATACAGGTTACCCCGGGATGCCAACATATTGCAGTTTATTATATACTGTATTTGATCAATGTAAATAAGTTTTTAATCATTTTTTACTGAGAAAAAGTAATGGAGCTGCTTTTGAAAATATAAATAATTTAAATAAATTACTTTGCCTTACCTATTTAAAAAAACACTATTGTAAGGTAATTAATTACTGTTCAGCTGCCATAGACAACATAGATTAAAATTAAATGCTACACCCATTGCTTTGGATTTTCAAGTTGGTATATTAAGAGAATGGGTCTTCAAAACTTTTGCTGAAACTCTCTTCCCTTAATTAAAGATATGTTTCTGTTGGCTTTTGGAAGACTGTTTAATTTACTTGAGAAGATTTTAGGTGCCTCTGTTGCTTTTTCTAAAGGAATATGAATATTCAAAATTTGTTAGAAACCATTCAATAGGGAAAACAGTATACTTCATCAATACTCATATAGTGTCATTTATGGAAAAAAGTTGACTCAGGAAATTGTGTGTGCATATGTGTCTTATTAATATCACCTCACATGTCATGAATTTAGGAGGACAAGTAGGTAGTTCAATTTTTCCAATCTCTGTGATACAGTAAGAGAAGATGAGGAAGTCTCCAGAAAGTTGTGTCAAACCTATGGGATGACATGGGTCAAAGTCTCATAGGATGGGCAAGCATGGATAGGTTGCAGACTGCCTTATTAAGGGCATATTGAATCAGTATGATCACAGATCCATTTTAGCGTTTGTGTTTTTATTCAAAATTCTTGTTACCATTTCTTACTTGTGGCAAAAAAATTATGTAAAGAAATTTATATTTCAGCTAATGACTGATTTGAGAACTTCAAGTGACTGACTTTTCCTATTTGTTGTCAAATGAAGGGAGAGAAAAAATCAGCTCTTTATAGAAACTGGTTATTAAAAAATGTTCCACCGAAATGGTAATACTAGTGACCTTATTTATGATTGTTACAAGCATCTATTTTGATGGTTTGCATGTGTTCCAAATCAGTTGTAGTACATCATGCATTCTATTCATGATCACTAGTATTTTTAACAAGTCTGTTGTTTACTTTTGTAAAGTTTCAAAAAAATCCCACTTAATTCTAATACAGATCAGTCAATCGACAATCATTTATTAAGCTCCAACAATGTATAAGGAAGTGTGCTAAGCACTGGGACAAAAAAATGAAAATGATACCCCAACCAAAAGAATCATCAAATCACATTGAAACTGGTGTCTTTTAAAGACTTAGTTTGAAAAGGGCAAAATATTCTAACATTCTCTTCATCTTGATATGATCAAGATTAATGTTTCTTTAAAATTCTGTTTTGTTTCAACACTACTTTCAGCTAGAAGAATGCTTTGCGAATCCCCTGCTGATTAAAAAGAAACAAAAGAGATTAGATTTCTATTTGTAGCAGCAATTAATAGATCTACAAAAAATCTTTAACATTTGTTTAATATAGATTGTAAAAAGGAACATATTGCCACTTATCAGCATTAATAGAAATTTCAATAACAACCATATACTTCACCATATGAATTTATCCCACAAAGTAACAGCAGGTAGTAACTGAATCCAAGGATCTCCATGAAAGCATAAAGTAGATTATGCTCATATATCCCCCACAATATCTCATAAAATATTTGGAACAGCCAACAAAACTTGAGTAAGTGCCTTATCAATAAAGGTCAATCTCTGTAATGCAACTCAGTCTTTTATGTATAAATGCTTTAAGGATGCAATTTCCAAAGAGAAATGCAGCCACTACTAGGTTGAAAGTTAGTGAAACATCTTCCAACACAGAAATGATTTAACATTGATACATGGTGATCTAAATTACTAACAGCCATTCTTCTCTGGATATGATAAAATACCAACATTGCCTCTTGGTTTTTATGCATGGTGTCAAACTGTTCCCCAACCCTTATCTCTATTTTGAGAGAATGATCATTTTCTTATTTCTTCTCAGCCTGACATTAATTTAGAATTTGCCTACATCTTCTTCAGATTTTAAATGAAGAGAGGAATTGTAAGATCATTGATTTAGAGATAGAGAACTTAGTAGTCTTGCAGTGCAATATCTTCATTTTAGAGGTGAGGAGACAGGTTTAGAGAGGTTGACTTCCCAAAGTTCCCATGGAAAATGTCAGAGTGTGGATTTAAATCCAAAACCCCTGATTCCAGATCCACTCTCTCATATGAGCCCTGAGCAGTATGAGTTCACAACAGGTATTCAATAAGGAATTCTATCACATTATACGATGATATTTATTCAGCAAGTGTTTTTTTTTTAGTATTTGCTATGTGCGGGCCATTATGCTAAGCACTAGGGATACAGACAAAGGCAAAACCATATTTCCTTTCTTCAAAGAATTCACAGACTAATGGAAAAAACAAGGATAGTAGTCGAAAATAGTAAAAAATAAAGCACTAAGTGGCTACTATGTGTCAGGCACTGTGCTAAGTTTTGGGATACAGAAAAGGGCAAAAGATTATCCTTCCCTTCAAGAAATCCACAAACTAATAGGGGAGACAACAGATAAAAAGAAGCTGAAAAGGTCTGGAGTTAAAGAGTGTCATTGGAGTTAAGGTGTGGCTTGATAAAATCATAGGATCATAGCCTCTTGGGAAATGTTGAGATGACTGCTCTGGGCTCATCCTTAAATGAAGAATATACACACACACACACACACACACACACACACACACATACACATACATATACGTATATATATATTCTCTCATTTTCTCTCCCTCTTCTTCCTTCTCTCTCTCCCCCCTCTGTGTGTGTGTGTGTGTATATATATATATATATATATATATAATCATACACACACACATATATATACGCACACACACAACCACATATGTATATGTAAAATATGAACAGATTAGAAGGAAGGAAAATTCAAAAGTGGAACATACTAGCAGTTGGAGAGACCAGGAAAGACTTTCCTAAGAAAAGTGAGCTTCAATACAAGTATTGAAAGATGTCAGAGAAGCTAAGAGACAGAGGTGAGGAGTGAAAGTGAGAAGTAAGTGAGTGGGGCAAACTAGAACAAAGGTCCATAAACAGGAGATGAAGTGTCATATGAAAGGAACAGTAAGAAGGCCAGTGTTGATTGTAAGGCCAGTGTAAATTGTAAGTAGATTTAAAAATGAAAAGGGCCCAAGTTGTGAAGAGTTTAAATACTAAACAGAGGATTTTATATGTACTCCTGTAGGTATCTGGAAGCCCTAGCATTTACTGAGTAGGAAAGTGATGTTAGATCTTCACATTAGGCAAATCCCATGGGTGGCTGATTGGAGGATGAATGGGAATGAGAAGAGATTTGAGGGAGGGAGACCAGTTAGAAGGTAATAGCAATAGTCCAAGTGAGAGGCGGTAGGAGATTACATAATGATGGTGTCTGAGTGAGTGGTGAGATAGCAATAAATAAAAAAGATATCTTGAGATTTGCAACTGGGAGAGGACTTAGAGGTCCTCTCTTTTCAGAAAACTGAAACCCTGAAGATTAAGCAAATTGCTTACAGTCATATACATAGCAAGTAGCAGAACTGGGATTTGAACATGTCTTCTTATGACAAATCCACTGGTTTTCCCCTTTGCTAGGCACAGTTCATTCTTAAATATGAACACAGTGGAGAAACTGACATGCCTTCTACTATAGTTTCAGTGGCAATTCATTATATCAAATCATTGCTGATGAGGTAGAACAGAAAATAGGCAATAATTTATTGTAAGATTATTGAAGCTCAGATCATGCTGTAGCCCATAGGAATACAGGATGATTTGAGCTACAGCAATCTGATTTCCCCCTGCGTTTTCAAGATATAATTCTATCCTGGTTCTCTTCCTACCTAGCTTACTTCTCCTTTTCAGGAACTTTTGCTGAATTATCATCCAGATTACATCTTCTAACTGGAGGTGTCCCATGGGGTTCCTGCACCATCTTCTCTTCTCTGGCTATGTAATTTCACTTGGTGATCTCATCAGTTCCCATAGATTTAATTAACATCTCTGTGCTGATGATTCCTGGATTTAGCTATCTTGCCCTCCACCCTCCTACTTTCTCTGTTACTGGAGAGGGCATCATTGTCCTCCTAGTTCCTCAGACTTGTCACCTACCTCCTAGACTCCTCACTCTCTTTCACACCTCATGTGTCCAAGCTGTTGCCAAGTCCTATTAATTTCACCCTTGCAACCTCTCTCAAATATACCCCTTTCTTTTCCTCTGACACTGTCCCCAATCTGGTGTAGGCCCTCATCACCTCCCTTCTAGACTGTTTCAGTAGCCTGTTGGTGGGTCGCTCTGACACCATTCTCTTCCCACTCTAACCCATCTTTCATTCAATTACTGCAGTGATTTTCTTGCAGTGTAGGTCTTGCCATGTCACACACACACACACTTCCTCCATTCTCACTCTTAAAAAAGTCCAGTGGTTGCCTATTACTTTCAGGATCAAACTTAATGTCCTTTGTTCGATATTCAGCTCCCTTCATAACCTAGTCCCCCACCCCTACCTTTCCAGTCTTCTTGAACCTTATTCCTCAACACATAGTCTTTAATCCAGTGGCACTGGCTCCTGGTTGTTCCATGACAAAAATGCTCCATTTTTCAGTACCATGCATTTTCTCTGGTTCCTCCATGCCTGTAACCCCTTCTCTCCTCATCTTCCCCTACTAGCTTCCTTTAAGTTCCAAATAAAATCACATTTTCTGCAGGAAGCTTTGCCAACTTGTCTTATTTTAATCCCTCCCCTTTCATAATTATTTCCTATTTATCCCATATATAACTTGCTTGTTGGCTCTCCTATTAGATTGTAAGCTCCTTGAGGGCAGGGACTTTTTCTTGCTTCCTTTCATACCCCCAGCACTTAGGACAGAACCCAGTGCTTAATAAATGCTTATTGATTTACTGGGTTGTATATCACGTAGTAGACCCTATCTCTCATTAGCAGCCTTGTTTTTCATTATTTAAAAATCTTTTAGTAAATGTTATCTACAAACTAATGGTAGTCCAAGAAGTGAGTTAAATAATCTTACTTGATGTACCCAAGATTATTCAAAAGGAGTCAATAATAGGGTACAAGGCTGTTAGCCCAATCCAGGACTCCACTAACAGGAAAATACACACACACTTATTTTTAACTCAGTCTGGCTAATCAATGTGTAACTCTAGTATCCTAATTATTAGCAGTGACTGGACAAAAGAATGCTCAACTCCGTTGTAACCCATGCAGAAATACACAAAAGAAATTAGAAATGGACAAGAAAAGTCAAGCTTTTAGAAAGCTAGATGAACAGTGGATAGAGCATTAGACTTGAAATCAAGAAGACCTGAATTCAAATCTTTCACCAGTTACTAGCTGTGCAACACTGGCCAAGTCATCTAACCTCCTCCCGCCTCACTTTTCTCATTTGTAAAATGGGGCTAATAATATTTACCTCACAAGATTGTGGTGAGTACCAAATGAGATAGCATATGCTGTTTCTGTGTGGACCTTAACATGCTATGTATATGCTAGCTACTATTATCATCGGTATTATTTTATTACTACCAAAAGTAACCAGGCATGATAACATCCTACATGTAGTCATTCTGATGGCTACATATGTTGGCAGAGAGGCTCTGGGATATTGCTCATGGTGGGGAGTTACACAATCAAGAGACCCAGGAACACTGAATTTGTTTCTGAGGAGGTCATAGAGATGGGGTTAACTGGCAGAGAAGCTTTTCTGAGGCACATCAGGGCCAAGGAAGAGAGTGGACTATTGAATAGTTTTCATTTTAAATACTTATTCTTGTAGAGTATCTTCTAAACTTACTTTTTTCTCACACAGAAAGAATACAAATACTATCACCAATCCCCAAACTTTCAGCAACCTGGAGAAAGTCCTGATTTTCTCACCCTGGTAAAGGCCTTGTGACCTTTCTATATACATGTACATGTATATGTATATGTGTGTACATATATATTCTCTATATAGCTATAGCTATAGATATATAGAGAATATATATATACACATATACATATACACACATATACATATATATTTACATACATATATATGTATATATATATATAGTCCCAAAGCACTATAACATCTATTCTGCCTTTCTTGATTATCACAAACTCTTGGCTTATGTTCTACAAATAAAAATATAGTAGTCATACTAAAATAATTGACAGAAATATTCTATCCTTATGGAAAATTGATCTCTTTTTGAAAATGTGTCCCCAATATAATAAAGTTGAGAACAATAGTTTAAAAATACTTCATTCTCAGAGAGAGAATTTAAATCTATTATGGTTCTTACCAATCTTATATCTTTTCCAAATAGAACCAAATATGACCTACAAATTCAGAGAGTTGAACCAAAACACCTTATTAATCATTTAATGCATTTGGATAACATCAAATTTCTCTACTCAGAAACAAATTAAAGAATTCTGTCACCTTATAGCAATCTGCCTCTATGAGATATTACCACTACATTTGGATTCTGTAAGTGTAACATTTTTAATGTAGACAAGGAAAGATAGATATAGAAGGCTTCAGGCTTGAACTTAGAGGTCAAATTTCACCAGTAGATGAAGGCAACATTTACAAATACCTTGGTCCCCTTCAGGCAAGCCACTGTAAAATGTTATTATTTAAAAAGTCATTTATAAAATGAAACACAGCAGATTTTGAAAGTATTCTAATCAAAACCTGAACAATAACAACAGGTCCCATCACCCTAAGGGGGCTATAGAAAGATTAAAACTTTGTCACCAAAAATTATAAAAGAGAATCAATAGACATTCTGTGAGCACATACTGAATAAATAAAACAGAAATATTTTTGGAGCAAGCAGGCATCACTTCAACAAAAATAGCTTCTCATTTATAATTCTAACTTCCAGGTCATATAGGGTAAGTATTTGGTGCATGCTAAATTTTTGTGGCATCTAGTTATGTGTTATAGAGTTATGCCATTTCTTTGCGGGTTCTGAATTCATCACAAAGTCCTATCTCCTCCAGAACAATTGTTTGTGATTTCAGCTGGTAATGACCAGGGCCTGAATTGCTATCATAAACAGCTCCATTTTAGCAAGCAAATCTGTAAGAAAGCCATTTCTTTGCAATTACTTCTTTGTTGACATATTCTCTAAGTTTCTTCAAATACACACTTTAAATATCCTTGAGAAGTCAACCACTAAATTGTACTGGAATTGAAGCATTATTACAGAAGGAGCAGTTGCCTACAACTGAACAGAATTAATATTGACCTATTGAGCCTCTAGGTGGCGACATAGTGCACAAAGTGCTTAGTATGGAGTCAGGAAGACTCATCTTCCTGAGTTCAAATCTCACCTCAAACACTTACTAACTGAATCCTGGGCAAGTCACTTAACCCTTGTTGCCTCAGTTTCCTCATTTGTTAAATGAGCTAGCGGAGGAAATGACAAATCACTCTAGTATCTTTGCCAAGAAATTCCCAAATGGGATCATGAAAAGTTGCATACAACTGAAAGTGACTGATCATTAACAACTTCTTTATCTGAGTGTTCCATCTACTCCATCATGTTGCCCAGGAACTACGGTTCTGCCTATCTAGAGTCATATTTCGAAGAAGCTAGACTTCTAGAAATTTAAAACTATAGTTTTAATGCAGATGAAAAAGATTTTAGTGTTATTACCAAGGGACTTAGATAGCAGAGTTTTATCCATTAATGCATCATCATGAACTTCCCATAAGACTTCCTTTCCAGTCCTAGATGAAAAAAAAAAAAAGGATAATGGTTTATTGCCACATAAGAAAGCATAGAATCAAAATCTTCAAACTAATCAATATTCATGTGGTCTGAAATAATTGCTGCCTGTAAAACAAAGCCACACCATTTTCCGTCTGTAATAAAATTCAAATCAGAGCCTGGCAAGGTTCCAATGCTTGCTTTGGAGTTAGCAGTTTTTCAACTAATTCTTCACTCCACACAAACCTGATGCCCAGATTCATTTTGTTGATTATTAGAGAGTCATTTTATTAGTTCACTTTTCCATCAAGACCTATATTTATGAGATCTCATTCTTCTTTAAGGTGTTTTAAATTTGCTAATGGTAACTGAGGAGTAGAATACAGATTTGTAAAAGTACATAAATATCCTATCCACCAGGACACTGGTTAGTAAGCTACTTCTTGAAGAAAAGACTCCATTTATAACCTGAGAGTCATACTCTTTGTGGGCAATGGAGGAGGGTAGGAAGTAGAATCCAATTTAGGAGCCTCCTTCTACTTTTCCAGGTGTATGAATTCTTTAGCAGCATAAATAAAGGTCCCTGAATTGGAACTTTAAAGCCAACTTATATTCTCTAAACAAAATATGCAAACTTGAAAAATCAAGGAAAAGACCATGTGGTTATTTTTCCTTCCTGGTACATCTTTTGACTCAATGGGCCATATTTTTTACTTTTTCATCTCAACTTCCAACCTCTGTCAATAGATGAAAATTTAGGATCATGTGTGCCTTATTTGTGTCTTTGTGGGTTCATGGAAATGGTTGAGGAGTAAAGTAAATGCCTACCTACCTCATTCAGAGCAGCTTTGGATTGGAATAACTCCAAAGTTATTATATGTTCCAATACGTAGCCTTCTAAATCAGTGTGACCAAGACCTTGGCCAAGAGTATAATGTGGTGATTCACAAACTTTCCATAATAAATTAATTGAATATGAAGCAGACTAGATTGCTGATGGTAATTTTATAGCTAGAGGTCCTGAAAGAAATGACTTGTTACTAGTTATTTATTAGAGTAACTTGTAATGAGCTAGGTAGCCTAGCAGTTAAGAGACCTGAAGTTAGAGTCAGGAAAACTCAAGTTCAAATTTTATGTCACTAACTCTGTGACTGGGGGAAAATCACTTAATCTCTTTATGCTTCAGATTCCTTATCTGTAAAGTGGGGATGATAACAAGAGCATTTACCTCACTGGGTTATTGTGAAGATCAAATGAAATAACATGCATAGTATTTTGCAAATCATAAAGCATTATCAAATGCTAGCAATTATTCTTATGACATACACATTATAATTATAACATTACTATTTTAATGAAAAGTTAACTACCTCCCTCTTTTCCAAAATGGTTCAGATATTAGCTTTTGCTTTTTATCATTAATTTTAGTTACAAAGCTGTTGGCTTTGCTTTATACATTATTTTAAATTAAATCAATTCTAATTTTGTGTAAGAATTTTTCCAAAAATGTTTCAGTTTGGATTTTCAGTAGCAGCAAACTGTTAGGAATTCCTTGTGACAACGAAATGAAGAAATAACACTACTCACATCCAAAACATGTCATCATTCAGCATTAACTCTGCATCTTCTTTGTAGTTACTAATTTTTGATTTGACAGACATTTGATATCTCATGGCTAAACTAGGGGTTGTTCCTGGTCATTTTGTTTCTTACATCAAAACTTCTCCACTCTATAGAAAGCATACATAAAATAGTTTATCCTATATTAGAAAGTCAGGAAGAGGAAATTCAGACATAAAATATTCATATTCAGTCTCTATAACAAATAATATCAAGAGTAATATTAGCAGCTGCAAACCCATTTGTTACAAGAACCAAAGGAACTTTTAATATAAATCTTATTATTTTAGGCAATTCTTTACGAATTCCCCCTGCCCCCAGACATTCCTGCTTATCTATTTGTTATATTTACCATTCTTTCCTAAGTTTGTAAAGGTGTGAAATATCTCCTCTGACTTAGACAAAACCCAAGCATCTGTAATTTAACTTTCCATGCTAAGAAAGGGATGAAAGAAGTAATGGTAGTAACAGTGATGATGGCATTTACTACTTGAATGGATGGTTTGGACTTTTGTTCATTTAAAACTATGAAGAAGATAAAGATTTAGTGTCCTAGTGTTGGCACGGAGAAGTGTCTGAGGCTATGTTTAAGAATGCCTTGTTCCCAATTGATAAATGATCAAAGAATATGAATGGGCAGTTTTCAGATGAAGAAATTAAAGCTATCCTTAGTCATATAAAAATTAAATCATTATTGTTTAGAGAAATACAAATTAAAATAACTCTGAGGTGCCACCTCTTACCTGTCAGATTGGCTAATATGACACAAAAGGAAAATGACAAATATTGGAGGAGCTGTGGGAAAATTGGGAGAGTAAAGCAACATTGTTAGAGTTATGAACTGATTCAACCATTCTGGAGAACAAGCTAGTCGATGCCCAAACGGCTATAAAAATGTCCACACCTTTTGTCCCAGTGATACTACTTCTAGGTCTATATCCCAAGAGATTTTTAAAAAGGAAAAGGATCTATATGTACAAAAATATAGCAGCTTTTTGTGATAGCAAAAAATTGAAAATTATGGGTATGTCCATCAATGGTTGAACTAGTTGTGGTAAATGATTGTGCTATGACCAATGATGAATAGGGTGGTTTCAGAAAAACCTGGAAAGACTTAACGTGAATTGATACAGAGTAAAGTGAGCAGAATAAGGAAAATATTGTACACAGTAATAGCAATATTGTATGATGATCAACTGTGAATGACTTAATTGTTCTCAGCAATAGAAGGACCTAAGGCAATTCCAAAGGTATTATGATGAAAAGTACTGTTCACCTCCAGAGGAACAAACTGATGGAGTATGAGTAAAGATCAAGGCATACTTTAAAAAAAAAAAACTTTCTTTTTCTTTTTTTTTGGTTTGTGTTTTCTTTTATAATGTGACTAATATGGGGATATGTTTTGCATCACTGCATATATATAACTTATATCAAATTGCTTGCCATCCTAGGGAGAGGGAAGAGTAGGGTGGGATGGAGGGAAAGAAAGAATTAGAACTCAAAATGATTTTTAATGAATGTTAATATATGTAACTGGGGAAAAAACAATAATTAAAAGGTAATTTTAAAATATTGTTTAAAATTGTTTTACATATAATTGGAAAATATTAAAAATAATATTTGGAAGGACAAAGCTAAGTTAATTAACAGAGTACTTTTATTTTTTATATTTAAGACAAAAATAGGAATGGTAGGATGAAAAAATTATTTCAAAGTAAAAATATAATATCTTCACTTAATTATTGGTAATTTGTGCATATGAAAAGAGGGTAGAATTCTTGTCAAAATATAATAAAGTTATTTTCTAGATTGAATTAGCTCACCTAGTTCTGTTAGCGTAAAGATAGTTTTGATGTACTTCTCAGATGATTTCTATTTAACTCAACAAAAATTTAACAGCTACTTATGCCAGACAATGGGCCAAGCTAAGGTAAAAATGTAAACAGTTCAATATTCGTTTATGTTTTCTTGGATTACAGCTTCAAATACAAAGTCTATACAGAGAGATTTTCAAAAGATGGGATGGGGATGGAAGAGAAGAGCTATGACTTACAGCAGAATAAAGAGTTATCATTAAGGAGTGCCTGTTAGCACAGGCTGTGGTGTAAAGATGGCTAAATATAATAACCATACCACCCACACCCAATCACGAAAATGGCACAGAAATGGCATCAAGAAACCTAGGTCTCAGAGATACAAGTCTCTGAAAGGGGTTGACCCCAAGTTTCTGATAAGCATGCACTTTGCCAAGAAACACAACAAGAAGGGGCTGAAGAAGATGCAGACCAACAATGCCAAAGCCATCAAGGCTATCAAGGCCCTGAGCACAAAGGCCTCCAAAGTCAACCTTCTCAGGCCTAAGATGCCCCAGGCCAGAACCCAGTGTGCTGGTGACAAGATAGCTACCAAGTGTCTAGGTCCTAGGATCGGCATCAAATGTCCAGGCTCCAGGATCGCAAAACCTGACTCTAAGGTTGCCAGAACCACTGACCCCAAGGCTGCCAAGTCCACTGACACCAAGGCTGCTGCCAAGGTCAGTAAGTCAGATCCCAAGGCTACCAAATCTGTCCCCAAGGCCGCCAAGTCTGATTCTAAGGCTGCTAGCATGCCGAGTCCAAGTCCAAAGATGTTGGGGCTAAAGCTGCTGGTCCCAAGCCTTCAAAATAGATGCTTCCAGACAGAAGGACTTGTTTAAAACTAAAACTACCCTCTTTTCCCATCCAAGGTATGATTATTCACTATTTTGTATAAATAAAGGAAATGGTGAGTCATAAAAAAGAGTTATCATTAAAAGCAGAATAAATATAACTTGGTACAATTAGAGAATATAGTTTTTAATATATATGTGTATTATATATATACCACATGTATATGTATATACAAACACTCACACACATATAAAGCTAGTGCTGAATAAGCACAGCTTGAGTTGGTCCAAAAATAGAAATAGAAATTCCAAAAGTCAGAGGTAAGTAGGAAGAACATTGGGATTGGTGTGCGAGTAGGGGTCTATACAAAGTCATGCAGTCAGTGGATAGAATGTCATATACAGAGAAAAGTAAATAGGCCCGTTTTGCTTAAAGTTTTGTGTGATAGGAAAAATGGGAAATAAGTCTAGAAAGATTGAAGGAAGCCAAGTTGTAAGGACCTTTAAATGTAAAACAGTGAGTTTATATCTATTTTAAGGCAATGTAGAAACACTGAAGCTTCCTAAGCAAGGGAGGGACAGGATCAGACCAATCAATGTAATATCCATTTGGCTGCTGTGTTAAGGATGGAGAGGGGAGAGAATGGAGGCAAAAATACAACAACAGGCCATCCTATAAAGTCATATGTGACATGCACCTTGAAGCACAACATCTCTCATAAAGTCCCCTTCTGTCCACTATGAAAACATTAATTTTTGTATAGTTCCTCACCAACCATCATGGTCGACATCATCATCATATTCTTCTTCCTTCTTCTTTCCTTCTTCTTCTTCCTTACTCCTCCTCCTCCTCCTTCTTTTCTTTTTTCTTCTTCTTTCCTTCTTCTTTCTTCTTCTTTTTTTCTTTCTTCCTCCTTCCTTCCTTTTCTTCTTCCTCCTTCCTTCTTCTTCTTCTTCTTCTTCTTCTTCTTCTTCTTCTTCTTCTTCTTCTTCTTCTTCCTTCTTCCTTCTTCCTTCTTCCTTCTTCCTTCTTCCTTCTTCCTTCTTCCTTCTTCGCAGTTAGGGTTAAGTGACTTGCCCAAAGTCACACAGCTAGTAAGTATCAAGTATCTGAGGTTTGATTTGAACCCAGGTTCTCCTGACTCCAGGGCTTATACTCTATTCACTGTGCCATCTAGCTGCCCCATGTCTTCTAACTGATCTCCTGCCTCACATTTCTTCCCATTCCAGTCCATCCTGTATTCCGTGACCAAAGGGAATTTCCTAAAGCACAGATCTAAACATGTCCTCCCATTGGTCTAACAGTTCCCTATGACTTCCAAGACAGTATAACAATGACAATAATACTGTTATTATTAATTATTAAATAATTATTGATTATGTTATTATTACTAGCCTTTGTCTCAAACTTCGAGGCTTGCAAAATGATTTATGTGTTTGAACTCATTTGAGTGCAGGTACTATGTCCATTTTACAGATAAAGAATATGAAACAGACAGATTAATTGCCCAGGTTCACACAGTTGAGAAGTGTCTAAGGCAGAATTTGAACTCGAGTGTTCTTGGCTCCAAGTCTTGTACATCTTGCCATCATCCCCTAGCACCAAATCTTCTCTTCTTCAGGTTTCAGTGCATTGAAAAGGTCTAAATTGGGCAGGCAGTCACTTTTTTCTGATGAGGATTAACTTAAAGACTTAGAAAAAAATTGGTTTCAAATTAGTCCCTGCATCTGCTGTTGGTACAGTTAAAGGATATGGTGTGTGTCTGTGTATGTATGTGTGTGTGTGTATATATATATGGGTGTGTATATATATCATACATATATACATATACACATACATATATACATACATATACATATGTACATACACATATAATTTATATATTGTGTTTCTACATATATGTGTGTATTTATACACAAATATGTGTGGATATGGGTGTCTGTGCAGTGCACAGGGAGGGGGGGTTGATGAAAAGAAAAAGACAGCCAATAGCAAAATTTTAAAAGAGAGAAAAAGAAAGAAATTGTGTATTTCATTCAGTAATGTTGAAAAAAATATGTATCTAATACAATCAATGCCTTAAAACTGGGAGATTGTTTTTAAGGATATCACTTGCAAAAGTTTTAGTCAAAGTAAGCCAAGAGGAAGGAGATGCACTAAGTATTTCAATGGAAATTCTTTAAGAATAGAATTAAAATTTTAAAATGGAAGCTATAGTATTGCTGTCCTGTGTAACACAGCAGTGACTACTTAGATGAATATAAAGAATTAAAAGGGGGATACTTGGATGTTGCTATAAATCTTTTCAATGGAATGAAAAAAAGTTGGGCTGGGAAATAAGGAAGGCTGTAAAAATGTCAGAGAGGCAGTTATATGGGATGTTAACTGTCCAGATATTTACTAGTAAAAGGATACTTATTCTTTGAGAAAGAAGAGAATTATTTCATTACGTTATAAGTCATATGGTCTAGAAGGGCATAGATTATTCTCAGTCTAATAACTGGAAATGAGCCATGTATGATGAATAATCCTAAAACCAGAAAGTACCTCAGATATAGCGAGTGCCATTTGTCAGGTTTGAAAATGCCAATATAGGTCAGGAGACAGGCAAGGAACTAGAAGGAATTGGATGATACAAAAGAGAACATGGAGGAAATGTAAAAGTTTTAAAATTGGATGGACTTTTAAAACAAGATTTGAGAAATTGGTGGCTTGGGGAAGAAGAAATGGAAAAGTATTGAAAATAAGATTCAATGACATTAAGGTTTTATAATGCATTACATTTTTTTACAAAAATCACAATAATTATATGAAGTAGAAGAGAGAGGTGAATACCTATATTATATTATATTCTTTTTTTAAATCATTGATAGTTTAGAAAGAACAATTAAAAGCATAATTAAAAGTGTTTTTAAAACTAGTAATATAATGACTTATAATTAAATAGCACCTATTTGTTGTTTCTGCTCACCCTCCATACTGAAAGAGGACCAATGACATCATGATATTAAGGGCAGGGTACAGTGTGTTTTTGACTGTGGCTGATCAGTCCGTTATGAGTTTGGAAGGCTCAACCACAGGTCAAGCACAAATTGTTCATTTGAGCATTTGGGATGGACACATATCTAGATTTATGCATCTTGTGTTTCCCTTGTGCTATTGCAATTCTGCTTTGCTCATAGAGCACAATGCCTTCTTTGATATACCAGTACACCATGGTGGATGGTCCTGATCTAGTATCAGCCATGTCTCACAGTCAGTACTAACATTCTTCAGAGAGACATTGAGAGTGTCCTTCCACCGCTTCTTCTGATTTTCATGTGAGAGTTTGCCTTGTGTAAATTCTCTGTTCAGTAGTCTCTCAGGCAAATGCACATTTGACATTTGGGCTACGTGTGCATTACAGTTGAGATAATTATAAATATTATCTTACTTGATCGTCACAAAAAACCCGTGATATAGGTGTTATTATTATTCCCATTTTATAGATGGAGAAACTGAGGCAGAGATAAAAGTAAACCACAAATTACAGGAAAAAAGAAACATGTAAAACACAGAAAAACGGTAATCTCCTGAAATAGAGGACTGATTCACCCTTCCCCTAGCAGTGATCTGGGAAGCACACTGTGTACAAGCATGCATTTAAAATGGTTTAGTAAAAACATGATACTTTTAGCCAGATTTAGCATTTATCCCAATTCAGTAAATGTTTGCGACATCACTGTTAGGTAGGGTGCATAGTCTAGGTGCTGAGGAAAAGCAAAGATGGATGTATTTAGCTGGACAAGTAAACCTGAGTGATTTTCCTAGTATGACAGCATCTATTCCCCCTTGTGTAGTGTCCTTAGGGAAGACACTAGCTCTGAGAGCATTTGGAAAAGACTTCCTGTAAAATGTGGGATTTTAGTTGGGACTTAAAGGAGATATTGGAAGTTAGGAAGCAGAGTTGAAGAGGGAGATAGGTGACAAGCCAGAGAGGATGCTGGGAGCTGGGAGACAGAGTATCTAGTTTATTTTTGGAAGAGCAAAAATTCATTGTCTCTGGACTGAAGAGCAAAAGTATGTTTTTTTAAAGTAGAAACAAGTAGTTGATCTGAAAAAAAAAATCCACTTGACTTGAAAGGAAAAAAAAATACAGGGCTACAGGCTCTTCTCCAACAATGTGTCTTCTATGCATATATTAAAATCATATGAGAGTTTATGACAGATGTAACCAGAGAGAGAACTTTGTTCAGCAATCCACCGAGTATCAAAATCAAGTGAGGTATGAAAGAGGAAGACATATGTTCATCTAATGTATTCACTACTGTCAGGTAAGGATCGTGTAAAGAGTTGAGATGGAAGAAGGATTCCCTCTAGGAGGTGTAATTGTTCAGAAGCTGCTGTTGACAGCTGGCGTTGCCTCCAGAATCCTGGAAGGCCTCTTCATTGAGATCCAGAGTCACTGGAAACATATTGAACTAACTTTCCACAATAGAAAAGTATTACCACCACCACGACTTCCACCAAAGCTCATGTAAAATGCATAGAGCCTAGACTACACATCTGTACCTAAGTAGCCTGTGAGCCAATTTATACTTTTGAGAGACACTGAACCGGGCTCAGAATTCAAAAAAAAGAAGAGGTCAGGCCAGACTTCATTTCAAAAAGTACATAATACATTTGTGTTTGTTTTGTTTTAAACAATTTTTATTGATGTCTTTTGGGTATTTTTTAACAGCTATAATTTCCCCCAGTACCTATTCTGCTCCCCACTCCCAAAGACCAACCCCCTATAAAAAATACTGTATTTTGTAGACAAAGAAAGGAAAAGAGGGGGAAAATTCAGCATGTTATACAGAAAATTCGGAAAATGTGTAAAATGTACACATTTGTAAAACTTCTGCGTCTGCAAAAGGGCAAGGTGGGGCTGCATTCTCATGCCTGTTCTGTGTACTATAATCTTTCTTTATAGATTAAATATGCAGTATTATCAATAATTCTAAGCTTTTCTGTCCCCAAAGTCCATATGTACCATCACTATTTCCTTAGAGACCCTATAAGTCTATACATACATGTATATGCAATATACATACATAATTATGTATAAATATGCATAAATTAAATTATGCATACATGCACACATTATAAACATAATTGTGTGTTCTACATACATGAATATAAACGTGTGTATATTTATGCACTTATATATTTTATGTGTGTATCTATTTATCTATGTGTGTGTATGTCTCTGACCCATAGAATTCCACATTTTCAAAATAATAAAAACTTTGCAAGTCTTCCAATAGGGAAAGAGAAAGATATATGATGTAGATAAGGAGATTACAGCCACCTACCAGCATCACTCCCACCAAGAAGAAGTTCAAATAGCCTGGTCTCAGTTTCCTCGTTTGTAAGATGGAGATAATACTATATCGATAACACCTTCATTACAGTGTTGTGAGATTCAAAAAAGACAGCACATATAAAGCCCCTGCAAACCTCAAAGTACTACATAAATGTGGTACTACTACAGCTATTATTGTTATTATGATTGCTGTTATTCCTAATGATAGCAACAATGTTGACTTGTGCATAATAACATCAAGAGAGCCGGATTTCGAGTTGAGAGAGCAGAATTTAAATCCCACCTCTGACACTTCCTAACTTGGCATCCTTTGCCAAGTTACTTGAGACTCTTTAAACTTTGCTTTCCTAATTTATAAAATAGGGAATCATTTTTTGTTCTTCCCTCAATTCAGGCGTGTCTGACTCTTCACGACCCCATTTGGAGTTTGCCTGGCAAAGATACTTGGAGTGGTTTGCCATTTCCTTCTCCAGTTCATTTTACAGATGAGGAAACTGAGGCAAACAAGGTTAAGTGACTTACCCGGGCTTATGAAGCTAATAAGTATTTGAGGGCAGATTTGAACTCAGGATCCTGACTCCAGGCTTGGTACTTTATCCACTGCATTGCCTAGCTACCCAAGGATATGATGATATCTACCATATTCACCTAACAGGTTTGTTGATAAGGTCTAAATGGTTTAATATATGGAAAGTGCTTTTAATATATGGAAAGTGCATTTGTAAAGCCAGCTGATTACAAGTGTTGCTATTATTGATATATAGCAAAGGAGGTAGAGTGAAGGATAAAAAGCTGACAGTCTGAGTGTTGCAGTAGTATATATAACATTATACATTGTCTAACATACGACATATATAAATATATAGATATACACACATACATATATACATAAAATGTGTGTGTACAAATATACAATATGTTGTATCTATGCAATATAACATCCAGTTATGTGTTTATAACATGTATGCATTTATGCATATAATTCTATGAGTGTATATAATATACAACACTATCAGGAGGGAGGACAGTACCAAGGACATTGGGTCCATACTCTATGTCAGAAGTTGCCAAACTTATTTAGGCTACTACCCCCCTTAAAAATAAATTACTTAGCACTCCCCAGAAATCTACTTTCTTTAACTTTTTATCTTTTTTTTGTAATTAGCATCATTAAAAAAGATGAGTCTTAAATTTAATAATTTATTGTAAATTTGTGGTTGTTTTTTCCTGCATTGAAATTTGATGATGCAATATTGTATCTTGTAACATTTAGTATCATAATTTAAACAAGTCCTTACACACATGTTCTTGCTGATGCATGCTGGGCTTCTCAACAATGTGTGACACACTCATTTGCTGACGCTTACTTGTTAAAGACCTGTCAGTGGACTTGACCACCGAATCAGTTATAACTAGTATTTTGTGTGTTTATTTGGAGAGTAACGTCATCGCTATGACTTTAACTCTGTTACACAACACATGAAACACATACAAAGCTTTTCAAAATTCCCTTGTCTTCTCTTCTTTCCTCGTGCTTCCGCTGCCCCCTTGTTTTTATTCAATGCCCCCCAATTGTACCCGAGGCTCCTAGTACCCCCCATTGTTCTAGCACCCCTCCACAAACACCAGGTGGTAGTATTACCACTTTGGGAATCTGCCTGTCAAGTCAAGTCAATTGAGCAAACATTTACTAAGTGTTCACTTTTTGCCAGGCTATATGTTAAGAATTGAGGATACAAGGAAAGACAAAAAGATAGCTTCTTCCTTCAAGGAGCTTACCTTCTAATAGAAGAAGCAGCAAATAAACAACTAGATAGATTAAAAAACCAACACAGAATGGATTGAAGGGGCTCTTAGAAGGAAAGGCGTTAACTTCTTGGCAGGACTGGAGAAGGCCTTCCTGGATAGGGAAGGTTTGAGCCAAGTCTTAAAGGAAGTCAAGAAAATCAAAAAGTTTAGGTGAGGCAGTAGAACATTTCCAGGTATGTAACGCTTAGAGAGAGGAGTCTGAGTGCCATGTTGGAACTGCTGAAAGTGGGCCATTGTTGCTGAATCCTTTAGGAAAAAGACACAGACAATGGTCAAGTAGGGTGAAGCTGAGATGCTGTCCCAAAACGTATCAGTTATAATGCTCACCCCATGAGGGATTCACTGAGATGTCAAAGTGTTGGATAAGGCAGAAGAGCACTTTTATGGAGGTTCTTCTTCATTCTTCATGATCCTTATTAGCCTCTGTAATTGACATCACTCATTCTTTTTTTTTTTTGCTTTTTTGGAGGGCAATTGGGATTAAGTAACTTGCCCAAGGTCACACGGCTAGGTATTTTTGGTTTGTGTGTGCATTAAGTGTCTGAGGCTGGATCCGAACTCAGGTCCTTCTGACTCCAGGGCCGACGCTCTACTCACTGCGCCACCTAGCCGCCCCGACATCACTCATTCTTTATGAGTAGCGTGGAAAATTTAAAAGTATGCATGTGGGCTTTAAAATAAAAAAATTGGAGTAGCTAGGTGGCGCAATGAGTAGAACACCAGCCCTGGAGTCAGGAGGACCTGAGTTCAAATCTGGCCTCAGACACTTAACACAAAAACTAGTTGTGTGACGTTGGGCAAGTCACTTAACCCCAATTGCCTTCTAGAAAGAAAAAAAAAAACCATAAAAAATAATCTTTCAAAATGCTTGGTAGGACACCATGGGGAGACATCTCCTCCTTTCTTTTCTCCCCCTCCTCCTCCTCCTCACCATCATTATCCTCACCATCACCATCATCATCATCGTCATCGTCGTCGTCATCGTCCATGGCATTTTTGTAGTGTGTTTTATAGATTTGCAATGTGCTTTCCAAATATGATCTCAGTTTATCCTTATGACAGTCTTGCCAGGTGCATGCTACCACCACCACTAGTTTACAGATATAAATGTTTGACTTACTTAGGGTCAAACAGCTAGTAAGTATCTGAGGCCAGATATGAACTCAGATCTTCCTGACTCCAGGTCTACCATTGTACCTAGTTAGTCCCTACCCTCAAGAAGTTTATGATTCATAAGTGGGAAAGCTTGGCCCACTAATGACTCTATAAGGAAAGATTCTGCTATAAGTAATGCTGTTCAACTGCCTACCAAGTTCCCCTTTGCATTTAAAATTTTGCAAAGCTTCAGTAGGCTCAGGAGAATAAAGTCTTCTGATGGAATGCTTTCACTCTGGCCTCTTCCTGCCACCAAGAAAAATGACCAGAGATGGAAAACAATTAAAACTATAGAATACTTTTTTTTAAAAAATGTATTTAATTGCACTAGATGGTACAGTGGATAGAGTGTCAGTCCCGGAGTCAGGAAAATTCAACTTCCCCAGTTCAAATCTGGCCTCAAAGTCTTCCTAGCTCTGTTACCCTGGGAAAATCATGTAACCTGTTTGCCTCAGCTTCCTCATCTGTAAAATGAACTAGAGAAAGAAATGGCAAATTACTCCTGGATTTTTGCCACAAAAGCCCCACATGGAGTCATAGAGAATCGGACACAATTGAAATAACTGAATAACAGTTTGAAGTTGTGTTTTATTAGAAACTTAATATTCAACATAAATGGAAACTAAACAATAATTATTTACATTTAAGCTAATTAATCTCAATACAAAAATATTTTAACACTGTTTCAATCCCTCAGATCTAAATCTCCATCAGTATTCTTTCTCTGTTCCTTCTCTCTCCCTCAACTTCTGGCCAACTTCTCTTTCCACCAAACCATGCTTCAAACTTGCCTTTCCCATAGTCTCTATTACAGAATATTGTTAGTGTGTAGCAATGGCTTTGTTTGTGGCCTTTTAAGGGAATGTAGAGATTACTAAGCCCAACTGTCTCATTTTATAGATGAGGGAATTGAAGGGCAGAGAAGCTCCAAGTAGTTGTAGGCATTAGAACCTACTCACTTTTGCACTGTGCTCTATGAAAGAAAATATTAAAATAAAATATTTTGATAACTATATTTCAATATAATTGATTAATTTTATCTTTCTAAGTATTTTATGTGCTTAAAAAACATAATTGTGAAAAGGATTCTGTAGGTTCCACTGGACTGCCAAGGAAGGCTGTGGCATAAAAAATGGTTAAGAACAGCTTGAAGGACACCAGGATAGATAATTAATAGTAGTTAAATGGAGAAAGGTCATTTTCCTAACTACTGTGAAGAGGGGGTATCGTGGAGCTGGGATATTGATGACATTACAGTATATTCTTTTTATTCCCAATTTTCAGTTTTAACTAAGTGGCTTATTCTTCAAATGTCTTCCTAAACTGGCATCCCACATTGCAGCTAAGCTGATTTTTATTTGTTTGATTGCAGAGAATATGAATGCTTGGGCCTGGTCTGATGGCATTTGCTTGTAAGCCCTGTTACCTGGAGGGCAGGGACTGGTGGATTGTGTGGGCTTGGGAGTCCTGAGCATCTGTGAGCTAAGGTGTGTGCACTAAAGTGGCACCAATATGAAGGGGATCAGGGCCCACCAAGCTGCCTAAGGGTGAGTGAGCTGGTCTAGACTGGAAAAAGAAGAATTTCAAGCTGCCATTGCTAGTGAGTAATGAGATTGGGCCCATGAGAGACCTTCCAGCCTAGGGGAGAGAAGAGCTAGTCTCAAAAATAATAATAATAACAATAATAATAAATACCAACAACAGAATTAGCAACAACAATAAAAATAATGACAATCAACACAGCTCTATATACTCAAGGAAGAATCCTATCAAGTGAAAAAGGCATTAGAGGCAATGCTTTCCCTCTCAGCAACTGCCTCTCTAGAAAGGAAAAAATGTCATTCAGGAAAGGATAAGGCAGGGGTAGAATTTCTCCTAATAGAGTTCAAGAAAAGGACAGAGAAGGCGTCAAGGTGTTGAGTAGATGATTTCCTGGCCTGGGACCTCTTAACTTGCCCATCCTGGGGATGTAGGCAAACAGAGGAGTGTTGGTATAAGAATGTTAAATTTTCAGATATATGTATATGTAGATATAGATATAGATAGATAGATATAGATATATACATATTCAGATAGATTGATATATATATATTTACACATACATGTATGCCTACCTAAAGTATGGGTGTATGTATGTACTCATATGTATGGATTTTTATGCACATTATGTGCATAAATTATATATACAATTATAATATACATGGGAATATATTCACATATATGTATATATACATATACACACAAATATGTGTATCTGTGTGTGTGTGTGTGTGTGTGTGTGTGTGTGTGTGTGTGTGTGTGTATGCCTAAGACATTTCCTCTCTGTGTGACCCTGGGTGAGATACTTAACCACTATTTGCTTTGGTTTCCTCATCTATAAAATAGGCACAATATTAGCACCTACTCCGCAGCATTGTTTTGAGGATCAAATGAAATAATAATTGCAAAATGCTTAGCAATGCCTGCCCCAGAGCAAGCACTATATAAAAGTTAGCTAAAACTAAATTTAAGAATTAAAATACATTAAAGTAATATCCATATAACTATAGCTATGTATTTCTGATTTAACGTGGTCAGTCCAGCACTACCCTATTTGTCTGTGGGTTAGAAGATTCTAAACATAACGTCAGTCTAAGGTTAAGTCCATGTTGAGTGCCTTAAGGTGCTCATGTCTCAGGGTCCTGCTTCCCATTTCTTTGGGAAATATGGGTCTCACTAGATTGCTTTCCCAGGAATGCCATTGCTTACTGGGATCATTTTCTCCTGCTCAGAGGAGTTGTTGCTTTCTTGGGTTCCATGATCTCTGTGTAGCTAGTTTCATTCACCATGGCCTGCCTGATTCCCCTAAAACCCAACACTTATCAAGAAGAAGGTTCTGTGCCATCACCAATAGAATAGGTCCCTTGGGTTCTAGACTTCCATCATCTAATCGGGAAGCAATGACGGAGACAAACATTTATTATACATCTACTATGTGCCAGACACTCTGCTAAGCACTTTTTAAATGTATTATTTGATCATCACAATAATCCTGGGATATAGAGATTATTATTAGCCCCATTTAACAGTTAAGGAAACTTAGGCCAACAGAGATAACATGACTTTTCCAGGGTCATAAGCTAGTAAATGTCTGAGGTCATTCCTAACTATAGGCTAGATCTCTGTCCACTGCACCATCACAGTAAAGTATCCCATTTACTAAGTGCTTCCTATGTGCTGGCACTCTCTGAAAGACACCTGCCCTCCACAAGCTTAGATTCTAGTTGTCAGCAAAGTGTTTTCCTTACCACAACCCTTTGAGGTAGAATAAATATTTTTACCTCTATTTTTTTGCAGATGAAGGAACTGAGGTTTTCAGTAGTAGAATGATTTAATCATAGTAAATTCATAAGGCTGAATTGAAACCCAGCGCTTCTGGCCATTAAGCCAGTGCTCTACTCACTAGGCTAAGTTGTCTAACCCAATATCTGCATAAAGTCATGCTTTCAAATCTACCCTATTAATGACAACAGAAAGGGAAGCAAAGTAGACATTTTGTTCTTTTTCAAAAAAACATCTGGTGTGAATATGAATCTGGTAAAGTGGTCACATTATTCTGATCTTCATTGCATATCTCCATTGGACTGGAACCAATTTTGCTAATAATTTTACCTTCAAATAGTGCCCATTCAAATAAGGTGATCACTTTATGGAATTCATCATTTGCACTAATTAGTTCCTCACTATATTTGTTTCCAGCCTTCCAGGATACATGAAATAACCAGAATTAGTTTCATACGTGCCTGAAGAGTTGGGTCCTGATCTGTTGTTCTTGGGTTAATAGGCAGATTCTTGTAATATAAAAGAGAGGCATTTAAGCAGCGGGGCAAGAAGAGAACAGTATCTGCCTATATATTTGATGAAAATATCCATCTCTTTCCCATAGTGAGGTTGCCAGATTGGAACCAGTTGGAAGATGAGTTATCATTATGGGCTTTCAGGAGAGTGAAGTCATGGCTATCTGGGAGGTGGGTCAATTTATTGGGACAACGGGCTGCTGGACAGATGTCTCTAATTTGGGTGAGATGCTTTATCCTGCTTAGCTTCTTAAAATACCTCCAGTTCCACCCTCCCTACTCTGCTCTTTACCTTTGGGTTAGTTAGAATATTCTCAACTATTCTATAGCATAGTGTAATACATGTTGTATTTAGTCATAGAACCTCAGTTCGAGTCCTGACTTCCCCACCAACTTTGTGACCATTTGTTTTCTCAAATCCTCAGTTTCCTTATCTCTAAAATGGGGGGATAAGATAACTGCAAAGGTGCTTTACAACTTTCAGTCTAGGACCCTGTGGTTCCTGTGCATTCCCGTGCATTCATATATGCCAATGATTCATCCCTTCTCCTGTTCCTCCTACCTAAGAACAAGATAAAACTATAGGTGGAAATTAAACGAGAACCATTATGAAGGATAGAGGACTGTTAGAGCATAGACCCAAGGGGATCATTATTAAAAATAAATTGAGATCATGAGTCTGTCTATGTGTATAGAGTAAAAGGGGAAATTAAGGAATTTATCTTGATATTTATCAGGAAGGACACCAGGGGATATTATAGTGCTCTCAGAGGGAAGCCTATTTGTCAAGGTGGCTGGTTTAATAAAAAGCCAAAGGAATATTAAAATAGTCTCACATTTTGATTTCTGTCTTAACACTCCTTCCTGGCTGGGGCTTGATTGGCAGTGACATGGCTGCCTTGTTCTCATTAGAAAAAGGCTATGTTAAAGGGAAAAGGCTACAAATGATACATGGTGTTGTCCCGGGGGTGAGAAAATACAGTGAACTTTCCAAATGGTTTAGGTAGAGTAAAGGTTAATGGTTCCAGTGATGTCTCCATAATCACTGTCATCCTGTCTCTACCTTTATGTTTTTTTAATTGTTAAAAGATCATAAAACAGAAAATTTACTACAAGCTAGTGAAAGAGCTTTTATGATGTAGCATCATTTTATATCGATACTATCACCATAAAAATGATACTCGGAAACATTTTAATGGATTTCCTTTTTTTTAACCCCACACATATTAGATCATTATCTTTTACTGTTGTTATATCTGGGAATTGGGTCAGTCTTTGGGTGTTCCTGCTCAGCAAACTTAACCCTGATTTTACCTAAAGAGTATTGTGTGTTCTTAAAATTCTCAGTACCTTGGTCTTTATGATGCTGTTTCTATAAGGGAGGAGGGAAGACTAGACACACATTGCAATTTAACAAAGAATGGCCACACTCCATTGGTATAAAACAACATCATGAACTTTAACAGCCTCCCAGGATTGTTCTCTCATGGCCAAATTGCTGTCTGGTGACCAGATGCTCATTCCCCTTGAGTTATGCTGAGTAGGGACCAATATTCATGAAACTACTCTAGCAGGGACTCCACAGGTAGGCATAGTGGAGGGGGCGAAAAGGAAGATGCAAATGGGGTGCTCTGAAGCATAAGGTAATCATGGGGGAATCAAGGGGAGCTATATGGTGATAATTAAGATCTCATAAAATAACCCACTGCCTACTGTCACCATATTAGTGGACGAAAGTGCAATTATTGTCTAAACCTCCTCCAGCTCTAAATCTAGGATTCTATGGACTCTGCAACATACATTACTGTGGGTGAGTGGGAGGGGAGGCAAGGATTATGCAAAATAACACATCCTCCCTGGAGGTTTTTAGTGAATTTTAGTAGGCATTTTTGTCCACTTAAATTGAAAGCAGGAGTAAGCATTGTAAACACATACAAAATATATTGCATTATAAACATTATCAACACGTGTATATGCATATATGTGTGTGCATGTATATATTTATGCACATATACATATTATCTTTGTGTTTATACACATGCACATATATACATGTCTATAAATGTATATGTGTATATATACACACGTATATATTATGTGTTTTTATACACATATACCCATGTATACTGTATGGAGAACTGGTCTTAAACCCAAGATGACCTGGGTTCAGCCCCTTTCTCTGATGCATACTAACTTTGTAACCATAGGTAAGTTAGTTTCTCAAAGCTCTAGATAACTTCCTAAAATTCTAAGTTGAAGAGAAGTTGATAGCCTCCTTGAGTAGAGGGATTTGCCTCACCTGGGAGTGACCTGTACCAATGAAATTCCAGAATCTAATTGACTGTATCCTATCCATGAGACAAAGCAGTAGTTCAAATTCTGGCCATTCCTTCCATTTACTCTGTGACAATGAGCAAGAAATAAGCATTCTGAGTCTTAGGATTTTTTTCTTGAATCTCTAAAATGCAATAGTGATACTTGTATTACCGATCTCACAGGTTTAATTTGAGCTGACTATAGTGCACGCCATAGCCAGTATATGTCAGATTCAGGAATCAAACCCAGGTCTTAACTCCAAGGTCAGCTCTCTATCCATATGGTCACACTGCCTCTTAAGAACACTGACAACGGAGTCAGAGGACTTGAGTTCAAAACCTACCTCTGTGTAACTTTGGAGAATTCATTTAACCTTCCTAAGCCTCAGTTTCCTCACCTATAAAATGAAGCATTTGAAAAGAACTCTAATTCTAGAGCTATGATATTATATTCATGTAAATATCATTGAGGATGAAATAAGGAAACCAGAGAGGTAACTGTCCTGCTCCTGTTGGGAGGGGATCTCACTGCTTTCTTGGGTAAGCAATCCCATTGTTCTATAAATCTAATTGGCAGGAACTTGAGATTCTCCCAGATTCCATGCACTGCTCCTCCCTGTGCCCCAGGAACAAACCTAATCCCTCTTACATATGACAAATCAACAGATACATGGAGGCAATTAACATATCCATCCCTGCCAAGTCTTCCCTTTTCAGAGAAGTCCTTTTGCTCTCTGTCTTCCTTCTCTTTTCACTCTAACCTATACTGTGTTATCACTGCCAGGTTAAAGTTCCTAAAATGTTCCCTTCATTCACTAACAGTAACAATAACAATAGCAACTCATGTTTATTCAGCTGTAGAAATCTCTTTCCTTGCAGTAATCCTGTGTTAAAATATATTGAGAGTTATTTTCCAGTTTTACAAATGAGGAAACTGAGCTTCTCTTCATTCTTTTAATAAGCATTTATTGATCTTTCTTTATTGAATCATTTAGACTTCTCTGATTAACTTTCAAGACCTTTCGTAATAGAGTTTCCCCTTCATTATTTAAATTTAGATTTTAAATTTGTTTTCTATCATCCTAAACCTGAACCTTCTTTCCTCAGGGAAGTCTTATTCTTTGCTTATGCTGTTCCCTCTGCCTGGATTGCCTCCTTCTCCAGTCCATTTATTTCCCATCCTTAATGAACTAGCTCAAATTCCAGCTTCTCTTCAGTTTTCTAGGAAAGCTGTAGTCCATACTGATTTCTTTCTTGTCTGACTACACATGTACCTTCTTTTTGGGGGGAGACAGTTGGGGTTGAGTGACTTATCCAAGGTCACACAACTAGTAAGTGTCTGAGGCTGGATTTGACTTCAGGTCCTGTTGACTGAAGGGCCAGTACTCTATCCACTATGCCAAATGTACTTTTTAAAATTGAATTTGATTGCTTTGCTTTGTTTTTACATCTTCTACATTTCCTGATACCCTCACTCTATCAGAAATAGATTGTTGGTTTTCCCAAATGCTAGTGCTATTCTAGTTTGATATACCCTTTACATTTGAGAAGCGGGTGCTTAGGAACTGTTTGTTGAACTGAGTGAAATTGTATATCCCATAGGTTCTTGCAAAAGCTTTCTTCAAGTCTCCAACTGGCTTCCTGAGGAAAAGAGTGATGGTAATGCACCATTTCCTTCAGTTTGGTAACAAAAATTAGTTACACTTAATGAACTTTAAAATATCTGAGGTTAAATTAAAGTGATAATAGCTATTCACTGGCTATACTGCCTGCTCTGGAGAATCTCTGATTGATTATCCCTTTTATCAGTATTCTTCATCAAATTTTCTTTCCCAGCCTGTCTTTTGCAGCTCATCTGGTGTTTGTGTCCTCAAGGAATTAAAAACTATTTGTCTAGAAAATTGATTAGAGAAAAATGTGGAGGTAAGGAGAAGAGAGTATTTCTCCAAGCTATGCAGGAAAGATTGTATTGTTCTGGGCTTTAAAAGTTGTAAACATCCTCCTCATTTTTTTTTTATTGACAGAAGAGTATTGAAGATGGAAGATATAAATCCTATCATGGTTTGGTTGGGTAGAGATGAGACAAAAGAACATTGTCACCTAAGGATAATAGCCTCATTGACTCTGAAGGCTTTGTTATAGCAGAAAGAGCTCTGGACCTGCAGGATCTGCAAAGAGACCCAGCACTGACACTGTTGCTGTGATTCTGAGTTAATCAGTTAAGGTTTCTGAATATCAGGTTCCTCATCCATTAAATGGGCATAATAATGTTTGCCATAAATACCTCCCAAGGTGGTTGTAAGGATAGCAATTTGTGAGTTATATTTTCTACCAGCATCTGTCCTTCAGTTCTTTTTAATTCCTCTCAGTCTGATCAGCTTATTTGCTTTTGGAATGAGAAATCTGCATCAAGACAGAAGTCCTGTACTGACAGATATCTTTTACAATATGATAGTCAACTTTTCCTACATTTGAGTTTTATTCAATTCTATTCAACTGAGCAACCAAATATTGTGTGTTTATTTGTATAGCTTATTAATAGGGTAGATAGGTGGTTTAGTATATAGAACATTGGGCCTGCAGTCAGGAAGACCTGAGTTCAAATCTAGCCTCAGATATTTATTAGCTATGTGACCCTGGCCGAGTCACTCATCTGTGAAACAGAGATAATAATAGCACCCACTTCTCATGGTTGTAATGAAGACCAAATGGAATAGCTATAAAGCACACAGCATAGTGCCTGAAAGAATAGTCAACATTATATGTGATGTTATTATTGTTGTTATTATTATTATTAGTGATGGTAGTAATGTAGTAGTAGTAGTAGTAGTAGTAGTAGTAGTAGTAGTAGTAGTAGTAGTAGTAGTAGTAGTAGTAGTAGTAGTAGTAGTAGTAGTAGTAGTGGTGGTGGTTATAGTAGTAGGGCATGCAGGTTACTTCCTGGGGAGATGAGGACAAAAATAAAGCAATTTACTTCTCAAAAAGCAAAAATCTTACTAGAAAAGGAATGATGGCCACTGCTTACAGATATGGCATTCAAAGGGACATTTAAGTCAAGTACTCTGCCCCCTTCCTTTAATAGATGAGAAAATTGGAGCAGAGAGATGTTAAATATTACATATGGTCACATAGCTAGCAGGGATCAGTAGTATTTGATAGTACTGATAGATAGATTTGATAGATCAGTGGTAGTTGAACTCAGATCCCCCTGATTTTGTTGGCGAATTTTTAAGACTGGATTTCTAGAGAGCCCAGGAAGAATCTCATTTAGAAATGGAAATGTGAGATAGGAGGTGAAAAAAGGGAATGCCAAATTGAAAGGATGTTTGTTAGTGTACTCAGGAAACTTGCACTCTGGGTAAATATTTTGGCCTTTATAACTTTTTCAGGCCCTGCTTAAAGTATATAACCTAACAGCAGCACTTATAATTTTAATGGACTAATGGGATACAATCCATCCCTATAAAATAGTTGTTCTGGACATTTCCTAGTTGTGTATTGGGTATAGTATTTGTAGGGTTGTATTCCACTAACAAGTACTGTGTGTGTACCCAACCCTCCTGACTCTCTTTTCAGCCTGAACAAGATGGTGGTAGTTTTGTGTATTCAATATGTAGCAGAATGGGGGACATGATTCACATAGCCTATTCTCAGTAACAACATTGATTTGCCTGCATAACTCCAGTGGAAGGATTCTTTCTACTGCATTTCCATGTAGGAGCAATAACATGTATGCAGAATGCAACTCCTAAAAATCAAGGTCTATATCACATGTGTATTCTGTGTCAAATACCATACATCACCAAACCCTACTCATAAGGCAGCCATAGCATTATCTATGAAATTTCCTAATAATACTTTGCTCTACCACTTCTAAAAATTTTTGCAGATAGGCCAAGGTTATATGACTTAGAAATATGGTAGAGGGGTAGCTATTTAGTCTTCAGAGACTTTAAATGGGAAGAACCAGACATTATAAGAACCCTTAGAAGTCTACAAACTGAGGTGGTTAGGTGGCACAGTGAGTAGGGCACCAGCCCTGGAGTCAGGAGGACCTGAGTTCAAATCCAGCCTCAGACACTTAACTAGCTGTGTGACCTTGGGCAAGTCACTTAACCTCAATTGCCCTGCCCTCCCACCTCCAAAAAGAAAAAAAAAAGCCTACAAAGCAGCCTCTGGAAGTCTATTGTAAAAATTTAGTTGTAACAGAAAAACATAAAAATAAATCTTTATTTCGATCTAGGCTTTATATGAAGAACTATGTGATTGTCCCCTAAAATAAAGAAAAGTGGAGTCTTTGTCCTAAAGTTCATTGATTGGGAAACTCTTGATGCTGTCAGTGATTGACCTAGAAAAAGGATGGACCATACCAAAGATGTTAAGGTATTTTCCTAATGGTGCACAAGAAGCAAAACCATAGCATAGCCAAGAAGACAAGAGGCAGAATTTAAATTCCTCAGAGTTCATCCATAATGTAATAGATCCATAATGAGCATTACCATGCTTAGGGAAGGGAAAAAAAAAACTTCTTTCAGAGCTTTCCTCTTTCTGTGTCCAGCTATGAGGCTTAACTTGCTGAAATGTTGTGCTCAGGGCTTGGCAGTACCCAAGTGCTGTGTTCCTTTCAGGCTAGAGTGGCCTCCTTAAGCTCGAAGGATATGAGTTCTTCCTGTTCTTGCATCATCACTTGTTTTCTTAGAAGATGTTTAAACATTTTTATACTGTACAACATAAAACAAAGCAATTCTTTTTTTCCTCTGTCTCTTAGTGACTCTCTATCATGTTCTCTCCAATGACACTTCCAAAACTGCTCTTCTCTCTCCCAGTCTCTAACTTCACATTCAGGCCTTGGAACTCTCAAAAGATGACTTTACCTCCTCTGACTGGAACAATTGTGCAGTATAGTGAAAAGTAGAATGGATGAGCCATCAGAAGAAACCTGGGTTCACATCCTAACACTGATATTTACTCCCTATAACGGAGTCCTTATTTCTTCATTTATAGAATGTTTTGCAGGTCCTACCTCACAGGATTGCTATATATATGGCATTCTGTAAATTTTAAAGTGCTATATAGATGCTTTGCCATTGGCGAGGCAATATGGCATAGAAGATAAAGTTTAAAATATCTGGGTACGAATTTTGCCTCTGCCTTTTCTCCTTTGATACCTTAACCTAAAAGATTATATGTGATGGGTAAGTTGGCAACTTGTATTAGAAGAGTCCCCTTGTCTGAGATGCCCTCTTCCAGTCCTTATTCCTCTAGTCAGAATATTGACACCATTCCCTGTGAACTCACCTCACTTTTCTCCTACCTTTCTCAATGGGCATATTTGACCTGCCCTTATTTCTTCTGATCCCAAAGGTTGGCCTCCTTTTGAGTACGAGACCCTCCCCACCTTGACGTCATCTTTTCTCCTTCCTCCATTATTTTATTCCATACTACTATAGTAGAGTAAGAAGAGGACTAGAGTTAGAATTGGAGGATCTGGGTTCTCATGTCACCACTGCTCCTCCCTACCTGCATAACTCAGACCAGATCTCCCCAATTCTTTGAGCTTTAGTGACTTCATGTATAAAGCTGTCAATTTGCTATCTTTGGTGACTTCCATGGTGCCTGTGGTATATGAGGCTATTTATGTGCCAGAGGTGAAATCAGCTTGACTTCCTTTTCTCCAGCAACGCTCAGCAGTCCAAAAGCATAAATGTGGATGGTGAATCACGGTGGTGGTGAGTGTAGACACCTAAGAGGTAACCAGAGCAGGCTACAGCAGAAGGGGTAAGTGAATCCAGAGTGTTAGGGAGTAAATCATTAAAATGGTGGTCCATGGGTTGCAGCCAGGCATGGATTCAAAGGATTACAAAGTAGAGAAGATGGACTAAGAAGAGGGAGGGGTTAGGATGCTGGAGAGTGCAATTAGGGTAAGTGGCAAGGGGTGAGAGACTGGAAGAGACAAATGAAGGAGCAACATTGGAAGGATTTTTTCATGCCATAAAGAGACTACTCTACTTCAAAAGAAATCACCAAATAGTGACAATCAGGTGGAACTTCTCTTTGGTCATATGATCTTTCTATCATGGTGATCTCTGCCTTGATAATCCAAAAAATCAATACTGCCATTACTACTGGGAAGGGTGTGTCAGTCTACTCCCCCATGGCTTCACTAACCATCCCTTCCTGACTTTCCAAGTGAAAGCACACTTGGGTGGCCCTATTCTCCTTTATGTATTATTTTCCCCACTAGAATGTATGTTCCTAAAGGACAGGGACTGTCTTCTTTTTATATTTCTGTTCACAGAGTTTAGCACAGTATTTGGCACATAGTAAATGGTTAATAGTCTTCTCCTTCCTTCATCCCTTCCTTCATTCTCTATGTTTTGTTTTCCTTCTTCCCACCCTCCCTCCTTTGTTCCTTCCTTCCTCCCTCCCTCCTCCCCTCCCTCCTTTTTTTCTTCCCTCCTAAATTTCCTAATACTAGAGATAGTGTTGCTATGTAACCTCGAGCAAGTCTGATCTCTCTGAGACTCAGGTTCTCCATTTGTAACATTAGGGGTAGGAATTGAGAATTTCTAGTCTAGAAATGGAGGAGATATTAAAGGCTCTCCGTTCCAAAGCCTTCATTTTACAAATAAGGAAACTGAGTCTTGTGAAGGTTAAATAACTTGACTAAGGTCACATAGATAATGTCAGAGGTGGGATTTGAAAACATAGTTAGTGTTCTTTCTAAAATTTGGATCTACATGAGTCTCTCCAAACTGTTTTATTTTTCTGGATGATATCACATGAATACATAGCAGAAAAGTGGCTGACTCTATCCCCAAATTTAAAAGAGAGGGGCTGGGGGACTATAACTACTATAAAGGAATATTTCATGAAAGAGTTAGCAGTAAGCTTTACTATGGCATTTCAGTGAAACTCACATGCCACAATTATTTATGATTAGGCATGTAGCAAGATATCTTATTTTAGATCTAGAAAATATCTATATATCTGAGATATATGCCAACTATATATCTATATATTTATATCTATATCTATAGATATCTCTGATATAGGTTTAAGTCTGTTATATGTGTATATGTGTATCAGGATATATATCTCAGAAACATATATCTCAGATATATATATATATCTGCGTATATATATATGCATATATGATATATGTTTATATATCAGGTGTGTGTGTATATATGCACACATATATGTATGTGTGTATGTATGTATGTATGTATACATGCATATTCCCAGTTAGAGTCAGAGTTCATATTCTGCAACTAACTCCAACTGGAGAGCTGATTGTTGAATTTTCAGTGTGAACATTTATACCTCGTGTATTATCCCATACTACAAATTGGGGCTTGATTTATTACTTTGTTGGTTGTCTTGACTTACAGAGATGGAGAAAATTAATATAGATTTAATTTTAAAGTATGTATCAGGTATTTTTTGGAGAGCATATAATTAAATATTTACCCACATACCCCTATGTAAATGAAATCAATAAGAACCCTATTTAGAAGTCTTCTTTTCATACCCCTTCAGCCACAGAAAGCCAGCAGGGTATTATTTCACCAAGTATCATCAAATGTTTACAATCCTATTAAGGTCAGAATGAGTGAGAGTCTCCATGGTGCCCACAGAAAGTTAGATACACACTGAGCAAGGCATATTAACTCTTTCAAGCCCCCAAGGTCCCCTTCAGTACATTATTGCTTCAGCAACTTGGGCACTGAAGAGAAGAAAGTTTAATCAGCGCATTATGTGAAAACAGAAGAGAACACACTGCATTTGGATTCCCATTGGTCTTTTGTGATCTCAATGGAAATGCTCAATTAAGAGTCTTAGAATGTGTTGATCTTACCGCTAACTTACTGTATGCTCTGAGGACATGTGTATCAGTCACTGGAAATAATATATTAGGGAGAAAATGCAATTGTTTGTGATTTGGGGGAGCTGGCTACATTAGACTTGTTCTGTACACATTTTGATATGCCATTATTTCTGAAACAGTAGGGAAATATGTGTAATGAAAACTGGGTTGGAAGTCCACTTTCTTCCTGTTGGAATATTAGTGAAAGCTTGGTTAAATTAACAAGTAAAATATAAATATTAGTATACACATCAGAGGAATATTATTATTTAGCTAAGTTCTATTTTCTTTTCTTTTTGACAATATTTAACTCATCATAGCATTTCCCTCACCTTTTATCACTAGAGAATTTCTCTGGCTTTGAGATTTATCTCTTATTTCATTTCATCCTCAAATTGTATGACTGGGAAAATGGTATAATAATTGCCTTTTCCTATACCCACTTTTCTGATTCTATGGAACACATTTAAAAGTGGACATTTATTGTCATGACACTATCACATGTGCATCATGCCTTTACTCACCCCATTACCTCTCAGATGTGATCTTCCTATAACAGAACTAGGAGACGCTCATAAGTTTATGACTCAGGTTGTATAAGAGTAAATCTGATTTTGTAGATGTTCATCACTTCTCTGTTCATATGCTCAGAGTTGGGATCACCAGGACCCAGAGGAAATACATTTTTTCACCTTGCAGGTAGTGGTGCAGCATTGGGAGTGCATCTCTGCACTGGTCAATGTGTACTCTGATGTCCTCCCTGCTCATCTCCATTCCTTCCTCATGTGCAGACTGGGTCACTCTATGCTCTTTGTCATTGTCAGAGCCCTTTCAGATTGAAATCAAGCCCTAATCATGATACTAATCACATTCTGAGGACCAACTCTTTTAGTCTGATCCCAAAGCTTAACTCTCTTTCCAAGCTTCTATATTCCCCATACTTGAACCAGTCTCTGACTGTTCCATGAAACAAACACCATGGCTTATGCTACACCCTGATGCTTTTGAATACACCTGGGGATTAACTCTAACCTTTTGTTCCTTTTCCTCTTGACCCCCTCAAATCCTTATCTCTTGTCAGTAATACAGCTTAAGTGGGTCTGCTCTTGACTGTACTCCTTTGTTTCAGAAGATCCAAAAGAATTGTTCATCAGGAAACCAGGATAGAATGCTGGACTTGGAGTCAGGAAAACCAGAGTTGAAATATTCCCTCAGACATAATACTAGATGTGTGACCAAGGCAAACTTCTTAAACTCTCTCAGCCTCAGTTTTGACATTTGTAAAAAGGGGATGATAATAATAGCATCTACCTCAGATCATTGTATCGAGGAACAAAGTACTTTGTAAAGCTTCAAGTACAATGTTAGCTGGTGTTTCTCTTTCAGGGCTGTGTGTCCCCATGAAGATATTGGAAGATAAGGTGACCTTGGCCATTTCAGTGATAAAACTGGGAGCCCAGTAGCTTTTGGGAATTATAGTATAGAGGACTGACCCTAGGCCAAATTCAATATTCTTCCCAAGGTATTTTTATAACTTGCATGGTATAAACAAAGTGGATGAAAAAATTTCTTCAGC
Organism: Gymnobelideus leadbeateri; assembly: GCA_011680675.1. Classification (NCBI taxonomy): domain Eukaryota; kingdom Metazoa; phylum Chordata; class Mammalia; order Diprotodontia; family Petauridae; genus Gymnobelideus; species Gymnobelideus leadbeateri. The sequence goes on from WOXC01005530.1 coordinate 430,762, forward strand.
CTTGTGAACTTAAAAAAGGATGAATGGCTGACAAAGGGAAAATTTCTTCCTTCAGTTCAATTCAATTAATGTTATTTATTTAGCGTTTCCTTTGTGTCAAGTGCTGTACTGTTAGATCTGTTAGATCTGTTAACATTTATTAAGCCCTTATTATGTGCCATATACTGTAAGAAGTTCCTACTCTCAGGGAACTCACATATAGTGCTAACTTTTTCTTTCTCAAACAAACCGGCTTATTGAGAAGAGAGGATTCAGATTTATATTCAAATTCTGCTACCAGCTACCTGTTTGACCAATAAATAAATTACATGACTTTTCTGGGGCTAGAGTAGCGTATTCTAGGATAATTATACATGGGGGAAAGTTCACAAGTTTTGGTTGTTGCCTAAAAAAATTTCTGCCCAGGCCTGAGAAGCATCCCAATTTCTGAGAATCAATGGGTGTGCCATCACGTTGAGGTGGAATTATGTTGATATATAGGAATTACCCAGATCCAGGAGCCTAACCTGCTCACACATGGCTCAGTTCAGTCTTCCTTAGGCATGCTAGACTTGGGCCCCCGTTCTGAGGGGTTATCACATTGTTGCATAGACATCAGAGCATCTTTATTCTACTGCAGCTCAGAACTCCCAAACTCAAGCTATCCACAGTACTCAGCCCTGCCAAAAGCAGGACCCAAACTTCAACTTGTAGATGAGGAAACTGAAGCCTGGTAAGTTTAAAGGTCTTGTTCAAGGTGACATAGATAATAAACTCAAAGGTCATTTTTTTCCTCAGTGAATTGTGTAGATGGCTTGTTATTCAAATTTAGTCTTGTCAGAAAGCCAGGAGTGACAATTAAAACCCTGGGTTTTACTGTGATCCAGTAAAATCTCAAAAAGAACACTGGGATGTATTTAACAAAAAGAAATTTAATAGAGACAAATGTAAAGTCTTATACTTGGGTTGAAAGAATTAACTTCAGAAGTATGATTGTGATAGGGAAAATTCAGGCAATCATTTTATCTGAAAGAGATATGTGTGTTTACTACAAATAGTATGGTTTGGCAACCAAAAAAAAAAAATCTTATGTGATTTTGTTAAACATTAAAAGGGAGAAAGTTTCTAGCAATCAAGAGACAGTAGTAATCCTGTAGCCTTCCTTGGTCAAACCAAATCTAGACTAGTAGGTTCTGTTCTGATCATCACACTTTAGGAAATACAGTGGTAATCTGGAGAGTGCCCAGAGAAAGCCAAAATATCGAGGACCTCTGAGTTCATTCTATATCAGTATCATTGGCTTAAATAGAGATCTTTAGTCTAGAGGAGACAAAGTGGGGAAGTGTTCAAGTGAGGACATGTATAAATATTAAACATATAATCACTGAGGAACTTCAGAGAGCAGGAATAAAGATTTCTTCAAGTAGTTGTAATGACTGGAAAAGAAAATGAGCTTATGTATATGACAAGAGTTAGAGATGGCACTTAAACAGTCAGAAGTACTCAAATTGGTACCTTTGTATTCTACTACATTGGGTAGACCACCTGTGGTAAACTTTGGAGAGATCAAGGAAAAGAGTTACCTAGAATAGGCAGGCATGGTGGGGGTTGCCATATGCATCCCTGGAGGGAACTCCTCAATGGATGAGATTATAGATCCATTAAAAAGATAGGGTTGGCTAGATGGCACAGTGAGTAGAGCCTGGGCCCTGGAGTCAGAAGGACCTGAGTTCAGATCTGGCCTCAGACACTTAACGCACACACACACAAACCTAGCTGTGTGACCTTGGGCAAGTTACTTAACCCCAACTGCCCTCAAAAAAAAAAAAAAAAGATAATGAAGGAGCAGCATTCATACTACCAAATTTATTGTGTTTATTGGCAAGTGAACAATTTAAATTAATATTTGTTTCATTATCCAAAATTTCAATAATTCTATGATAAAAATATGGAGTACTTTATTTAGAGTTTGAAGTCACTTATATCTGTCTCCAGCCTATTTTTATGGTACTATTACACATTATTCCTCTTTGCTTACTTTATGTTCTAATGCAACTTCCTCTGGTTCATTCATTATTTTCCAACATATGTCTAAAGAGACAGGAGATGCCTTTTCATAGGCCATCCTTCATGTCTGGAATGTACTTGCTTATCTTAAGCCCCTAGTATTAATTTATCTACAATACATATTATATCTCATTACATCCATCTATCTCCTGTCATGTAGAATATACATATCTTGAGGTTTATATTTTCCTTGGTCTTTGTCCTCAGTGTCCAGCACAGAGTTTGGCCTGTAGTAGACAATTAATAAATGACTATTGATTAATGTTCCTTTGGGCTATTAATTTTAAAAATATTCAAACTAGAATACTTCTTAGTACAAGGTAATATGTTATTGATTTCCAATTGTACTAAATAGCACGCAGCAAGCTTGGAACATAACAATTTCTGTAAATAGTCATTTATACCATCATTTTGTTAGAAAGATAAAAAAAGACAAATATTGACATTGGGGGGAAAAGTAATGTGGCTTTCTCATTTCAGGGGAATGAATTGATTTAGTGCACCATTTCATTTTCCCTTGTTTTCTTCTTCTGCTAATCTTCATAAATTAAAGTGCTTGTTCAACATTCATCCTGTGCATTTAGTTCATGAGTGTCAAAATCAAAACTTGTTTGAAGAATTAGTGCTTTCTCAATTGTGGCCAGTAGTTATCAATGGACACAGTTTGCACATTAGTGACATTCAACTTTGGTGACATATTTTTCACCCTCTTTAACATTTCTGTAGTGTTTGCAAGGATGAAAGAATGAGGGATTTTTGTTTGTTTGTTTGTTTCCAGACATCAAGCAAGGGAAAATTAACTTGGTGTTCCCTTTGGATTATGTGCTTAAAATTCTTGCCTGGGTCTTTTCCACTATATAAAACTTTTGCATCATTAGGCCTTTATTGATGGTGAAAGGTAGTTCTTGGCAGTGATTGATAAAGGTGGGATTGAATCTACTGATAATTGCTGCCTTGCTCTAGTGTGTCCCATTTGTAAAAATGATATGAATGCAGGGGAGCCCAGTTGATTGTGTTTTTTGTAGCTTGTAAACATTTGTAGAAGTATAGACCTTGCTATATACAAAGCTCCAAAATGAGGCAACTTCCCCAATGCCTTTATGGCACTTAATGGAGGCCTTTTTCTCCACTGAGAGAAACAATACAAGAGGCCCACAGCTGCTAATTGACAAGGTAAGTAATAATCCTTTGATTACAGTAGCTAAAGGCTGTTCTCTAATGGATTTTACTTGTCACTTTTAATTCTTTTTAATCTTTGTCTGCATTTCATTAGATCGGCTTTATCATCCTGATGGCCCTCCTGTAGTTATTCTGATTGAGTTAATGGGTTGTCTTCATACCATGGAGATCCCGCATAAAATATAATCAAGGGATATTTATAGTCTTTGGGGACATTTTAAAGATGATTACTTTTCCAATCAGCTTTTCCTGTTTTTCCTGTTACATATTTGTGTGTATGTGAAGGGATTGTGTTTGCATTTTCTCCTTTTGTATATGCCCTGAGCAAGCTTCTGTTCTAATCTTCCTTGACTTAATCTACCTACTAAATATAAGACAATTGGAGAGGCAGCTAGCAGAGAACCTGTTATCATTTCCTGTTCTACATGTCTGCTGTGATTTGACTTTCTTGTTTAAAAGCCATAGGCTCTCTCTGTGCCACTCAGCTAACAGATGATTCAGGTATTGAAAAAATATTTGTAAAATTTGTCAAGATCTGTTGTATTACTGTAAAAGTGTGTTTTGTTTCAAAAACCCAGCTCCTTGTGTTTTCTGCCCATAGAAAGACCAGGTTCAGGCCTTCAGGAATCATTTATTTGAGAAAGAACTTGTGTAGGATCCTAAAATGCTGTCTTTTGAGGATACTAGGAACTTGGGAACACAGACATGTTCTGTGAGCAGTCGGCATTCTTGTATCATTCCTGTTAATCAAGAGACTGTTTTATAGGGTACATGGTCGTTGCTGAATTCTAGAGATCAGGGTAAGGCATTTTCATGTTTTCATAGCTGCAAGGTAAAGGAACAGAGATCTAGAATTGAGTTTTTCAAGAAGAAGAGAATGTTAACCATGCATTTCCAGGGTTCAGTCTAATCCATTATGGAGACAAATATCTAGGATGCATGTTCAACTGAAGTATTTAACAACAGTATCTGGCAATGGTTTTATGTTTGATACGCTACCAGCAGATGGTAGAATTACAGGATGCAACCTTTTATGAGGCTCTTTCCCCAAAGTTCTATAAAGTGTGATCTATTGCATGTTTGTTACAATGAGTTAATTTTGCTGGGAAGCTTGTATATGAGTAATTTTGTTATGCGGTTATAAGAGGCATTTGTCTTCATATGGAATAGAATTCACACCAAATTATGCCTTTACTGTGCACAGCAGAGAACCTCAGAAATGAAAGAAGGCAGGCTTTTCAAAGAAGTAGGTGTATTATTGATTTTTAGCCTCTATCAGGAAAGTAACTGCCTGTTGAAGTATACTTGGTAGATTAAATAGATTTCATTTTCAGTAATGCAACTAAGAGGATTTAAATTATAGAAATTCTTGTTAGTAAAATATTGAAGTGAATAAGATCCTGGTTTTCATTACAACCTCTGTTTCTCATTTAAAGTTCAGTAGAAAGATTTGGTGATCTTATCAGCATGTTGCTTATTACAACTTTTCTGTTTATGAGCAGTGGAAAAGTACATTAAAAAGAAATATAGATCGAATGTAATTTTATATCTACAGAATATGTTTTCCTAATGGATATTTTCTGAATGTGCAAATAATGATAAAGAAAATTGTTGATTATATTCTGGTTTGTTTTAGATAATATTGACTTGTTGTTTTCCCCAATTTTTCAGTTGAAAGCTTTGCCATAACATAATTTGGTTATTTTATCACATTCTCTGTGATCTTTTTTTTTCTTTTTTAAGCACAACTATATAACTAATAGTACTATTAACTATACTGAGAGGTTTGGTATGGTACATGAATATATTCATGCTCATATGTTCCTTTTATTATTTTCCTTCTTACTCCATAAGACTGGCTGGTGTAAGCATTAGCCTAATTCCCTTTTGCCCCTAGCTACTTCTACTTTCATCTCCACTCTCCATCTTTTAACATTCACCAATAAAGGAAGTATGGAAAGGATAGATAGAATGCTTGGCTTGGATTGCCAGGAGACCTGTGTTGAGTCTTAGCTCTTCAATTCTACTACTTGAAGCAGATGAAATATGTTTTATGATGGGAAAAAATGTTATGTTTCAATGACAAAGACTTGAAAAGATGCTAATCACTGATAGTGAAGACAACCTAGTTGAAACAGATGGGTCAAATGAAATCTTACAAAAAAAAAAGACAAAGTTAGCATTCTTAATTTTCCATTTCTGTGCATTTGCACTGAATCCACCCCTCTGCTAGGATGCACTCCATCTCTATCTTCCTCTCTGCTTCTCAAAAAATCTTGTCTTCCTTCAGGAGACAGGTAAGCTTCCAATTCCTTCATCAAGCATTCTTTGAACCATCTGATGCTTATACAGCTCTCAAGTAGAGTTGTCTTCTCTGCCTAAAACTACCTAATATTTACTTATCTGTGTACTTGCTATATCTTCTCCCTTTTTCCTTCTTATTTTTCTATATGTTATACCTTGCAGAGTGACTTTCATTCAATTTCGACTTCTGTGTTTATCATTAAATTATGTCACTTTGGTGAGTGATTAAAGTGATGCTAGTGTGTTTTTTTTTTTAAATTAAGGTCTTCTGACTTTGATAGATTTTTCTTTTTTGCTTTTTGGAGGGGGGAAAGGTAGGGCAATTGGGGTTAAGTCACTTGCCCAAGGTCACACGGCTAGTTTTTTGTTAAGTGTCTGAGGCTGGATTCAAACTCATGTCCTCCTGATTTCAGGGCCGATGCTCTATTCACTGCGCCACCTAGCCGCCCCAACTAGTGTGTTTCTTTATCTGTCAGACTGGAATAGTGGCACGATCTCTGCATTGTTTCCCTTCACCTCAATAAGTGTTTGATCTGAACGTTATGATAAAAGTTTGTTGTAAAGTTTAAAAGTTTTTAAGTGTGACTTGTTATGATAACAAAAATAGCAGCAGGAATAAAAGAATGAGAGCAGGCTAGCTGCTTGGACCAGGAACATTTCCACATGAAATCAGGTGAATAAGATGAGGGTGATTTTTCAATAAAGATAGCAATATAATTTTTAAAAAAATATTTGCAGTGTACTAAGCACTGTACTAAATTCTAGGGATAGAGATAGAAAATCAGTACAGCTCTTAAGGAGGTGAAATTCTAAGTGGAGGAAATAACACACATATGGGGGGGGGGGGCATAGCTACAGGATAGATGGAAAAGAGGAGAGAGACAGAGAGAAAGTAACTAGGTTGAGTCATTGTGGTTTTATGATCTTCTCCAGCTCAAATTAGTAGCAAATGAATAGGAACAAAGTCATTGGATGGTGGAAATAAGTCAAGGTTGGGCTTTGGCAAGGTATGATTGGTAATAGTAGGAAGGGCAAGGGATTCAAGAGTAGGAGGTGGTATGTAGTTGAACTAATACATCAAGGAGTAAAATAATTAAGGGTTAAGAGTATACCCAATATAGGGAATGCCCTGGGAAAGAACTGAGGGATTAGTGTTACTAGCAGTCCCAGTGAAGATAAATAAAATGGTTAAGGGTCATGAGGCAGAAGGTAATATAGGTTGATAAAATCTTATAATGTGATATAGGAATTTGGGGGCTCTTGATATAGAAGAGAAACACTTATGGGTGATGGCAAGGTCAAGGGTATTGACCATCTCTGTGTGTAGCTCAGCTGGAATAGAGGGGTAGGTCATAGGAATTTATTAGATTGGGGAACTGGGAAGTTATGGTTTATAATAATGTATCAATATGTATGTTGAAGTCTCCGAGTATGAAAGCAGGAATAGGGATGGAGAGATTATATGAGCCAGAAACAGTACTCATTGAAGAAGGAAAGAGAAGGTCCTTGAAGTTACTATAATAGTCAGGATCTGGAATAAGTTTAAGTTTGAATATCACAAATGTCTAAGGTGGGTAGGTTTCTGGTAGAGGGAGGATCTAGAAGTAGTAATGAAATCAGAGTATTCTAACTCTAACCAGGATCAGTCAGTAAGGCAGAGTAAAAGTACAATGAGTTATTTTTAAAGTGTCCAAGGATAAAGAGCAAGAAGGAACCAAATCTCAGTGAATCCAAGAAGATGGAAGGAATGAAAAAGGGAAAGGTTTAAGATGAAGTTTGTTAATTGTGGAACGGGCATTCTAGAGAGCGCAGCCAAAGGAGCAGGTAGATCTAGAATGGGAAATTTGGGAGATTCAATTGAAAACATGGGTGTATGAGGGTGGGCAATCTATGATGGGTGACAGGATTTGTTACATTTGTTATATGATTTGTAACATTTGTTACAATTTGTTACATTGTAGCTGGTTGTTCAGAATCTCTGGGAATGGGAGAGTCTGGAGGTGGGAAAAAACTCTACTGACATTGAAGAATGATTCCAAGCAGAATATTCATATGTTGATAGAAATCTATTAAGGGAAGCGAATGAATCTGTTTAAGATGCTCCTCTAGGTCTGTCCTCATGGTAGAAGTGGGTTTGTTTGTTTGTTTTGTTGTTGTTGTTGTTTGTTTTTGTTTTTTGCCTTATGGCAAACATAACCAGGTCTGGTGAGTTTAAGCATTTAGAAAGTCAGTCTGCAGTTTGCATTTAAAGCATTACAGAAGACCCTGGAGTTCAGAAACATGTAGCATGGATCCTGGGACTGATGTATTCCACAGGTGTAATATAACCAATATATGCAAAATCTCAAATTTGTGTTTCAGGATCTGTCTAGCTTGGCTCTCCATCATGGTGACTTAGCCTGAACTAGTCACTTCTTAAGAAGAAGAAAACATTCATTTTATTTCCCCTTGCAAAGGAAAGGTGCTAGTGAGGAAGGGAGATAATATGGTATTGCAGAGTTGACTGGAGGGTGGAAAGGGACCTTCTGTATTAAAGAGAAAGTGTATTAGAAACCTAGCTTGGAACTTGGCAGAAATGACCAAATACCAAAATAATTAATTTGGGGGATTTTGTGGAAAGATGAACTAATGTCTTATTGTCTTATTACAGTCTTAATATACCCATTCAGGAAAGCAATTTGAAATTATGCAAATATAGGAGCTAAAATGTTGACAGTGTCTGACCTAGAGATTCCCTTGTAAGGCATATAACATAGGAAGTCACTGATAAAAAGAAAGCTTCGACATACACTAAATATTCATAACAACATTTTTTGTGGTAGCAAATATCTGGAAACAAAGTATATGCCCAATGACTAGTGAATACCTAAACAATGTGTGGTAGATGGATGTAAAGGAATATTATTGTGAATACAGAAAAGCATGCAAAGATGTAGATGAACTGATACAAAATTAAGTAAGCACATGCAAGGAAACGCTTACAACAGAGGAGCTGAAAGTGATTTTTGCAAAATTACAAAGAACCGGTTTGGTTCCAAAGAAGAGATTAGAGAAAATACTTCCTCTCACTCATTTGCAGAGATGAAGTGGGGACTCACAACTGTGGAATACTGTATATGTAGTCAGATATATTCAGTGCATTTATCTGGTTTTTTTTACTCTCACTTTTCCCTTTTTCTTTTCTTTTTAAAATCTTTGTTATAAAGATTGACTTTCTGGAAGTAAGAAGGTTAACAGCAGCTAAAGAAAGAAATTTAGGTAACATAAAAACAAAAGATATTGTTAAAATGAATTTTCAAAAACAAGTTTAATTGAGGTCAGTCCCCTTCAAATATAATTTATTCTGGGTAGAAACCCATTGTGATCCCTCATAATTCATAAACATAGGCAGGCCTAGAAAATATACCATGACACCCACTGGTGTCCATTTACATCTTCTGAGAGGAAGTGGAAGACTAAAGAAAATGAGCATTGTGGAGTATTCCAGCAAACAGATCTTGGAAATATATCTATCTTCACAAATCAAGGAATTCACATAGGAAAAAAAGTATATGCACATTACAGAAGAGGAAGGAGAAAAGCAAAAGAGTGAGGAAGGAAGCTGCAGAGATAATCTACTTGGAATGTAAAAAAGCAAAGGATGAAAGATGAAAAATTTAAGAGACTAGACATAAGACTACACCTCAAGTAAATAAGCCAACAAAGAGAGTCACAAATAAAGAAAGAATTAATGAAAATCTAAAATGGACATAACATTGTACAGATATTAAACAATAAAGAAAAATTTACCCCCAAGCCTCAATAACAAAGATAATCCTGCAGACTTCCAAGATCTTATGAAATAATAAGAAACTTCAGAATGGTTCAGAAAGAACACCACCACCTTTAAAATGAGACATTAAGGTAGATATTTGTCCTAAATTTGTAGTTCTCAAAGCATAAAAAAGAAAGACATAAAATAGTGTAATAACTTAAATGACAAGATGGAAATTTCAAACAAAGAAAAACACTGACAAGGGAACTGATAAATTTGGAACTCAGAAATCGAGAAGTAGCAGGAACTTGGACAAAAGAGAGACAAAACCCAACAATATTAAAACACACACACACACACACACACACACACACACACACACACATATGAGTTCTATACTAGCTAAAGTGACAGACCTTGAAAACAGGATTCATGTAGATAGTTTAAATATATGTCCCAGAATAAGAATAAAGTTATAAAACTCTGATTCCTGTACTTTGGGGGAAATTGCCAAAAAAAAAAAAAGCCAGATGCTTTGAGGGGACACTAGGTAGATGGGTCAAATATACAGACATGTTCAAGAGAAAGCCATGACAGCTGAACCATCAGTAGTTAAATTTGAAAATTTCAGTGCTAAAAGACAAATTTTACAGGCATCTAAAGAAAAAAAGGTGAAGGAACATCAGTTAGTTCAGCATTTTCCCACAACCTTAATAAATCAGAGGGAAAAAAAAACTTGAAGTAGGATATTTCAAAAGCAAAAAGAGCCCATTCTGAAATCCAGAATCTCTGCAAAAAATTGCCCAATAATCAGTGAAAAAGATGAATCTTCAAGGATATTCAAGAAAAACAACATATATCAAGAAATTTTTGCAAAAAGTAACAATAGCAAAGACTTGAGGGGAGCATTCAGGTTGCAAATACTTCAAACCAGAGAAATATGAGCAACATAAGTATTATTATCAATAAATGATTAAGCAATGAGAAATACATTTATTCCTGTTTCCAGCATGAATTTTCTTTTTCCTTTTTTTTGCTTCCAATCTGGATTGAAGGGTAAAGAAAAGTGTAAAGAAGTATCCTAAAGGAACAAAGGGGATGAAAAGGGAGAAAGCTTTAAGGGGATCTAAATAAGCTGGATGATAGGAGGAAAAAACAATAGTACATTAAATTTCACCCCCTCTCATAACTGAATATGTACATACATGTATGTGTAACACACACATTGCCTGCATTACACATTTATATATTATGAATATACAATATGTGTATATGTATGTATTGTGTGTGCATATAGATATATGTTTATATAGTGTTTGTAAATACAAGTCAACAACAATGACAATACTGATAGCATTTATATAGCACTTTGAGTTTTGCAAAGTGCAGTGAAAATACCATCTCATTTGATCTCACAAAACTCTGGGAGGGTGGTGCTATTGGTGCAATTTTATAGATGAGGAAAGTGAGGCAGAGGTTAGGTGAATTTCTCAGGGTCACACAGCTTAGTGTGAGGTTAGTCTGAGGTTATATTTGAACTAGAATCAGATTCATACATGGTATATTCATGGTATATACTGGTCTTAGGAAAGGGAGTGATCATGGTATGGACAAGGGTAGGACCAGATTTCATGACTGAGATACAAAATGAGTCTCATCACACTTTTCTAATTCCTGTATGAGCTGTTTTTTCTAGATATAAAGTACAGTGTAAGAAGGTCCTACCAAAGACAAAAAGAAACACATATTTACATATACTTATGAAAGGAAGATAGTGGAGACATCTATAATTGTGCAAAGATAGAAATGTGGAAAAGGAGAGAGCTTGAATTTGATACTTTAGAAGTTTTGTATCTCATGAAGAATAACAGAGAAGAAGGATCCCCCTATATGGTGGAATAGAATAGATAGATTAAAAGAGGAAAGGAATAAGAAGGAAAAAAGGAAAAATTATCAGAAAAAAAGGTGTTACCGTAGAATGCTCCTTGAACTAAGAGGTTGAAGGAAAATTAGTACGGTGGATTTTGAAGCATGTATTTCTCTGGAGAGAAAAAAGTAGAGTCCAAAGAGGTGGAAGCAAAGAAGAGAAAAAAGAGAAACAGACAATCATATATAAGAAAGGAAGAAAAGAGAAAGAAAGCAAAAAGGGAAAAAGAATAAGGATGGAAAGAAAGAACCCATAAAATTTTCAATATTTTCAAGGAAGTTGAAATCAAGCAAGAAAATAAGAGTGGGAGCAGACAGAAAACTTGTGAGAATCAATAAGTGGCAAAATGATTCAACTAATAATAATCACAGGGACAAAATGCTGACTTTAAAAAAAAGGATTTGGATAAAAATCAATAGAACAGAAATAAATGTGAGAAAACAGTAGCCTAAAAATCATAATCCTAAATGTGAATTGATTCCACAATCCAATAAAACCAAAGATAATGGCAGAATGCATTAGAAAACAAAATCCAGAAATTTGCTACATATAAGAAAATTTTAAAAAAAATAATGGCCGGGGGGAGGAGGGGGGGCGCAGCTAGGTGGTGCAGTAAATAGAGCACCAGACCTGAAATCAGGAGGACCTAAGTTCAAATCTGGCCTCAGACCCTTAACACAAAAACTAGCCATGTGACCTTGAGTAAGTCACTTAACCCCAACTGCCCTCCAAAATAAAAGGCAAAAAAAAAATAATGGTACCATAAAAACAGTAAAAATAGTAGTTAATACAGTGATCACAAAGAAAAGAAGAGATCCAAAGTAATAAACATATCATATAAAATTAATTATTATATAATAAGGCACCAACTATAACACAAGGTACCAAAATTTGTGTGATGAAATTGGCAGAGCCCTCAGAGGAAAATTGTATCTCTGAAAATATACATTAGCAAAACGGAGTAATGAATATTGTGAACCTAAATATCTAAAAAATCAACACCTTAATAAAAGCAAAATAAACACTAGAGATGAAGTTTTGAAAATTATAAGAAATACATGAAAAGTCAAATGATTATAAAAACAATGAGGCTAAAATGATTTTTTGATTAACAAAATTAATAATTATTTCATTCACTTGATCTTTGAAAGACCAGGGGAAATTGAATTATCAAAAGCAGTTAAGGTGAATTCTTAACAGAGAAGAAATGAAAAGAATTATCTGAAACTTCCATATGCATATGCATGTACATATATTATATATAAAATTCAATTCTTCAATTTGCAGACATACACACATACATACATACATACATACATACATAGATGTGATTATCTATAAAACAATTATTTAACAAACAACTTAAGCAATGCATAGAGGCATGTCTTTTATTTTACTCAATCTCACTATGAGATTGAAAAAGATGCAAAGAAACTACTAAAGAAAAGATATTTTAGACAAAATAACAGTTAAAGTTACAAAAGAGTAATTAATACTTATGCTACACAAATTAATCTCTGTAATCGTGGTAAAAATACTTCCAAGCTGCTTTTATAAAATAATGTGATACTAATACCTAAATTAAAGTGTTATAAAGAAAAATAAAACAGTAGAATAACTAATGGATATTGATTCAGCAACTTTAAAAAAAATCTTAGCAAAATATGAAAAAAAAATCCCACCTCTGATGAATTTTTTTTTTTATTAGAATGCGGAGTTGATTGAACTTTAGGAAAATAACAAATGTAAAACTGTTAAAAGTCAAACCAACCAAAATACCACTATTATTTCAATCGACTTAGTAAAAACCCCTTGACAAAATTTCGTGCTCATTTTGCTGGAAATCCCAAAAAGCATACATATGAAAGGGCTATTTTGATATTATTAAAAGTATACATATGATATCATAACCCATATTTATTTTCAGTAGAGAAAATTACAATATTTAACAACAGAGATCAAAATCCTACCTCTTTTAATTGATATTGAATGTAGTTCTAGAAATGCAGGGGATAATAATAAAAACAAAGTAGGCATAGACATAGCAAACAGAAAACAGAAATGCCCTTATTTTAATATGACACAGTGGCTTACTTAGAAGACCCTAATGAATCTACTGTAAACTAATTGAAATAATTTGTAGACTCAGTTAAGTAACAATGCAAAATAAATCCATGGAAACCATTAACATTTCTATATAGAGATTATAAAATAAAATAGGAGATCTCAGAGAGATAAATCCCTTTCAAAATGGCAAACTGAATAAAATAACTTGAAACCATCCTACTGAGACATACCCAAGACATATAAATAAAATTACAAAACACTTTTTAGAAATAAAGGAAGATTTAAACAACTGGAGAGACACAGTCTTTGTTCAGTTTTAAATTACATCAATATAATGGAAATTATGATAGTATGTAAATTAATTTATACTAATTAATATCATAATAAAACAATAAAGGTACTAGCTCATAGTACTAAAAGAGATAACAGAATTCATTTAGAGGAAGAAATTATTTGGAATCTCAATGGAAATAATGGGAAAAATAGGAATGATGGGGGACAGCACTTTTAGACATCAATATTATACTTCAAAGCAATAAGCATCAAAACTATCAGATAGTAGTTTAAAAAATATATCAGGAGATCCGTGGAATGAACTCCATAAGCAATAATCAGAAAAAAAATTAACTCAGTAATTTCATGTCAGATAAATCCAAGGATATAAATTACTCAGTGAATGACTCTCAATTTAGAGTTTGGAGGAATGAGGGAAAGCTTAGAAAGTTGTTTATTGCAAAATAGTTTTAGACCAGAAACTTATTTCATGTACCACAATAAATTCCAAAAGGATGAATAAACTCACTATAAAAGGCTATATAGCTTAAGCAAAAACAAGAAACTAGAGGAAAATGGAAGGATTTATTTCTCATATCTAGCCACTTGGAGAATAAGAGAAAATATAAATTAAATGTAAACTTTGAGGTTTCACATTCAGCAAATTGTCAGTGATGAGAAAAAATGTAAAGGGTCAATGTTGTTAGGGATTTGGGAAGACAGCCCACACCCTGTGGTAGAGCTATCAATTGGAATTACACTGATAAAACATTTTGAAGTCATTAGAAAACAAGTGATTAAACTGTTCATACCTTGTGGACCAGAGCTCCTATTGCAGGGTACGTGACTGAAAGAGGTCAGAGGTGCAATATACACCATTGCATCACCTGTTGTGGCAGCAAAAAAAAAAAGGGAAAAAAGTGAAAACAATGTTTATTTTCAGTTATTATTATTATTATTAGTAGTAGTAGTAGTAGTAGTAGTAGTAGTAGTAGTACTACTACTACTACTATTATTATCAGGGATTGACTATGCAAAGTATCTTATATGAATATAACATTGAACCTTAATAAGCAGCTACTATGCTGAATTCATGCAAACATGTAGAATCGTACATGAATTGATACAAAGTGAAATAAAGAGAACCAAGAATAGGTATTATTATTATTATCATCATTATTATTATTATTATCATCATCATCATCATTTTACAGATGAGGAAACTTAAGGCAGATAGAAGTTAAGTGCCCAGGACCACACTTCCTGACTCCAGGTACAGTCCTTTGTCCACTGTGCCAATTCAATGACTACAACAATGTAAATTAAATAGATTATAAAATAAAACTGGGTGTTTTATGACAGCAATGACAAAGGCTGCCCATATAGAAGGGTTTTTAAAAATACCTTTACCTCTTAGATAAAGAGGGTGGGGGTCTATGGGGATGGGCTGTTCTATGTGCTGTCAAATACAGTCTCTGAGTTAATTGATTTTGCTTAACGTTTTTCCTTTGTTACAAGGGAATTATCAAATGAGGGTGGGATAGGTATGTCTGAGAATGTTTGATATAAAAAACAAAAGATATCAGTAAAACTTTTAATATGCTGATAATAAATTAGGGAGCTAGTATAAAGGCTGGGAACTCTTTCTTCCTACTCAAGTGGAGCTGCCAACCACTTGCCTCAAATATAAACATTCTTTGTAATTTTGTTCCAGACTTCTCCTTTTTATATTCATCTTCCTTTCTCACTTCTCTTAGGTACCCAGTGCTCACATTATACCCTCTGTCTGCTCAGACACCCATTATACTGACCCACTTCAGGACCATCCTCCAGTATTTTCCAACTATCTTCTTTCTTCTAGGTCTTTGATGGAGACATTACCTATGATTCCAAGGCATCCATACGGGCATTTTTCTAAATGGATTCCACTGCCCTTTTATTTTCTGATGCCCAAATTATTTCTGATGATAGTGCTTTTAGGCAACTTGATAGACCATTTAAGAGAGTTGGGTATATTTGAAAACTTACCTACTATATGTGCTTTAAATAATAGTGTGTTTTGCCAAAGTATCTCATTGGCAAGGATGATTGGATTGGGTTGCTTCTATGGCAGTTGCCTTCTAGAGCAAGCCTATATGTGCATATACATGCATGTGTATACATATACATGTATGTATATTCATGTATGTATGAATACACATATACTTACACATGTATATATTTGTGTATACATGTGGGTATGTGGAGAGAGAAGGAGCACATTCTATAATGATACCATCATGTAGAAATATAACTTTTTTTGGATCTTCTTTTAAAAGCATTTAATGAAGATGGCTTAGGATCATGGGTATCTAATCCAACCCTGCCATTTAATAGATTCCATAAAAGAGATTCAGGGAGTTGCCTCTTGCCTCCAGTCTGTCATGGAATTATTAGAAAAGCTAAAATTTGACAATACAAATTCAACCTATGTAATAATGATAATAACAGCTAGCATTTGTACAGTGCTGAAGGTTTATAACGAACTTTCCTTGTTTGGTTAGATCCCCACAAAAAGCTTGTGATGCAGATGTATTATTATTCCCATATTGAAGATGAGGAAATGGAGACCAAGATCAGTTAGGTGATTTTACCAGCATCAGAAGCATAATTCGAATTCAGGTCCTCCTGACTACGTCTGATATTCTATCCCACCATGCAATCTCAACTAGCTGCTCCTAAATCTTCTATTTTTAAATCTAGGGCACTTTCTTGAATACTCTCAATAACTTGGTCATTAGAATTCTTCCCTTTATATTCCTCTCCTACACCATCCTCATATCTCTGGTGATGAATTATTTGTTCCCTATAATTCATCTTTAACATTTCTGATCTCTAATCTGTACATAAAGCAAAAACCACCTCAACTGTAGGACTAACTTTCCAAATGCCTCCAAGACAGCCTTGGGCTAAATCCTATATTGGAATTGAAGCCGAATCTTCAACTCAAATTAATGGGAAACGTGAGGGCGCATCTCCAGGAGGAACTTGTGTTTTAGTGTTCCCTGCAGCTAGCCCCATTTATCAGGTGAGCCCTCCGGGTCTCTTGCAATTGCTTTAAAGCAGGCTCCATATTTTCTTTCATTTCCGCTTTATTTGCTAGCTCCTCTTGTCACTCGATGACTGACTTTTCTGTACTTGGATTAAAGATCAATTTGAGTAGCATGGATGTTTATAATATGTATAAATGAGCTGGATGAAGGTATTGAAACAAAATCTCTGAAACTGAAAATTAACCTCAAATAGGAAGCAGAGAAAATAATGAGGGACAATGAAACCTGATTCAAGGAGAAGAGGGTTTAGGTGACAGGGCCAGCAGACACCAAATCATCTTAAATGGAGCCACACAGAAAATGATTTGTCTGGGAGCAAAGAATCAAGCTACAGAATGTTTGCTAAGTGGAACAATGATTTAGCATGCTGAAAAGGTAAAGGGTTTGACAGTTATTTTGGCATATCACCAAAGCTATTGGCAACAAAAAGGGCCGCTGATGTTGAATATAAATAAGATTATAGTTTGTGGCTTGAAAAGAGAAGATACTCATCAAAAAGGTGAAAAGCATCATGACATATAATAATGGTTATACCTCTCCCAAAATATTCTTTACAAAAACTTGGAAGGAATTTTAGTACCTTGGCTAGTATATTCAGTGGAGCAAGATACAATTGATGTTAGGAGAAATCTTGTAAAGGAATAACCCCTCAATCTAATACATGGCCCTCTTTCTCCCCAGCTCGAACCTTCCTGGATCATCATCATGATAAGCTTCCTTATTTTTTTTAAATGTGCTTAGTTCATCATTCAATTTATTTTCTTCTGATTCTTTGGAAATTCTATGATTTTATTATTGTGAATACTCCTTCTACTCATGTGGCTCATGTCCCTACCACACTTTCTCATCTGATTACTGTTCTTATGCATGACTCTCTACACCTTCTATCAAGGATAGGCTTCATGCCATGGGGACCTTGTTCATAACTGTCTGCATAATAGAAATAGAACACTTAGATAATTGATTTGTTGTTTCTCTTTTTTTCCACATGAACAGGCTGTTTTTTGTTCTGGATGTATACAGGCACGGATGTCTATTATGCCATTTCTCAAATATAAATCATTTTTGCAAGTATGTCACAACTTACATTGTATCTACCACATGTATCTTTCCTTAGTATTTGAGTAAACTGTAATTTCTTCTAAGGCTGTGGTGTTCCATGATTGTGAATCAAGTAACATCATTGGGAAAACTTGGTGTTTAAAAAAAAAAAAAAGGGACAGGGTCTTTAACAGCAATAGACAGTCTGGGATCCTTGAAAGCAATGTAATATTTCCCAAATTAGCATTTGGTCAAATTTGAGAAACTTCCAATTTCTTTCAAGGATTCCAATTTTACCTCCACAAACTATTAATATTTGGACCAAGCTCATCATCTAGTATGGCACTCATTAAGATATACATATTTTGACTTACTAACTTAAGAGATGATCAGTACTGCTTTATGTCAAAATATGAGCAGAATGTGTAGGTATATATATATACACTACATGCTCATTTATATGTGTATGTATGCATATGCATGTATAGATATAGATACTTAGGGCAGCTAGGTGGTGGAAGTGGATAGAGTGTCGGGTCTGGAGTCAGGAAGACTTACATTCATATCTGACCTCAGACACTAGCTGTGTGACCCTAGCAAATCACTTAACCCTGTTTGCCTCAGTTTCCTCATCTATAAAATGAACTAGAGTAGGAAATAACAAAACATCCTAGTATCTTTGCCAAGAATACTCCACAAGGATTCTCAAAGATTAGACACATCTGCAATGACTGAACAGTAAAAAATATGCATCTGTATATATAATGTATAATTCATGCATATATAAAGTGTATGTCTATGTTTAAATATATAAAATACACATATAAATATACATATAAACATAAATATAGAGTCTGTGTTCCTACTATATGTGGACAGCTCAGATTTTTTCAGTGTTCAAGTGCAGTGAGTCCAGGGTCATCTGAAAATACATCATGTGAAACTTTGCCATGAATGAATGCTGCAGCTTTGTTTGAACCTCACCGAGATCACCTGGAAAATATTATTCCTTCCTTGATATTTCTGCTTATTAGATGGTTGAAAAAAAAGTTCCTTCCATGGTAGCTTCAGTCCAGCTCTTATGTAACTTTATGGTTCCTTTAAAGGTAGCCAAGGAGAATCTGATTCACATATAACTTCTCAGTTGTACTTTCTATCACTACCCCTACTACCTCTAGTAGTCTGTTTTGGCTGAATTGTAGCTGTTTCAAGAGTTCATTAATACATTTCCCATGTATCTGCTTCAACATAAACAATCCTCCTTGCCTGGAAGCACTCCTTCCTCTTCTCAGCCTTGTGAAAACTTTGCATTCCTTTAAGATTCTACTAAAGTATCACCTCCCTGGTTAAGCCTTCTCAAACTCTCCCCACCCCCCACCAGATGTCAGTGCTCCCTGACCTCAGATTAACATGTATTTACTTTCTCAACCATGTGATCCAACCCTCCCACTCAACCAAATGAATGAAACCCCATGTGGGATTCATTGCCTTTGCATTCTCACCACCTAGAAAAATACCTTGCACATAAAATGAATACTTAATGAATGATAGTTGAATTTAATTGAGAGCTTTCAGATTTCTTGAACAAAGGAGTTACAACTTTATATTTATCCTTGTTAAAAATTCATCTTGTTTGATTAGGCACAGCAACCATTGAGTCAAGATCATTTCATTTACTGTCACTCATCATGTTGACTACACCTCGAGCATTGTATCTATAAATTTGATAAGCATTCTATGTCTTTATCTGAGTTATTGAAAAAAAAATGTTAAGGGGCAGTTAGGTGCAGTAAATAGAGCTACAGCCCTGGAGTCAGGAAGACTTCAGTTCAAATCTGGCCTCAGACACTTTAACACAAAACTAGCCATGTGACCTTGGGCAAGTCACTTAACCCCAATTGCTCTACTTACCCCCCCCCCAAAAAAAAAGCAAAAGAAAAGAAAAGAAAAAAATTAAGTAGCCCAGAAGCAAGTACGGATCAATGAGGCAACCTACTGGAGATTTCAGTCTAAGACATAAAAAAAATATATTACAAACCTTTGGTTATGACTTTTTAACTTGTATTATCTTTCTCTCCAAATTCTGAACTTCCCTATTTCTGTTGAGGGCACTACTATCCTCCTAGTCACTCAGGCTGGCAGCCTAGGTGTCATCCTCACCTTCTCACTCCATATATATATATATATATATATGTGTGTGTGTGTGTGTGTGTGTGTGTGTGTGTGTGTGTATAACGTGTTGCCAAGTCCTCTTGATTATGCCTTCATATCCTCTTTTGTATATATCGTCCTCTAAACTCTAACATTGCAACCATCCTACTGCATGCCCTTGTGATGTCAAGTATAAACTATTGAAATAGTCTGTGGGTTGTTCTCCATGGCTTAAGTCTTTCCTCATTCAGATCCCTTTTTTCCTTATCTGTCAAATTAATCTTCCTAAGGTGCAAGTCTGATCATATCATGTCTCTTATTTAATAAACTTAAATGCAAAAAAAAAGTTTCCCTATCACCTGTAGGATGAAATATAAAGTTCTCCGTTTGACTGTCAAGACTCTTCTCTGCCTGAACCCAACCTTTCTTTTCCTAGTTTAATTGTATTTTTACATTCTAATTTATTATTTATTTTTAACATTCATTCCTTTTAAAAAAATTAGAGTTTTAAGTTCTCCTTATCCTCCCACTCCCACATGTACTGATAAAGAAAACAATATGATATAAATTATACATGTGAAATAATGTAATACATATTTCTGTATTAGCCAATTTTTTTTAAAAAAAGGAAAAAATGAAGGAAGTAAGAAAATTATACTTCAGTTTGAGCTCACAGTTCATCAGTTCTCTCTCTGGAGGCAGATAGCATTCTTTCATCATGAATTCTTTGGAAATGGATCATTCTATTGATCAGAATAACCAAGTCTTCCACAGTTGATTATCATTACAACACTGGTGTTATTGTGCACAATGATCCCCTGGTTCTTCTCACTTCACTGTATCAATCCTTATAGTTTTTGCATTTTTTTCCCTAAAACCACCCCCTCTCATCATTTATTATTACACAGTAGAACTCTATCACAATTATATGCCTCTACTTGTTCAGCCACTGTCCAATTGATGAGTATCCCTTTGATTTCTAATTCTTTCCAACACAAAAAGAGCTGCTATAAATTTTTTTACATATGGGTCCTTTCCTTTTTTCTTTGAATTTTTTTCTCTTTTTGACGACTTGAAGTATTTTCTTTTTGACCTGAGAGCTCTGGGATTTGGCTATAATAATCCTGGGAGTTTTCATTTTGGGATTTCTCTCAAGGGAATATTGGTGGATTCTTTCAATATCTCTTTTTATACTATGGTCTTACAGGGCAATTTTCTTTTATAATTTCTTGAAATGTGATCTTTCTTTCATCTTGACTTTCAGGCAATCCAATAATTCTTAAATTATCCTGGACCTATTTTCTAGGCCAGTTGTTTTTCCAGTGAAATATTTCACATTTTCTTCTATTTTTTCAGCCTTTCAACTTTGTTTTATTATTTCTTGATATCTCATGGAATCATTACCTTCTACTTGTCTAATTCTAATTTGCAAGGAATTATTTTCTTTGTGCTGCTTTTCCCATTTAGCTCATTCTACTTTTTAAGGAATTCTTCTCTTCACTGTATTTTTATGTCTTTTAATATTTGGCCAATTCTGTTATTTTAATGCATCTTTTCCTTCAGTATTTTTTGTGCTACTTTGGCTGAGTTGGTCATTTTCTTTTCATAATTTTCTTGCAACTATCCCATTTCTTTTCTCAATTTTTCCTTTACCACTTTTGTATTTTTTTTAACTCTTCCAGAAATTCTTGTTGAATTTAGATCCAAATAACATTATCTGGGGGGCTTTTTTCAGCTTCTTCCACATTGTTGTCTTCTTCTGAGTTTATGTTTTGGTCTTTCCTGCCATAGTAGTAGCTTTTTATGGTCAAATTCTTTCTTTGTTGTTTGCTCATTTTTCAGCTTGTTTCTTAACTTTGAACTTTATATTGAAATTGAACTCTGCTCACCTGTGGATGGCAATGCACTGTCCCACACTTCAGGCCTTTCTGTGCTGCTATTTTCAGAGCTAGTTGGGTCTGCAAATTTTTGGTGCTTTCTAGGTGATGCAATTTTGGAAGATGTGTGGTTACTGCTCTCATGGTCTATACCCAGGTCTCTACCCAGGAAAGGATCCCTGGTCACCTGCAGTCCCAATTGATAGTGCCCCCTCTTTACCCTGGAATTGTGAACATAGCCCCTGCTTTCTTATGACCAACTCCTCTCCACCTTGGACCTGTGAATCAAAACTGTACAGACAGTAGATCTGTCAATCAGTACTCAGTGCCAGCAAAGGGTCCCCTGTAATTTCTTTCTTACCAGTTGTTTGACCCCTTTACTATCCCTGGGGTGAGAGACTCTGAAGCTTCTGCTGTTGTTGCTGTGATTGCTGTTGCCATCCCTGCCCACATGGGCTCCAGGCAGACCTCCACCCCAGTTCTACAAATGTCTCCTGCTGACCTCTTAAAGTTTTCTTAGACTAGAAAAATGTCTCACGTAGACTTTGGGGCTTTGCTGCTCTAAAATTTGCTTTGAGACATGATTTCAATGTTATTTGGAGGGAATATTGGAAGAATTCAGCCAGGTGGCCACCCCCAATGGGCCATCTTGGCTCCCCCTCCCCATCCCTTTCTTCTTACATTTCATATATTCTGTTCTCCATTGCTAAGGCCTCTCCTTGCTCTTCCTTGAACACGTCTTCTAACTCTGAGCATTTTCACCTACTGGTCTTCAGTCCTAGAATTTTCTCCTTCCTCTCTGCCTCCTGTTATCCCTGGTTTCCTTCAAGTTCTAACTAAAGTTCCAACTTCAAGCTCCAACTAAAATCCCTCCCCCTTGTATAAGAAACTTTTCCCAATTTCCCTGAAGTCTAGTGCTTCCCCTCAGTGATTATCTCTAACTTATTCTGCATGTAGCTCTTTTGTACATAGCTGTTTTCATGTTTCTTCTCTCAGTATAAAAGGGAGCTTCCTGAGCACTTGGATTGTCCTTTGCCATTATTTGTATCCCCAGTGTTTAGCATATTACCTGACACATAGTAGGCCCTTAATAAATGCTTATTGTCTTACTGACTGACTGGCAATAGTCTGCCTTACAGTTTTCCATCTCATCCACACAACTGCATTGCTTCTATTAACTACCTTTATTTTTAAATTATTTTGTAAATTTTACAGGAATGTATCTAAATCAGAATAGCATTTGGCTTATTCTCAGTAGGGCATAGCCATTTAGAGTTGTGTCTATAAAATACCAACTTAAAAACAGACTAGTTTCATCTTAATAATCAGATTGAACCAAAATTCTTAATCACAATAATATGGACCAACTATTTAGTGCCACTTTATATAAGCAAACAACTACTTTACTAATGCCGCCTCTGGAATATGAGGGCACTAGCACAAAATATTGAATGAAGGTTATGGTTGAAGTAGGTCCCCTTTGGGGAGAGGGAAATGACTAACTTTTTGGGGAGAGCACCTAAGACCAGGAGATTGGGCAATAGATTTCAGGTTATTGCATATCTCAATTGTTCAATAACATGTAACAGATAACTGAATGAATTACTTTGTAGATAAGGACCTTATGTACATTCTCAAGTCTCTGTCTACTGCATTTAGTGCAATTACTTCCATCACTTTGGTCCCATTTTGTACAATGGACAGAGAGGAGGAAAGGTTAGAATCTAATCTTGTAGAAATTTGAATTTCATGAAGCCTTAAGGTACTTTAAAAGCAACAATAGAAAGGAAAACATTAGACTGGAGAAAACCCACAAGATTAAAAGACAAGAGACCCCAGACTTATTGGGATGAGATAGATTGGCCTAGAGCTCCACAGATGATGCCGACAAGGATCTAGAAAAGACCAAATGGATGGTCGAATGATAATGACAGAAAAAAAGGACCATGCCTACTAGAGATGTCCCTTGGATAAAGGAGTATGAAGACAAAAGGAGGCACCAGATCTGGAGAACATGCCAAGAGATGTGTCATCTCTAAGAGTAGACTAGGTCTCAGTAAGCCTCAGAAGATGGAAGGACTTTGAAAGAAAGGGGCCGGGGCGGCTAGGTGGCACAGTGAGTAGAGTGTTGGCCCTGGAGTCAGAAGGTCCTGAGTTCAGATCCGGCCTCAGACACTTAACACACACACAAATAAAAAAAAAAAAAACCTAGCCGTGTAGCCTTGGGCAAGTTACTTAACCCCAATTGCCCTCAAAAAAACAAAAAAAAAAACAAAACAAAACAAAAAAAAGAAACAAAGGGGCCTGGGATCCTAAGATCATAACTCTAGAATAGAAAGGGACCTTATAGGAAGCCTAGTTCGTCTCCCTCATTTTACAGATGAGGAGGAAGCTAAGGTCCATTGACATTTTCCCAGGGACACATATGTATTTAGTGGAAAAACTTGTTGATTTAAATTTGGGTTCTTTGATTCTAAGGTCAGCAATTTTTCTCTCCCTCTTGAAAGAGAAAGGTTCTTATTGAGGACTCTAGAAAGAGAGGTCAAGATCATCCTTCAGTGAGTGGGATAGGACTAGGCAAGTAGTGGAGAAGGGGTGTTAGTGTGTCTCCTGTATTGATCCTGCACCAATCCCAGTTGTCTCCCCGAGGAGTGGGAAGTTAGGATGGATATTATAGCAGGAGAAGTGGAGAGAGAGAGGAAGCAGTTTTCCTCTGATTTTTGTGGGAATGTTCCAGAGAGGTATGATGGTCATGGGACTCTGGAGGTTAGTAGGAAGTTAAGAGAAGGGTGAAGGTTTAGGCCAGGGGTGGGGTACCTTCAGTCTCAAGGACACATATGACCTTCTAGGTCCTTGTGTGTTACCTTTTGACTGAGTCCAAGTTTTACAGAACAAAATCTTTTTTAAGGGGATTTGTTCTGTGAAGTTTGGATTCAGTCAGAGGGTTGCACTTGAGGACCAAGAGGACAATCAAGTAACTGATAGCTGTGTGGACACAGTTTAAGACTTTATAATTATTTCTTGAAAAGTAGATACTGTGAAACAAATGGAATTAAGATAAGTAGAAGATTAGTGCCTGAATTTTTAGATTTCTCCCTTGTGTACTACATGTTCAATATGCTATATTTAAACAACTTGGCATTTATTAAAGTAAGTTTTCCAGACATATGCATTTTACTCTTGAATTATTTATCTTTCTAACTTTGCAAAAAGCCCAAGAGTCTATTATTATCAGGGTGATTCCACTGTCATATACAATCTATATATCAAGTTTATATAGTAACTAGATTCATGATTTGCTTTTGCTCTGCCAGGAAATTTCCGCTGGGATTCAGATCAGCCAACGTTCAGGAGACATGAATCGAGTTTTTTTCTCTTTTTTCTCCCCAAACAGAAATTCATTAATGAATAAGAAAACGCAGTGCAATTTTAGAAAGAACTACTTTAATGTAGCAGTTTTGTTAATGTACATGAGATCGTTCAAAGATGCTGTGTTCGCTTACAGTCACTTACTGAAAATCATGGTAATCTGTATTCATTACATGAAGCAGCCTCCTATAGTAGGCACACTCAGCTCCCAAGAAATGGCTTTTAATGGTGTGCACTTCACCAGTTGGGTGAAGTTGGTATTCAAAGCAGATGCATCCGAAGTGAAGATTTTGCATTTTTATCAGACATGCTTAGTTTATTACCATATTAATTTTCCTTAGAAACTCTTAATATGAAATACTATACCACATAAACTTCTTTCTTCTCTGGCTGGGCTTTTGGTGTAGTTTTAATGGTGGCCCTATACACTTGCCCTCTCCTTTAAATTATATGGTCAGTAATTTTTATATCTTTTAAATTTCTTAATCCTTCTCTACTTTTAAAAACTATAAAAAATCCACCAAGTGTATTCCTATGAGGAGCAGAAATTCCTATTTCCAGAAACTGATTTTCCAAAGAAGTACTAGATATTGAGACAATAATCTCTGCTTATAAAAGCAGAAAATGACAACCTTGATGCAACCATATTAAGGTGAAATGGAAAACACATGCCCTTGCTTCCTCCAATTTGTAGCAAATGATTAGATTTGCAGCATCCTAGCTCGAGTAATAATGTGTTAGAGGGGATCAGAAATTTAGAGCTAAAATGTATCTCAGAGAAGATCTATTCTGATCCTAATTTTTTCAGATGGGTAAACTGAGACTCAGTGGCATTAATTTGTGGAAAGTCAAACAGGTAATAAGTGACTTATAATTCAGGACTTAATGATGGATTCTCTGTCTTTGAAATCAGAGCTCTTTTCACTATCTTACATAGCTCAATATATTTGCCATACAATCAGAAATATTTATTGAGTGTATATTCTTTACATGGAGAGGCAGCTTTATAGAGGAGGGAACTGAGATCCAGAGCAGTCATGTAGATAATCTGTTTAAAGTCTCTTGGATCTAGATACAGAAGGATCTTAGGTCAACCCCTGCCGTTTTACAAATGAGGACAATGAGGAAGTGAAATGACTTATTCAGAGTAAGTCATAGGGTTAAAAAGTGAAATTTGAACCCAGAACCAGAACTCTGACTGCAGAAGCAGTGAGTGACTTTCCTGCTATGCATATCATTGAGACTTTATGTTTGACATATACACTTTTTTCATTATGCTGATTTCCATTTACATATCATGCATTTATATTATATACACACAGAGAGATAGCTATCACAGATATACTTGTATTACTCTATTTTATATTATACTTTTACAAATCATGCATTTCTATTACATACATATACATGGATGGATAGATAGATGGATGGATAGATAGATAGATAGATAGATCACATACATTACATATCATATGCTTGCATTACGCTGTTTTCTCCACTTTTATATAACATTAAGACCTGGATTCAAGTCTTAACTTAGGCATATATTAGCTTGTAAACATAAAAAAACAATGATGATCTCAGTGTTACCAGGAAACTCTTGAAGTAGGAGTTTCCCTTGTTGGAAGTACCAGATACTGATGACATCCCAGATTCAGGCAACGTAAACAAATAACATGGTCTATATCCTGTACTCTGGGAATATGTAAGAATTATAACATACAGTATAGAACAGATTAGGGAAATAGAGAAACATAGACAGCAGAGAGGCAGCATTGCATGCTGGAAAGAATATTCAACTAGCAATCAGAAGACATGAGTTCATTTATGGTCTCTACCATGGAGGAATTGTTAAATCTTGGGGAAGACACTCAAATAGAACAAGCCTAATTCATCTAGGTGGTGCAATGGATAGACTGCTAGCCCTGGATTCAGGAACGCTTGAACTCAGACTTAGTTTCAGACCCTTACTAGCTTTGAGACACTGGACAAGTCACTTAACCTTTGCCTCAGTTTCCTAATCTGTAAAAATTGGAAAATAAAAGTACCTACCTTTCAAGCTGTTGTGAGAATCAAGTGAGATTATAATTATAGAGCACTTAGCACAGTACCTGGTTCATAGTTAATTATATAAAAAGTTACCTAAAATAAAAATAAGAATATTTTTATTGTTATTGTTGTTGTCCTAGAAATGGTTGAAGACAAAAATATGTTCTCCTTTAGTTTCTTGTCAAAATGCCCTTGGATCCTTCAAATGATCCTAGTGTAGTAGGCTTTTCTCACCATCCTATCCCCATGTCCTTTCTAAAATGAGGTACACTGACCTGAACATGGTACTCCACATGTAGTATGACAAAAGCACAGTATAGCTAAATCGTGATTCATGCAAATGACGAATGAGGAATCCTGTGAAGTCTTTGCATTCTTCAAATTTGTACTATTCTGAGTTATCAGAATATGTAAAATATAGTCATTGGTTCCAGCCCAATGGAAATATGCAATGAATATTCAAATAATGATACTGTTTTATGACATTCATCTGGACATTGTTTCTCTTAGTGCTTCCCAAAAGAATATTTACTTTTTTTCTGAGATATGGTACTGTTGATTGCACTTTCAGACTACTAAAATTTACACATAATTTTTCACAGGGATTCTTTTTGTCCAAGGAGCCTACAATCACAATTTTGAAGTTAATTTTTTTTAACTGTGGTGCAGACCTTTGCCCTGATCCCTATTCATTCTAGCATAGGAAGAAAAGTGGTATCAAACACTTTGCTGAAGTCTGAAGAGGTTATGCCATTTCTTGGATCTAATATCCCTTCTTCCTTCCCTCCCCCACCTTCTACCTCACCAAAAAAGGAAATAAAGTAGGTGACAATCACGTGTCCTTTGATGAAGCTGTGCTGAATTTTAATGATCACTGATTCTGTTTTTAAATACTAAAAAATCACTTTAACAATGTGTTCTATAATTTTGCCAGAAAAAAAAAAGAGATAAAGTTCACTGGCATATACTTTATCCTCTTCTATTTTTTGACTTTTAGCATAACATTTGTTGTTCTTCAGTCCTGGGAACCTTTCCCATTCTCCACAATTTATACTACAGCATAGTGACTGGATTTTAATGCTTAGTTTAGATCTTACAAGTCACAGAAATCGAAGATGAGGGCTGCAGTATTCACTGAAAACTTCATAAATGAGTTGGGGCTACACCTAAGTCAGGAAACATGGGGTTAAATTTCAAAGGGAGGAGAGGATGGGGACTGGCTCTCCAAGCAGGGATAACATCACAGGATTCATATCTTGCAGTGTAGACCAGACAATAGAGCAGAAAGTAATGCCACCTCAACAGCAATGGTTCTAGCAGTGAGAGTGTAGAAAAAAGAATGGCTATGAGATATTTCATAGAAGTAATATACAGGTCCTGTGACTAGCTAAGTTAGAATCTAAAGACTCCAAAGGTTCAGTCTGGGGAACTGGGAAATGTGATCCAATATTGATAAAAATAAAGAAGCTAGGAAAGGAGGATATTTTTGAGGAAGGAGGAGGAAGAAGTGAGTTTGATTTGGTATACATGAGATTTAAATGTATAATGGAGGTATAATCAATAAGAAGATTGAGTAGATTGATTAGAAGTAGATTGAGCTTGAGCTCAGGAAGAGTTCACAGAATAGTGATCATAGAAATTTATTTGGAAAGGACCTTAAATGTTTTATTGGCCAATTCATAGGAGAGCAAGAATCTACTCTACAAGATCCCTTCTAAGGGGTGATCCAACCTTCACTTGAAGGTGTGTAGTGATGGAGAACCTGCTCCCTTTTAAGACAATCTATTACACTTTTGGGTAGATTTAATGTGAAGGCATCCTTTCTTTATTTTTAGTCTGAACCTAAAGTTTTTCTGTGACTTGTACAAATTTTGGGGGTTCCATTCTCTGGGGTGAGCCAAGCAAAATTAATTCAATTTAATAAGCATTTATTAAGAACCTATTATGTTCTAGGCACTCTGCTTGGTGATGAAAATGGAAAAAAATTCCATTCCTATCCCCAGAAAACTTACATTATCCAGGCTCTAATTTCTACTTTACATGGTAGCATTCACATATTTTAAGATAGTTAACATTTTCCCAAAAAATGCATTCTTTTGATTTAAGGTATCTACCTTTGGCATAAACACCAGCTGGTTGAATTTCTCTGCATACTTTCCAATTTTCAATCAAACAATCAATCAACATTTACTAAGCACCTACTATATGACAGACAATACACTAAGCTCTGGGGATACCAAAAGAGTCTAAAGACAGCCCTACCGACAAGGAACTTATAATCTAATGGAGGAAGCAACATGCAAACATACAAAATTTATGTCTAATCTATGTGAAAAATGGAAGTGAGGTTAGCTTGGCATACCCTGTTTTTGGTAAAGTAATAGTGGTTCCTATTGGTTACCATTTTTCTATATAGTCAATAACCATTCTCTTGAATACCATTTTAGGATTTTACTAGGAATTAATGTCATATTTTAAGAGGTATCCTTTGGAGCTCTTAGCACAGAAAAAAATTGAATCATTGAGAATTACTAAGATCTCCAAGGATAACATATAAAGGGAGAAGAACAGAACCATTTGACTACAAAACCTTAGGGGATGTGAAGTTGGTGAAAAAGAAGGAATAGTATATTCAGTGGCATATGGAGAAGAGATTGGGGAGACACAAGAGAAAGATAGGGGCGGCTAGGTGGCGCAATGAGTAGAGCGCCGGCCCTGGAGTCAGAAGGACCTGAGTTCGGATCCGGCCTCAGACACTTAACACACACAAACAAAAACCTAGCCGTGTGACCTTGGGCAAGTTACTTAACCCCAATTGCCCTCCAAAATGCAAAAAAAAAAAAAGAGTGTGCAATAATGGAACCCAAGAATGCAAAAAAAAAAAAAAGAGTGTGCAATAATGGAACCCAAGAAAGGAGTGATGTTCCAAGGAGGGATCCTTAAGTAGCATCTAATGCCACAGAAGGTTAAGGAGAATAATTCCCCTGGATTTGATTAGGAAACCATCACCAATGACCTTTAGTAAAGCTATTTCAGTAGTGATGGTGACAACACCTAGCGTACTGAGTTCTAAGTAGGGAAGAAATGATAAAAAAATGAAGGTAATGAGTTCAGCTCAATAATTATTGCAGCAAAAGCTTAGAAGCTAGATGGGGTAGCAGAATCAGGTGAAGGAAGGTGAACATAAAATTGAGGTAACCTGTGTATCTTTGAAGATTAAAAATGGAGAAACCTGTAGCTGGGAAGAGACTGAAGATGAGAAAAGTATGGTGTTAGAGGGTTAAAGAATTGCTTAGCTGATATCTTAGGATTTTGAAAAGAAAAATAAAATGACATCTAGTTAGAATTATAGCATTAGTAAAGGTGAAAGGTATCTACTTAATAGTTGTGATATATTAATAAGTCAAATAAATCGTTTGGATAGAATTAGTAAAAAAGAGCATTGATCAAGAAGAAATATTTTTAATCTACTAATAGCCCTAGCAATAAATCATGCATGGGGGTACAGTGACTGGCAGAATTCCTGGACTACAGCAAAGGAGATGAAGGTATGTTGTTGTTTTTTAATTAAGCTAGCTCTTTCAAATTAAAACTATAGTTTGAATTTTATATTATGATTTGGGATAGCATTGAGGTAAGACAGGGATAGAGATTAGATCTGTGTTTTCATTGTTACAGGGAATACCATGATCAGGAAAACCCTTCTACCAATGCATGTCAGCAACTTTTCAACAACTTAGAATCTTAGAGAGATGCCTAGATCCCTAAGAGCTTCTGTGATTTGCCCAGGTCACACTCCTAGTTTTTGTCAGAGGGGGGACTAGAACCCATGACATCCTGGTTCTGTAGCACCTCTCTACCCACTAGCAGGCTGCCTCTCTAGGACAGAGATAGGAAGAAGGATCATTTTGAAATGATCAGCTGATTTTTCCTTTACCGAAGTATATGAATAGAGAGCATCCTCTAGTTACACCTGGAAACAATACAATTTACCTGATTAATGATGTTTCAATACGATGACAACAATGAAAATCACAGCAGCAATATTAACTAGTATTTATATATCACTTTGGGCAGGCAGGTAGCTTAGTAGATAGAGCCCCAGGCTTGGAATCAGAAAGACTCATTTTCCTGAGTTCAAATCTAGCCTCAACCACTTACTAGCTGTGGGACCCTGGGAGAGTCACTTAACCCTGTTTGCCTTAGTTTCAGCAAATCACTTTGTTAAATGAAAACTAATATAGAGATTCCAGATATTTGAAGATAGTTAAACAAATGTGCTTATTCATTACAAGTCTGAAGTAATAAAAAACAAATATTACACCAGGAATTTGGTGAACATCTTTGCCAATAGCAGAACTAGCAAAATCAGAAAGAGGAAGTGGGTCAGGGAACATGTTGTTTTTTTTTTTTTTTTTTTTTTTTTTTAATTTTGAGCTGGAGATGCCATTGGGAAATGCAGGTGGACAGGTACTATCGTTAAGTCTGGATCTCCCCTGGAAGATCAGGCATGGAGATATAAATATGGAAGTCATCCTTAAAAAAAATTAGTGGGATTGCTCTGCTAAATTGTAGTCTGAAGAGTGTGGAGAGGGAAGAGGAAAAAAGTGTGAAGAGAAAAAATAAAAGGGTCAGGGGGAGAAATGCTTACTCTAAGGACTCAGTAAAAAAAAAGAGAAGTCAGCAAGAGACTGAGGAGCAAGGAAAAACTCAGAAAATATGATGGCCCTGGAAACAAGAAGAGGATTAAAATCTGGAAGTCAGGAGTATCAAATGCTTAAAATCTTAACAAAGAGGCTACAAAAACATATCCCCAGAATCATATACAATGACCAGATTGGATTTATATCTGGAATCCAAGACTGATGCGATATTAAAAACACAAACATAAAATGCTATATTAATGACAAGAATTTTGAAAATCATATATTTGTATATATCAGTGTAGAAATTTTTAAAAATTAAATACATAATTCATTTTAGAAAGTTAGGGTAAGATGAAAACCAGAAAGATGCCTTTGCATTTAGTGATTAGTGGGTGCCTCCCAGGCATGTCCAAAAATATAGTTACGTCCATTGCAGCAGAAGCATATAATCCTGTTCTAAGGATGTTAAAATGTATACATCCTAACCTACAAGTGGAATCATAGTTCCAGAGGAAAATGCATTCAGAGTCAATGCAGCACAACATGAACACTTTTTTCCTCCATCACACTGGGATCAAATACTTTTCCTACCTACAAAGAGGACTCCTCCAACTCTTAAGTCCCTGGTGATAATCTCTTTGGGACTTCAACTAAGACTGGATGATTTAAGGCAGATATAAAAAATATTGGGATGGGTTTAGGACCAAGTAGGTTGAAGGATAGGGACAAGAATTCCATTGGGTTGGAGATGAGGAACTCTTAGGGGCAGGAGACCTTTCTGTCAATGGAAAAGCTCCTGAGGATACTTTTAGGTCTTAGTTCTTTCTTAGGCGAGGGTTGGAGGATATGGTAGAAGGAGGCTTACTTTATTCTTTTGTCACCACCAATCACCACTTCAACCATGTGGGATCAGTTTGCCCCAAAGTGTCCTGGAGTGGTGGTCTTGGTTCAAGTCAAAACTGGTAAATGGTAAATGGTAAATTGAATGTTTTGTTTGTTTGTTTGTTTTTTGCTTTTTGGAGGGCAGTTGGGGTTAAGTGACTTGCCCAAGGTCACACAGCTAGGTTTTTTTGTGTTAAGTGTCTGAGGCCACATTTGAACTCGGGTCATCCTGACTCCAGGGCTAGTGCTCTATTCACTGCACCACCTAGCCACCCCTATCGAATAAGATTTATACTCAAGTAACTCAGGAATAATGATTAATTCTCTACAATATTTTTAATAGGTTGTGATTTTGTTGGTTTAGAGAACACCTGATTGAGAAACTTCCTCCATTAGTACAGCTTGGCAGCTGCCTTTTGATGTACAATCTTAGGCACTTGCCAGGAGAACTGGTGGTTTAAATGACTTGTCACACAACCAGAACTTATTAAAGGCAGGAGTTGAAGCCCATTCTTCCTGATTCTAAGTCCAGCTCTGAATATGCTAAAGTGTTTCTCTCCAAAGCTTATGATTAAGTTTTATAGGTATGAAAACAGGACATTATTCTGCTGTATTTGCAACATCAATATTTGCTTACTTTCATATGACACAGTTCTCACATAGCATTGGTTTATTTGAAAGGAGTTTAGGGAAACTTGAAGTAGGTCATGGTGTGTAGGAGAAAAACATTGAATTAATAAATTGTCATTGAGCACCATGGATATAAAAATGTCAAATGGTTAAATTTGCATTAATCAGCTGTTAAGCCCAACATCTGGGCCAGAAATTAAAAAAAAAAAATCAGATGCTTTGAAAGAGGCTATAAATGTATTATGCTTTGCATTCAGGAGAAGTATATAAATTAAGGCGGGAAGGATGTTATAGATACATAATGGTAGGAGTTTTGAGTTTCTAAATAATTTGGCATAAGATAAAGTATTGATGAAAAAAATCCTTGAATAAGAATACTGCAAATGAAAATAACCTGTTATTTAGGATCCATTTTGTGTTCTGTGGAGTTTTTAAGGACAGAATTCTCTGGGGAGAATAGAAAAAAAAATCACACAGGGTTCATTGGGGATGCATTTAGGTGGATATTTGAAAATAACCTGTAAAAGCAAAAACATCACTAACATTTTATTTGTGCGTGTGTGTATGTGCACGCGCTTGGGGAATAGGTTTCATACATGTTTTCTTGTCACCCTTTTATGTGTACAACATTTTACTGATGTCCTTATGCAGCTGTAAAATCTTACCGCTCCTTAATTTATACGGTCTTTTTAGATTGGAATTACAGTGCATTTATAATCTCTTTCAAAGCATCTAATGTTTTGTTTCTATTGTTCGTCCAGATGTGGACTTAATAGGCAAATGATGCAAATTTAACCAGGTCTTGATATTTTCATATTTATGATGCCCAAGAGCAATTTATTAAAATGACTGTTTTTCTCTAGCACTAACAGGAGTTGCTTTATGTTATTTAGGATGAAGCAAGCTTCTGAGCACATACATGCATACATGTATAGACATACACCTATACACATATGCAGATCTATATCCATGCATGTGTGTATAGATAATTGTTCTTGTTAACCAGATACTAAACTCTGTTATTCCAAATGCTCCTGAAGGACAGTAAATATTGGCAGGGTTTTTAAATCTGGTGTTCTAGGGCAAATCCTACATTGCCTCCCCATAGTTATTGGTCTCGTTCTAACATTTAGATCAGAATAGTAGGTAGTGGGAAGAGGCTTCTTCTTCCTACGTGCATAAACATGTAGATACACACATGTATATGCATGTGTGTACATACATGTATGTTTGTGTTAAAATACATCTACACATGTAGAAAAATATTTTTGTATGATCTCAGCATCTGTGATCAGAACAAAATTATAACTCTAATGAAAATGGTACATGTTCATCCACATCCATTTTTGGATCATATTTTGCTGACTTCTCTTTGACTCATACTTTGACGAACAATGAATACTACCCTTGGTAAAAATTTTTATCCTCTTTGCATCTTTGTATTTATTGTACTGTGTTTTCCTTTTTCTGAGGAAAAAAAAAGTAAGAAAGAAATTTCACAAAGTGTGTCTTCACTTGCCCAAGCTATCAAAGTTTTATTTCTTTCAACCCCTGTAGTTGTGGGTTTGATTTTTCAGTAAGACAAATGGAATGGTTCCTCATGTGTGCAATCTTGCATCTGTTTTTCTCATTTGGTTTCTTTCTATTTTCCTTAACATAAACAAATTCACTACTATTACAGATTCCTTAAGAAATTGAGATAAAGGTAAGAATCTAGAAGATAACCTTCAAACTTCTAATGTCTGGGGTCCATAAGCCAAATGTAGGGTCAAATTTGGCTTATTACTGTCATCATTAGTATTTAATATTACTTAGGAACAGTTATTAGAGGTTCAAAGGTCACAGTCAAATTTAAAATAAAAAAGGTTGAGAGAAGGGAGAAGAACATGTTTATTGAATAAAATATTTGATCTTCCTATGGCTCAACAAGTACAGGGGTTGTGACATGCATAGTTATTAAGAATCTTAGGTTACTGTGTTAATTAAAAGGATTGGCAAAAGACAAGCTAATTTAATTTTGCCTAACTGAGTATGCAAAAACAGCTGCGTTAGGGCCTGGAGACTTCAGCAGCAATGTTCCCAGATCTAGTGTTTTTCTTTAAAAATGTTTTCTGGAGGTTCTTTTAAGATATCTTTCCCAGTCCTTCTCTCTTTACTACAATGGAAACCACCCTTTTAAAAGTGATTGTTGTTGTTCAGTCATTTTCAGGCATGGCTGATTCTCCATGACCCCCATTTGGGGTTTCCTATGCAAAGATATTGGAGTGGTTTGTCATTTCCCTCTCGAGCTTATTTTTACAAATAAGGAAACTGAGGCAAACAGGGTTCAGCAACTTGCCCAAGGGCACAGTAAGTGTATGAAGCAAGATTTGAATTCAGAAAGATGAGTTTTCCTAACTTCAGAACTGCCACACTATTCACCGTACCACCTGACTACCTTTAACTGTGAAGCAAAGAAGAAATCATCACACTGAAAATGTGTGTCTCATTCTGCATGGATAGCTCACCGCTTCTTTTTCGAAGGGAGGGAGACATGCACCATCCTAATTCTTCTGAAGTCATGATTGGTCATGGCATTACCCATAATTCTGATCTTTCACTGTTATTTCAGCATTGTTTGTATTCATTGCATAAATTGGTTTCTTTCTTCCTATTTTGCTCTATTTAAGTTTGTCTCCCTGTGTTTCTCTGAATTCTTCATGTACATCATTTCTTTTTTTTTTCTTTTTTGGAGGGCAGTTGGGGTTAAGTAGGTCACACGGCTAGGTTTATTTTTGTTTGTGTTTGCATTAAGTGTCTGAGGCCAGATCCGAACTCAGGTCCTTCTGACTCCAGGGCCAGCGCTCTACTCACTGCGCCACCTAGCCGCCCCCTACGTCATTTCTTAAGGCTCAAATAATCTTCCATTCTGAATCATCTATAATTCACAGTTGGTACAGTTATTCCACTATTGATGGGAGCTCACTTTCTTTCCAAATTCTTAAGTGCAATAAAAAAGTGCTACTATAAGTATTTTGGACTTTTTTATTTGCCTTAAATGTACCAGTAGTATTATCCTGGGGTCAGTAGATATGTACAGTTTAGAGACTTTTCAGATATAATTCTAAAGGGTTTCCTGAAGGATCAAACCAATCCATAGATCCATCAACACATTCGTGATCTTGTTTTCCTATAATGCCTTCTCCTTTTGCCATCTCATCTTTTGTTATGTTTGCCCATCCATTCCTTTTTTCCCAAACAAAATCTCTTCTTTTTTATAAACCTCTAAATCAAAAGTCTCTAGAATAGTCATGTGATATACAAACTCTGCAAAGTGAAATAAAAATGACAAAGAAGTAATTTTTATGAGATACACGCATACTTACACAGTGGACTAAAGCATGTACTTAGAACATTCCTTTGAAGTGTTTACACACTGGGGTCTCAGTTATGTGACTATAAATTTATTCCATCTCAATTATCATGTACATAGTTGAGATTATGCCACTGTCTAACAAGTTATGTTCTTGTATCTCTGATCTTAATTCCTGCTTGGCAGGCCAATGTGTAGTTAGCTACTATTTCAGAAATGTGTTTTAATATGGATGAGACTCATGACAAATATGAAGAAAAATCACACTTCCAGGGCACAGGTGATTATTAAATGGTTCATTATTACAGTTCTCTTGTGTTTCTTTTAAATTTAAAACCACATGGATGAGAAAGTGCTGAAGTTTGCCCTACCATTTTAACTGTATCATCTACTGTCATTCTGGGAATGAGGTAATTGATCAACTCCAGGATACCTTTTTAAATAATTAAAATTTTGCCTTATGAAAGATCTTTTCAATCAGAAGCATAAAAGCAGCCATTATTCAGAGAGACATTTGGTTGGCCAAGTTCAAGTAATTTGCTTTATAGGATTAAAGTTAAAAATTCTCAAATTGCAATTGCTTTGAATTCTACTACTGATGCCCTAGTTCATTATTCAAAGTAATATAGGTATTACAAAGTTATGGCATCTTTGACTATTGTGGTGCTAACACAATATTCACTGCACTGATGGCCGCTGTAAATATGCTGGCATAGTGTTCAATTGCAAAATATAACAGACTCTCCATATATAAGACAGAAGCAAAAACATTTATTCAGACACCAGAAAACCAAGTCCCAAAACCAGTAAGATGATTCAATCATAGTAGCAAAGAAGTTAATAAGCCATAAGAGCACAGAAAACTACAGCATCGTTTAGCCTTCCCACAAACCAACATTTACTCACAAGCCTAACTGTCTCCCTGGGTGCATCTTTTCCTCCCTTCAGTCTCTAACTGCTCTGACTCCCAGCCTCCTGTGGGCTCTGCTCCACCCTTCAGCAAACTCCTTCCACCACAGGCTCCATGTGATTACATTCAGCCTATTAGGCGGCAGGGTATATTTTCAAAGCAGGGAATGTCTTCAAATTCCCTTAGGCTTATTAAGGGGGAGGGAAGATCTTCAAATTCCCATTACCATTACAACTATGCAGATATTTCTTATTAACCTTACTATGTGCATGAAAAAATACACATACACACATATACATATATATGCATAAACAAAGATATATGTCTGTTTAAGAGGATGAGATTTCAAAGCCTATAATATCTAAGTTCATGTTTAAAACATAATGCTAGTCATAGTGCTAGTTGTTGAAAACTACACAGAAAGGTTTTGAAAATGTTATCCTTTTGATATGTTGTCAAGATTCATCATCTGTTTTTCCCTTTATACCCTTTTTAAATCAAAATCTTAATATGCTTTTGTATTTGGCTACTGGTTTGATATCAAATGGAAAATATTCTTGTATATGGGACGAGATTCATAGAAAAATATGGCACTCACCCTCCCATTTTCCCTACATATTTTAAGCCCTTAAGGCTCTTATTAGCCTCCTAACATATTCTCCCTTCCTTTAGTCTCCACTGTCCAGTCTGTCCTCTGCACACTTGCCAAAATAATCTTATTTTGCTGCCTCTCCCTTACTCAGAAACAGTGATTCCTTATTATCACTAAGGAGCAAAGAATACTCCTAAAGCTGTTGTTTGAGGCCTTCTACAACTTTTCTCTAACCTACCCTCCCAGAATTATTTCACATTAAAACTCTCCATCTCTTCCAGATAAACTGAACAACTAACTTTTATCTAACCTTAGAGTGTCATTTACCTTCTCTATGGATATATACCAGTCATGCCCCATGAATAGAATGTATTCACTTTCCATTTCTGCCATTTCTGAGTTTTCTGAACTTCATTTTCCTTCATGACTATTTCCATGAAGCCTTCCTTGATTCCATTAGATAAATATGGTCTTTCCCTTTACAAAGTTTCTTAGAGTACTTGGATTACTTCTCTCCTTTGCCCATCAAAACTACTTTGTGTTGTCCTTATAAGATGATAAGTCAAAGAGATGCAGAGTGGAAAGGGTCCTGAACTCAGAACTCAAAAGAAAACAGTTTTCGAATCCCACTTCTGACACTATATGTGCAACTCTGGATAAGCTATTTTTTAGCCTCAGTTTCCTCATCTTTCAAATGGGGATAATAATGGTATCTATCTCACAAAATTTTAATGAGAAACATGTATGTATATGTATATATATATGTGTGTGTGTGTGTGTGTGTGTGTGTATACCCACATATGCATATATATGTATTTGCTTTGTATACCTTTTAGAACTATGAATATAGTTATTATATGTCCTGGTTGCATGTCCTATCCTTACCATTGAAAGTAGAATTTGTTTCTTTGAAGATAGAGACTGTAATTTAATTATTTCTGTCTTTTCTATCCTCCAGTATAGAACTCACACTTTGTTC
Organism: Gymnobelideus leadbeateri; assembly: GCA_011680675.1. NCBI lineage: Eukaryota > Metazoa > Chordata > Mammalia > Diprotodontia > Petauridae > Gymnobelideus > Gymnobelideus leadbeateri. The sequence goes on from WOXC01005530.1 coordinate 469,882, forward strand.
AGAGTTGGGATTGCATCAGGGTGGGGGAAATCCAAGAGTGAAAATTCCCTTCACTAATAAGGATCAGTACATCACCTGTAATTTAGAGCCTTAAAGGATAGCCTGTGTCACTGAAAGGGTAAATTGCTTGTGCAAGATTACATATACCCAGATCTGGCCGATCCCAAGGTCAACCTGAAAGCTACAAAAATCAAAACCAAACAAACAAACAAACAAAAAAAAACAAAACCCAAAAAACAAAAAACACTTGTTCTTGAGTCAGAAGACCAGAATTTAAATCCCAACCCTGAAATCTCCCTTTGGGGAAAGACTTAATTTTCTTGGACCTGAGTTTCTTGTCTATAAAATGAGCAATTTGGCTTCTGAGGTTCCTCCAACCCCAGGTCATTGATTTTATTAGTAAGTAGGCACCTACATGGCTCAATTATGAGTTCAAATTGGTTGAAGACACCTTATTATCTGTGTCCCTGGGCAAGTCACTTAACCTCTCTTTGTTTCATTGTCTGTAAAGTGGAGATTATGCCATCGACCTCCCAGGATTGGTGTGAGGGTAGGAGTAGGTAGATAGAATGCTGGATCTAGAATCAGGAAGACTTACCTTCCTTAGCTCAAATCTGGCCTCAGACACTTAATTAGCTGTGTAACTTTGGGCAAGTCACTTAACCCTGTTTGCTTAGGTTTCCTCATCTGTAAAATGAACTGGAGAAGGAAATGGTAAACTGTTCCAATAAATCAGCCAAGAAAACCCCAAATGGGGTCACAAATACTTGAAAATGATTGGGAAAAAATGACTTAACCATAACAGAAAATGAGATATTTGTAAAGCATTTTGGCACCCACAAGCGATATATAAATGTTTGGTCTAATAATTATTATAGCTATTGTGATAATGAAAATGATGGTCCTTAAGCATTACACGAGGCTGAATCTTCCTCTGTAAGGTGTAAATAAATAATTCAAAACCTTTTTATTATGTACCTCCTTTATGAAAAGCACCATCCTAATGGTTGAGGTTACAAAGAAAAACAGTGACTCGGACCCTGTTCTCAGGGAGCTTACTGTCCTCAAAAGGGATGAGATACATGCATGACAATGAAATAATTCTAATATAACTAAATATCTATATAACAGTCTGGTACCATTTTACTAATATAGTAACCCCATTGCTTCTAAGACTCTTTAAATTTTATTTTACATGCAGGAGGGAAAAATGGATTTCAGTTCCCTGTGTGTATTGCAATTTCCACCTTCTTTTTGAAAGAACAGGAAAAGAGTCACCATATTCAGCATATAGTGGAATAAGGGCACAAAGTTGATTAAACGAAAACAACATGCGATCTCCTGAGCTTTCAAAGGCAATGTAATGAGTTTCTCACAGGAAAAATAGCCACCACATAATGTGCCTCTGGCCCTTTCACTTTTAATATGCTATTAAATTAAGTTCCTTAGGTCCTTAACCAGAAAGTTCTATCCCAAAGCCACTCAAAAATTATGGATTACTTCCAGATGATTGTAATAGTTGCCTGAAATACCAACATGTTTAAATTCCCTTTTGCCAGAGATCATAGAATTCTGAGATTCTATGGGGAACTACAAAATTTGTCCCCCAAACTGGTTTGTTTATAAAGTACTTTGTAGCCCTATGTGTGAGGCAAGGCCCATACGTTTTTATTATGGTAATAGACCCAGGTATCTATGAGAATCTAGGCAAATAACTTCACTAACTTAGTTCTCAAGTTCCCATTTCTAAGAAAAAGACATTGAACTAGAACATGGGTTCTTAACTTGCAATCCATAACCTGCTCTGCGTTAAATAATATTTTTGATAATTGTATATGAATATTTTCTGGTAATCCTACTTATTTTATTTTGTGTAGACTGACAAAAGGTGCCTAAACCAGTTAAGAATCCCTGGACTAAAGGTTTTTGTTTTTTTTAATATTTTATGGTTCTGGGCTTCTCTGATAATAACAACAGCCTAGACTTCCTGAAAATTTAGCTATAGAGAGAGAGATTTATTTTCTAATCCTATTTTGGACATTAACAGGATAATTAAGATCGACAAGAGAAGTCATAATATTAATTTATGTGTTTTGTATCACTTTACATATTTTTAAAATTATCATCATCAATAAGTATTAAATACTTACTATATAATAGTTATGGTGCTAAGAAAGGCAAAAACGTGATCCCTAGCTTCAAGAAACTCATGTTCATCTAATATTATGTTACTTTATGTAGCATTTACATATACTATATTTTCTCTCTTTTTTTTTGTCTTTTTGGAGGGCAATTGGGGTTAAGTGACTTACCCAAGGTCACACAGCTTGTAAGTGTTAAGTGTCTGAGGCTGCATTTGAGTTCAGGTCCTTCTGACCCCAGGGCTGGTGCTCTGTTCACTGTACTACCTAGCTACCCCCTTATATACTATATTTTCAAACATGCAAACAACTATGTACATATAGTACATATACAGTATAAATTGGCAGATGTGAAAAATCTCAGAAGGGATTTAGCAATGGAGGTTAGAGGGAAGGAGAGGGTAAGAGCAAGAAAGGCCTCTTGAAGAAGGTGGGATTTGAGCCAGGTCAAGTCTAATCACCAAGCATTTATTTGCTATTTTTGCTATTTGCTATATCATTTGCTATTTTTAGGACAGTGTGTTAAGCACTAGAATTAAAGAGAAAAATAAAGCAATGCATGCTCTTAAGGAATATTATATTCCAGTTAAATTCTGAAGGAAACCAGGAATATTTTAATTATTGACTCAATTTTCATCATAATTTAATTGAGAGTACGAGTGCTCTTTCTATATAGTATTCTATATAGACACTAAGTGCTTGACAGAGGTAGTTACATATTAAATCCTTTTTGTTTCACTCATAAAAGTAAAAGAAAATTTAGCCATTGAAAAGCTTCTCTATAGAGTGTTTGTTTGGGGTTTGTTTGTTTGTTTTTGGTCATTTATGCTCCTCAATCAAAAATCCAGATGATCATTGGGCATTGGTCTTTCCTTCTTCCTCATTTTCAAATTAAAAATCATTAGAGTAATGTCTCCTTATTACTAGGAGAAGATGGCAAATGAATGCACATGACTAAGCCCATCTACATTAGTGCAAAACAGTAAAACAAGCCAAATAAAATAAAACCAAAAAGAAATGAGAAGGAAAGAAGAAGGCTATCACAGAAAAAAAAAGTATTATAGGAAAAGTAATAGATTAAAGAAAAGAGTAAAATAGGTTCCCAATTCAATGAAAAAACACTACTGGGGTAAGAGAATGGGAATTCAACTAGACCTCACTGAGGAAAGAGTAGTCATAACCCAAGAACATCCAAGAAGCTGTGAGTCACAATAAGAGATGTAAAAGAATATAGGGCACCTATAAGACTGGATAAAAAGATCACTAAAAGAAGATATTGAGAAGATGGACATCAGAATTCACAATCTAAGAAAGAGAGAGAGGAATCAGTCAATAAAGTAGTAGACTCTCTGAGGAACAGTGGGGTTCAGACAGAAAGAAAGGAAATGCAGCAATGGAGGAAATAATAGAGATTGAGATAAAAATGGCAAAATTTGGAGAGTACTTTAGATTTCTACAAACCAAAGTACTGGAGCTAGAGAATAGAGCTTGCTGAGATATTCTGAGAATTATTGATCTCCCAGAAAAATACAAAGAAATAAAGATTCATTCAAGTAAAATGTCTGGAAGCATTGGAGACACAATGGTCAGTAAAAATTTATACAATTTGTGCTATAATGATGGAGAATCCCAAATTTAACTGATCTAAAAATGCCCATAGGGGCGGCTAGGTGGCACAATGAATAGAGCAGTGGCCCTGGAATCAGGAGGACCTGAGTTCAAATGTGACCTTAGACACTTAACACTTACTAGCTGTGTGACTTTGGGCAAGTCAATCCCAATTGCCCCTCAAAAAAATAAAAATAAAAATGCCCATATTCAAGGTTTTTTGTGTTAAAACAGCTTTTAATATACAGGAAGACAATTTAAATATAAGCAAACATTTCTAATTTCACAAAACTGCTTAATCATACTAATGAAAAGGTTGGAATATATATATGTATATGTGTATATAATTAACTTTGATAAGATTATGTATGTATATGTATACTTACATATTTGCATCTAGATGAGGGAAATTAACCTAAACTTTCAAATTACCTGTCTTTTAAAATGGAGTATACTCTTTCATGAGAGAGGAAAATTCTTCAAAACATTTAGACTTTTCATTCTTTCCTATCAAGAAATGGACAGATGATTGGTAGGGTCTTTAACATTCAAAGAGACTAAAGCAGCTAAAACTTAAGATAAACTGAATTGGTTGGCAAATAACAAGTAAAAGCTGACACTATTTGTAAGCTATAAGTATACTATGGCTTTTAATTCATGCTTAGTGTGATAGTCATAAAAAATATGAAGGCTAGGAAATTGATTAAGGAATTTCTTGAAATTAAAAATGGCATCATTAGATCATCTGGAGGACCAAGGAGAAGAGAAGAGTTGACAAGTAAAATGATATATTTTATGTGTGTCAACATAGGGGAAGTTACAAAGAGTTCTGGGATGTGGGAGAGAAGGTGACTCTTTAAACCACATTTGTATCTGGGTTAAGCTAAAAAAACAACAACAATGTTTTAAGAAGATCTTATCAGTAAGAGAATTCAGAGAAGAAAAGTGGATTGTGTGTGGTTTCAGGGCTTAAAACCGCATTGTAATAAAGATAAACTCTATTTGTATTATAGGTGAATGAGGATTGGTAATAACTGTGTGTGGCTGCAGAGAGTAAGATTAGGCTGTTAAAAACAAAAGAGATAATACCTTAGAATTTAATGGAAATGAATAGAAACTTTAAAATTATAACATTGAATGCTAATGTATTAAACTTACCAATAAAAGGAAAAACTATTAAAAATTTGTAGAAATCAGAAAAATGCAACTAGAATAAGAACATATGTGGAATACAAAAATTTTGCACAAATATCTTCAATAATGCCTGACATTCAAAAGTTAACTTCAAAAATATCAATATATTAAGAACCATTCTCCTACTGAGAAATGGTCAAATTATATGTGTGTGTGTATCAAAATAAGAAAGACAAACTATCAATAGATATCCAAATAAATGCTCAGAATTGCACATTAGACTCTGATAAAAATTGTACACATTAAATTTGCAAGGACAGCAGAAGATTTTAGAAATAAGATATTAATATTGGTGGTATGTGAGAAAACAGGAACACTGATACATTGGTGGAACTGTGCATTGATCCAACTATTTTGGAAAACAGGAATAACACAAACTGACTTATGAAATTCTTCATGCCTATTGATCCAATGATTTCCAGGGAGGAAGTAATTTATAATAAGAAATAAGTATTTTTAAATTATATCTCCAAAGAGCCCTTTTGTACAGTAGCAAAGATTTAGAAGGAAAATGTATTTAATTGAGAAATGACATAAAATTGTGGCATATTAATGCAATGCATTATTACTAGAATAATGACTATGAGGAATTCAGAGAAATGTGGAAAGATCCCTTTGAATGATGCAGAGTTTTAAAAGGTAGTTCCAAAAGAACAGTGTTTTCAATTACTCTGACCATATAAACAAAGCTGACTTTAAGCAGTAATGGAACTCATCAGAAACACTGGTCAACATCGGAACTAATTGTATATTAATAATATGCATTTCTATCTTTTTAAATAAACCACCAAAGGGTAAGGTTTCATTAAAGTATAAGCTTTCAGTGTGTGTATTATTGGGGTTTTGAGTTGGGTTTTGTGTGTTGTACTGGATTTTTATTATTAAAAAACCCACTTTGCATGATTTACACTTATATAACCAATGTCAAATTGCTTACCTTCTCAATGAGGGGGCAAAAAGAGGAAGAGAATTTAGAAATCAAAATTTTGGGGAAAAAAGAATGTTAAAATTGTTTTTACATGTAATTGGGAAAATATTAAATTAAATAAAAACATACATACACACACAGCTGAAATTCATGTTTCTCCGAGATGACTAATCACAGTGAATGATCTGGAGTATAGTAGAAAGTACTCAGCTTTCAACCTCACTACATATGTTTGATTTCTTGCTCTGCAATTTATTATTTAAGGGATATTAGACATTTCAACTCTCTGGCCCTCATTTCCTTCATCTTTAAAATAAAGAGGCTTCACTTAATAACATCTAAAGTCCTTCCAGTTCTGTTGTACTGTGATTTTCTTCCCTTGTCTACACTCCATAGAATCATAAGATTTTGCACCTGGAAGGGACCTTAAAGATCAACTGAATCCAACTTTGGGTGTTGTGGTAGTCCACAAGGATACAAAGAAATTGACAGAATCTCTGCCCTTAAGGAGCTTACATTCTCTTCAGGGTAGAGGAAGATATGTCATGTCTGGAAGGTTTAGTGATTTCCATTCTCCCATCTCCCTCCCACCTCTTTAAGCCCAGTTTCCATGAAATCAGAAATCTAGTTGCCTTGATTGAATGAGAAGATCAAAGCAGGAGATGTGATAATTTTTTGACAAGAGCTTGCTCATGCCAAAAAGTCAATTACTCCCAAATCCTTTGTAAAGGAATAAGAGCATCAGCATTTATACATATGTGTCTATGTATATATGTGTATATACATACACATATGCATATATGTTTTATACACATTTTCACCCTACATGCTCAATTACATTGTAATAACAAAAGCTTTTTTTAAAATGACTACTACCTACCTATTCACAAACAGGCTTTGTTTCTTTTGTCCTGTCTTCCTTCCCTCTTTCCTCCTAACAGACTCTCCTAGGAGGTAGAAGAAGCAAGGGACATGACTGCCTGGGAAAACCAATTAACTCTGCTTCTGAGGCAGAGCAGGCATTTCCCAAACAAAAACACTTGCTTCCTGAAATGATACAGCACAGTTGGTGGGGAGGGAGGTAGAGCTTTTATTGTAATGGGCGATTAACACAGCTGGCCAAGGTGGGGGCCGAGTGACAATGCTGCTGGGAACATAGCTCCAGCTACAGGTGCAGTCATTCCAAGGTTTATTTTTTTAAGACCTACATCCACAGAATAATCTGTCCTTAATCTAGCTATGCCTGAAGGCTCGTGCACAAAGCTTTCTCTCCCCTTTAAACAAAAACAAAATCAGTCTATGCATGTTGAAGACACAGGTTTGCAATCTTGTTCTATAGGCATGTAAATAAAAGTGTATAAACCACCCTCAAATATTTTACCAAGGAAAATGTTATTTCTCTATAGAGAAAGCTTCTTAGGTTTTTAGAAAGCAAATGTGCTGAGCCCAGATATCCAGATGTGTAAGCCTGGCAGTGAAATACTCAAGGAATGTGTATTATTTATATACTTTTTTTTAATTCAGTGTACTAAGGGAAATTTTTTGAAATTATTTTTTAAAACATCTGAACTTAATTAACAGCAAAGAAAATTAACATTTTCATATGCAAAATAGAACAGAAAAAGCAATTGTCTATGAAGCTTTGAATCTGTGTCATGTACAGCATTTTTTGGTTTTAGGTAGTCATTCATTCAGCTAATATTTGTCAAGTGTCTAGTATGGCTGTCACTATGCTAAGCACTGGAGATAGAAAGAAAGGAAAATAATAAAGTCCCTTCTCTCAACAAATTCACATTCTAATGCCACACAACTAGTTCAACATGTGACTTTCAAAGCTATGGACTAAGGGCAATTTAGCAAGAAGCATGATGGTATTCTATAGGGAATCATTAAGACCTGATCTTTGTGTCTATTCCTGATATAAAGTAAACCTTGGCAAGTTCCTTAACCTCCAAATGCCCCTAGATAACTTTCTACAACTACATTAATTATGCACATTAGTAGATAAAGTTTTTCTCTGGGACAAAAGTTTTCATGGAAGACAACATCTCACCAGGGTCTCAGTTTACTTCTCTGACGTAGTAAAATTGGCCATGATTCCAGTCATGTGTATAAGAATTGCAAAAAGTTGTAGGGCATGCCCTTTACATGTTGGTACCCCTAAAAGTATGGGATTAGGCTGAGTAATACCCATGCATATATAATAAGTTTTTGTAGCACCAGTGCAATATTTACAATGCCCATGACCAGTCTAAATAGACCTTTATGATGCTTAATCACAAAATACAAGAGGCTCTCCATATAGAAGACAGAAGGGAAACATTTATTCACACGCCAAAAAATCAAATCCCAACACCAGGAAACTGAATCCATCATAGCAACATAGAAGTTAGTACACCACAATATAGCAGAGAGCCACACCATACTTTAGCCTTCCCACAAACCAATATTTGACCAATATTTACTCAAAAGCCTGTTTGTCTCCCTTGGAAACAAGCTATCCTCCCAACTTTCTAGCAGGCTCTGATTCCCAGTATCTTGTGGGCTCATTTCCACCCTTCAGCAAACTCCTCCCACCACAGGCTCCATGCATATTAAGGGCAGAATTTTTTTTCAAAGCAGGGAAGGTCTTCAAATTCCCTTAGGCTTATGAGGGCAGGGAAGATCTTCAAATTCCCATTACCATTACAGTTTTGAAACTTACAGTTTGCTTCCTAATCTTGAATGTCAGCCACTAGAGTCTTTTTATAAATACTTGAAAGATAAAATCTCCAGAGACATTTTCCTTGTATTATTCCTTTATTATTATTTGCTATACTTATATAACCCTGGTATTTTAAACAATGTTAAGTTGTTTTGCTTTAGGCAACCTATTTGGTAAGAGTTAAAATAGACTTAACCATGTCTCCCTGATTTCAAGAGCACCCAAGGTTGAATATGTTTTCATACCTTTATTTTTTTTTTAACAAATGGCAAGATTTGAAAAATCCTCTTCAGCCAGATTCATTTCCACTTGCAGATCTGGCACTTTGAGACTCTGTATTTGTGCTTGTGGATGAAGGCCTGCCTACTCATGAAGTAGTTGGTGTAAATTAAAGAGGCCTTTAGTGGCTGCTGCCCATTAATGCAGCTTTCTGATGTGCCTGACTTAGCTGTAGAATTGTTCAGCTGCATTAGGGAATCTAAAGCATTATTTCCCCCAAATAAGGAGACCTTATCAAAGTACCCTCAAGTGTGTAACCATCACAGTGTGCCATTTTTTTTCCTGTTTATGATTTGCTCTATTTCATCTTTTTTATTTTTTATATATTTTTTTATTTTTTGTGATCTCTTGTTTGGTTATGAACTCTTTCCCTATTCATAGTTGTTATAGTTTCTTTCTTGCTTCTCTAATTTGTTTTTGATGTACTTTCATATCTAGGTCATATTTGGAGCTTATCTTGGTTTATCGTGTGAGATATTGGTTGAAATCAAATTTCTGCTCATCTGCTTTCTAGTTTGGGGGGGCGGGTTTACTTATTTTTTTTTTTTTTGGAGAGGGAAGGGAGGGCAGTTGGGGTTAAGTGACTTGCCAAAAGTCACACAGCTAGTTTTTTGTGTCAAGTGTCCGAGGCCAGATTTCAACTCAGGTCCTCCTGACTCCAGGGATGGTGTTCTATTTACTGTGCCACCTAGCCACCTCTATTTTATCTTTTTTTAAAAATGTACTTGGTTAAGACTTGTTATTTTATTATGTTGTTGCTTAAAAGGATTAATGATTTCACCAGGGTGGATACTTTTCCAACTAAGGTACCACTTAATCCCTCCATGCCTTATGATCATATTCTACTCTCATTCATGTTTTCCCATCTATCAAGAGTCTTCCCCACACTCTGGAGGTATTACTATTGTTTGTAAGGATCTCATGATGGATAAATCTAGCACATTTTCAATAATGACCACACACCTTTCTTGCTCATATCTTCCATCATGATTTTTATAACATCTTTTCTTCTTGCATACAAGTTATAGTAGATAATTTGGTGCACTACAGATACCTACTATGCACCCCAGGAAACATTCTCATTGGTTTGGGGGGGCTTGTTTGTAAATTTGTTCCTCTGTATTTGTGGTATATAATGATTCTTAACCATATATCATCACGGAGAGTATATTGTTGTTAAAGCTCTGCACTTTGGGAGTGGAAGGCAATTGGTAGTCTTTGAAAATAATGAGAAATGGTTATTTTATTGATTAGAAAATTGTTTACTTGGTAACATTATGATTAAAATTCTTAGCAGAATGAAATGTAGTTAGAGAACCAGGTTATTTACCCATGGCCCTGAGATTAATAAGAACACAGAAACATTTATCTCATCATTCCTGAAGCCATCTTACTCTATCACAATCAGTTGGACCAGTCATATCCATTGTTCTCATCTTTTGGTTCAAGCTTCAAGTACAGCTCTGACTCAGAGAGTGAACTCAAAGTGCATTCATCATGTTGTAGGTGTATGGGGGAGGAAGTATTTTCTGTAACTGCATGACATATTAAGAATTATACTGAATGTGCAGATTTATCTCACTTAAATGTTTTATCTTACTCTAATATGTTGTATCATAGCATACTTTACCTTATCTTATATATTATATCATTATATTCTTAAAAATTGAATAAAGCTCTCTTGAATTGATGGCTAGTCTGTTTAAAGAGAACCAACCTTGAAATCCCTGGTTTAGGCCATGCATTTCATCTTTGATACCATCAAGAGGCAACTGTGCAATGTTTGTAAAGGAATACAATAACTCAAATATAAATTGTGTCTTGGCTGAAAATTGAAAGAAAACATTATTCCCCTTTGGAAAACATAGTAGTGAGGACATGGTAAATATGAATATGATTGTGTCTATGGGGGTCTCCTGAAATTTGAACATCAGCTCTTCTAGAAAGCTACCTGTGTAAACCCCAGTGGAAACATGAAGGAAGGTAGAGGTGGGTATTGGTTTTTTTTAAGTTGTTTTACCATTTTTTTTTGTCCTAGAACATTCAAGGAGTACAGCTCCCAAAACATTTTTTCCAGTCTTTTTTGTTGTCCAAGTTAGGAATGTTTTGAATGAAAAATCTTCATGGCAGTTCAGGAAGCATAGGAGAAAAGCAGTCTTTCTGTTGCAGATCTCAATGCTTCCTGTCATACTGAGGGGTGAGGGAGAGGAAAAAAAAGAAAAACTCTTTTAAAAGTACAGAGCAAAATATTCTTTTGGACCAGGTTGTGTTCTCTATCTAATTCCCAAATGTTTTCATGGCATCTGGAAATCTGGAGAAATAGCAAAACAGAGAAAATTTAAACCACCAGAATATTGTAGTTGTCTTAGTGGCTGAATAGTTAGGATGAACAATAGTCTGCTGGCTGGCTCCCTCCTGGGGACTCTGAATAGTATGTGGTCCACAGGTTAGTCTGTCTTAGCCTTGTACAAATCCATCCCAATATATCGTAACTATTTACTTTTAGTACCTTTTGTCCTCTTCCTCCCACCTACGTGTTATACTCATAGCAGGAGAGATAAAGCATAGTATGATAGATAGAGAGTTGGTCTAGGACTAGGAAAGCCTGGGTTCAAATCCTGCCTGTAATTCTAGCCTTTTAACCCTCAGGAAGTCACTTAATCTCCTAGTACTCTAGGCAGCTCTAAGACTGTGACTATAAATTGCAAAGAAAACTCCATAGTAGAGGGAGTTTTTCTGTACTGATGAAATCAAAAGGAAAAAAAAAACCAACAACTCCTGTGTGCTAATCTTTATGGTGCTGATGCTGCTAAAGGATGGGCAAAAGCTGTCAGCACCTTCTAAATCCAGCCCCTTAGGGGAGAGCCCCAGTTATTCTGCGACGTTATGACTCTGCTTATACTTTCTATTAATTACTTGTCCTTTGGACTGTTGTCATCTAGGTATTAGGTAGAGAAGAACTCTGTCAATGGGATTAAATCTGCTTTCCCCTTAAAGGATAAAAGAAAGTTCATCCAGCTGTGAAGATCTTTGTGATCTGAGTGAACATAGGATTGAAATTGGTTTTCTGTAGCACTTGTGCAGAGAGGAATGAACAAGCCAAGAGATCTAAGCTCCCCTCCCCCCTTGTACTAATTTAAAAGATAATCAAAACATCTGAAACACAGTGGGAAATGTATCAGTAAACGTAGCTTTGGATTTAGTCCGATTTATTTGGAAACCAGAAAGGCCGCCAGCCCCAATCTACAAGTGAAATCACGGCTGCCATAGACATCTTGAGATGAGTCAGAAGTAATAAAATGTTAGTCGGCATGGCCAGCTCAGTGTCCACAACATGTGTTCTTGGAGATTAAAAGAAGCAGAAATGCATACATTGGGCAAATGTTGATTAAAGGGTAGACTTCACAACAGTCTGCAAATGTTTGAAGGGTATAATCACAGAGGAGGGGACAGGAAGTCCTGAGGGTGGCACCAAGAGCTACAAATGGGAGCCATCTGATAAAGGGGAAAAGGGACGATCTCAAATGAATGTCAGGGGAAATTACTCAGTGGTCAGAAGTTTGCTAATGGCAGACTCCCAGAGGAAATTGTCTCCATAGGAAATGGGATTTCTCAAATCACATTAAATTTGAAAAGGCTAAGTACTTTGTGGGTCATACTTTGTATTCAAAGATGACTTCAGTGATGTTGTTCCTACTTGTCACCAACCCTTCAACTTTCCAGGAGGAATGCAGAGTTCAGTTAAATTAAATAAGCAATTATTAAACCCCAGCAAGGCCTGGAGTCAAAGGGCCTGGATTGAAATCTTGATGCTGCTACTTAATATGTAGGTGACTTTAGGTAAGTCACTTCACATTTTGGGGCCTTAGTTTCCTCAGCTGTAACATGTGGGGGGGGTTAGGCTTCTAAATGCCCTTCCCTTCAAAGATGCTGTCACTTTTCATTTGTTTTACTTTAGACATGTTACTTGGCCTTTCTAGGCTTTAATTTCCTCATCTGGAACATAAGGTTTGACTAGACCGGCTCTGAGGTCCCTTTTAGCACTAGCTCTATGATGCTGAAAGTTAGGTACTGGAGATACAAAGACAAAAGGAGAAAATAGTTCCTTCTCTTAATAAGATTACTTTTTTTTTGGAGGGGGAAGGCAGGGCAACTGGGGTTAAATGACTTGCCCAAGGTCACACAGCTAATAAATGTTAAGTGTCTGAGGCCAGATTTGAACAGGTCCCCTGACTCCAGGACCAGTGCTCTATTCACTGCACCACCTAGCCATCCCTAAGCTTACCTTTTTGAAAATACCTCCAGCTTACCACAATACCTCCAGGGTGTATGCTTTTTTTAATGGGAACTCAGTAAATAGTCCATCTGTTTTTAGTCTATGACACCAAGGTCAGAACTCTGCCATCAAAGACCATACCTCACATGTGCAACACAACCTATAGTCACTATTAATTTAGCACCTACAATGTGCTCTGCATTTTCCTAGATATGCTAGGAAATATAGTATAATGTAGCCAAGGGCTGGAAGATCCTCAAGACCTCAAAGGGCAGGGAGGTTGTACCCTAGATAGGCATCACATGGGTTTAAAGAAGGATAGCATCATTTGCATTTTTAAATTACTAGGTTGCTAAAATGCACATAACAAAATAATTTTTAAAAAAATAAAACAAACTATGAAGACATCATTTGTGTTAAAATAAATATTAATTATTTTTAAAAAGAAGAATAGGCAATTGGGAGAGTTCTCAGGATTTGACTGTGGATTCATGGCAAAGGACCTAGGGAGGGATACAGGTTTCATGGTGCTAAGTGGCTTTGTATGTGAGTATGAGTAGTGGGAGCTAATCACAAAGGGAGGATGCTACCAATGCTACTGACTATTATTGTGAGTAACTGGAAACTTGCTTGGCTCAATGTTGAGGAATGTTGGGATGGAACTCGCTACTTTGCTGACCATAGCTACTGGGAAGTCCTAAGTCTTGATTTCCATTCCTCCTCCCTGCCTTATTAGTCCCTGATTAACCGGCCTCCATATACTATTGTTTTAAGCTTTGTTTAATTTCTGTGTACTTTTATAATGGGTTTTGTCTCCAGATAAAGATAAACTCATTTTTACTGCATTCTGAATGACTATTTGCTGTAAAGGCATGGATTTTAAAAAGGGATGGGGGGAGAGGAAAGACTTCTTCCCTTGTCTGGAGGCTTGGCATGATTAGCTTTCTGAAACTGCAGGATTTAAGAATCAATACGAACCAGTGAAACTGATTGCCCTGGATGTTAAAGAATGAAGAAAGAAACAAAAACAATGTGAGCCTGTGTTAACTTTTCTGGAGCTACAAAGGGGTACTTCGTTGGTATAAGAGAGAATCCCTGCCATCAAGGAGCTTACCATCTAGCTGAACAGACAGGACTAATCAATCAGCTGGTTAGCATTTCCATGCTAGGCATTATGATAAGGTACTAGACTAGACAGCAATGCTCAACTTCCTTGTAAATGATGAAGTCCAAATGGTGTGGAACAGTCCATTTGTAATAAGCTGGACCTTATCTGGTACTTTTAAGGGGTCTAATAAAACACTTTGAGTCATTCAATAGTTAAATAAAAAGAGGTTTACTTGAAGGATACTCAAAAAGGATATAGCATATGCCTTTATTAGATCTGGCCACCCTCTTGCCTGTTCAGCAGAGAAAAATGTGATGTTTCACTTGGTGATAAGCCATTCACCAAATCTGTAGCTCGACATACATGAGTCAGAAAGCCCAATCTAGAGTGAGTATTACTCCACTGAGCCAATCAAATCTTCAGAGTGGTTTCTTTTACTTTATCAATTAATTTTTATTGATTTACTTTAAGTAGCTTACATTTTCTGTTATATCCTTCTCTCTCCTCACTCCCAGAGAGCCATTACATATAACATTTTTAAAAAGAAAATAGAAAAAATCAACAAAAATGATCAACATAGGGGAAAAAGATAAGATATGCAATATTACATAATTGTAAACTCCACACCTCTGAAGACAATTACCATTCATTTAAAAAAAAATTCTAGTTGCAAGTTCTTTCTTTCTGTCTCTCCCTTTCCCCCTTCCCTTCTTGAGATGGTAAGCCATTTGATATAGGTTATACATGTGAAAGAAAATGCATACCAAAAATAAACCAAAAAGCAGAAAAATTAGTATGTTTCAATCTGTATTCAGATTCTGTCAGTTCTTTCTCTGGAGGTAGGTTTCATCATTAGTCCTTTGGAATTATCTTGGATCATTGTATTGTTGAGAATAGCTAAGTCATTCACAGCTGCTCCTTGTGCAGTATTGTTGTTACTATGTACAATGTTCTCCTGGTTTTGCTCACTTCACTTTGCATCACTTCATAAATGCCTTTTCATGTTTTTCTGAAATCTATCTGCTCATTATTTTTTATAGCACAATAAAATTCCATCAAAACGATATACTACAATTTGTTCAGCCATTCCCCAATGGAGGGATATCACAATTTCTATTTCTTTGCTACCACAACAAGTGCTACTACAGATATTTTTTGTACAAATAGGTTCTTCTGCCCTGCCTTTAATCTCTTTGAGATACAGACCTAACAGTGGTATTGCTAGGTCCAAATTGTTCTCCAGAATTGTTGGATCAGTTTACAACTCCACCAGCAGTGTATTAATGTCCAAATTTTCCCACATCTCCCAAAATTTATCATTTTTCTTTCCTACTTTATTATGCAATCTGACAGGTGTTGTTTTAATTCCCATTTCTCTAATCAACATGATATAGAGTGTTATATATATACAAAACTGTAGATGACTTTGATTTCTTTGAGAACTGTTTATCTTTTGACCATGTATCAGTTGGGGAATGACTTATATTCTTACAGATTTGACTCAGTTCTCTATGTACTTGAGAAATGGGAACTTTTTTTTTTTTAAGCAATTGGGGTTAAGTAACTTGCTCAGGGTTACACGGCCAGTCATTATTTATGTGTGGGTGCTCATTTTCTGAGGCTGGATTCGATCTCGGGTCATCCCGACACCGAGGCCAGTGCTCTTACTCACTGCGCCACCTAGCCGCCCCGCAATGGGAACTTTTTTTCAGAGACACTTGTAAAGTTTTCCCTATACCTTTCTGATTTCCTTCTAATCTTGGATGCATTGGTTTTAAATTTAATATAATCAACAATAAAAATATGACCAAATCAAATTTATCCATTTTACATCTTGTAATATTCTCTATTTTGTTTTTGGTTGTAAACTCTTCCCTTATCCATAGAGCAGACAGGTAAACTATTCCATGGTTCCCTAATTTGACCATAGTATCACATTTTACATCTAAATCATGTACCAATTTTGACCTTATGTTAGATACAGTGTGAGATGTTGCCCTATACCTAGTTTCTGCCATACTATTTTCTGGTTTTCCCAGGAGTTTTTGTCAAATATTGAGTTCTTGTCCTAAAAGCTTGCATTTTGGGGTTTATCCAGAACTAGTTTACTATGATTGTTTCCTACTGTGTCTTGTGTACCTAATGTATTTCACTGATCCACCACTCTCTTTCTTAGATAGCACCAAATAGTTGTGATGACTATCTCTTTATAATATAATTTTAGATCTGGTATAACCAGGCTACTTTCCTTTAATCTTTTTCTTTAATTCCCTTAATATTCTTGATATTATGTTCTTTAAGATGAATTTTATTATTTTTCTAGTCCTATAAAACATTTTTGGTAGTTTGTTTGGTATGGCACTGAATAAGTAAATTAATTTAAGTAGAATTATCATTTTTTATATATTAGCTCAGACTACCCATGGACTAATGATATTTTTCCAATTGTCTAGATCTGACCTTGTGTGAAAAGTATTATGTAATTGTATTCATACAATTCCTGGGTGTGCCTTAGAAAGTAGACTCCCAAATATTTTATATTGTCTACAATTTATTTTAAATGGAATTTCTCTTTCTAGTTCTTGCTGTTGGGCTTTTTTAGTGATACAAAGAAATGCTGATGATTTATGTGGGTTTATTTTATATCCTTCAACTTTACTAAAGTTATTAATTATTTCAACTAGTTTTTTTTTAGTTGGTTCTCTAGGAGTCTCTACTTATACCATCATATCATTTGCAAAGACTGAAGTTTTATTTCCTCTTTGCCTACTCTAATTCCTTCAGTTTCTTTTCCTTCTCTTATTGCTAAAGCTAACTTTTCTAGTATGATATTGAATAATAATGGTGATAATGGGCATCCTTATTTCATTCCTCATCTTTTTGGTAAGGTTTCTAGCTCATCCTCATTATAGATAATACTTGCTGATAATTTTAGATAGATACTACTTAGCCTTTTAAGGAAAGCTTCATTTGTTCCTATGCTCTCTGGTGTTTTATTTCTTTTTTTAACAGGAATGGGTGCTGTATTTTGTCAAAAATCTGTTTCTGCTTCTATTGAGATAATCATATGATGTCTGTTGGTTTTGTTTTTTATATGGTCAGTATGCTAAAAGTTTTCCTAATATCGAACCAGCCCTATATAAACCCTGTATAAATCCCACCTGGTTATAGTATATTATCCTGGTGACAAATTGTTGTTATCTCTTTCATAATATTTTATTTAAAATGTTTGAATCAATATTTATTAGGGAAATTAGTATGTAGTTTTCTTCCTCTGTTTTGGTTCTTCCTGATTAAAGTATCAGCACCATATTGTGTCATAAAAGGAATTCAGTCTGACTCCTTCTTTGCCTATTTTTCCAAATAGTTTACAAAATATTGGAATTAATTGTCCTTTAAATGTTTAGTAGAATTCATTCATAAATCCATCTGGCCCTGTAGATTTTTTTCCTAGGGAGTTCATTGATGCCTTGTTCAATTTCTTTTCCTAAAATGTGGTTATTTAGATATTTTATTTTTTATTTTCTTCTGTTAATCTGGGTAGTTCGTATTTTTGTAAATATTCATCTATTTTGCTTAGATTGTCAGATTTATTGGTATAAATATTTAATGACAAATATATCAACTAGCATTTCTAGAACTATATCAAATAAAGCAGTGACAATGGGCCTCTTGGTATTATTCCTTTATGTATTGGGAAAGCTTTTAATGTAGTCCCATTGCATACAATGCTTATATTTAGTTTTAGATACTTGTTGTGATATATAAAGGTCCCTCTTTGCTTACACTTTACAGAGATTTTTTTGATTGGATGCTTTTTCTGCATGGCTTAGATTTTTATATAAGATTTTTTTTTTAATTTTTGTTTTATTTACATTTATCTTTTTAAAATATGGTTAATTATATTGATTGTTTTCTTAATGTTCAACCACCCTTGAATCTCTGGTATAAATTCAACTTGTTCATAACTTCTTGTGAATATTGCTGTAGTCAATTTAACTTTATTCCTCTTTGGTTTGGTATTATTACTGTATTTGTCTCATGAAAGGAGTTGAATACTTTTTTTTAAATAACTTGAGTAGTTTAGGCACCATAGGAATTCTTTTGTGAATTCATCTGGAACAGGTACTCCCCCACCTTTCCCTTTTTGGTAGTTTCTTTACAGTTAGCTCTCTTTTAGTGAAATTGGAGTATTTAAGGTATCTGCTTGGTTCTTTATTGGTTTGGTCATTTTATATTTTCCAAAGAAATCATCCTTTTTCTTTTGTGTTCTCAATTTTGTTAGCATAAAGCTGGATAATAGGTTTCAATGAACCTTTTTTTCTGACTTAGATAAGGTTTTACTTTATTAGCTATTTTGTTGATTTATTTTTCTGACTTTTTAATCAGGTTGGCTGAAGATTAATCAATTTTATTAGTCTTTTCAAAGCACCAACTTTTAGTTTTATCACTTTCAGTCATTTCTAGAGTCTTACTGTTTTGAATTTATCTATTTCCTTCTCTAATTTTTTGTGCTTATTTTGGGTTTCTAGTTTTTTAAATGCATATGCAGTTGATAATAAAAATAGTAAGCACTGATATAGTACATACTATTATCATTTGAAACAACAATAACAATGATCATCACAACAGCCCTGGGAGATAGGTTTTATTATTATTCCTTATTTTACAGTTGAAGAAAGCAAAGCAAAGGGATGTTAAACAACTTGACCAGGATCACAGAGCTGGTAACTATCTTAGTCTAGATTTGAACTCAGGTCTTTCTGACTCAGAGTTCAACACTCTGTCATAACCACTTGGTGCCTCTAGTTCATTAATACCCCTACCCCCATCCCTAATCTTATTAATGCATGTTTTTAGGAATATAATTTCAGGAGTGTTTCAATACCCTTTAAGGGAAAAGAAGTCTGATCTTATGGGGCAGATTTTTAAAGAAAAATTTGTCCCATTTGCATGGCAGGGGAATGCAGTAGATAATATTGTTCTTACCATACTGTAATATTTACATAAGATTTAGCTTAAATTGAGAGAAACCGTAGAAAATTTTTCTCAGAAGAAAAAAATAAGTATTAGAAAAGTTAATGAATGGAATAAAACTTTAAAATCTGTTAAAGATTTTGAGTGGAGGGACAGTGGCGCAGTAAGTAGAGCGTCGGCCCTGGAGTCAGAAGGACCTGAGTTCGGATCCGACCTCAGACACTTAACGCACATGCAAACAAAAACCTAGCCGTGTAAGCTTGGGCAAGTTACTTAACCCCAATTGCCTTCCAAAAACAAAAACCAAAAACAAAAACAAAAGATTTTGAGTGGAGGAAGTGCATACTTACAGGCATGTCCTGGACAATTGTTTTCACTGTGGTATAAAAGAAATTATACAGTCATGTGAAAAAATGATCTAAATCACTATTGATCAGAGAAATACAAATTAAAACAACTCTGAGGTACCACTTCACACCTATGAAATTGATTAATATGAAAAAGGAGAACATTGGATATTTGAGGGGATGTGGGACAACTGTTACGCTAATGCACTGTTGGAGTTGTGAACTGACCCAAACATTCTGGAGAGCAGTTTGGAACTTTGCCCAAAGGGCTATAAAACTGTGTATATCATTTGATCCAGCAATACCACTACTAGGTCTGTACCCCAAAGACATTAAAAAAAGGGAAAAGGACTTATTGTACAAAAATATTTATAACAGCTCTTTTTGTGATGGCTATGAATTGGAAATGAAATCATTGGAGAATGGCTAAACAAGATATGGTATATAATTTAATGAAATATTATTGTGCTATAAGAAATGAGAAGCAGGATGATTTCAGAAAAACCCAGAAAAACTTACATGAACTGATTCAAAGAGAATTAAGAACTAGGAGAATGTTGTACACAGTAAGAGCAATATTGTTCAGTGAAGAACTATGAATGACTTAGCTATTCTCACTGATAAAATGATCTAAGACCACCCCAAAGGACTACAGATGAAGCATATAATCTACTTCCAGAGGGGGGGAAAAACACTGATATTGATTGAATACCTATTGAAATATGCTATTTTTTACTTTTTCTTTTATTTGTGTCTTCTTGTACAAAATTACTAATATGGAAATGTTTCAATAATTGCACATGTACAGCCTTTATCTAATAGCTTACTGTGTCAGGGAGAAGGAAGGGGAGGGAGGGAAGAATAGAACTTAGAATTCAAAACTTTAAATAAAAATGTTTTTAAAAACTGGAAAAAATAAGAGAGATGAGAAAGAAGAGATATTTAGTTGAGTCAGGGTCCCAAGGACCCAGTTAAGAGGCTCCTGTAGTGAATGCTTTAGGAGGTGACCAAGCCTGGATGAGGGTGGGAGAAGTGGGGGGAAAAGCGGACAATTATAAGGACAAATCAACAGGTTTGGCTATAGATAACAAATAAGAGGACTTAATGAAAGATAACACCAAGGTCTGGAGCCTTAATGTCTTAGGGAATGGTCATTTTACTGACAGGGTTCACCTCAGCTTTCTTATCCTCCACAATCATCATGATCACACAAACGTGTCTTGGAAAAACAAAATGAGAGTGGGAATTGTTCTAAAGGTAATCATGCATATTTATGTAGCACTCTGAGATTTACAAAGTGCTTTTCTTCAGCCAACCTCTAAGATGCATAATATAAGCATCAATAACTCTATTTGAAAGATGAGGAAAGTTGAGGGGAAAAGAGACTGGGACTTGCCCATGGTAACATGACTGATGAGTGGCAGAGTCAAGATTGAATCTCGGGCTTCCTGACTTTAGGGCACTTCCTGATTGTTCCCATACTACCATATTGTCTATGAATGTGTAGAGAAGAGTGAATGGTCAGATGGATGGATGGATGGATGGATGGATGGATGGATGGATGGATGTTAGGCAACCACCCCTAAAACACTTCCTAGCTATGTCAGTATGTCCCATTTAAACTCTGCCTTTGTTTCCTCATCTATATGATGTGTACAACAGAAGGATTGTCCTTCCAGGGTTTTCTGAAAATCAAATTAGGACAATGTATAAAAGATGTTTTGTGAAACAAAGTACTATATAATTGGTTGTTATTATTATTCAAAATGAAGCATTGCCTGTATGCTTGCTTATTTAGTCTATCTGCTCAACTCCTTTTTGTGATGAGTGCATGTCTAGTATATTGCTATAAGTTGTATTTCAGTCTTTCCCCTGGGTCTTTCTACTCACCTTTTCTGGGTGGCCTTGTCCTACAGAAATTGCTTAGGGGAGAGATCCAAAATAGTCCTTCAAGAGAACAATTTTTCCTGCTGCAGTTTTTGTGATTCCGATGCTATATTGCCTCAGAGACTTTATAAGAACAAGAGAGGCACGGGCATCGTGCATAATGCACTTTAGTAACATAAAAAAGTCTTGGAAAGGAAACTGCAGTGGATGGTAATCTGGTTATATAAAGGAAAGATAAATCATAATGATGTGGTAATTTGAGTTTATATAGTGCCTTTCCTCAGGGAGCTCCAAGGGTTCTACAGACACTATCTCATTACTCCTCTGAAAGCCCATGTGAAAGAAGAAGTAGGTACTGCTTTCTCTAGTTTTCCAGACAAGGAAACTGAGATTTACTGATTGTTAGAGTTGTCCTGTAGACAGAATAGAACTGCTAGGATGTATAGAAATACATCTTTCTCTGATCTCTTTCTCTAATGTGAGTGATTTATTTGGGGAATCAATTTCTGATTCTCTGAAACAACTCATAAATTTGAGGAATTAACTTGAATAATGTTTCCTGCCTGATTCTTCCCCCAACACCCCCCCCTCCTCCCCCCAAGTGCGTAAGACATTTGCAAGACACAAGACCATTTGCATAGCAATATTTAGGTCACTAGATGGATTTGAAGTCAGGAAGACTTAATATTAAAATCTTGCCTTGGACACTTAATAGCTGTGTGACCCTGGGAAATCTCAACTTCTCTCAGCCTCAGTTTCTCTATTTGTAAAATTGGAATGATCATCCCTACTTCATTTGTTATGAAGATCAAACCAGTTAGCTTAGGTAAAGTACTTTGCAAACTTTAAAGTGCTATGCAAATGCTAGCTATTTATGTATAGACACTGCTTAAGTCAGAGGATACTTGGAACAGAGCTCACATTCTGACTTTAGGCAGGAAAGTAATTATCCTCTACATGATTGATAATGAAAAATTGTTGTATTTGAAAATTAGTGATGATTCTTTGCCAAGGTAAAGGAAAATGAGTACAGATTAATACAATGTCAGACTAGACTAAAGTCTGGGTTACTTTTACTGAACTGTTCCCCCTCCACCCTTTTTTTGTTATGAGACATGGCAAATATAGTGATAAACACATTTGTAAATATAGGTGATAAGTCTAAGCCTAATAAAGTCAAATATAAGTATAAGTCTAATATATAAGTCTCAGTTTAATATAGGAAACAAGTCTAAGGTTCTGTACTGTCCTCCTCTTCTCCCCCAACCCCCACCCCCAATCTCCTTTTCAAGGAATAATAATCAAATCACCACTTCCACTACCTTTGGAAAGGGTATTTTAATGGACTGCTGTAGTACTCTTCTCATCTTCTTCATGATTTCCCAGGCCATAACTCTCCCTTCCCCCATGCCTTTGTTCTCTTTATATATTTTCTAATGGAGAATATAAGCTCCTTGAGGGCAGGTGCTGTTTCACTTTTGACTTTGTATCCCCAGCACATAGTAAATGCCTGGCACCTAGTAAGCATTTAATCAGTGCTTGCTGAATTATGAGTCAAATATTGTTAAGTTAAATCCTTAGAAAGGAAGGCTTTTGGGAAGCTCTTGATAAATGTTTTACATTTGTTCTTTAATTCACTCTGAGTAATATGTGAAACATAGGAAGATATCTGTCCCTTTCCTGGTCAAAGGTTGGCTTTCTAATGACATAAAAACATCAGTGGATTTGATGAGTCAATTACCACCTTGACTCATGCTTACTTTTCTTAATAAATACTTTAATGCATTGATAAATCCCTGACCTCATCAACATGTCTATCCTTAGCTAAGATAGTTCTTGGATTACTGACCTATGGTCTACTAACAGGTCCATACTCAACACTGATTTGACTCGTGTTCCTCTGAAATAGTTCTAGAGAACCCAGGGATATCTGTATACCTCAATGAAGTCTCAGCAGAAGACAATAATGGAGGCTTGGCTGAATATCATAGGAAACTTCTCAGTCTACTTTGAAAAGGCTCTCCATCCCTGAAAAGAATGTACCCTTTATTTAATCTCCCTTTTTCTATTCTCCCCCTCCCCCAATACCCCCTGGTAATAAACATTTCTTCCTAGTTCTCTTCTTAGGAGGCAAAAATATGTTAAACTTTTCCCTGATTCACTAAATATTCTGAAATTTTAAGTGACTTGTAGTTGAAAAAAGTAGAGATCTGCCCTGTCCCCAACCCATACTCTTTTCCTCTGTCCCCACTACCCATGTGGCTAGTAAGCCTTTAAGGAAACTCAAGTTTCAGAGGTACTTGCGGAATTGATATTGGCTCATTTACATTAACCCAAAGGATATTAGAGGTATCTCTCTCTATTTTTCTCTTGCTCTCTTCAAAAACAAACAGGTGTGGTATCTAATGCAGAAATACATGATATTAAGATTAAGCTTCTATATTTGCAGTCATTTTGCTTCTGCTATCTAACTTGGTTTTTAATATGCTTTGCTTATTAAAATATATATTTTGGACCTTTATCTACTGTAAGCATCATTCAGTATATTCATGTCTAACAAAAAAAATTTTTGAATTGTCTCTCCTCCTGCTTAGTTGTACTCAGTGATGAGAGAGATATGCGGAACTGACTTATATAGGGAATAGGGAGAGAAACATGTGTGTTTGTGTTGTTTGTGTCAATCTACTCATCTATCCATTCATCCATCCTAACCCAATGTAGAATATAGGATTAATTGATTTAATTGTAAACCCTCCTATGTTTACTCTTATGTATATCTTGATGCTTTTGGCTTATACTTCAGATGAGAGAAAACATCCCAACTGGGGATACTAACACCTTTATCACATCTTGAAATTACTTATCAACCCTTGAGTTTCCTGCTTGTGTTGCTTTCATCTGTATATCTGTTGATCATCTCCCTTCGTAGTTATAAGTGAGTCTATGGCAGCTAGAACCCATAGGCATTGGATTATTCTATGGCCATACTGCTTGCTGTCCCATATAGGACACATTATATACTTAGGGAAGGCTCTGTGACAAACTGTAGCTCAGGGTCATCAAATGGCTCTGTATGTGGATTTGTAGTTGAAGGTTTTTCATTGAAGGACAAGTGACATGGTTCAATGAAGCTTTCCCTAATAACTTAGAAATGAGTTAATGAGCTTTTCCAATTTCAACTCATCTGTGTCGTGACCTGTACTGATGGTCCAAAGATCTCTAAAATACCCATGTCCAGTCAAGAACACCATGGTTGCTGACCTTGAGACACAGAGTCATCATTTCCCAAGCTTTTTATTGTTTTCTGTTTCCAAGACCTCATTCAGCTTACAATGCATAAGACTACCCTTGGGAAATATCCTCAAACATAGATACTCAAGGGAAATTACCCAGTGCCTCATTGCTCTGCTCTGAAGAGGTCTTAACCTGGCACTATTATTTTTCCTCCTAGCCAGACAAACAATTCTATAATTGTCATAGTTTATATGCCATAATAGATTAAATCCTAGGGATCTTAGCTTTGTTCTAAAGGAACAATTGGATTAAAACTAAAAGATATATAAACAAGAAATTTCCATTTCTTCTACTCTTGTTAGAAGTACAGTTTTTCAGATTTTACTTTATGTGTATTTTTAAGAAGGATTTGAGATGTAAAATACCATAATATTTTAAAGAAGTAAATAATATTTATGACACTTCTGTTAAACATTTCACCAATCTTTTATGAGTCAAAGGATTTACAATATCTCATTTGGTCATGAAACAAAAGATTGATGAACAGAGTAGAGAATATGAGGGGAAAATTTTGCACTAGTGTGAAACAATGATATTTCAATCCTGATTTCAGCATATAGGATGATTGAAATTGGATCTAAACTGAGTCTAAGACCACTAGACAGATAAAATTTCAGAGATTCTGTGACATGATCAATTTTTTTCTGCTTTCTATCCAGACAATTTGCTACATTTTAAAATGAATAACCAGCAGTTTGAGAGAAACAAATGATTTTCTTAATACTAATGGTATTTTCAAAACAAGATAGCTTTAATCCAGAAGCATGTAGATACAATGTAATTTCAATGAGGAAATTAATTTAAATAGCTATAGGGTCAAGGATCCAATCCACAAAATTATTTACTCAAGTTGCATTTAGGCTAGGACATATTTTGAATGTCCTTATTTTCCAATTTAAAGTTGCAGAAATGAAACATATTTTCCTTTTATTTCCTGCATCCTATGCTGTGTTGGACCTTTTCTTGAAGCCTTTGGCAGGGAACCAGAATGAATTGGGATCTACAACATGCTCCGAATCAGTCTCCAAATAAAGAGATCATTGAGCTTCCAAATGATGTTTAAACTCATTATCCTCCAACAGAGAGACATTAAACCATCATCCCCTAGGAGCATTATTACCATGTAACATCTGTAAACATCAGTATGTGGTCAGGGATGTTGATGGAATCTACTTTTTGTGAATTTCAACATACCCAAAAGATGATCAAGAAGAGAAAATCAATGAGTGTTTATCAGTAATGAGACTGTAAGAAGATCTTATAGCCTAATCCCTCTTAGAGGGATGTAATAATGTACCTGTCAAACTACAGAATTACTTCTGAGAGTATCAGGATGTGGAGATTATCTAACTGTGTGCAAAAGACTTACAGTAACTGAAATCATTAAAGCCCAATCTGGAATCTTTAAGAGATTTCATATGGACAGTCTTGACGAAAGTCTTATTCTGCTGCCTCCTTGTGTTGTGGAGATGACCTGGGCTTTCTGAAGGTCAAGTTCTGGGAACTCCTACCAAGACAGAAAGGGACATATAAACACTTCTTCAAGAACAGGACTAACAGCAGAAAGTAAGGAAGCACTGGTCACGTGATGTTCATCTATTTGTTGTTGCTTGATATAAATCCCATTTTAATTCTTCTACATTGCCTGAAAACCAGGTAATCTGACAGGCACAGACATTTATTAAAGCTCTTCCCTGCACCAGGCAATATGTGAAGTGATGGGGATTCAAATACAAGCAAAAAAGAGGCAGACCCTGACTTCAAGAGGCTTACATTCTGACAGGGAGAAGACAGTACCTCAAAAAGACTAGCCTAGTGAAATGCAAAAGAGCTCCCTTTGGTCCCTTTCCCTTCCCCAGTTAATCTTAAAGTAAGGAATTTCTTTTTACCCAAAGTAACTCATAAACAGAATGAGTTCATGAGTTCATTTAGAAGGATTATGATCTTCTTGGTTGAGGGGATGCCCAAACTCGGTTTTTATCTTTTTTTTTTTTAATATCCTGTTAAAGTGCATTAATAGCTGGTCATTCAACTAGAATTTACAAAATGCATCCTGTGCATACACTATGTAGGCATTCAGCTAAGTGCTAGGAATACAAAGAGAAGCCAATGGCTATCTCTGTTCTCAAAGAGCTTATAATGTGTGCAAACAGTGATGTACAAATAAAGTACTTGAGATAATCAATGGAAGGAGAGTTCTGGCATTAAGAAGTATTCTTATGGGGGTGGCTAGGTGGCACAGTGAATAAAATTTGGGCCCTGGAGTAAGGAGGACCTGGGTTCAAATATGGCCTCAGACACTTAACTAGACATGTGACCTTGGTCAAATCACAATCCCAATTGCCCTCCAGAAAGCAAAAAAAAAAGGGACTTTTCAAGAAGTATTCTTACAGAAGGTGGGGTTTTAGTCAGGGAAGCCCACGGGTGGGGGGATTCAGGCTGAGATAAGGAAGGAGTAAGCACTTCTTGAGCTGGTCCTTGATCAGGTTTGTCACATGATAGTTTAGGACTGATAATTGGAAGGAAGTAGAATGATCCCTAGGTGATTCAATAGTTAACAAAAGGTTTTCATGACGTGATTTTCATCATGTTTCCCCTAACCCTCACCCCCCATAGCTTCCATACATAAAAGGTCTGACCATTAGGGCAAGACATAGTTGAAGAGGTTACCCATAAAGAGGGTTAGGGTTGATCTGGAGATCCCAGTATACCAACACACTGGGTCCTGCCCAATGAATTCAACTCAAGTCTTCTCAGCCAAAGAAAAGTAAAGTTTATTAAAAGTTTGCTTGTATGAGACACAGTAAGTCTGTGCTAGGTCATTCTATGGCGCTCTCACATCGCATGGGGGAGAAGATGGGATCTTATATACAGAAAGTTGTGGGAGGAGTCTAGGGGTGGTCTAGAGGAGGAGTTTGGGGGAGGGTCTTCAGGAGAAATCAGATGAGGTCAATGAGTGATTAAGGGTGGGATGTTGCTGGAGGCTACCTGAAGCCCACAGACAATGGTGGGCTAGGCCAGTTTAAGGGTGAATTGATATTTTGATAGGCTCAAGGGTGGGAAGTAGATCCACATTGGAGGGCTAGGCTAGTAGCAGAGGTCTGGGCCCAGCCACAATGTAAGGCTTATGGCCTCTTGCAAATGCTTCATCAAAATGGGACAATTCAATCAGAGTTCAAGGGGGGGTTCCCAGAGCCTGTACCTCAAAGATTCAAGGAGAACTCAAGGGGGTTCCCAGAGCCTATACCTCATCATAGTGATTTCTAAAACCTTGAAACATCTGACAAGTCTGAAGGTCCTCTACTCCAGGTAGATGGCCTGAGTCTACCAAGAAGCCATGTCAACATTGAAACTTGTTCCCCTGGGATGGTCAAATGTTTTTGAGAAAATTTTTTTTACACTTTCAGACAAAACCCTAACCTAATCTCCACAGAGGGAACAGAACTCTGGTAGGTATTAATCCTATCACAATGTTGGATCACTAAATTCAATCAATTCCTTCCAAATGATGGGGTACAGGTTCTGGGGAAACCCCTGGAACTCTGAATTTTCCCACTTGATGAGGCATTTGCCTGAGGCCATAAGCCTTTAGTTATTGCTAGGCCCAAATTTCTTACTCTTAACCTAGACTAGCCCTCCATTGTCCAGCTACTTCCTACCCTTGATCCTATCAAAATATCTATACCTAAATCTGTTACCCTTAAACTAGCCTAGCCCTCCATTGTCTGCCATCTCTAGGTAGCCTTCAGCTATTTCCCACCCTTAATCTCATAATTAGAGTCTGTAATCCTTTTTAGACTCCTCCTCAACACCCTCCCCCAAATCCTCCTTTAGACCACCCCTAAATCCTCCCACAATCTTTCTGTATTTAAGATCCATCTTGCCTCCATGATTGGGCTGAGAATCCAATCTAGCACAGACTCACTCTGTGTCAGTTTATTCTGGCCTGCTTGTCCAATACAAGTGTCACAGATATCTAGGCTCCTTAACAGTTTACCCATTATGGTAAATCTTTCATAAACTTTCCTTACTTTGGCTGAGAGAAGGCTTGAGTTGAATTTATTTGGCAGGACCCAAAGTGTTGGTATTTTGGGGTCTTGAGTACCCCTAAATCTTAAATCTCAACACTGATTGGTAAGTAGGAGGTGGTAGTAAATAAACTGCCTATAGTTTCCTTTTAAAAAAACCTTTAAAAATTCATGAAAATACAATGGAACCAGGATAAAGTAGTGGCAAGAATGTTTGAGTTGGTACCAGGCAAAATTTAGATTTATATTTTGCTTCCAGGGATTAGGCTGTGAGACCACTGACGTATCTTTACCTCTCTGACTCAGTTTCTTCTTCTGCAAAATGGAGCTGAAATTAGGTAGTATCTACTTCACAGTGTAGTTGTGAGGTAAAAATGAATAATATCTGTAAAGGGCTTCAGACATATAAAATACTCCTTACATTATTAAGAAAGCATTAAGCAATTAATAATTCTTCAAAAATAAAAATGAGAATTTCATTGAAATGGATAATCTCCAGAAGGAGCAGCTATTGAATTCTAAGGAGCTAGTGAAACTTGAACTTGTTGGAAACTGTGGAAACCATGACAACAAAGAAGCATATTCCCTGGCTCAGCACCATTCCCTGGCTCAGAGATCAATAAAGCTATGTGTAAGTTACAGGAGATAGCTATGACATATTGGCGACTCTAACTCAGTTCTCTCTTATTTTCTCTCTCCCTCTCCCCTTCTCCCACTGCACATCTATAGACTCTATGACTAAAAAGTTAAAGTAATCATTTTGCATGCCACCCAGGAATACCAATTTCATTGCTTTAGAATTATGTAATTTTCCATTAATATCAAGCAGTTGTTACCTGATTTTGCTAACCTGTGTGTAGTCTGCCAGACATACATAAACCTGTATAATCTGTGGACCAGAGTCTGCATGTTTTTATGGACAGAGTTCAATCCTGGGATTCTCTTAGTTAAAATCTTCCTTTACTCACATCCCTCAATAAAGTTTTCATGTGGGAACATCTGCATTTAGCATACATCTTAATCCCCATAAGAAAAAGGAAGAGACTCTTAGAACCCATGCAAGCATTAGGGATAACAATACATCAAATATAGAAAAGACTTTAGTAGAAAAGGCCATATTTGGTATCAAAAGATTTGAGTATGATTTTCCCCTCTCATTTTATTTGCTTGTGTGACTTTGGTGAATTCATTTACATCTGTTGGGAATCAATCCTCACTTCTATAAAACATGTGGTTTGGACAACAATGACAATGATGATGATGATGACTACTGCTGCTACTACTACTTCTACTACCACTATTACTACTACTACGACTACAACTACAAATAATAACATTTATATAGTACTTACTCTGTGCCAGCCAATGTGCTAAACACTTAATTATTTTCCTATTTGATCCTCACAAAAATCTTCAGAGGAAAGTGCTATCATTATACTCATTTTATAGATAGGAATAATCTGTTACACTAAATGTTATCTCATTATGAGACTCCCACAAACTTTTTGGGTAGAGAGAGGTCATATCAGTGGAGGCAGTGACCTCCTTGTGTAAACTGCTCATCTACTACAACCAGGGCCTCTACTTGGAGGCTTACATCAGTCCTTTCTTTGATCACACCTGGGTTGGGATCCACACCGAGGTACCAGTCAAAAGTCTATTTCTTCATCATGTGGTAAAGGAGTTAGAAGCAGTCATAGTGTAACTGTGACTTCTGAAATAGGGAGTGAGGCCCTTCCAATTCACATCATCACACACTTTCAAGAGCCTAACAAATGCCCACATGGTGTCCAGACTGAGCCCTCTGGCCAGTTCTCTATTCCTCTATGTTCCTTAGGACCCAAGAAAAAATAAAACTAAAAAAGCTCAAAGAACCAGAGAGCCCTCAAGCAATTAATAACCTTCTCCCCCCCCCCAAAAAAAATATTTCTTTCTTCTCCAGAGGGCTTCCCCAAAACCAAAATACAATAATCTTATAGTGCTATGGTATGATAATAGGGTTGAAGATATCCCTTCAGGAGAAAACATTGACTTACTGTAGAGTAAATTCCTCTTCCTCATCTGAGTCCTGAAAAAATTTTCATTAGTGAAGGGCATGATCTATGTTTACTTTGCCACATTGTGGCACTTTCTCCAGAGAGGGCTACTCTTGCTGTTACTCTGTTCCAAAACTCAACCTTTTGGTCCAAACCTTCTCTTCTCTCCAGCAGCCTTGATCCAAGAAATTCCCTGTGTGCCTGGGAAACCCATATTTTGATCTGCCAGTACCACTCTTGCCATTCCACTCTCACTTTGCTGTTGCCAGACCTCATACTCCAGTTCCTGGCTTGGCCCAAGAACTCATCATTCCTGCAACACTGCCCTTGTTGGCCAACATTCCTGAGGCCATGTGGCTCCCATGATATTTCATGGCTCTGAACAGGGGCTGTAGGCTTGGGGGTGGTCCTGTAAGTTAACACTCTAGGGAATCAGTGTGTCTCTGGGAAGTCTGATCATCTTATTTTTTTGCTCTTCAAGTTCTCATTCATTCTCTCTCTGCTTCTCCCTCTCCCTCTCTCTCCAAGGGTGTAGCTCAAGTGCAAGAAAACCATCCATGAATCTACCATCCTCAAAGTGATTTTAAAAACATCATCTATTTATTTTTAACATGTTTTGAAATTTGAGTTCCAGATTTTCTCTCTCTCTTCCACTCCTCCCCCCTGCATTTGGAAAGCAAGAAACATGATATCAATTACACATGTGAAATCATATAAAACAAAAGAGCAAGAAAAAGTGAAACAAAAATTTTAATCTGTATTCAGACTCCATCATATTTTTCTCTGGAGGTGGATAGCATTTTTCATCACTATAAGTCCTTCAGAATTGTCTTAGATTATTGTATTGTTAAGAATAGCTGCTATTTACATGATCATTATGCAATGTTGCCTTTGCTGCATACAGTGTTCTCTTGGTTCTGCTTACTTCACTTCCCATCAGTTCACGTATGTCTTGTCAGGTTTTTCTGAGAACATCATGTTTGTTATTTCTTAGAGAAATTCTAAGCCAACATATACCACAACTTATTCAGTTATTCTCCAATTAATGGGCATCTCTTTAGTGTCCAGTTGTTTGCTGTCAACTAAAAGAGCTGATGCAAATATTTTTTTCTTTTTTTTTCTTTGATATCTCTTGGATGGAGACCTAACAGTGATATTGATGGGTCAAAGGGTATGCACAATTTGATAGTCCTTTGGGCATAGTTCCAAATTGCTCTCCAGAATGGTTAGATTCGCTCACCGCTACACCAATGGTGTATTAGTGTCCCGATTTTTCCACATCCCCTCCAACATTTGTCATTTTCCTTTTCTGTCATATTGGCCAATCTGATGGGTGTGAGGTGGTACTTTAGATTTGTTTTAGTTTTCATTTCTTTAAGCAGAGAATCTGATCTAATTAGAGCATTTTTTTCATATGACTATTAATAACTTAGGGCCAGCTAAGTGTCAGAGTGGATAGACTACCAGCCCTGGAGTCAAGAGGACCTAAGTTTAAATCTGACCTCAGACACTTACTATATGATAACCCTGGGCAAATCACTTAACCCTGTTTGCCTCAGTTTCCTTATCTGTAAAATGAGGTAGAGAAGAAAATGGGAAATCATTACAGTACCTTTGCCAAGAAAATCCCAAATGGCATGGTGATGAGTGGGAAATAATTAATGAGCTAAACAACAACATAGCTTTGATTTCTTCTGAAAGCTGTCTGTTCATATCCTTCAACCATTTATCAGTTGAGGAATGGTTCATAATCTTATAAATTTGACTTGTTTCTCTATATATTTAAGAAATGGGGCCTTTATCAGAGAAACTTGCTGTAAAATGTTTTCCTCCAGTTTCTTGTTTTCCTTCTAATCTTGGCTACATTGTTTTTGTTTGTACAAAACTATAAAATGTAATTACTAAAATTTATCTATTTTACCATCTTTGATCCTCTCTATCTCTTGGGTCATAAATTCTTCCCTTATTTATAGTTCTGACAAGTAAAAATTTTCATGCCCCCCTAGTTTGCTTATGATATCACTTTTTTGTCTCATGTATTCATTTTGACCTTATGTTGGTATATGGGGTAAATTGTTGTTCTGTACCTAATTTCTGCCAAATTGCTTTTCTGTTTTCTCAGCAGGTTTTGTCAAATAGTGAGTTCTTGTCCCAAAAGCTTGGATCTTTGGGTTTATTAAGCACTATATTGTTATAGTGATTTTCTCCTATGTATTGTTTACCTAATCTATCATCCCCGTCTTCCCCAGTACCAAATTGTTTTGATGCTAACCACTTTGTAATATAATTTGAGATCTGGTACTACAAGGCTACCTTCTTTCATATATTTTTTCATTTATTCCCTTGCTATTTTTGACCTTTCATTCTTTCAGATGAATTTTGTTAATTTTTTCTACTTCTATAAAATAATTTTAGTTAGTTTGATTAGTATGGTACTGAATAATTCATATAGATAGAATTTTCATATTTATTATATTGGTTCTGTCTTCCTATAAGCAATCAATATTTCTCTAGTTGCTTAGATCTGTCTTTATTTGTGTGAAAAATGTTTTATAATATTTTTCAGATAGTTCCTGGACTTGTCTTGGCAGGCAGACTCCCAAGTATTTTATATCATATGCAATTATAAGCAGGGAACAGTACCCAGGGCAGAGTGAGTTTTACCTTACGGGTGAGAATATCATTAATGTCAGAGGAAAGACCCATATACATTAACAAGGAGTTAAACATTTGAGGTATTGGCATAGGTAAGTTTTACTAACAAAGGCTAGCCCTGATATAACAACTTATGGGTTGAGATGTCGTGCCCTAACAAAACAAGACAGATTTCTCTGCACTTTTTTTTTCTTCTGAAATGTTCAGCCCATGTGAAAGATTCCCATGTCCTTAGGAGTATTTGAGAGCTTGGTATGAGGGTCCTATAGCTGAAAGATCCCATCCAGCAGATTTCTCAGAGCTGGGGGATCTGTACCTAAGGCCATGCTATTGAACCAGTGATCCTTTTCTTGGAGTATCACCAGAAAGTGGAAAGGAAAGCAAGTCACTAACAAGAGACAGTAATCAATCTGGGTATTGACTGGAGAAAAAGGCAAAGTGATTCTCCTGGGAAAATTCAGAGCTTCATTTTTCCCTTACTCCTAATCCTGTTCACCATAGGCAAAAATAAAGTTTGGATGAGGCTCTTTGAATGATTTCCTAATAAACTTATGTGCCCAGAGAGCCGGGATCAGTAGTTCTGTAAGAAAAAAAGAAAGAAAATTAGATTCATAATCCCTTTAAAGAACAAGGAAAGGACCTTCCTTACACAGGAAAACATTCATAACAGAAATGCAGCCACTTAGGGATTTACTAATAGAATTCAGAATAATCACACACCACAGACCATTGCTTCAGACAGACAATACCTAGAAGAATCTAATAACTTATGTGGTGCTGACTGCATCTATTGATGAATTGTTTCTTAAGTGAATTCACCTCAATCTCTTAAGTGTCCTGCTCTATTTTCTCTGATGGATCTTCTAGTTACAGAGCCTTTGTTTCACCATTCTTTCTTTCCCTCTTTCCCCCTCCCCTCCTCTAGATTGCAAAGAGTCCATTTACACCACAAACCATCAGTTAAACAGATAAGCACAGGGAATATTTGGTCTGTGGAGATCATTTTCTGAGAGGACTTTAGGACCACCACCAAGTACCTGCCCATAATAGGATTTAGACTAATTTTCTGCTTTTGGCTTAGCACCCTTCTTGGGAAGGGCTTATCACTCAGTGGCAAGAAAGCCAAAACTGATGTCAGAAACATTGACCTTAGGTCCTCATTACTTCCTGCTGAGACTATTGTATTAGCTTTTTAACCAGTCCCCTTACCATTTAGTCTCTCCGGGATCTAGACTGTATTCTACATCACTGCCAGATTAATCTAGCCTACAGTTCTGATCGTACATACCATCATCCTGTTCAGTGGCTTCTCCTTTCTACAAAATAGCATAAACTCCTCAGCTTGAATTCCAAGGCCTTCCACCACTGGACAATGACTTGCCTTTCTCTTCTCACACTAGCTGTGTAATCCTAAGTAAGTCACTTAATTTCTGTCTGCCTCAGTTTCCTCATCTGTAAAATGGGGATAACAATAGCACCTACTTCCAAAGGGTGGTTGTGAGTTTGAAATGAGAAAATATTTGTAAAGCTTTTAGTGTAGTGCTTGGCTCGGTGTAGGTGCTGTTCAGTCATTTTTCCATCATGTACAACTCTTGGTGACCCCAATTTAAGGTTTTCTTGGCAAAGATACCAGAGTGGTTTGCCATTTCTTTATCTGGCTCATTTTCCAAATGGCAAACAGGATTAAGTGATTTACCCACTCTCACATAGCTAGTAAGTGGCTGAGGCTGTATTTGAACTCAGGTCTTCATGACTCCAGGCCTGGCACTCTATCCACTGTGCCATATAGCTGTTCCGTAGTAGGTACTCAATAAATTCATATTTCCTTGCCCTTCACTTCCCTTCTTGTTAAGTTCTGGCTATGCTCAGCTACTTAGAATCTTTACACTTTG
This sequence comes from Gymnobelideus leadbeateri, assembly GCA_011680675.1. NCBI lineage: Eukaryota > Metazoa > Chordata > Mammalia > Diprotodontia > Petauridae > Gymnobelideus > Gymnobelideus leadbeateri. Next base: position 505,236 of record WOXC01005530.1, read on the forward strand.
CCACCTCCATACTTAAATTTAATCCAATGCAACCAACAATTTATAAAATACCTTATTATATGTGAGGCATTGAGGAAGGTACTCACTTTATATCTGTATTTCCCTAAATCTTACCCCCCAGCTTCAGGGTTTAACTCAGGAATTGTCTCCTTCCTCAAGACTTTCCTCATGCTACCTAACTGTAAAGAATATCTTCTGTCTTAGACTTCTCTCAATGGGATAGTAGGATCATAGATTTAGTTGTGACAGGGTTTTAGATGCCATGTAAGATCTAATCCCCCCCATGGTACATATACAAGGGGAAAATTCAAGATTATAAACAATTCATACCTAGTAGAACCTGGATAGGAACCCAGGCCCTTTGACCCAAATCCCCTGGTTTTCTGCTCTGTACAGTGTGTGCCAAAAATCTTGGTGTAGTTTTCAGCTTTTTAAATTGCACTAAGACTTTTAGGACATGCTATTATATTCATTTAATCGGTCTTTTACCAATTACAAAGTGCTCTCTAGGGACGGTTAGGTGGCACAGTGAATCAAGCACCAGCCCTGGAGTCAGGAGGACCTGAGTTCAAATCTGGCCTCAGACACTTAACACACACACACACACGCACACACACACACACACACACACAAAAACTAGCCATGTGACAAGTCACTTAAACCCAATTGCCCTCAAAAAAAAAAAAGCAAAACAAAACAAAAAACAAATTGCTCTCTGCAGAGTTAGGTAGTGCATGTGGTATTATTCCCATTTTTCCAAAAGGGTAAACTGAGGCCTAGAAGGAAAAAATGATTTGCCCAAGGTCACAAAGCTACCACTTTACATAACACATAATTATCAACCCAACCAACATATTTTTTTCATGAATTTAAGAAGAGGAAGAATAGGAGAGTGCTCAACCTCAAGTCATGAGGTCAAGTGAACTAGATTTAGGGTATTGAGGAACCAGCAGGTATGAGGACTGGGCTATTGTCAGTGATGTTTGGAAGATCATGGGATATGTTAAAGGTATAGCAAAATAGGAGAAGGGAAGTCATCCTCATTTACCAAAAGAAAAACATAAAAAAAAGAAAGACAAAGCATTCTACAAAGAATAAGCCAGTGAACTTGACTTTCATTCTTGGCAAAATTTTAGAGTATATTATAAAGCAATGTTAGTGAACTCAGTGACATTAGTATTACCTTCAAGATGTTAAAACAAGACAGAGAACTAAACTGTTGAAAAAAATGAACTGGTCAGACAGCAGAAGTGAGGGAGAATAAATGAAGTGTCTGAGTTGAACTGACTGACTCCTAACACATTTGGAGGACTGTTGGAGGATTTATTAGAAGTTAGGTTGTTGTTGTTGTTTTTCAGGCATTTTAGTCATGTTCTACTCTTGGTGACCCCATTTGGGGTTTTCTTGGGAAAAATAGTTGAGTGGTTTGTCACATTCCTTTACAATGAGAAGTTATGAAATATTATCAAAAGAAATAACATGTATAAAACACTGCTGTGTTCAGATCACATCTAGATTACTGTGTTGAAATTTAGGTGGCATATTTTAGAGAAAACATTGATGAGTTGGAGAGTTCTCAGTGGAAGGCAACCATGATGGTTAAGGTTCCTCAAATTATTGCCAGATAAGGATCAGTTGAAAGAAGTAGAGATTTTTAACTTAGAGAAAAGAAGACTTAAGGGGACATGCTATTTGTCTTTAACTATTTGAAGGACAATTATATGGAAGATGGATTATTTTGTGCTTGGGCCCAAGGGGTAGAGTTAGAAATAATGGGTGGAAGTAGCAAAGAGGCAAATTTAAGCATCCTAAAAATGAGAATGATACATTGTTGGAATGGACTGCCCTAAGAGGGCAGTCAGTTAGGCAACAAGCATTTATTAAGTGCTGACTATGTACTAGTAGGCTATGTGATAAATGCTGGGGATACCCACCTTCCCCAAATGAAAAAAAATACAGTATCTGCCCTCAAGAGACTACATCTTAATGGCATTGTACATAAAAGGCATACATAGAGTAGACGAAAGGAGGAAGCACCAGGAGTGGGGATGGGAATGGGTTGGAAGGATGGACCTAGTGAGATTCCTCTCTTTGAAAGTCTTAAAACAAAGGCTGAATGACTATTCGGGTATGCTATAATTATTCTCCAATTTAGAATTGAACTAGTAGGTTACTGAGGCCCTTCCCAACTCGGGAATTCTGTGATTTTTTTGTATTGAATTGTAACATAACAGAAGGATTCTAAAAGTTAGACAAGAGGAGACATTTTACATCCTAGTCTTAAAAAGAGGAGGAGGGCACTGAGTCCAGTGTACAGCTGGTAATTTATTTTGGTTGAAATGTAGAGTGTGTGAAAGGGGGAATTACGAAATAATAGGAAAAAGATAGTACCCAGATTGTAGATATTAAGTACCTACTGTGACCACACACTGTGCTAGGTGCTAGAGATACAAATACAAAGAATAAAGCAATCTGTATTCACAAGGCCATTACATTCTAGTGGAGAAGATAAATACATTTATGCAAATATACAGAATAAATGTAAGGAAAATAAATACAAATGAATTAAATACAAGGTAGTTTGAGAGGTAGGGCACTAACAGTAGAAGTGGGGGGTCAGAAAAGGTTTCCTATAGAAGGTGGTATTTGAGTTGCATGTCAAAGAAGGAAAATTATTCTCTTTGTGCAGATGTGAGGAAGGTGGATATTATTCCAGGGATGGGGGACCACCAGTACAAAAAAAAAATAGATAGGAGATGGGGCATTGTATGAGCAAAAGAGAGAAAGATGTTTTGACTGAGGAAGATCACTTTGGTAGCAATGTGTAGGATAAACTGAATAAATGAGAGGCTTGAGTCAGAGAAATCAACGAGAGTTTGTTACAATAATCCAGGCAAGAGGTGATGAGGGACTAAATTAGGGTGGTGACTACACAAGTAAAGAAGGGAAACTGGGAAGGTAGAAATTACATGATTTGTCAATAGTTTGGATATATGGGGTTAGGGAGAATAAAGAGTTTAGAATAATACTTAGGTTGCAAATGGAAGAATCATGATATGAGGAAGGGGAAGTTTGGGGGAAAGATCAGTTGAGTTTCAGATATAGTAAGTTTGAGATGTCTTTCAGACATCCAGTTTCAAATGTCCAGGAGGCAATAAGTGGTGCAGGACCTAAGCTTAGAGGAGAGTCTGGAGCTGGATATAAACCTCTGAGTCCTCTGTATGGGAATGATAGCTGCCTCCATGAGCTCTGATGATATTGACAAGAGTATAGAGAGACAAGAAAGTCCAGTACAGAACCTTGTTTTATAACCCACAGTTAGGAGTAGTCATATGGATCATAATTAATCCAGGGCATGAAGGAGGAACAGTCAGAGAGTAAAAGAACCAGGGGAAAGTATTGTCAAGAAAACTGACACAGGAGAAAGTGTCTAGACTGGTAGGGTAGCTAACTGTATCATTTGTAGCAGATATGTTGAGAAGAATGAAGCCCAAGAAAAGATATTCATATCTGACAATTAAGAGATTATTGGTATTTTTGAGAGAGCCTTTTCAGATGAGTGCTGATACTGGGATCCAAATAGAAGAGGGTTGAAAAGTGAGAGAGAAGAGATGAAATGGGGGCCCAGAGTCTAGATAGCTTTTTCAAGGAAACTTGATGAGTAAGGGAGGAGAGATTCAGCATAGGAAGTTGAGAGGATGGTAGGATCTAATGAAGATTTTTTACAGATGGAGGAGATAGTAGGGAAAGAATCAATAGAGAGGGGAAGCTTAAAGATTTGAGCAGGGGAATGATTAGAAATGTAACCTGCTGAAGAAGATAGGAGAATTTGGGATGGAGTACATATGTGGAGAGATTATTCATGAATAGGAGAAGTGTCATCTTTTTGTCAGAGAATGGAGGACAAGAGAAGAGGGTTGGGGAGGATATAAGGGGGTTTGGAATCAGATTTTTAGATAAACAGAAAGAGACTAGAGGAAGCTCTTTTTGAATGATCTCAGTTTCTCAGTAAAGTTAAGTGGCAGAGTCCTTAGCTGAGAGATCAAAGGAGAGAAGTAGAAGGCTTGAGTTGAGAAGAAAAGGTTTGAATAATTTTTGAGGTTCAATGATATAAAGACTCAATTAGGGAGAAATAAATAAAACTACCTTCTTGCAGTGAGGCCCCACTTGAAGTTAGAAAATGTGAATTTATGCTATGCTAAGGTATTTAGTATTGTATTATAGGAATATGGAACCATTGATGTGGTCAGACCTCTGTCTTGAGAAGATTGTTTTGGCAGCTGCTGAGAAAATAGATTGGATAATGGAGATATTTAGAAGTAAGAAGATTTAGTTAGATGGCTATTATAGCAATCTCAGTAAGAATTATTGAGAACCTTTACTAAAGTTGTGACCATATGACTAGAGCATGAGACTTGTGTATATCCCCAGTACATTTAGGTAATTAATTGGATATAGTTGTAAAGGATAGGGAAGAATCAGTTAAATCTGAAATATGCACATCTGGGTGACTAGGAAGATGCCAGTATTCTCAGTAGAAACAGGTAAGTTTCAATAAGTGGCAAATTTAATTGGGAGGCAATGAGATCTGTTTTGGATAGATTTAGTTCAAGATCAGGAAGAGGTATTCAATTGGCAGATGGTCATATATGAAGACTTCATGGGAAAGATAAAAGTTGGACATGTGGATTTGAGGATTATCTTCATGTAGATTCTACTTCAATTTGTGGAAGCTGGTGGTATCTTCAGGAAATTATATCTAGAAAGAAAAGAGAAGGGAAGACATGTAACATGTAACGTCCATCCTAAGGGGTCAGAAGATGGATGAATGATTCCACAAAAGCCATAGAAAAGGAGCAAGCAAATAAGGAAGAGAATTAAGACAACACAGTGTGAAAGAAACCAAGGGTGCAGAGAATATTGAGCAGAAATGGTTGGTAGCTAATATTATGGAGAAGTCAAAGAGGATGAGAACTAAGAAAAGGCCATAGGATTTAACAGCTAACACATCATTGATGTCTTTGGAGAAAGGCATTTCAGAGGGATAGGATCAAGAATTAGCAAAGGCTTAGGACGTGGGCTGACGGTGAGATTGGAGGTAGGAAGATTACATCTAATAATGTGGCAGTTAAAGAGAGGACAGCTGCACAGGAACATACCTTGTGGAGATGGTGAAGCTGGTTACTCATTACTGACATTCAAGGAAAATAAGTTTTTACCATTCTATTCATAAATATAAGGTAAAAATTGTATGCTTATGTTGGAAAGTTCTTAAACTTATTCTTATGATCTTGTACATCTACTTAGAACCAGGAAATTTCTCCTCTTATAATCATTTACCCCTCATTTGTTGGTTAGTTTTATTGAATTACATTCCCTCTACCCTTAAATCCTGTGTTAAAAGAGATGGTTTTCTGCTTAAGGGAAAAGAAGGAATATGTTTGGAAATTATGTTAATATAAAAAGAAGGAAATAATAAAAATTGAAAAAGAACAAACAAACATTAAGCTATCTCTGTGATTTCATTTCCTTTTAGTGGTATAGAGGAAGCAGTATCACATCTGTGAAAGGACAACGGGAGACTTGGCTTATAGATCTGACTCTGTTTCTAACTATGTGAACTTAGACAAGTCACACAACTTCTTCTGAAGTAACATTTGGTTACTTCATCTGTGAAATGATGGGGCTCAATTAAATGACCCCCAAAGCACCTTCTAGTTAAAGCTATGGTTCTCTATTGCCACCAAAGGATGACTATAATATTCAAGAGACAGAACTGGGAATGGAAATGGACTCCATTAAAGGTATATTGGAAAAGTATGGAAAGAAAAAAAGAGGCAGTTTTGATGATTTTGAAGATTCCAGGCTGTGGAGTTGTGCTGAAGCTCATTGTGGAAAAAGCTATTTCCTCACAATTTGGTAGGTACCTTGGGAAATTGTTTTAACTTTCTTTGGCCCTTAAGCATTTATTCAACAACTTACTGCTTCAGTACCCAGTGTATAGTTAAGGCTCTAAGAGACTCTGGCTCATTACTTAGCATTTATTAAGATAGAGGAGAAAAGATGTGTGATTGAATAATATGAACTGAATCAATATACGGGAAGTATACCTCCTTAGAGAACTTTGAGCTACATATCTTGAAGGGAAAGAAAATTAAGCCTAAGCACCCAGAAACCAGTTGAAATAAAATGAAGTCTTTTCTAGTTGGATACTGATTCATTCTTGAAAGAAGAAATGTAAAGGTCAAGATCCAATGAAGGAGAGCCAAATGTTTTCGACTTTGGATGCTATAACTGATATCCTAAGTAATGAAGAAAATGCCCTTTTGACACCTTCATCAACAACCATTGATTCCTCACTTAGCTTTATCCATTATGTTTTGATCATTTACAACTAATCAATATATGTTTATTTTAGCCACCTATTTCTTGTCAGACACTGTGCCACAAAGACAAGCAAGAAATAAGTCTCTGCCTTCAAGGAGTTTGCAATCTAGACATAGAAGATACCATATACTTATCTGGGTATATATAAAATTTATATGCAGTGAATTGGGGCAGGGGGACTCTAAAAGCTGGGAACCAGGAAAGGCTTCACATGCTTCAAGCATTACTTGAGCTAACCCCTGAAGAAAGGTATGAATTCTAAGAGGTAGAAGGGAGCAAGAGATGCATGGCTAACATATGAGATAGCCATATGCTAATATAAGGCAAAGAGAGATGAAATGTTATCCATCAGGAACAGTAAGAATGGCAGTTTAACTGGACCATAGAGTGAATAATTGGTAAAGGCGGGTAATTAAGCTAAAAAGATAAATTGGGATTAGGCTGGGAAGGGCTTCAAATGCCAAACAGAGGAGTTGATATTGAATCTTCAAGGTAACATGGAGCCAAAATACCTTATTGAGTGTAAGAGGACATAATCACATCCTATTTGTAGGAAAATTACCTTGGCAATTCTGTGGAGGGCAATAGAATGAGAAGAGACTTGAGTCAGGAAGACCAATTAGTGGGCTTTCATAAGAGTTCAAGTGCGGGGTGATGAAAGTCTGAATTAGGTTGATGACTATGTGAGTAGAAAGAAGAGGATGATCAAGAATAATGTTGAAGTCAAAGAAATAAGACTGGAGAACTGGTTGGCTTTGTGAGATATGGGAGAGTGAGGAATGGAGAATGACACAGTGGTTATGAGTGTGGTGAATGATTATTAAGTTGTTGTTGTGTTCGTCCTTCATTTTCGAAGAGAACTATGACATAAGGGAAATGATGACATAACTTGCAGTTGATTTTGATTTGAGAGAGGGATGGCTGTGCAAAGTCACCAGCCTCACTTTCTCCTCCAGAGCCATCTGGGTCCAGTGGCCAGATATTCATCAGGATGACCAGGCCATCCGTTTACTCACTTCTTAAAGAGGCCTATTCACTGAATGGGCATTATCTCACCCTCAGTGAGTACCTGAAAAGGCTTTAGCCTAAATGATACTAAGTATCCTTGAAGAAAATAAGAAAGTTCCTAAGTAAAATAAATTTGGGGAGGAGGTAACTCTGTTTTGGACATGTTGATTTTGAGTTGTCTGTGGGATCAGAACCAACTATATGTAAAACAAAGTCAAAGGTGTTAAGGGAAATAAATAATGGCTATAATAATAAGAAAAAAGACAAACATGTATATGATGCCTTAAAGTTTTCTAAGGCCTTTACCTAGTTATTGCCTCATTTGTCAGAATTTAGATAAAATAGTCCCTGTTCTTGTTGAGTTTATAATCTAATAAAGTAAAAAATAAAATAAAACTCAGGCAACTATAATATACATTTCATGATAGGTACATATCAATTTTTGCTAGATGTACTATTTGAGGGGTATTGTTGTTACTGACTTGAATATATTTGTAGTGCTTTTGGGGATGAATGGGATCAAAGAAAGTTTTACCAAAGATATGACATATATCGGGCTTTCCAGGATATGGAAGAACTCCTTTAGAGAAGGGAAGGGATCCCAAATATAGCAAAAAACTTGAGCAAAAATACAGAAGTGGAAGTATCATAGCACTCTGGGGAAACAGATCAAACAAGTTTGGCTGAAGGATTAACTGCATTGAGAAGATTAATGGAAGGTAAGGTGTTGTATGGCTCCAGATCATTGCATGCCAGGTATATTAATCTAAACTTTCCTGAAAATGAAGTAGAAAATCCAGGATTCTTAAGCAGAAAAATGAATGAACTGTACCCATGTGTAAGAATGATTATTCTAAGATTTTTTTTGAAAGACTGCATTGAGGAATAAACAGCTGTTAGAAGACCATTGTAATGGTTCATGTGGGTATTAATGTGGATTGAAATTAGAGTGAGAGAAATGGAGAAAGGGGGATAGATATGAAAAAGGCTACTGAGGTTGAGTTAGCAGAACTTGGAAGCTAGTTGTATGTTTTACATAAGGGAGAAGCAAGAATAAAAAATAAAACCAAAGTTGTTTTGTTTTTTTTTTTCTTATCTTGGAGGACTAGATAAATAGCAATGCCACAGAAGCAGTGGTCCAACAGAAGCAGGTATAGGGAATAATGGTATAATAATCTCATATGGTAGCATATTGACTTTAAGGTTCTAGTGAGAAATTAAAAAGGGAATGGTGTCCAGGAGGTAGGTGGAAAAAAACCATTCTAGTATTCAGAAAGTTTAAGGTCTGCAGATATAGACTTGAGAGTCATTTGCATAATGGTTAGAGTTGAAGCTATAGGAGTAAACGAAATTGCTGAAGAGAAGAGCAATAAGACAGACCTTTGAGGATCACCAGCATACTCCATAAAGAGGATGACTGACCAATGAAGACCTAGAAGGAACACAGAGAGAGGTAAAAGGGATAGCAACACAATTGTTTATATTAGAACTCCGGAGCTTTCCTAGTCCAGTCGCTCATCATGCGGAAGGAGAATCTCAGTCCTAGAGAATGGAAATGACTTGCTCGAGGTCCCATAGCTAAATGGGAAGGCCCACATCTAAAGTCAGGTCCTTTGGCTCCAAATCTAGTGCTTTTTCTATTAGACTATATTCATTTCTCATTGCAGGCAGCATGATATAGTTTTTTTTTTAAAAAAAGCATAGTGGAATAAGGCCTCTTAGCCTCTTTAAAATTAACCTCTTTGAATCTTGGATTCCTCCTTTTTTTTTCAAATGAGTATAATAATGTCTGCACTTATTACCTCTTAATATAGTGAAAATCCATGTTAGAATCCCTTTTAAATTAAACCAATGGTCCTGTGAAACCATAGTGCAGGAAAGATTTAAATAAATTGGAGAGAATGGTCTAAATAATTGTGATTACTTTGTTAATACTAATTTTTAATATTTTCTATGTAGTTTTCCCATTAATGATTCAATTATTTAACCCATAATTGGTGTTCTGGGGAAGATCTGACTCAAGCCACTTCTTTATTGGAACAAAATAAGACCCTTGTAAAACATTTATCATTTTATAAATGGATTTTTACTTGATAATAACATAAGGACATTGAGCAAAGACATCATGTTGGTTTAGTTAGATGCAGCCCCTCTCATCTCTGTAAAGGCACAGAGTTGGACCCAGTCAATTATGTTGAATTGGTCAACTATGCTTACTCACATGTCATCTAGGCTTTTGTCAAGCATGAGAGCTGGCTCCTATATCAGGCTTTTTATAACTTTGATGAATGGAAAGCTACATAAATAGGTAGTGACTTAGGCTTCTGGACCAATTAAAATTTGCATTTGGTTTCATTGCCTTTTTAGGGGAAAAAATTACCTTGCTCTATATCATGGAGACATTTTCAGTATTAATTCATTTTGATTTAACCACAATTTGCATGCTGTTTTATATCATACATTATGTCTGAAAAGGAATTACTTGACTTGTTATTAAATAAGCAAACTTGTTCCCTTATTGTGGCCTACCATTCTTAACCTACAATTAGAAACTGAGAACTTTTGAAAATGCCTGCATAAAATGGTATTAAAGTTAATATTTGCAAAAACTGTTTTCCTTCTTCCCATAATCACCACCAGAAATTAATAAACATGTTGGGTGTATCCAGTTGCACTATTTAGTCTAATGAATATTATCCATTTGTGCTCAGAAATTTGTCCAGTGCAACCAAAATTTGGTATCATTTTTAAGTGGGTTATATCCATGATTAAAAATAATAACTTGTTATAGATGAAGAGATATATGCTTTTCTCACCTCAGCAGCTTATCACATTTTCTTAGTTACTTCCCAAACATAGGTAGTTCCATTGTGTGAAGTTCATTTGCAAGTCATTTGATGGGATTCAGAAAATATTTTCCCATGGAAACAATGTTATAAATGATAATTAAGTTTGGAACAAGTTCACAAAATTCTATTTAACCCATAATACTGGGACTCAGTTTTAAATAGCTCCATGAAATCCAATTCTATAAAAGTTATTAGCATTTCTGCATAGTATTAATAAAAGTCTTAAAGAAGGAAGAAAAAAAAAAGGAAGATGCCCATTAAATAGAAACAAAATAGATAAATGTCTGGAGGTTATCCTGCCAAGGAACACAAAGACCTTCTATAAATAGCTGGGTAGTACATTGGTTAGAGTGTTTGAGTTGGAGTCAGGAAGACTAGTGTTCACATCCAATCTCAGAACTTATGTGACTCTGGGTTAATTAGTTATGTTATGTTAGTTATGTGACTCTGGGTTAATCATCAATTAACTTGTTTTTCCCTCAGCTTTCTCATTTGTAGAGTGGGGATAATAATCATAGGGTTCTTGTGGGGATAAAATGGTAATATCTGTAAAATGTGTAACATAGTGCTTGACACCTAGAAGATGCTATATAAATGTTAGCTGGTATTACTACTCTTACTATTACTACTATTTTTTTCAAAGAAATAAAGGAAAATTGGGGCGGCTAGGTGAGGCAGTGAGTAGAGCGCCTGCCCTGGAGTTGGAAGGACCTGAGTTCGGATCCAGCCTCAGGCACTTAACACACACAAACAAAAACCTAGCCCTGTGACCTTGGGCAAGTTGCTTAACCCCAATTGCCCTCCAAAAAAAAAAAAAAAAAAAGAAAAAAAAAAAGAAAGAAAGGAAAATTTAAAAAAATGTCTTGAACAGATTCGATATTCATGAATGGGCTATTCCATTGTAGTAGGAATGATAATAACACCCAAATTAATTTAGATACTTAGCACTATTTCAATTAAATGACCAAATAAATGCGTTAGAAATAGACAAGTAGCACAATTATTTGGAAATACAATTTGTATGTAAAACAAATGCATTGACTATCAAGGAGAATAGTTGGTTGGGAGAAGTAGGAGAAATGAATGGGGTTTGACAATTCCAAATCTCACTATGTTATAAAGCAATAATCTCAACTTTGATACAGAGTAAAATAATTCTTTTAAAGCTGTTAAGTGAAACAGATAATTAGATAAATAAGACTTTGAAGGCCAGACATACAACAGTCTATGCTTCCGTAAACCAAAGAATACAATGTGTATTGGAATGAAATCCTTATTTAACAAGAGTTATTAGTAAAATGGGTTATTGTTTGGAGGAAAATATGTTGAGTCCCTAAGTAAAAACCAAATACATTTGAAATTAATTAAATTGAAATGGAGGCATGATACAAATTAGAGGAAAATAAAATGTTATATCTTTTTTCAACAATGAACATGAAATGAATAAAAAAAATAAGAACAGGCAATTTTGATCACAGAGCATATTTTGCACAAATAATCACAGTGTAGCTATTATAAGAGTAAAATATATGGATTAGGGAAACTGATTTCATTGATCATTTCTGACAAATGTATGATTCCTGAAATATACAATAAATTTACACAAATCTATATAATTATCATTCACCAAAAGAAAAGTAGCTGATATGAATGATTTTCAAAAGAAGAAATTCAAATAGTCTATAACCAGTGTTTACAATTGTTAGCAATCTGATAAATACAAAGTATAAGAAACCTGAACTAAAACCTTAGTATTGGCAAGGGTGGTGAAAGATGACAGAAAAGCAGATATTGACTGGAACATAGGAAATAAACACAATGATTCACAGCTAATATTGCTATGAATTTGCCCAACAATTTTAGAAAACAATTTGCAATTATTTAAAATATTTTTAAGTTAATTTTCCCTACTTAAATATATTTTCTCTTCCTCCCATTGAAAAAGAAAGGGAAAAAAGAACATAACAAATTTGCATCATCAAAACAAATTCCTGTATTAGTCATATAAAAAAAAAAGCTGTCTCAATCTGTGCCTGAATCCATCACTACTCTCAGGAGGTGGGCAGCATGTTTCATCATAAGAACTCCAGAATCATAATTGGTCATTGTATTTGTTGGCATTCTTAAATCTTTCAAAGTTTCTGTATTTTAAATGTTGATATTTTATAAATTGTTCTCTTAGTTTTGTCTGCTTTATTCTGTAAAACTTTCCAAGGCTGTTTTGATGACTGAGAGAATACAAGGATTTAAGGAAACGTGAGGCATCTTGTAAAGCAATGAAGAACAAAAGGGCAGAATTCAGAGGACAATATGCAAAGTTACCATAACTATAAACAATAAGACAGTTTTAAAGGGCAGCAAAAGAAGTCAGATATAGTGAATAATTGTATTTGTAACTTGTTAAGAAGTACACCCCATCTTTTTTTTTAAGAAAAGAAAAACTACTGATGTGTAAGGTTGATTGTATCATTAGTCACCATCATTCTTTTAAGTGGTTTTACTTAATTAAGCCTTGTATAGTGTGTGTGTGTGTGTGTGTGTGTGTGTGTGTGTGTGTGTGTGTGTGTGTGTCTGCATGATTGGGGAGAGATGGGGGATGGTTAATTGTGATCTTGTGTGGAAATAAAGTCCCTAAGTAAAATAGAATACTTGGAAATCTCAACCCCATTGCAAAAATGAAATGTGTTCAGGATGGGGAAGAGATGTTTGGGGGAATTTCTAGCTCAGTATAAACTTACAATCCTTTTCTTATGAATTGAAATGAAAACTTTCAATAATAACTCTAAAGATATGACACATAAGCATTCCTGAAAATTTGATGAAATTAAACTGCCTCTCCTGGGCCCACTGAGGTCAACTTGATATAAGACTAGGCTTTTAACTCCAAAGGAAGAAGAGAGAATGGAGGAGCGGAATAAAAGGGAAGGTAAAGAAGCTATTACTAGGTTTTCTTCTGCTCACCAGAGGGTCTTCAAATCTAGTTTTCTCTCTATCTAGCATAAAGAGTATCAATAAACCACATAGGGTCTAGTGAGGGTTTTTTGTCAGGTTTCCTCTTGACAGGATCTCAGTCTGTCATTAAAACATAGAGGCAATGGGAAAGTTTCTTCATCGGAAGCTCTGTACCAGATGTAAATGTCTTCTTTGGTTCAAGGGACTAGTCAGCCCATATTCAAGGACGGTCTGTAATGACAGCTGCCACTTCAGTCTAGCCACATGGTTTATTCTAGTCCACTCTCTTAAGACCAGTAGGTCAATAATAGTTCTGTGGGAATCCCAGTGGGAGAAGTGACATTCCTCTAGAAAGCAGTTCAGCGTCAGTTGATAATTATGATATTTCCAAGGACAGTTAAACAACATCAAGATGGGTAAGGAGAAGGAGGGGAGAGATCTCAGTGATGTCAACAAGAAACTTTCCTGTCTGATGGACCCAGCAGGGGTGGCTGTTCATATAGAAGGGGAAGAGCTAAATTGGGTAGACATAAGTATTGCCCATAAAACCCTGAAGTCTCTTCAACTCAAAAGCTTGAATCCTGAAGCACAAATTAATACATCCTAGTTAATAAAAGGGAAATGTCAAGATCTGCCAAGCTAATTAGTGATTCGGCTTTCTTGGCACTATCACTTTTCATCCAAAGTACTGAAGCCTGTTCATTGTTCTTAGCTATCATCTTTCATATTTGAAACTGCAAAACATACCCTAAAAAGGGCTAGGATGAGCATGGTGTTACTTGGGAAGATATAATGACACACACCATTTTTTTTCCAACCTAATGAAAAAAAATCACTTGCTAAGTCTTCTTTGATGTCAGAAAATGACCACCCTTCAAGTGTTGTTTTCCATAGTTTTGAAAAGGTTTCATTAATCATTGTGGAATAATTATCTTCCTGCATTGTCCCACAGAGCTGTTCCAAGTATAGCTCTCCCCTGAAAGTCCTCTCATGTACTCTATACTCAAGCCAAAGGGAGGGAGTGCTCATTGCCTATGACTATACCATATGACTTTGTTCCCTGGGTCTGGGATGATTTCCCCGAACTCTCTACCCATCCTTTAAGAGAGAGAAAAAGGAAGGGAGGATGAAGAGAGAGAGAGAGAGAGAGAGAGAGAGAGAGAGAGAGAGAGAGAGAGAGAGATGTTTTTGAAAGTGTGTCCCTATTTCCAGTGAATTTCTCACTGAAGTGACCCTGGAGTGAGTCAAGCCCCCAACCAAGAAGGGTTATCTCCTGAGCTTTTACTAATTCTATCTTCTCACACAGAAATGAACCAAACTGGAACCCTGGGCTATATATGTGGTGATATTGAATACTATATAGGTTTATAGAATCTTAGAATTTGAAGTAATCATGATGACTGTACAGTTCAACTCATACCCACACAAGATTCCCTTCTACTATATCAACTCCCAGTTATTATTCCTAGTATTTCTTTCTAGAGTCAGTAGAACAAGAAAAAAATGAGTTGGGGTGGGGGAGATTAGCACTGTTCCCCAGTGCTGGTATAACTGCATTGCGAGGGGAGAGGAGAAATTAGAACATACAGTATATCCCAAAATTCTGCCACATACACTCACACCAAATACCAATGGACCTGCACTTAACTAATCTAAGTCTTGAGACTTTATACAAAGTGATTTGCACAAATACTCTCAAATAAACACACTGATTTGCCTGAATACACTCTACTTCTCTCTAATATGTTGGTCTTAAGAGATAACACTGAAATTTGCACTTACCGCATAAAATTTTCCCTTTTTGTTCTGAGCAGTGATGATTCCATGGTAGAGCTCATAGTGTTTTGTTTTGGTTTTTTTTCCAAAGAGTTCAGAACTCCATCAGGAAATAAGGCATCTTTGAGATCAGCAGGTAAAAGTATCATAGGATCATAGATATAATGCTGGAAGGAACCAGTCCTTTCATTTTATAGATGAGGCAACTGAGGAACAGATAAATTTATTGACTTGCCCAAAGTCACACAGCTGATAAGAGTCTGAGTCAGGATTCAAATCCAGATTTTTCTGCATTCCAAATCCAGCACACTCTTTTTAATATGCTACCACTCTAATAACATCTATTACAGATGAAGACATTTAATCTTTTAAAGGGGGCTTTGTTGATAATTACTCTAAATCATTTTATTTAGCCCAAGAAAAATATGATTCTGGTGCCTGATATTCTAAGACAAATTCTTTTCTCTTCCTGCAAGGACTCAGGTTTAATGATGTCAGTTTTATCCACATTCCATTATCTTGTGTTAATAAAATGAACAATGCTAGGAGATGGAGGTGTAGTATCCCTATCAATGGTGCCACCTTGGGAAACATTCTTAAAGTATCCTGTTTATGATGCTTTCAATGCTTTTGTAATGCTTTCCCAAAGTTAAAAGGACTCTGGTGAAATAAAACTTTCAATCCATGAAAAGCAACATTTAGGGCTTTAGTCCTCGAATCTTTGAGGAAGGTTTACAGTTAGATTTAGATAGAAGCCCAAGTAGTACATAACAGAGAAAGATAAAAGCAGAACATCTCTAGGAATGATGCCACATGGAACTCAAAACCTTTGTGATCTCAGCAGGGCCAAAACCTGAAAAATCTAATCTTCTGACTATCCCCAGCCTATAAAATTAATTGCTTTTCATCCTCACCATTGTGTTCAGATGGATTTGGAAAGTGTCAATATCTTATATGAGCAGACAGGAGATGTAAGAGGCCTAGATAACAAGGGGAAAACCATCCATCAAATAGTAAAAAGCCCAGTCTATTTTGTTTTCTTTGTTTCTCCTTTATTCTTCTCCTTTCCCGAAACAAGCATCAATTGTGTCAATGCTGAGAGAAGAAATTACAGCTTCTACTTCTTGACATATAACCCTGAAGGCCTCTCACCCACTTTTAACAACATTTCAAAACATGTTCATGTACCTTCTCCAGCTTTTAAAGCACTATGTTCGTTGATGGGGACAGAAAGTGGGACAAGGCTTTCCCTTTCTTCTTTGAATTTGTGATGTAGGACTATAAAAGTCAGAATATAGTCAAATTTGTGGAACATATTTTTATTTGAGCTTCTATTAACTAAGAATGGCTAACTCATGACCCTGATTTAAATTATGACCACTGCTATTTGGTAAGCACTTTGGAGCCTGTGACAGAATATTTTTTTTTGTTCTAATATGATTTATTTGGAGTAGAAAGTATATTTCTGGGGCGGCTAGGTGGCGCAGTGAGTAGAGCGCTGGCCCTGGAGTCAGAAGGACCTGAGTTCGGATCCAGCCTCCGACACTTAACGCACACAAACAAAAAAACCTAGCCGTGTGACTTTGGGCAAGTTACTTAACCCCAACTGCCCTCCAAAAGGCAAAAAAAAAAAAAAAAACCAGAAAGTATATTTCTTGAGTTTCAGAATGGTCTTTTGTATTTGTATCTTCCATGTCTAGCAGGACACAGGGAACATAGTAGGTACTCCATGAATCCTTGTTGATTCATTAGTTTATTATGTAAATACATATTACTAGAGGCTTCTAAGTGGAATAATGGAGAGAGGGCTGCCGTTGGGGACTGGAAAGGTTCCAATTCTGCTTCAGATACTTACTTGCTGTGTGACTCTAGGTCACGGGTGGGGAACCTGTGAGCCTCAAGGTCACACTTGGCCTTCTAGGTACTCAAGTGTGGGCCATTGACTGAATCCAAACTTCATAGAACAAATCCCTGTAATAAAAGGATTTGGTTTTTGCCTAGAGTCTAGGCAAATCACTTAGACCTTCTCCATCTCAGTCTCTCCCTCTATAAAATAATTACAGTAATAGCACCAAATAATGAGGAAGTAATAATAATGAAGTGAGATACAATGAAAATGCCATGCTTGTTGTTACTACCCCTTGCTTAGCTATGCTTATTGTTACCACTAATACCAAAACTTCCTAGATTCAGTAACTTTGAGAGTAAGCAATAATTTTCGTAATAGTTTATTTTTTCCTAATTACATGTAAAGAGAATTTTCAACATTAATTTTTTTAAAAGATTTTTCAATTCCCAGGGGTGGCTAAGTGCACAGTAAATAGAGCACCGGCCCTGGAGTCAGGAGGAACTCAGTTCAAATGTGGCCTCAGACACTTAACACAAAGACTAGCCATGTGACCTTGGGCAAGTCACTTAACCCCAATTGCCCTCCAAAAAAAAAAAAAAGATTTTCAGTTCCAAATTTTTTCCTCTCACCTCTCCCCTCCCCAAAATGGCAAACAATTTGATATAGGTCATATATGTTAAGCGATAATTCTAAGAGAAAATCTTCTGTCAATTCCATTCTTGGATCTAAAAAGTGACAAATGGTGCTAAGCTTGGGAAATAAAGTTCTATATTATCCTGATATAACATTTACTTGGCCCAGGGTAATTGTCCATCAAAATCTCTCTTCTTGTCTACTTAGATTCATAAGATTATAGATTTAGAGCCAGAAGGAACCTAAGAGGTCATTTAAACAAGCTTCATTTTACAGATGAAGAGGTGATCTGTTCAAATTGCCAAAGGTCACCTAGGTAGCAACATGGTAGAACTAGGTTTTAGAACTGGGTCTTCTCAGGTCAGGTCAACAAACATTTATTAATTAGTCATTTCCAATGAGCTGGGTACCATGACCCTGACTCCAACTCCACCATGCTTTGAAAGCCTCCTGAAATGTGTCCTTTATTACTAAAAGGATGGCTATATACCTGGAACCAGGAGCTCAACACTCACATACACAAAACATCATAGCATGGAGTCTTCAAGGCTAAGTGATATTTACTTTGGTAACTGATATGCTAAAGGGATTCCCTGAAGAAATTGATTTTTTAATACAAATATTTCTAATGTTTTGGATTAAAAGATATAGCCTAACCCTGTGTGATACAGGTTTTTTGTTGATGTTGTTGTTTGATTGTTTGTTTTAAAGGCAGGTCTCCTTTGCTTCTTTTTCTAGGAAATATAAAATATGCATCATGATGTTTGGGTAAAAATAAATTGTTTAAAATCCAAGATGGTAGATTTTAAAATTATCTAGATATGAATAATTTTCCAAGTGTAATTGCTAGTAGATAGCAATAGGATTTAGAAGTGGAAAAGGATATTAGAGGTCATCTAGTAGAGCTTCATTATTTTACAAATGAGAACACAGGCCCAGGGAGGTTGTGACTTGACCCAGATTATACAGGTTTTACTTAATGACAGAGACACAGAGACGGGACCCAAATGCAGGGTCTCTGAAGCCAAATCTAGAGAAGCATAGGCCTCAGAATTGAAAGGAACTTCATAGGCCACCTAATGTCATCCATACCTGTGGAGGAAACCCCTCTATATTATCCTTGATGTATATTCATTTGGCTCCTGCTTAAACACTTCCAGTAAGGGGGAGCACAGCCCATCCATAAGTCAACCATTCTACCTCTGAACAGCTCTAATTATTAGGATGTCCTTTCTGATTTAACCTTGGCTTCTATTCTGGAATATCTGCATACGACGCCTCACTTGGAGCCAAAATGCCCAGGTGAATCTTCATGTCTCTCTTACATGGAACCTAACTCTTCCTCTCTAAACCTTTCATCCATGAATCCTTATTCCACCCCCTGGGCTCAGGCAGAACAAGCCTATTTCCCTTTCTGTTTGACAGCCAACCTGCAGATGATTGAAGAAAGCCATCATCTCTGTATCTCCTCCTTAAAGACCCATATACTAGTGATAACAAGTGTGTGGTCCCAGAGGGATGATGGGAAAACACTTTGCATCTATTTTATCTGTGATTATTAGCACTTATGAGATACTAAATTAGAATTGATATGATTAGGGGATCAGTTCATTGCCCAATGAGTCAATATCACATGGGGGGGTAGGAGCTCATCTTAGAATACGATACATGTTGTTTTTGGCTAACTTGCTTGGTGTTTCTTAACAGGAAACAGAACTTTTCATTGCTCCTCTCTACTCTTTAGGAATTAACTACTTTTAATAACCCCTTTTTAGGGGCAGCTAGGTGGCACAGTGAATAATGTTCTGAGTTCATATTTAACCTCAGACACTTATTACCTGTAACCCTGGGCAAGTCACATAACCTTTTTTTTTTTTGCCTCAGTTTCCTTATCTATAAAATTAGCATTATCAGTGGCCCCTCTCTCACAGGGTTGTGGTGAGGATAAAATGAGATAGAAAACATTTATAAAACCACTTAACATAGTACTGGCCAGGCCCATAGTAGGCCAAGTCTGTTAATTTTTAAATTAAAATTTATATAATACTTGGAGGTTTCAGGCAGGACTTAGAGGCATGAAATAATAACTGCTAGCTGGTCAACATCTGGTGCCTACTGGCTTTAACCAAGTGAGGTAATACTAGTTGCAGAGAACATATTGACCTGCCTTAGTAGACAGAGCAGTCTGTATATATACACATATGCACACACACACACACACATACATACATGTAAATAAATGTGTGCAAATTTGTTCACAGATCTATTCACTGTCCCTTTCATTCTACATTGATGAAGGATTTTGCCTCCCAACAGTCCCATTGTGTAATATAGTTATTATCATTAATCTTGGTTTTTAGAAAAGGAAACTGTGATGCAGAGAGGGGGCAACCCTTGCTCAGGGTCGAACAGCAAAGTGTCTGAGTCAGGATTTGAACTCTGGTCTTTCTGACTACAAAAGCAATCCTCTTACAATGATATCATATACATCTTTACACATATACATATATGCATGTGTGTATATACACCATACATATATAAACAAACATATATGTGTGTTGTGTTTATGTGTATATATATGTGCATACACACACACACACACACACACACCATACATTCTCTCTATTTTCTTTATCTGTACTCATTGAAACATGTAATGAATTCTGAATGTTCCTATGTGAATTGTTTCTAACTGTGTGACTTCTTTTGAGGAATCATAAGAACCACAGACTCTCAAATTAAGAAACAACCCCAGGATCCAGTAGGCCCAACTCACATCTAAATAAGAATGCCTTCTTCACATACCTCATGTTTGGACTTGCAGCCTTTATTTAAAGACATAAGGCAGGGGTCCTTACCTTGGTGCTCAAGAATTTTTAAATATTGGTCATTTGTGTTCTTTCACACACACACACACACACACACACACACACAAGTGTATATAGATATACATATGTGTATTTGTAGATATATGCATATATACATATATGTATGTATGCATGTATATATATGTATGTATTAAAGAGACAGACAGATAGACAGAGACACACTAACTTTATTTGAGAAGGGCTCAGTAGGTTTCAACAGATTTCCATGGGGTCCACAATACAGAAAAACAGCTAAAGAATTCCTTATATAAGTAAAAGGAATCTAGTAAATCTTGAGGCACTTCATTCCACTTCTGAAGAGTTCTAATTTTTTAGAAAAATTTTCCTCTCATTAAATTTAATTTTTTTTTTTTGCAGCTTCTTCCCTTGGGGGCTAAGGAGAATTGGCATATCAATCAATCAATGAGCATTTATTAAGAACCGACCTGCCTATACGCTTCATATTTTACTTGGGTTCATGAGGATCTTCATGGGAGGAAAGATAATCTTTAAATAGTGTCCCTACAAAATGATCAGAGTGTATAGCTGTACCCTTTGGCAGAGTGTTTTTTGCTGCTGTTGTTGTTGTTGGGTTCTTGTTTTCTTCTTTGTATTGTTTTGTGGTGTACCCACCATAATGGGCGTGCGTTTTCTGACTCAGAAAGTGCTTCTCTGTATCATTTGCATTTTTGAGAAAGAATCAAAGTTCTAAAGAAATTATGACTTCATCATACATGTATGTCCTTAGTCTGTTTACTTCTACAACCCTCTTTTAATTATTTTACATTTACATGTATTCCCCCCCAGTGAAAAAACAAAACCAAAACTCTGATCACAAATAATATAAGTCAAGCAAAATAAAGTCCCACTGATGCCAACCATGTCCAAAAGCATGTCTCATGTTGCATATAGAGTCTTTTCCTTTTCCATCAGGAGATGGGTAGCCTTATAGCACAAGAATGATGTATCTTATTTTCCTTCTTCTAGAATCAAACTGATCACTGCATTGATTAGAGTCTTTAAGACTTAAGAACTGCAGCTCTCTGAAGCGATCTTGAATAGTTAGGATAAGATTTGCTGGAATTAAAGTATGATTTTTATGAGAAGAATAAAAAAACCTACTATAAAATTGTTTTAGGGTTCATTGAACTATGCACATTCTGTCTTAGGTAGGATGGCAAATGCTGACATTCGCTATTAAGCTGGGCTAAGATCTCAGCTTGAAAATGAGGGACACAAGTACTGATCATTAAGTTATACAACTGGTCATAAACTCACTGATTACACTAAGTAGCCTCATTTTTTATTACATCTTTAAATAAAAACTAAAGAAATCACCAAAAAGACACCTTTTCTAACATAAAGGTTTTTTTTTTAAGTCATTAGGTACAAATCTTAAAATTTAATAATAATATATGGCACTCATTCAAGCAAAATCAAGGTTAACGGTTAATTCCAAAGCATGGTGATCTGGATTTAAGCCTGATTTTCAAGGAAATGATTAGGGGAATTCACATCCTCATTAACAGAGTCAGCCTGGGTCACAGACAAAAATAACTGCACCATCGCTCTTTCTTTCAAGATGGCCTTCTTCCTTTCATTTGTTTTTATAGTCGTTATATACTAATTACTCTAAGATCACACAGACGTTCTTCCAGCTAAGTAAATCCAAGTGGTTGTACCACTAAAATGAACAGTTCAACACCTGAAGCCTCCCACCCAGAATGAGGCTCCCTGGAATGTTTATTCATTCTAAGTTCACAGTAGTTTCAGAAGCCGGTGGATTGAGCAGGAGTGTGGCTGGTATTTTAAAGTTTTATATTTGGGGTTTGCAAAGGAAAACTTGGATCTCATTTCTCTGTGCTGTGTCTCATGCACTGTCTGTTTCAGACTTTCTGAATCTTTTTCAGAGAGCCTTGAGTTAAGTGAGAAAGTAGTTCTTAGTGACTTTTCATGCATGTTTCCTCTCCAAGTTTTTCTTTTCTAAACCTAACACTGAGCCAACTTGGGGAACAGCAGTTGTGAGAGGTTACTGGTTAGGGGAATGATAATGTGGGCATTATTTTCCTTTGGAAGCTTTGCATGGAGATAAAAATCTCAATTTGAAATTTGAGATGATTTGGGACGGAGTTGGGGAATGCATAGCCTCAGCCTAGAGATACTTGTGGCCCGAAGGGTTACGTTTGGCCTCGAGGCTGCAGGTTCTGCAATCCTGATGGGATATAGCAAAGTGAATAGGACACAGAGTCAGGAAGTTGTTCTTCAGTGTTTGTCATTTCTGATCCTTCATGACTCCATTTGGGGTTTTCTTTGCAAACATACCAGAGTGGTTTGCCATTTCCTTCTCTGGCTCATTTTACAGATGAGGAGACGGAGGCAAACTGGGTTAAGTGACTTGTCCAGGGTCACACAGCTCCTGTGTGCCTGAAGCCACATTTGAACTCAGAAAGACGAGTCTTCCTAACTCCAGGTGAGGTGCTCTATCTTGCTGCCCCTAAAGTCAGAAAGACTAGAATTTAAATCTCATCTCGGAAACTTCCTAGCTTTGTGACCCTAGTCAAATCAAATAGCTTTTCTGTGATCGTGATGATAAAATTCAACTTGACAGCCTCTAATGTTCCTTTCAACTCTTCATTTTATGAACCTCTTGTCCTATAATTTTTACAATGTGAGAAATATATACAATATGTTTGTACAGTTTGAAATTATAGAGAGGGTTACTGAACTTGTACTGTGTTTTTAATGTATCTGGTTCTTCATAGTATTCCGCACGGCTTTCCTTTTTAACTGAGATTATCTGGGTATGAAATGTGTGTTCATTTAAATTTTCTTGTGTCTTTCCTTTGTAAAAAGAGTGAGTAAAATTGGGGCAGGAATATACTGACCAGTCATCTCCTACTAGATGATATTATTGAGCCTTTAAAGTAAATGACCACTGAAGGCAGTTTGTTTTATTCATATATACTTTGGTATGTGAGTGGTCATTATGGTGTTTGTGGGGTTAAAGGTGAACAGAGAGGCGTATAGTGTAAACATACCATTCCCATTCACTTTAATGGGCTTATCAGTCATTTTTTGTAACTCTAGCTTTGCTTGACCTCTCCTCCCCCATTCCTGTTATGTTGAGAACATTCAAAGAGCATTAATGTCTGTATCGACTACAAAATAGAAATCTGTATAAAACTTGGATGAGTTATCTTAGGAATTCTAATGAAGAATTGCTGTCACTATGCAAGTATATGTCTAAGCAAACAGACTGAGGTTGATTTTCATCTCATCAAATTTAGCAGCAAAGGTTCTGACCACCATTATTCTCATATGGGGAATCCCTGGGATTCCAAGTCCCATCTTAAACAAAAGCATATTTGGATCCATATAAAAGTAGATCAAGTTTAAGTGTAAGAAGGCTTAGACTGAAGTAAACTGTTGCTCTTGTCCCAGGTTGGATCTAAACCAGTAACATTAGCAAATAAGAATTAGTAACAATACTAACGATTGGCATTTGTATAGTATATTTAATTTGTAAAGTTCTTCTTACATATTATCTCACTGGGGCCTTATAATAACCTAATAAGGTAGTATTATTAGGCAGTATTAATAGAAGTATTATTACTTCTATTTTAGAGAAAAGAACACTGAATTTCAGAGAGATCAAGAGCCTTTACCATGGTCACACAGCTAGCATCAAAGGCAATATTTGAACTCAGATCCTCCTGACTCCAAGATCAGCATGCTATCCTTCACTAGGCTATGATACCTCTAGAATCAATTGTTTTGGTCATAGAGAAAAAGAGTTACACTTATTGGATTAGACCTTTGATTCCATTGATAGAGGAAAGTTACTTTATTTAGATAGGCACTATTTCTACAGCTCTTAGAGTTGCCCAAAAAGTTGTGACTTGACCAATGTCATAGGCCGCAGACCGCTCTTTACTAAAACAGATTAAAATGTAATTGGGAGGGGCGGCTAGGTGGTGCAGTGAGTAAGAGCTCCAGCCTCAGAGCTGGGATGACCTGGGATCGAGTCTGGCCTCAGAAAATGAGCACCCATACATTAACACTGACTCGCTGTGTAACCTTGAGCAAGTTACTTAACCCCAATTGCTTTTAAAAAATAAATAAATAAATGTTTTTTTTTTGGGAATTGGGAAACATTTAACAACAAAAAAAATACAATAAAACATAGATAACATCACATTTTAATATTGTCAATATGTAATCCATAGAGATCCTTATGTACAGATTAGTGTTTTCCCATTTCTATTTGACACAGTCATTTTAAAAGACTAAAGAAGAGCTAAACAGTTCTTAGTTTCACCTTAGCTCTAAAGCTCCATGATTTCAATCCCATCTTTGCGACAGACTAGATTGACTTTGAATCATGGAAGCAAGGAGATGGTGTTTAATACTATGTTTGCCTGAGTACATTCAACACCCTGTTGATGGCAATTCTTAATTAGGATCATTGGAGGAATTATTTTACAATTAGAACTCATACAATGTAAGTTTCTGACTTTAAATGACAGAATGATTTAGAGATTTTACAGATGGTGACATACATAAAAATGGTTATTGTTGATTTTTAAAAATTTTTCATCATAAAAGGAGTGCTATCATTCTATTTGTCACAATTATCATGCCATCAGAGAGCATATTATTGGAAAATTAAGAGAATTCTAAATTGTATTCACAGGTGGAAATAGCTATAACTGGTTATTTGGGTGTTTTCCCTTAAATAAGCTTTTAAAAAGAAACTTCTGAATGAAATAAGAATAGAAATTCTCCTTTTGAAAAAGCCCATACTTTAAAAGTCACATTTAATTGCTGCTCATTTTCAGATAGGAAACTGAGTCCCACTTTGATGAATTTGCCAAATTCTTATAAGTAGTTATTGATAAAGATGGGACTCAAGCCAGATCTCAATTCAAGTTTGGAGTTCTTTCTAGTACATAAAGCTTTTCCTGGCTTAATCACACAAGTGATTCAAATTTGAACACTAGAGTGTTATCATTGGTTCCTCACAAGTCCTCAACCCACATATCTACTAGATACATTCAGATAGCAAATCTATAGCTACATATAATTATAATTGTCACTACAAATATGTAACTGTAGCTATGTATATGTAACTATAGCTATGTTTAGTTACAGATATAACTATGTATGTATAACTATAGCTATTTATAGTTATATTTATATATAGTATATAATTATAGATGCAAGTATAACAGCTATAGCTGTAGCAATATAACCCAGCTGGTGAATACCTGGGGAGGGTGGTGCTGTAAGAATGAGGGAGTCAACAGTGGCACTGAGATAATGAGATTAACAAAGCAGGAAATACATTAAGTAGTAGAAGGAAAGCTGAATATGGATTTAAGAGATCTAGTTTGAAGTAGTTTTGAGATACATATGCGTATGCATTCATAAATGAGTATGCATATATGCAGGCATTCTTTTCATTGATAGTACATGTTCCTGGACCAGTACAGGATTACTATATCATGACATCTGGTGAGCTAAGCTCTGGGGATAGAGCCCTGGGCCAGGAGTCAGGAAGACTCATCTTTCTGAGTTCAAATCCGGCCTTAGACATTTACTAGCTGTATGACCCTGGGCAAATTATTTAACCCTGTTTGCCTCAGTTTCCACTTCTGTAAAATGAGCTGGAGAAGGAAATGACAAGCCACTCCAGTATCTATGCCAAGAAGACCCCAAATAGGGTCAAGAAGAGTTGGACATGACTAAACAACAATATCTCCATGAACATTCCTGTGAACAGAACACAAGTTGGACTTCTTTAATTTGAATTCCTAAAAAGAACCAACTGCAGCTAGTTTAACTTCACTTTGAGGAACAAATATGAGACATACCTTGATGACCTTGATTATCTGTCTTCTTGATTGGGGAATCATTCCTGCTTACCACAAAATGTTTCTGAAAAGAAAATTAAAACAAAAAGCAAATGGATGAAGAAACTAGTAATTAATAACACTATTCACAATTGGAAAATGCCCACCATAGTGTCATCTTTAAGAATGGATAATTTCTTATATAGTTCTCTTTGAATTAAATGTCATCTGTTCAATGTTAATTCATTGCAGTTTCTGTTTCAATTAATTCTCTACTTAGCCTCCAGATTTAATCATTAAAGAAACATCCTATCAATTGGGTAGGTAATAGGGAGTAAACTGACATATAACAGGTCTTCCAGTAGGTTGCATGTGGTGCAGACTTTAAATAAAATATGTTTAACATTGATGGGATTTTCAATAGTTTATACTTCTTTTTAGACATTCTGACATGACTCATTAGAAATCTCAGGTGAAACCCAGAGAGGATCCAGATAGTTCTATAGTGTCAGACCTTTTTGAATGAATACCTTCATGGAAATAAAGGCCACCATGGAATTTTCTAAAGAAAAAAATTATAAAGTTAAATGCTTTTAACCTTGAATCAAAGACTTGTTAATGTATTGATGCAAGCTGCTGGTGGAGCCATAGATACTTGTTTCTGATAGACAGGGATCATCTTTCTGAGACAGAGACATTTTTGTCATTAATTTCAGGCCCTTTTGGTAAATAAACGTGAAACAGGATGAGTTCAAGGGATTAATTGGCGCCCCGGGAGGCCTCATGAAGCAGCATCAAACTGTAATCAGCTCTTAGAATTGTTGTTTCAGGAAGCCCCGGGTCTCTGAGGCTCCTCTAGAAGTACTCATTACTGTCTGGGTAATGTATTCTCACCAAGTAGCTATAATAGAATTAGTTCTACATTTTATAGGTTATTCATTGGAGGGCAGTTGGGGATAGAATATATTTTATTGGTTCACCAGCATGTTTATTTAAACTCTTGGTCTGAGGTAGATTCAGACACTAAAGTTACATTTTAGAATATTGAAGGGGAGGACACATATCCTTGGTTTTAATTTTAAATAAATATCAAGGTGTACTTATTGGAAAGCTTCAGGGATCACTTTGAAATTACTGGACATTGCCACAGAATCACTAGATCTTAGAATTAGAGCTGGAAAGGAGTTATGTATGGGCCAGTGTGTCCAAATCCCTCATTTTACAGATGAGGAAAGTGAGGCTCAGAGTGGTTTTAGTGACTTGTCCCAGTCTACAAAGGTGTTATCTGAGGTGTGATTTGAATGCACATTTTCATAACTCCAAGCTTTTTCCACTACACCAAACCCAACTTAAAATGTGCAGTTCTTATAATAGTAATGGTTTAATTAATGCAGTGACCACTTCCTGATATTCAGCCTCCCTCTAAGAAGTGGATCATCAACTCTTATGGAATTCCTCTCTAGAGAGTTGCCTAACTTTCAAGACTTATTACATATTACTCTCCTTGACACAGTCAGTGTGTTCTAGACACACTGACTTACTTACTGTTCCCCAACTCCATGTTCCATCTCCAACACTCTATACAATCTACTCCTCCACTTCTTGCCTGGAATGTACTTTCTCTTCACCCTTTTCTCTTATGATCCCTAGTCTTCTTTAAGACCAAGCTCAAGGTACCTGATCTTAGCTCCCCACTCCCCTGGAGGAATGGACAGATTAAAAAAAAAAAATTATCTGTTCCAATGGCCATAATGGCAACTGAAGTAGGTGCAGTGGAGCACTTAGAAGTTAGTCAGACATCAAAGATACCAAAGATATTGCATCCCAAACCATCACCAGTCACTTTGACTTTTGCCTTTTGCCTTGAAGCTGGATTTCAATGCCTCTAGAAGCACTGAAGAGACAGTCAAGCTGATAACTTTACACAATTCTGCCTCACTTAAACCAATTCACATGTGAGTCGAGACATCATTCTTTGATGTCACTACTCCTCTTTGAAAATGAAGGATGAACAACAACAAGGCCCCTCCTCCCAATATATCTTTGTGTACACTTTAAAAAATGTATTTTGTGTTTACTGATCAGTGTTACATATTTCCCTCTAAAAAATGTAAGCTCCTTCAGGACCTTTATTTTTGTCTTGTGGCACAGTATCTGACCCATTTGGGGGTTTGGGTGGAGTCCTGAACCACCCTCTATCTTTCTGACAGCCTTTGTCTCCTTGACAGTTTATAGGTTGACATTATTGGCGATCACCCAGGCAAACAATGTCAATGTCTTCCTTGATGCCTCACTTTCTCTCATCCCACATATGCAATGAGTTGTCAGATCTGATTGTTTCAACCTTCACAATAAATCTCCTACATGTCCTCTCTTCTCCATTTACATTGCCCAATACCTTGATGTAGGCCCCCATCACCTGGGCTATTTCAGTAGTCTTCTGATTAGTCACATACCATGAGTCTCTATATGGAAATGCTTGGGTGTGAGCTTATCGATGTAGAATTTTCTCCCTGTTCTCCCCCTCCTTCTCTACTTTCTGACTTCTCTGCCTTCTTTCAAGTTGCAGCTAAAATCTCACCTTCTGCACTAAGCCTTTCCTGATCCCCCTCAATGCAAGGGCCTTCCCTCTTGATTATGTCCAGCTTATGAAGTATTTATCTTATTTTGCATAATTTTTGCAGCTCATCTCACAATTGCAAGCTCTTTAAGAACAGAGACTCTTTTTGCCTTTCTTTCTATCCTTAGCACTTAGCACAGAATTTGGAATGTAACAACTACTTCTAAATGATTGTGTATTTAAATGGAAGTGACTGGAGATTTCATTGTGTTAATATAGTACAAGAAAAACAATACTAGTTCTATAGTTAGAGGACCTAAGTTTGGATCCATCCTCTGAAACTAATTGAATGATCCTAGACAACTCACTTAACCTCTTTGGGCCTCAACTCACTTAACCTCTTTGGGCCTCCACTCTAAAAGGAAGGGAGTCAGATTAAAAGACTTCTGAGGTCCTTTCCAGCTCTATATCTATGGTGGGAATTGATGGAGGAAATTGCTTATGAGGAATTCCCCTTTCCAATATATTTCCTTCACAAGTAATTTTCTTAGAGAGTTGCTTGCTGAGGGCATTGAGTGATTTAGACACACTTCTATTACACAGCTAAGATGTATTAGAGACAGAATTTGAACCCTAATCTTTGTAATATCAAGGGTGTTCGCCTATCCCCTACTACATCACAATTATTATCACAGGTAATTTGGCAGCTAGGTGGCACCATAATGTATAGAGTATTGGGTCTGGAGTCAGGAACTCCTCTTCCTGAGTTCAAATCCAACCTCAGACACTTACTAGCTATGTGACCCTAGACAAGTCATTTAACCCTGTTTGCCTCAGTTTCTCATCTGTAAAATGAGTTGGAGAAGGAAATGGTGAACTATTCCACTATCTTTGCCAAGAAAATCCCAAATGGGGTCATGAAGAATTTGACATGACTGAAAATGATTGAATAACAAAAACAAAAATGGACATAACAAATTGTTCACATACATCAAAAATCCATTAAGTACCTGCTGTATACAATGCACTATGCTGAGTGATGAAGATAAAACAATGAATAAATAAAAACCTATCCCATCAGCAAAAAGCTTAGGCTATCCTAGAGGAGCTGCAGCTTGTTCATAAATATGCATGACCAAAGGCAGAATGTGATGGAAACATAGCATAGAGGCAAATAATATGCTCAAGGCACATTTGCAGGAGGATAGAACATTGCCATGTTGGATTTGAGGATGAGGCAGCGTGGGTGACAAATGACTTCTCTGTAGAGCCTTGGAGACAGGAAAATAGAACTTTGGGGCTAATGACTTGTATCCAAAAATGTAAATGAGTGGTCAGTTGGTCTGGCTACACAAGCTAGTCCTTTGCCTAAGCTATGGAATCTGTCACTCTGGAACATCCATCAGCCACCTTCTAAACCCTTTCTTTGAGCTTTTGGTGATTCAGTTTGTATTGGAAAGAATATTGGATTGTGAGCAGAAAATTTGGCTTCAAATCTCAGCTCTTTCACAGCTTATCTCTGCAGCTTAGGCCAAGTCAATTTCATTCCCGGGGTCTCCATTTCCTCATCTGTAAAATGAGAATATTGAGACTAGATCAGGGGTACTTAACCTGAACTCCACAGTCTGTGAACTTGAATGGGAAAAACAAACTTTACACCTTTAATTTTATTAACCTTAAACTAAAGTTTAGCATTTCATTCAGTTAAAAATATTATTATGAGAAGGGGCCCATAGACTTCACTAGAGATGAGTCTCAGTCAATCTTTCTCTCTCCTCCTCTCTCTGTGTCTCTGTCTCCTCTCTCACTGTCTCTGTGTCTCTTCTCTGTGTCTCTCTTACACACACACACACACACACACACACACACACACACACACACACACACACACACACACACACACACACAGAATTTAATACCCCCTGGCCTAGATGATCTCTGTGATTTCTTCTAACTCCAAAACCCTACAGACCTTGAGTCACTCTATGGATACTGCCTGGCAGCTTGCTACCAACTTTCTCCTGACCCCCATTATCCCTTTGAAAGCATTTCTGATATTTCATAGTTTATTCACTTTTGAGGGCAAACGAGAATATTTTATTGGCCCACCAGAATGTTAATTGAAACCATTACTCTAAGAGTTCCCTAATTAATGAGTCATCTTATATTGGGGCCTCCTGATCAGATTGAATTCCCTTTGATAACTTTACCTGAGACTCTTTTCCTAAGGGACCATAATTAAAGGAGAGCAGGAAGCTTTGGAAAGGTGGAAGGAACATTCATTTTGACACTGGTTTTGAACCTGAAAATAGCCTGGGAACCCAGGGTGAGTGTGATTCATGTTTGTGAAGCATCCCTTAGCACCCTTCACCTCTCTTCCTCTCTCTTGCTTCTCTGGCACTTTTCAAGTTCAGCTGTTTGCTCTTGGACTTCATATCTGCTCACTGCCTTGAGGGGTCCAGGATCTGCAAAGAGCTTCCTCCTTAGGGAGTCATACTGTCAAACTCTGCCCAATGGGGTCCTGCCTCCAAATGACTCCCCTTCAGGCTAAGATATTTTGAGGATGTTGCAGGTTTTTTTTCCCCTTTGCATTTTTGGCTCTGATTGTGACTTTACTTCATCAGATATATTCTCTTGGATATCTAGGAACTGTGGGGTTCAGCAAAAATCCTTGTAGCTGCCACTCCTGAGCCTGCATTAATACTGAGAGGGTCGGTTAAGAAGGTGAAAGTTCAAGAAGATTGTCCTTTTGAGAGCTGTCTTTTAAGAAACACCAAATAAGCTAAGCCTTATGAAAAACTTTTAAAACAGTTTAGCTGTCAACTATCACAGATATTAATTCCCTCATTTTAAATTTGGGGAAACTGAGGCACAGAGAATTTAAGCACCTTGCTAACAATTATACTGCTGCTAACTTTTGCATCCAAGATTCAAACTCAGGTTTCCCAACTTTAAATGCATTAGGAATTTTACAAGGAAAGGATGTATTTAATAGGTGCACCCAACCAAGTAATGACAATGTAATGGGGGCAGACATATACTAAAAGTTGCAAAATGGATATTGTAGAGGTATGTTTTCAATAGCACTGTTAATAACATAGTCATTATATCATATGATGGTTATGTATACACTTGGCAAGTAAAAATCTTTAGCACTGGAGGACTCAGGGAGTAGAATCATGGTTCTTAAATACTTTTGTGAATATTCAATTATTAAATTACACAGGGTTAGCCTTTGAGGTCCCTTTCAACACTGAGATGTTGTAATAATGAGTGTTGCTTTTTAAAAAATTTCAATACTACATAATTTAAAAATAATATTCAATTTAACAAACATTTATTAAGGCCTTACTGCATGCCTACCATTATGGTAAGTTCTGAGAATGCAAAAACCAAAAAAAAAAAAAAAAGTCACTGTATTAGTAGGGAAGATGCAACATGTACACAGCTTTAAAATACATGATCTATAAAAAGGAAATAAAAACTTTGTGTGGATGAGTGTAGCACTTTTCCTAGGGAGACTGTGAAAGGTCTCATTACTGAGCTGGCCCTTGAATTGAAGGATTTTGAGAAATGGAGAAAAGGAGAGAGAAAGAGCCCTGGGGGTGCAGGAGGGGTATTAAGTGTGATCATCTATGTAAGGGTACTGAAGTAGGCAATGAACTCTCATGCAGTAGGAACAGAAAACAGGCAGTTTCAGAGAGACATGTTGGGAATGGTGGCAGGGTGGGGAGGAAGGTAATTTGAAGTCAGTTAAAAAAGATAGAATGAAGGTCAATTTTGAAAGATTTCAAATGCCAGAGTTTGTATTTTGTTGTAAAGGCGAGAGGGATGTCATGAAGTATTTTGAACTAGGAAGTGATATATTCTTTTGATAATTGATTTTGTAAAGGGGCTGAGAAAGACAATAGTGAGTAAAAATAAGATGGAAGGAAATTCACAAATAGTAATTGTAACTTGCAAAATGCAAATAGGATGCTTATGGCAGCTCTATGGTGGTAAAGAACTGGAAATTGTAGGGATCTCCAATTGCGGTGTATGGTTGTGATGGAATACTACTATTCTATGAGAAATGATCAGCTCAGTGATTTTAGAAAGACATGGAAAGATTTGAACCAAATGTTAAAGAACAAAGTGAGCAGAACCAAGAGATCATTGTATACAATTACAGCAATATTGTTTTAAGAATGACTTTGAATGATGAAGTCATTTTGATTCTTATAAATACACAAATTAACTATAAAACATATGAAGAAAGATGTTATTTGCATCCAGACAAAGAAATGATAAATAGAAGTGTGTATAAAATAATTTTACATATATTTGCCTATTTGTATCTAATGGTAGCCATCTCAGTGAGGGGAGGAAGGAAAAAAAAAGAGAAATTTACATGACAACTTTATTATATCTTTAAAAGGAGTAGCAAGTTCTACAAAATTGATTTGCAGTTTCATGTGCAATCATCTTTTTAACTACACTATGGAAATGTTTGTTTTATTCCATAAATTAAAAAATAATTTAAATTAAAAAAAAAAGCAATTGATAGGTAGAGGACAGATTGGAGAGAGGGAAACCTGTAGGCTATTGCAGTAGTCCAGGTGAGGTGATGAGGTCATGAACAAGGGAGGAGTCCATTAGAGTGGACAGAATGGGGCAGATATGAGAGTTGTCATGAAGGTAAAGTTAACATGACTTGTCAACTAATGAGATATGGAGGATGAAGGAGAGGAAATATTAGGATATAACTTTGAGGTTTAGAACCTGAGTTATGGTTAAAATAGCCTTGATCTTTGTACCTCTTCTTAATAAATCTGTGCTATCTTTTATGTAATTTTTTTTTGCATCTGAGTTAGAAGTTAGAATTTTAGAGCTAGACCAGACCTCAATAAATAGCATGAGTGTAAGGTATTGATGAGATGAAAGGAAGCAAAACTTTTTATTCCCTTAGTTAAACACTAGAATCTGTTGCTGTTTGGTATATTTATGTAATTCTTTTTATCACATATAGCTGTAACCATGTGTAGTTCCATTGGAGGCTTGGAGAAGGTAGGGAATCACTATTTCACTATCTCCTCTTGAATTTCTGACTTTGATGAATCTCCACCTTTTATGTCTGACAACTGCCATATATAAAGTGATGACTATATGCCAAGAACTGTGCTAGAGATACAAAGAAAGACAAAAGATAGCTTCTGTTCTCAATGAGCTCATAATGTAAAGGGAGAGACAACATGTGTGCAGTTATGTGCAAACGGGATGTAGTATACCCAGAGAAAGTTGAAGATAATCTCATAGGGAAAAGACTAAAATTAAGGACAGAATAAGGCTTGTTATATAAAGAGAGATTTCAGATAATATTTGAAGGAAGCCAGGAGGTAGAGAAGACGAGGGAGAGTGCTCCAGGTTTGGCAAACAGCCAGTCTTACATAGTAGATAGCAAGCTTTGCATAATAAAAATTCAGTCTTAAGTATAATCCTATCCTGTTCTGCAGTGTATATAGAAATGTTTATCTTATTTGATGTTTTGTAGATTCAGGATAAAAAATAAGATGAAAAAAATTTGAAATGATCTGAGAACAATATTGTTATGTCTACTCAAGTATTTGTTAGAGAATCCAAGTGTTATTAGAGTCTAGGAAGTATATGTTTGACAATGTATATCATACAGTTTTGGAAAACTTTCAAGAAGGTTGGAAATAATTTAGAACAAGTTGTTCCAAAAATCTTGATGGCATTAAAGTGTAAATTTTATTTTCAATTCTTAATTGTCTCTTCATTTCTCTCCTGTCCCATCTTTTGAGAGAATAAGAATAAATGAAACTTTACAAATGTATAGTCAAATAAAACAAACCCCTCCATTAGTCAGGTAGGTAGGTAGGTAGACAGACAGACAGACAGGCTTTATTCCTCTGAAACCTGCCTATTCATACCCCTTTCACCATTTATCATTCGGGAAATGGTTTTTATTTTTAAAAATTTGTCCTATATATCTTAGAAAGGAGACCATTATCAGAGAAACTTGCTGTAAAGATTTTCTATTTCTTGATTCTCTTTTAAATGCTGCTTTCTTTTTGTTTATGCAAAATCTTTTTAATTTCAGGCAGTCAAAATTGTCCATTTTACCTCTTATGAACCTCTCTATCTCTTGTTTTGTCTTGAACTCTTCCCAGATGTATAGATCTGACAGGTAATTTCTGCTATGCCCCTTTAATTTGCTTGTGATGTCACCTTTTACGTTTATCATGTATCCATTTGCAACTGGGGTTGGTATAAGGTACAATGTATTTGTATCTCCCTAGTTGCTATCAGACTGCTTTATAACTTTATATATATATATGTATATATAAACACATATATGCATATGTATATGTACATATATGTATGTGTGTACATATACACATATGCACATATATGTATGTGTGTGTGTGTGTGTGTGTGTATATATATATATATATATATATATATATATATATATATATATATATATATATGAATTTTATAACTATAAAAGCCAGACTGCTTTTTTCAACAGTTTTTGGTCAAAGGTTTTTGCCCCAATTGTTGGAATCTTTAGTCTTTTTTTTCAAACACTGGACTACTGTGCTCATTTGCTTTAATGTGCATGTTATCATACCTGATCTGTTGCACTGATCAACCTCCCTCTTTCTTAAATCCATTACTAGATTGTTTTCAATGATCACACTTTGTGGTATAATTTGGGATCTAGTACTGCTGAGCTTTCTTCCTGCCTTTCTTCTCCCCTCCCCCCATAATTCCCTTGTTATTCTTGACCTTTTGTTTATCCAGATGAATTATGTCATTAGTTGTTCTTGCTCTACAAAATAATTCTCTGATAGTTTGATATGGTACTGAATATGTAAATTCATATGAGTTCCTTGAGAGCAGTTGTTTTTCCCTTTCTTAGAGCTTACACAATGCCTGTAACATATTGAACACACAATTGATTATGTTCTTAGAAAATGCTGAATTAGATCCTATTGAAATGGGATGTGAGGTAGAATTAATCATTTGACTATAAATGCTAATTTTGTAGCATGAACTTAATCAATGTTCAAGGTTTTTGCTATGAATGTATAGGACACATGAAATTAAATAACTAAACACAAATGAAAATGTCTTTGTGAGTGCGGGCATGGTAGATATTTCATTGTTAAAAATATCTCTTCCACAAGTGGAAGCAGACAGTGTTGGGACACAGACACTGAACTACTTAGATGGTGTGTGCAATCTCTTCTCCCTC
Source organism: Gymnobelideus leadbeateri (assembly GCA_011680675.1). NCBI lineage: Eukaryota > Metazoa > Chordata > Mammalia > Diprotodontia > Petauridae > Gymnobelideus > Gymnobelideus leadbeateri. The sequence continues at coordinate 541,230 of WOXC01005530.1, forward strand.
TCCCTCTCCCTCTCCCTCTCCCTCTCCCTCTCCCCCTCCCCCTTACCCTCCCCCTCCCCCTCTCCCTCTCCCTCTCTCTCTCTCTCTCTTCCCCAGAAAATAAGAATGTAAAATTGCTTTGCTATCAAATAAGAATTTTTTCTTTTTTTGGAAAGTGCATTTCCTTGTGAATTGTGGGGTTTTTTGTTTAGGTTTAAGGAAGAAGACACCTATTTATAAGAATTGGGCTTTTTATTACCTTAGCTAATATCTTTTTTTTTTCTTTTTGGAGGGCAATTGGGGTTAAGTGACTTGCCCAAGGCCACATGTATTGTATTGTATTGTATTGTATTGTAATGTATTGTGTTGTATTGTATTGTATTGTATTGTGTGGGGCTGGATTTGTACTCAAGTTCCCCTGACTCTGGGGCCAGGCTGGTGCTCTATTCACTGCACCACCTAGCCACCCCCCTTAGCTAATATCTTAAACAACATATGTCACAAACGTCTCTCTGGCTCTCTTCCTTTCAGAAGTATCCATCCCAAAGTAGGCACTGAAAGTTTGTGCAGAAGGAAAAAAACATTCTTCCTGTTAGAGAACTAAATGCACAAAATCAAATACCTCATAACAAATACTAACTGATTTCCTCTTTTCCCTTGAATTTTGAGTTTTAAAAGGCTTGGTTCATTTGTTTCTGTGTTATGTGCCAAGACAAACTGCTTCGTTTGCTTTTGGGAAGAATTCACATAAACTGTGTTCTAGACATCCTATCTTGGAACATGGAGGCTTTCTCCCCCTTCCTCATGAATAGTAATCTCTAGTTAAAACTAAGGTATTAAAAAATATATAGGACAATAGATTTATGCACCCAGGAGAACTACAGTGAGGTGACTGGATTGTTTTATTGCATCAATAAATATATCTTTTGAGGACTCAGAAAATCACTTTTTTTAAGCTGCATTTTAAAAATAATGAAAACTCTTGGCAAAATGATCTCTAAGGAATCAATCAGCCTAAGAACCTCAATAGATAAGTAAAACCTGCAACCCACTGCCTTTCTAATTTAGGTCTTTTAGTAAAGATCTGATAGATTTTGTCTACCTTGATGACTGTCTCAGAATGTAATTTCAGAGTTACTTCTAGCATTTTATTTGCAGAAACACAAATTCCTAAGTCCTTTGATTTAGGAAAAAAACAAAAACAAAACATAGCTAAGAACTCTGCACTTCTCTTTGAATGTCCTGTTGTTGGGATCTCCATTTGAAATGCAAAGGCATAACATCTCTAATCATCACATTCAATAGGGGCCTGACAGGGAATTAACCTTGCCTCTAAGTGGTTAGAATTGATCTTCTCAATTTCCAACTCTTTTAGAAAAAAAAAAAACTAATTTGGGGCACATAGATTTTCACAAACCAGAAAAAAGAATCTCTTTTCTACCCTAAATTTTCCAAAGGATCATGTTCATCTCACCAGCAGATTGCAAATGTGACAGTGCATTATCTCAATTATTGCTTTTATTTACTTTGGAGATGCTCTGGGCTGAGAAGGAAGAAAGGCAGGCTAGACAGAATCATTTTCAGACACTTAAAATGATATCCAGTAGTCTGATTCATTCACTCTGATAGAGATGCTCAGTTCTTTGGTGACTATGAATACATTTACTAAAAGGGGTGTATTAAAAATGAACTCCACACCAAAGCCATTGTTTGATGCCTTGCTGAGGCATAAAGGGGATCTTGGCCTCTTAAGTCTACATGACAAGTGGAGCAAGAATACTCCAATGCTACCAACATGAAGGCTTCAATGGTGGTTCAGTAGTGGTCTCTAGCTCTGTAATCTTAATACAAGTGACTCATTAGTTTACAAACCTGTTGATTCATAAGCATTTATTCAGCACCTACTCTTTTCTAAGTACTATGCTAATTGTCAGGGATGTGAAGATGAAAAACTCCCACTTTAAAGAGGCTTATATTTTATATACTTATATAATTTATTATATTATTTTTATTTTATTTTATCATATTATATATATTTGTTATATTATTATATAAAGAAGCTTATATTCCATCAGGGAAGACAATGTTTACATAGATGGACATAAATGAACTACATGCAAAATAAATAGGAGGCAATAGGGATGGGGTGGAGGAAGGGTCAAGCAGCTGGGGAAATCATGAAAGGCATCCAGGTCATTTTAGTAACATGGCATTGGGGTCATCTTCCTCATTCCTCTCCCACTGGAAGCTTGGATCTCTCCTTGGCACATCGGCCTTTGATGGGTGAGCTTTTGCCTCAGCCTGTTCAAAACCAATCTTCTGGTCACTTCCTGGCCATGTCTATATCATGCTACTACCCACATTGACCTCACCCTTCCCTTCTCATTCTCCTTTATATGTTGGCTTTCTTCATTAGAATATACATCTTTGAAGGCAATGACTGCCTTGCTTGCTTATCTGTGTACCCCAAATGTTTAGCACAGTGACCCATATGTAGTAAGCAATTAGTAAATATTTTATCATTTATCATGTTGACACTAGCTGAGTCTTGAATAAAAATAGGGATCCTAAAAGACCATGTCAAGGACCAGGAGATCTCTATCAGTTTATTGACCTGGTGTGGTCATTTAGCCTTCTTTTCATCCAGCTGTTTTCTAAGCCAGATGTTCACATTTATCAATCAATAAATAAATATTAAGCACCTACTATGTACCTGGTGCTGTGCTAAGCACTAGGGATAAAAAAAAAAGAGTCAAAAGACAACCCTTGCCCTCAGGGAGCTTATAATCTAATGTGGGATAAATAAAATTAATAGAGGGAAAACATTGGAATTAAGAGGGGTTGGGAAAGGCTTCCTGTAGAAGTTGAGATTTTAGTTGGGACTTAAAGGAAGCCAAGAAAGTGAGTAGCCTTAGTAGAAGGAGGACAGCATTCCAGGCATGGGAGACAACCAAAGAAAATGCCCAAAGCTGAGAAGTGGAGGGTCTTATTCATGGGGAAGGCAAGAGGTCAGTGTTAGGATAAAAGAATATGGTTTGGGGAGTAAAGTGTGTCAAAAGATAGGACAGGTAGGAGGAGGCTAGGTTATGAAGGGCTTTGAATGCCAAACTGAGCATTTTGTATTTCAACCTGGAAGTCACTAGAATTTACTGAATAGGGGGGTGGGGTGTGACATGATCAGACCTGTGCTAAAGAAAATCACTTTAGTGGCTGATTGAAGGATAGATGGGAATGGGGAGAGATACAAGGTGGGCAGAGCCATGTCCCAACCACGCCTTTGGCAATAATCTAGGTGTGAGGTGAGGATGGCTGTGTCAGGAGAGAAGGAGGCATAATAGAGAGATGTTGCAAAGGTAAAATTGACAGACCAGGCAGCAACTTGAAAATGGTGATGTAAGAGATAATGAGTCCAGGATGGAACTCCTATAACGTGAACCTTAGTGATTGAGATGATGGTGTTATGCTGTGCAGCAATAGAGGTGTATGGGTCTGGGGAAAGTGCCATTTTGTACATACTGAGTTTGAGATTTCTATTGGACATGCAGCTCCAGATGTCTGAAAAGTAAATGGAGATGTGAGATTGGAGGTCATTAGAGAAGTTGAGGCAGGATAAGTAGATTTGAGAATTATGGGCATGGGGTGGTAATAAAATCCTTGAGAGCTGATGAGATCACTAAGTGCAGTAGTTTAGAAGGAGCAGGGTCCAGGACAGAACCCTGATGGCAGGAAAGGTCAGATAGGTGGGAGGAGAACCACTGGAGGGAGCAGAGTCCTGAAAATCTGAAGAGGAGGAGAGAGTGATCAACATTATCAAATGCTTTGGAGGTCAGACAGAGAAAGATAGAACTTTCACTGACCATGGCACAGAATAAGTGAACCTTGATGGGTCCCAATAGAACCTAAAACCAGAGGAAAAACTATAACCAAAAAAAAGGGAGAGAAAGAAAATGTAAAATATTGCAAATATTTATCAATGAGAATTGTTAGAACAAAAGGCGTTTAAAATACTGTTATATTCATTATCATTCAGTAAAGGAGGCTGATTTGTTATTAAATCAATTGTATAAATCATTTTTGATTAGTCAGATTGCAAAGGGTCCACTTTCAAGAGGCTATAAGGTACAAATAATTACCTTTCCTCTCACAGGGGCATCACCTGAATATGGTTAGTGCCTCATCAATGTTGATAAAGTGTGAGAAATTGCCCTCCAAATTACAGAAATTTCACCTGAATGCAGAGGGCCTCATCAGGTGTCAGGGCCATGTCTGCAGGGTATAAATTAACTATCTCATTAACAGCAATGCTTTTTTAGATTTTTAGGAAGATTCTAAACTGAGATATAGGGGATCCACAAAACTGTTTATCAGAAAAGAAAAACACACACACACACACACACAAATACACACAGCATCTATCCTACACTCAATTACATGGATAAAATTAAGTGGCATTAACATCAACCACTTAAACATTCTCCACTATCTCCAGAAAGATAGATTGAAATGAACAGACAGCATAAACAGGCCTGCATGGTACAAGAGAATAAAGTGCTTGAGGACATTATGTAGATGGAAAGAATTCAAAGAACTATAACAAGGTGGCAGGAGAAAAATTCTGAAATAAGTATTCTCGGGATTACACATAACAACCAGGGAAAAGAACACAGCACGTTTTCTGTATGAAATCTTGCCTCCCTCTCAGAAAAGCTTCTCCTGATGTGATTGAAACTTTATCTATCTATAAAATTATCTTGAGTTTTCTATAAAGTTATGCAAAAGAGATTCATCAGCTGAAGTGGAAAATGAATCAGCCATCTACTTGAAGGAAATAGCAATGGTGTTATGTGTGAGTCTAATGCCTGTCCAGAGATCTTTCCAAATAGATGAGAGAGTTAAGGTGTTCATTAGGAGAGACTGGAATTTTAAAGACAATTCCAATTTTAAAGATATTTGATTATGCCAGGAGTTAATAATGACTTTGACAAATCGTTTGTGAAACCAGATGTCCCAAGGTTTGTTTCAAATAATAATAATAGCAATTACCATAAGAGATTAGAAAATCTCAGACATTAAGGTTTGATTAGATTGTTATTTCACAATTACAAGTTGTTTACATAAGAAAGCAGTTTGAATGATTCCAATTGTGAGGAGGAGGACAACTGAAGAAATCTGACTAACCACATTAAATTCCTTCCTTACTAGAGTGTGTTGTGGGGAAGATTTGGGGGAAAATCCTATACATAGACCAAAGCATTCTAATGTGATAATTGAACATACTTATGTAGATGGCACAGAACCACAACTCTTCATTCACACAGATTGTGTTTCATCTCGAAGGTCTTTCTGTAAAGACTCAAAAAGATCTAGGTCCCCTCTAGGTCCCCACCCAGGTGCCCACTCAAAAAAAAAAAAAAATCACAACATTTGAAAGTTGGAAGAGATCTCAGCAGCCAAGTAGTCCAATTCCTATTCAGAGAAACCTTAATATTCTTGACAAGTCTCATCCAAACTCTGCTTGAAGACCTCCAAGGAGAGGGAATCCAGTGCCTCTTCAGGAAAGCCATTCCGCCATTCCACTTTGGGACGGGTCTAATTATTGGAAGGATTTTTCCTTATGTCCAGTCTAAATTATCCTCTTTTCAATTTCTACCCATTGTTCTGGTTTGTGCTCTCTGGGGCCAAAAGGAACAAGTCTAATCCCCCCCCACCACCACAATCCTTCAAATATTTGCACAAAATTAATATGTCCCATCCACCTGAGACATTTTCACTAGAAACAACTATGCTATCCACTGACTCTTATATAAGATGAACTTGAGGCCCTTCACTCCTCTAGTTGCACTTCTCTGACACATTCCAGTTTATTCATATTCTTCTTAAACTATGATATTCCAAAATGAAGACCATATTGCAGATGAGGTCTGGCAAGCAGAGTATACAGTGGTACTATCTTCTCCCTCTTCCTGGAAGCTTTGCCCCTTATAATATAGCTCAAGATTTTATTTACTTTTTTTTTTAGCTGTGACATCATACTGTGGGCTTTATATTGGGTTTGCAGTTTACTAAGGGCCCCAGATCCTTTTTAGAACAATTGTATTCCATCCATATCTCTACTAGTCAATGTTGATTGCCTTGACTTTTTTTTATATCCATGTGCAAGACTTTACTTTTATCCTTATTGAATTTCATCTCATTAGATCCTGTCCAAACTTCTAGCCTGTCAAATCCCAACTCCATCATCCTATATGTTAGCTAACTATCCTCCCAAACTTTGTGCCATCTGCTGATTTGATGAGTATGCCTTCTTCCTTGTTATCCAAGTCACTGATAAAAATGATTGATCCCTGAGCTATTCCGCTTGAGACATCCCACCATGTTGACACTAAGCTGTTGACAGGGACTCTTTGATTACAGTAATCCAACAAGTTCTGAATCCTTATGTTGCATCATGTGAATTTAGCTCATTTCTATCCCACTGATAATAGTTCTCAGTTCCACTTTAAATACTACTCTAACAGTAAGTACTTAAACATGGAACAGGTTTATTAAAAGGCACATGAAGGACAGAAATTATATGCAAATCTAAGATTTGCTAGCAAGGGAATAGTCATATACTGCCTTCTAGTGAGTGCATTTCCTTTCTTCTCCCTGCACTGAGAGATTCCATTATGCTTGCCATCAAATTCAAGACACCAGCTAATCATGGTGAGCTTCCAGGAACCAATAAGGTGATAGCTACCTGGCTCCTCCTTTCTGAGATCTAGAATCTCACTTGCTTTTGTGCTCTATGTGACTGCACTATAGCTCTCAGTGAAGTTGTTCCATGCCATGCCATGCCATATAATACCAGCCATCATCATGACTTGCTACTCCCATAGGCATCTACTGTCAACCTCTTAAGTTTTCTTGAGTCAGAAAAATGTCTCTCCCTGACCTTTTGTCTCTAAAATTTGATTTTAAAGTTATTTGAAGGGGGATATTGGAAGAATTCAGCATGGTTGGCTTCCCCTAATAGTTCATCTTGGCTCCTAGAGCTCTTTTCACTGTAAAAATTGTCCTCAATGTATGGTACAGGAACCCCTAGGGGTCTCTGTGTCCTTTTCAAAGGGCCTGCAGGATCAAAAGGATCTTCATAAAAATACCAAGACTTTTGATGTTTAATATGATAAATATCAATAGATGAAATACGAATAAAAGCATTTTAGGAGGGTCCTTAATAATCTTCAAAAATGTAAAGGGATCCTGTCCTGGGACCAAAAAGTTTGAGAACTACTTTGCTTCATTATACTTCTGTTCATTGCCTTTCTCAGTTTGGCATCAATTTGATATCAGTGAAACCTATTTCAGATTTACTCAAGGGCAACCTTTCCAGCAACTCACAACTGGACAGTTTCCCACAGGATTGTATGAATAGTTAATTGTAATAACAAATGGCTAAATTTAAAAAGAGAAAATTTCCAAAGGCATGAAAAATCTGGCATTTATTGTTGATTTTGTAAATGGTTCTGGACACAGGTGGCAATTGTTGAGTGTGTCCATGGTATCACTTTCTCTTACTGAAGTCATGCAAATAAAAACAGGCTATTGATGGGGAAAGGACAGGGTATACTGGCTCTCCATCTGGTTTGGTGCTGTAAGAGAACAGTTTAAGAATAGTTTAAGAGTTTATTCCATGTATTTGAGCTGCCTGGTGTAGTTGTCCATTAGCTGAAAATCCGAGAACATTTACATTTGAGGGAATTAGTCACTGACTATTGGTCCCTCCCTATAGGTCTACTTACATCATGAGCAAAAATCTGAATAATATTCTTTTCTCTTCCTTTTCCTATTACCTTCTGTTTACTCTCTGTTAATAGTCACATTTTCCAGGATTCTCCATTTTATGCAACTCTCACATAGAATAAAAGAATACTCCAGAAGCTTTTAGAGTTTTTATTGCAAAGAAATGGAAATCTGAAGTCATCTTCTCTGGTCCAGTGTATTTGACCACTTGCACATTCATTTGTATTCATAAAGGCATTCAGAGAGGCATTAGCTTAGAACCTTGGTTTTTTGTTCAACAGACCTGTTTCTGAATAGATTGCTGAAACTGGATTTAATTTAGCTAAATGAAAGCATAGAGAATAAGAATTGTTTTTAATAATAGTGCTAAATATTGGGGAAAGAGCTTCATTTTGGGGGTTCGATCAATCAGTATTTAGAACAATAGAACTACACTTGCAATGAATGAGACAATTCCTACTTCCAGTGCCCTTTTATATTTGAACAGAAATGAAACAAAGACATGTATAAATATAAAGGTAATAAATACCAAGTATTTAATTTCAAGCTAGTTTATAGAAAGAATATTAACAATGGAAGGGATCAGCCTTACTGGTGCCTAAGGTAATGATTAAGTTGCATGAAAGTATATAAACTAATTATCACACCTATACTAAGGACCATTCAGTAGTAGTGCTGATGAGTTAATGAAGAATGCAATGCTCTTTCCACAATAGTGCTATCTTGGAGTCAAGCAAATGTGGGTTCCTATTCTACTTCGTCTCTTCATTTTTCTCAGTACCATTTTGTTTACTTAGAAATGGCTCTAGGCATAGGGTCAAGGAAATGTTCTCGCATAGGATGGTAAATATGACAGGTGATAATTGGAAGCAGTCAATGGCCTTGCTAATTATACCATCTTTTGCTATTTGCCAGTCTTGAATGGGAAAATAAACATATCTGATTCACTTCAACAACCCAGGAAAGAGTGCCTTCTCTGTATTCTGTACTAAGTGCTGGGGGAGGTATAAAGATAGATAATTCATGAGCTTATGCACAATGCATAGACAAAACAAGGCAAATGAGAATCCAAATAAAAAGTTGCTTCCTCATGGAATGAAGGTAACCACTAGTTCTGGAAGGATAGGTTAGTGGAGCTTAGTCATAAATATCCTACCAAATAAAAAAGCATTTTAGGGATAAGCCTAGTGATGGACTTCATGCCTATTTTTATTTAAGGACCAGTTTGGATAAGGTAGAAAAGGCTTGATACCAGGCAAATACCAGAAGCTCTCAAAGACTATAGGTCTGTGCCCATAGAGGATATATATCAAGAGTTCTTAACCATTTTTTTTTTTTTGCTGTGGAGCCTTTGGCAGTCTGGTGAAGCCTGTGGACTGATTCTCAAATAATACTTTTAAATGCAAAAAATACATAGAATTTCAAAGAATCAAATTAGGTTAAAATAGTTATATTTTTTAAAAAAATTCTTGGATTCCAGGTTAGAAGGCCCTATTTGCATTTTGGTCCAATAAAGGTAAATTTACACTAAAAAAATCAGATTCTTGAAACCTTGAAGTATATAAGAATATATAAAGGCATGAGTTTTATGGGAGCTTAGAGAGAGGAAAATCACTTCCTGAAAGAGGGGTGAGGGAATACTTCAAGGAATAAATTATAATTTACATGAGGTTTTAAAGATAGTTAGAATTTTAATAAATGAAGAATTATAAAAGAAAAACTATATTCAAAAATAACTATAATAAAATATCTGAGAGTTCACCTACCAAGATAAAAATGGAACAAATACAACATAAAAATGCTCTTTATAAATTCTTAGATGATTGAAGATATATTTGTTTATAGCTGTGTGAGTCTATTGTAGTAAAAATGATAACACTTTTGAAATTAATTTATAGATTGAGTAACATCTTTATCAAACTACCAAAGGATTATTTTTTAGCACGAGACACAATTAAACTAGAGAATCAAAACATTAAGGGACATAGAAGATGTAAGATCTCCTTTAGACAATATCAAAATTGTAATCACCAAAAGCATTGAGCAATGGTTAAATAGAAGAGTTGGTTAATGAAATAGATTAGGTAAATAAATCTCAGAAACAAATAAATATAGTAGCATAAGATTCAGTGAAAATCAGTGATGTTAGGTACAGGGGTAAATATATTTTAAAAAACTACTAGGAAAACTCAAAATTAGTTTGGCAGAAATTAGGTTTAGAATTAGACCAACAACTCACCACTAAGGTACCCAATACAATATTGCAGCCAAATGCTATATTGGATAGAGTATTGGGCTTGGAGTCAGAAAGAGCTGAGTTCAAGAAGACCTTAAACATTTACTAGCTATGTGACCCCTGGGAAGTCACTTAATCTCTGTATGCCTTAGTTGCCTTATCTGTGAAGTAGAGATAATAACAGCACCTACCTCCTATGGTTGTTGTGAAGATCAAATTAAATATTTATAAAGTCATTAACACAGTGCATAGCAAAAATAAATGTTTACAACCTTCTATTTCCCATATGACTTAAAAATAATATAAGTTAAAAAAGAAGGGAAAGAGATATGTTTCACATTTTCATAGAGGCAGACTTCTTGACCAAAAAAGGAAAAAATTGAAAATTTTAAATGATAATTGGACAATTTTAATTACATAAAACTGAAAATCTTGAGCACAAATAAAATCAGTGTGGTTAGAATTAGAAAGGAAACATTTAACTGGGGAAAAATCTTGGCATAAAATTTCTCTAATAATCATCTGCTAATACCCAAGATATTAAGGAATTCTGTGTGTGTTAATATAAGTAACCAAAGGACATGCTTAGAAAGTTTTCAAAAACTACTTCATATCATTGTTGTTCTTCCTTCATTTTTAAAGAGGACCAATGATATCATGAGGTGATGTCTTAACTGGCTTGTGAATTGAATTAAAGTAAGGTAGATTTGTTCAAAATTGTTAGCTTCACTCTCTCTCTTCCAGAGTCATCGAAGTCCAGTGGCAAGATAAAAATCAAGATGATTGGCAATGGATCATCTTGGTGTCTTTGATATCTAATGAATCTTTAAGCACCTGATTCACAAGATTCACAGCATTCACACAGAACCACACAAGATTCACACATTTAATGATTCACAGCCCCCATTTTAGCCAACTTCATGGCCATTGGAACAAGTTGATCCCATTTACCCATTCTGCTGGGGGAAGTCTTCACATACTTGGAGTAGACATCTTCCTAATTCATTAATAGGTTTGAGGCCTGTTGGTTGCCTTCAACCCAGGTTAGTCTATATGTTTCATATCATATTACTAAGAAAACTACTTGACGTGACTGTGATATTCTACCCCATGCATATTAGATTGGCAACAAAAAAGGAAATAAGTAATGGTTGGAGAGCTGATGGGGGTCAGACACTCTGATGCATTGATGGTGGAACTGTTAATTTGTCCAAAAATTTTGGAAAGCAATTTGAAAAAATCAACCAGAAGTCACTAAACCATGAGGCAGTGATACCACCAAAAAGAGAGGAAAAGATCCATCCATACAAACATTTATAGCAACCTTTTATGAGTTGTTTTTAGGGAAAAAAATGGAAATAAAGTGGGCACCCATCTGTCATGCAATTGTTGAACAAATTAATCTACATGAATAATTGAACAAGTTAAGTCCTATTAATGTAATCGAATATTATTACATTGTACAAAATTATCAAATAGATGGATTTAATGAAACCTGGGAAGATTTGTATGAGGAGTGAATTAAGAATAACCAGAAGAGATTATAGTGAAGTACTGTTATTCTAAGAAATGATGAGGGAAATGGTTCCATTAAAACTTGGGAAGTCCTATATGAACTGATGCAAAGTGAAATGAGTAAAACCAGGAGAACATTTTGAACATTATACACAGTAATAGTAACATTGTGTAATCATCAACTTTGATAGATTTAGCTCTTCTCAGCAATATAACAATCCAAGACAATTCTGAAGGATTTATGATGAAATTCATTATCTACCTTCAGAGAAACAACCAATGGAGTCTAAATGCAGAATCATACTTTTTTTTACTTTATTATTGGGGTTTTTTTGGTCTGAGTTTGCTTTTGCAATATGACCAATATAGAAATGTTTTACATGATGGCATATATATAATCTATATGAAATTGCTTGCCTTCTCAAGTAAGGATATAGGGAAGGAAGGAAAGAAAAAAATATGGAACTTAAAAAAAAGAATGTAAAAAAAATCCCTGAAGAAAGGGGTGGGGGAGAGGAACCAGAACAATGTAGCTACAGGAAAATAACCGTGAAATTTTTAAAAACGGATTAGTGCAATGTCTAGTAAAGACTTAAGAAGAATAGTGGTAAATTATGTCTCCCACTTCTTAACAGAGAAGGACTAGATAGAGTTATAGAATAAGACAAACATTCTGGCTAATAAGACAAACATTATGGCTAATGTGTGATTCTAGGACTGATTACACTGTTTGCTCCAGGACGGGGCTTCTGATGAGGATAAGGGAATTTTAGCAGAAGGTGGGAAAAAATGAATAATGATGATGATACACAAAAGAAAGAAAAGAATATCAATGAAACATTAAAAATACACAGAAGAGAGAAGTCAGGAAGGGGACACAAGCAAGCAAGATAGTTTTGTTACTATTGTTTTAATTGTAATTTACATTTTGAAAACTAGATATAAGTTCAGTTTCATATACAAACCTATTCTTTGTACATTGAAATGTTCGTGTTAATTGATTTATAAGATCATAGTAGAAAAAAATTCTGCATAGAGAGAAAGTTTGTACATCTTACACATTAAGATATGAGGCAGGGGTGGCTAGGTGGTGCAGTGAACAGAGCATTGGCTCTGGAGTCAGGAGCACCTGAGTTCAAATCCAGCATCAGACACTTAACACTTACTAGCTGTGTGACCTTGGACAAGTCACTTAACCCCAATTGCCCTCCAAAAAGAAAAAAAAAAGATATGAGGCAGAATGTTCCAATGGACATGGCACTGGACTTGGAGTCTGGAAGACCTCAGTTCAAATCCCACTTCAGATATTTACTACCTCTCTTGCTCAGCAAGTCACTTAACATCTGCTTTAGTTTCCTCATCTCTAAAATAAGGGGGTTGAATTGGCTTTGTATGATCCTGTGATCCTAAGTACATGAGCCAAGATATGGCAGCTGAAAAATGGTAAGATGTTTTTGAAAATAGATGACTTCAGTTTCAGGACTAATACAATGGTATAAATAAAATACCCTTTAAACAATGTTACTTGGGGCAGCTAGGTGGCGCAGTGAGTAAGAGCACTGGCCTGGGAGTCGGGATGACTCTGGATCGAATCCAGCCTCTGAAAATGAGCACCCACACATAAATAATGACTAGACATGTAACCTTGATCGAGTTACTTAACTCCAATTCCTTAAAAAAAATTTTTTTAAGGGTGGCTAGGTGGTGGAGTGAGTAGAGCGTCGGCCCTGAAGTCAGAAGGACCTGAGTTTGGATCCAGCCTCAGATACTTAATGCACACACAAACAAAAACCTAGCCGTGTAACCTTGGGCAAGTTACTTAATCCCAATTGCCCTCAAAAAAAAAATTTTTTTTAAATGTTTACTCAAAATATTATACAAATATTTGCTGCAGTTTATAACTCTTGAGAATATGAGACTTTCCTTAGTCACACCAAAGAAATGAGATTCTTAGATCCATTTGGCAATTGCTCAAGAAATGGTTATGATGCATGGCTTAATTTATTGATGGAATTCATGTTGTGTGTTGAGCAAACATTTTCATCAGGCAGCTAGACACTGCAAATCATAAAAGAGGAGAAGATGCTTTCATCAGCACCTATTAATTGTTAATAACAAATGGAAAAGGGAAAGTTATTTCTGATATCAAAAGTGTCCTTTTGGCATTAACTCTTATGTATGATGGCTAAAGGCGTTAAGCTGGGGAAAAGCCTTGCCAGGAGACAGTCCATTCTCTGTTACAAAGCAGAGCCTGTTTATAAAAAGAGGAAACGTATGGGTAACATAAGGGGCATTATTTCTAACAAGCATACTTATACCGTGTACGGCACCATGGAGAGTTTGAAAATAAAGGAGTCAGCAGTAAAGGGCAGTGGTACCCTCGTAGCACTGTGATTAAGTGTCTGGCTGAGGCTGCCACTTGTTTTTGTAGTCTGATTTTTTTTTTTATTCAGTTTGCAATACAAAAACTGGTCCCACAAGAATAAAATCTTGTCAGCTGCCTAGTGTATTACTCAGTTGGACAGAGAAAACTACATCTCTTCCCTGTGGGGAGAAATCTAATAGTAAGTGACTTTTTCTGGATGTGTTTTATTTGCCTATAGAGGATGTTTGCATGTATGAAGGAAAATTTGGCTTTCTGGTGATAATAAGATCAAATTAAATTGGAATGTCTGGTATTTAAGGTCCTTTCCTAATTTGCCATATCTTCCCCTTCCCCTCCTCTATAACGCAAATGTATTATTAGTTATTCTCTATCACAGTCCTTCTGTTTTAACCTGGCCAATTTTTATATTCTCTTTACATTATTAGTTTATTTCTACTCCTGTTCTCTTGCTAATATTTCTAGATATATTTTGAATATTTTTTTTGGTATTCCCGTAGACATTTATAATCAACTATTAGTTAACAAGCACTTACTGTATGTCAGGCATTATACAAAATGCTGGGAATACAAAGGCAAAAAACAACCCAAAAACACTAACAACAACAAAAACAGGACACAACATAACCATCCATGCTTTTTTTTTTCTTCAGTAATTCACTTGATGATGCCTTTCCCAATGGCTCTGTAGATAATATTGAGAGATGTGGATGGAACAAGAAAACATTTATGAAAGGTTTATGAATTGATCAACTTGTTAGATCCAAAAATTTTTGATTAAAGGATAAACATAAAACAGAAGTTCTCTGTCTCCTGGGGTTATGTCCTTGTCCTGCATGACATTTTCTCATGAAGGCTTTGGAGGCATTATTACCAAATTTTGGATCAACAAGAAACTAAGAAGGATATCTAATAAAGTAGATGATGGAATTTACATCTAGAAACCTAGAAAACCAAAATACCAAAACAATGAACTAAATCTCATAAGATGAAATTAAGAGGAATAAATGTCAAGTACCTCTATTCATTGTAGGCTATGCAGTTGAAAATTCTGCTAAAATCAAAGCATGCCATGTCTTTGCCAAAAGGTGACAGTTACTGTCATATTCTACCAATTTGGAAAGGCGGCTGATGGCATAATAGAGTACATAATAGATAGAGGACTTGAAGCTAGGACTCCTGAATTTAAATCTAGCTTCAGACATTGTCTGTACAAGTGACAATCTTTCTTGAACTCAATTTGCTCATCTGAAAAATGAAGGTAATAATAGCATGTGTTTCACAAGGGTGTTGTGAGTCCCAAATGAGATCATATTATATGGAAAGGACTTTACCAACCTTAAAATAGTCCTGTAGGGCTAGGTCAGCCTGGTTGTATCTTCAGCACTTAGCAAAGTTCCTGTCAACAACTAATAGATGCATGTTGACTGATTGAGTTTGGAGACAGAATTTTAAACCTGGCACAGAAAAATGATATGTAATCAATAAGCATTTATTCCATACCTATTATGTGTTAAGCACTAGAAATGCAAATACAAAGAGTGAAACAACCCCCACTCTCAAGGAGTTTACATTTTCACAGAGAATGATACTATAGCAGCTACCCACATCTCCAGTTGCCATATGTAGTCCCTTGCCCAGAAACCCAGCTCAGGATTTACATAGCTCATGCTGGGGTTGAGTCTCTCAAAAATCTTTCTTGGCTTGTGCCTGGATGAATGGCATAATTTGAATACATATTTTAAGGCATCTTGAGGGTAAGAATAGGATCAAAGAAAAATCTTTTTTTGTGTTCATGGGAAAGCTTTAACAGATGACTCTAAGGAGAGTGAAGGATGTGAACATGTATATTAAATTGTGCTTCCTGATGCCTCTAATTGTTTTTATGTTAATTTTTGTACCCTCAGATCCTAACACAGAGCCTTGCCTATAGTAAATAGATGATTAATAAATGATTGTTGAATTGGAAAATATCCTTCAGGGGTGGCTAGGTGTCGAAGTGAATAGAGCACCGACCCTGAAGTCAGGAGTACCTGATTTCAAATCTGACGTCAGACACTTAACACACTTACTAGCCGTGTGATTTTGGGAAAGTCACTCAACCCCAATTGCCCTCCAAAAAAAAAAAGCAAAAGAAAATATCCTTCAGAATTTTCAGACTGTGATGGACATGATGTCATGAACAAAAAAATATAAACTGGGAGATAGTTATAGAAGAATGAGAATCAATTAATCAGCTAGCAAGCATTTACTGTATGCCTAGGGTAGGGGATCCAAAGAAAAATTATAAGTAGTCGTGCCTTCAAGGAGTTAACTTTTTAATAGGGGAAGCAACATGTAAACAAATATATATGTAAGAAACATGGAGAACTTATGGAAGATAACCTTTGATGGGTTAGCACAGCATTGTAGACCCCAGAAAAGACCCTCTGCAGAATGTAACATTTGCACTAAGCCTGGAAGGAAGCCAGGGAATGACAACAGAGGCCAGAAGCCAATTGAGTTGGAAAAGTCAAGGTCATCTGAAGAAAATAGCACCATATTTAGACAGGGGACATTTGATAAGCTCAAATTTAAAATGGATAAACAACCTAGGCAAAATGCATGGTGTGCCTCATATCGGTAAAAAAGCATCAGAATGACAGAGACTGAAAAAAAAATAGAGATCAGTGGCAACATAGAGATATTTTTTAAGATACCTAATCTCCAATTAGGAAGGGAGTTCAGAGATGGGTTCTGTGTCCCCAGGAGGGCATGCCTCTCCAGCAGCAGGGGAGGCACTATTTCCCTTTCCCAAAATTG
Source organism: Gymnobelideus leadbeateri (assembly GCA_011680675.1). NCBI lineage: Eukaryota > Metazoa > Chordata > Mammalia > Diprotodontia > Petauridae > Gymnobelideus > Gymnobelideus leadbeateri. Next base: position 557,927 of record WOXC01005530.1, read on the forward strand.
CTGTGACCTGTGTGCCTGGCTCACCTGTCTGCAACCTCAGTCTGTCCATCAGTCAAAAAGCATTTATTAAATGTTGATTATGTGCCAGGCTCCCCTGTATTAGGACTGTCATATGTGGGAAAAGGAAAATGCATTAGCACCTGCTAATGGCCCCTGCATTGTTCCCTATCAAGGTGGTGATTTTGATCTCCCCACCTTGGCCCTGTAGGATTGGGCTGGTTGGGCAAGTGGCAAGGCTGAGCCTTCTTCCTTCCTACTTCTCATGTGGATCCCACCAGTTGACTTCTGCTTTTCTCAGAGAAGCCCTATGAGATAATCAAGGTTTTTCTTTGGTCAGAATGTGCTCCTGCTTCTTCTAGTCTCAACATCTTGCTACTCATTGTGCTAGGACACAGGGTCACTTCAACTCCCACCCCAGGCCCAGACCCATCACATTCTACCTTGGGATAAAAACATTGGTTTGTGAATATCCCTTGATATCTCCCGGATTTCCTGTCCTTGAGGAATTTTCCTTCCAATGGCAAGGCTGAAGTGGCCCTTCCTTAGTTATGACTATAAGAGAAGCAATAGTATACAAAACAAAGAAAGTGACAGTCTCATGGGACTCTGTTCTAGCCAGACCATATCTGGAGCATCAGGTTAAATTGTGGTTGCTACTTTAGGGAGTACATTGGAATGTGTCCAGCAGAGAGTGTAGATACTATGTGACAAGACAATTGGTTAGGAGAACGGGAGATAATTTAACCTGGATTAGTCTAGTTATCTTAATAATCAGAGAGAAAGAGATCATGGAAGAGGGAGAGATGGAGACAGAGACAGACAGACAATTTATTAAGCAACAGTTAGGTCAGATCAAACTTATTTTAGCACTTAGCACATAGGAGGCAGTTGATAGATGTTTATTGATTGATTGATAAACTAATTTTACTTTCTCTTTTTAATGAGATTATTAGATTAATAATAGAGGGGATGCCTATATGCATTTCAGCAAGGCATTGAACAAAATCTTTTATAATATCCTTATGTAACAACTTCAGAAATGTAGGTTAAATAATAGATTTATTATTATAAATAATATATATATTTATTATATATTATACTATGTTTCATATATACTATATTATGTTATATATATATATATATATATAATCATGAATAAACTGTGCAACTGCACAGTCTTCATAAAAAAGAGTAAACAGTGGTTAGTGAACCACCATTATCTGTGCATGGACTTCTGATAGGGAAGTGAGAAAAGTACTAAAAAGCTGAATCAGGGAGATGGGAATTCAGATCCTGACTTTGAAACTTATTAGTTGCAAGGCTAGTTCAGTCTCCTCATCTTCAAAATGGGAATAATATACCTGTAAAATTTACATTGCATAGTTGTCGTGAAACTTAATTGGGTTTTGTAAGCTTAAGGATAAAGCCAAAATTTTCTTTCATATAACATAGTGTGACAGATCACATAGGAGCCATTCCCAATGACCTACTGTGTGACCTTAGATATGTAACTGATTCTCTCTCTCTCTCTCTCTCTCTCTCTCTCTCTCTCTCTCTCTCTCTCTCTCTCTCTCTTTTTGGAGGGGGAAGGCAGGGCAAGGGGTTAAGTGACTTTCCCAAGGTCACATAGCTAGTAAGTTTTAAGTGTCTGAGGGCAGATTTGAACTCAGGTCCTCCTGACTCTAGGACTGGTGCTCTATTCAGCTTGCCACCTAGCTGCCCCCGGATTCTTTCTTGACTTCAATATTCTCAGCTGTAGAATGGGGAAAGGGGAATGACTTATACGATCTCTTAGGTAATTGTAGATTTGTATGAGTCTACTATTTCCCCTAGGATTATTTTCTGATATCCTGACAAATTCTCTCCTAATAGTCTTGAATTGGATATTAAGTATACATCACTGGCAGGTAGGGGCATGGAGGAAACAAAAACATACTCTACTCAATAGGTAGATTGAATTGATTTTCTGTGTGTTGATATAAACTCTTTAGATAGAAACCTCTTTCCCTTATAGATTTGAAATAGCCATCCATGGGGATTATTTTAGTTATCTTCCCTTTACAGCCATCTTGTAGGGACTTGGTCTTATCTCTCTTTCCATTACTAAGACAGTTGGTCTGATACGAGTCTCCACCTTTTTCCCCCCCATAAGAGCTACTTGTAAATCCTCAAGACTGATATGGAAGTCTCCTTTCTGAGAGGTCCCCATAATACAGTTACAAGCTTTTCAAGAACCTACTAGCAATGTGAATAGCTAATAGATGGATGATAGGTAATGCATGTTTTCACTAGGTAACATCAAAATGGGGTCAAGACCTTGAAATGGAGAATATGGAATTGATAGTTTTCATTTTTGCCCCTAGGAATGCCTTTCTGAGCAAATAAAGCTCCTGCTTTAAATAGGCTTACCCCACTTGGACCCATTTTCCCAGCATGAAGTTAATATTTCAAGATCTGAACCATAGCACTTGCATAGAACACATTTCTTCAACAATTGCTAGTTTTCCCTAAGTCTGAAAGTAAATTACCTATTAGAATTTCAATTGATAGAAGCCTGGAACAGCCAATTAGAAATAATGGGGTGCCTTTGTGAGCACAGTAACTTTTCAAACATCCCTTGTTATAGAACAAGCAGACCAAATATAGTGTCTTTATTCTCATGTCTGATAACCAGTGTTCAGGAGAAAAGAAGGAATACCCGCCCTGTTTGGCCTTTATCTGCCTTGCCCTTCTATAAAAGCAAAATCATTGGCTTTTAACTATTTTAACTCTTCTGTCACCATAAGGATCTACAGACTCATGCTTTACGTGTTTGACACTGGAGACAGGGCTCTATGGAAATATATGAGAATACCCATATGGGCATGAATGGAGAATGCATTTGCAATCACTTTTTTCAAGCAATAATTGAACAATGTCTAGGTCAGCTTCCCTTAATGGCCAGCTACTCTATTAGATATCTCTTACAAATGTTGGATATAATAAATGGCTCCTAATTGAGTAGGTGTTATCAGTAACTTTCTTGAAAACTTAGCTTCATGACATTTTCCATTGATTTTCCTTATATTAGAAAATGAAATGTCAGGAACTATTAATTGCATTTTCACAATAAGCAGTTACAGCAGGAATAACAGCTAAATGAAAGCACTTCCTGTCTAATGCACAATGGATGTATTCATTTCAATGTATTCAATTTAGATGAATGTAACATGTCTATATTCATTACCATTATACAGATCTGTAGGCTGAATTGATGGGGTGGTAATTGCCATCTTTATAAATGAGACAGTATTGCAGGTTTCCGGAAGAAAACCCATTTTGGTTTCACATTTCTCACTCCCACACAGTAGCATATTCTATAATCTCCCTTTCTTGCACAGCCATTTACCTTTGATTTCTCATGGGCCAAAGCTCGGAGCACAGGGTCTCTTCAGCAGCCCAATGTATTGAGTGCACAACTTTGGACAAAGAAGTTTGCTTTTGTGGGCCAGAAAGGAAGTAAGGGATGGGATGCTGAACAGCTTTATAATCAATATCTTCTTTGCCTAGGACAAGTAGCCAGTAGTTCCTAACACTGTGCCTTGCACATGGTTAATGAATGTTTGTTGATTGATTGAGGGAGGAGGTGTTTGTAGGTATCACTGAAGAGGTAGGAAATATTTCTGGGATGAGACTGCTGTGATGTCATGGTAGGCAGGGAAAAGGGTCCTGGGACACTTGCTGAAGCTCTTGCCATGGATGTAGAGTGGGTAGGATTGTTCTCAGTTGGATGCCGCCAATGGACTTGAAATTATCTGCTGGTAGGTCAAGGCTCTGGTTGCCCCACCCAACTTACTGGTCTTTTTGCTGAAAGACTTCAATTCATCCCATCCTACTGCCTTAAGGCTCACACCTGCCTAAATTCCAGCTCTGTTTTCAGCAGGATACATAAGAGCATTCTATTTATCATGCAAAATATTTTCCCAGGCCTTGGATGCTCTCTACTCCCTTGCTACTAATGAAAGAGAACAGAAGCTGTCCTCTGATAGGTGAAGTTTCTACCCTGATCAGGAGGGAAAATTATAAACCAGCTCAAAGCACTTTTCCTTCTCTTTCACTACAAAAGGTATCTTGCAAAACCCTTCAGAGACCAGCTCCAATGGAGTGAGCCTAGCAACTCTCCTCAGAGGCATTCAGTATTCTTTCCTGCTCAAAGGAGTTGGTCCTAGTTCTATGGACATGGGAGTTCATTTGCCTATGTGCAATTCATTGTTATATTGCCTGTTAAACTACTCTAGGAAGTAATCCTTGACCTTTATAAACTTGTGTGATGCAGCATCTGTATTTGATCGATAAGCAAGCAGGAAATTATATCTTTTTTCCCCCATGGCAGACAAGCATAATTAAGCAATAAGGCAGTCGCTGTTCCTGTGATTATCTTAGGGTGCACCTGGGAACTGCCTTGCGCCTTTGCTAAAGTGTCTTCTGGTAGAGGAGCTGTGTAGTAATTTATGCTGAGGAAGATGAAGTCGGTGGGAGAGAATGCTGATGAACAGCAGTTTCAGCACAATATATATTTCTCAAAAATAATATCCTATGTTCACCATCCACCAATTAGAGAGTCCCTCTGATTTATGTAGTTACATAAGCAAATACTAAGCATTTACTTGTCAGTCCATGAGCAGAGGGGAAAAAGCAAAGCCCTGGAAACTTGCCCAAAAGTGAGAAACTGTATTCTTTCAACCTCAGAAGCAAAAGTGAGCTGCCCCAAAATCCTGCTGTCCACAGAAATCTTCATCTATTCAATGTGTTTTATGTAGGCTTAAATTTAAGTATCATGATTTTTCCCGAGGTTTAGGGAATCATTAATGCCTGGACCAGAGTGAGTTTCCCTTTCAAGCCCTTAAAGCTAAAAGTTTGGTCACTAAGGAAAAAAAAGGCATACCTGAAGTGAGTTAGAAAATGAATGAGTGATTTCCTGTTTTGTGTTCTCAATTCAAAGGGGAAACACACGGAAAGCAGGAGAGAAAGCAGGTTAGGGAAATAATGCTAAGCTAGGATAAAGGAGATCTGAGTTCTAGTCCTAACCCTGTCACTTACTAGCTGTATTCTAATGGGCAAGACTCTCGATTTCCCAAATTCTGACCTTCCACATCTATAAAATAAGGGGGTTAGTTAGATGTTTTCTAAGGTCCCTTCTTGATCTAAGGTTCTGTGGTTTTGCTTGGAGGACTTTCCCTCTGAACAAGGACTCACCTTTGTTCCACCTTGGGTGATAAAGGCAGATGTCAAGGTAATTTGGGACTCTATCACATCACAATCAAAAGTAAAAGGGCCTTGGAGATCATCACATGCACCCTTTTCAGTTGACAGAGACAGTGAAATTGAAGCCCTGAGGCCAGGCTGGGCTAGTAAATGTTTAACAAGTGGCTCTCTGGGGGGAAAATGCTTAAATAATATATTTTAAAGTTCAATCTGCATTAACATTTTCTTATGTCTAAGAAATCAACAAAGCAATAAATCAAGCCCTCATTTGTAGTGTTTGCCAATTTCTATGGTATAAACGCTTAACAGAGAAGATTTAGCAATGGGCTTTCTGATCCAGCTTCAGTATACTGTTGCCTAAGGTCACACAGGTGATTAGTAGTAGACTTAAACCTAGTTCTTTTCATTGCTCCTTCACAAGTTAGATATATCTCCTTGGAAATGCATTATTACTTATCTATGAACATAATATTTTGACTTCACAACACATAAAAATCATGAAAATAGTTCTTGCATTTTTTTTTTTTGCTTTTTTTGGAGGGGGAAAGGGAGGGAGATTGGGGTTAAGTGACTTGCCCAAGGTCACACAGCTAGTAAGTGTTAAGTGTCTGAGTATGGATTTGAACTCAGGTCCTCCTCATTCCAGGGCCGGTGCTCTATTCACTGTGACACTGCCCCTCTTGAATTCTTTTAACATTGCTTCATTTTGCTTATTTTATGCCAACTTTTCTTCAATTTCTGTATTTTTGTGTTTCACATGTTATTTCCACTTTAAAAGCCTCCATATATTTGGTGAGAATGTGTGTCATAAATTCTAAGTTCTATACTCTGTGGACTTTATTTTTTTTCAATACTGCATTGATTGAGAACTCTAGTTTCCAGTTTATTTGATTCTTTATACTTTCTTTTGATTCCTTCTTTCTTCCCATCTTTCTTTCTCTTTTCTTCTCTTCCTCCTTCCCCCTTTCTCCTTCGTAAATTCCTTCCTTCCTTCTTTTTTCTGGAGTTTCTTGCTTCTGTTGCTCTTTAATTCCTCTAGGGTCCTCAGAATTATCAATTTGATCAGGAAATTTTGGTTCATTTCCTTTCTGATCTGGCTTCTGAGTTTTTATTCATTCCCCTTCTCCCCGACCTTTTTCCTTTTAGCTTAATGATAAATTGGAAGTTCCTTTTCCCTTAGTTTCCTCCAAAATCTTTGGTTCTTCCATTGCTTTACTAATTGAGCCTCCTTGAGCTAGTCCCTTCCCAGAGTAAACTGTAGCAGAACAGAGAATTGGTTCTACTTTTAAATCTCTCTGTCTCTGTCTCTCTGTCTCTCTCTGTCTCTCTCTCTCTCTCTGTCTCTGTCTCTGTCTCTCTGTCTCTCTCTCTCTCTCTCTCTCTCTCTCTCTCTCTCTCTTTGTGTGTATGTAAGATTAAGCAGTTTTATTGGGAAGTCATGATAATAGACTGAGTTAGATTATGCTGGAATTCTCAAAGTAGTCTCTTGAACATAAGAGTAAAAGGTCAAATTTGGGCTTTCATGTAAGGAATATGAATTCAACCCTCAAAGCTCTGAGCTAGTATTACCATCAAAGAGATATGAAGTACAGAAATTGATTTCCAGCTACTTCAGTTTCATAATCTGAGCACATATTCAGTATCACTGGAAATGATACCTCTACCTTGTATCCCTGAAGTCTCCAAGGGGCTCAGGAGTTTTATAGGTTTCATAATTGTTTGGAACAATGTGATTACTCCTCTTACTTTTTTCTGTGAGTCAAGAGATGGTTTGGATAGCATTGGTCCTGTTTCATTAATGAGAAGACTGAAAAATAGCATTGCCAAGGGACTTCCCCAAGGTTATTCAATGAGTTGATGGAGCAACCCCAAACTGAAACCTAATATGTCTACTACCACTATCAGAGGCTGGCAGAAATTATGTCTTTGCCTATATGACTTGATACTTTAAAGAAAAAGTAAATAATTCAGTCGAAGATCCTATAATTCTGTACATAAATAGTTAACATAGACTTGTTTCTGTATGAAAGTGAATCTGAAGACTACTCCATTGTGATCTTGTATGACTTTGACAATGTCACTTAGAGCCTCAATTTCTTTATCTATAAAATGATGGGGTTATACTATATATCTTCTAAGATGCCTTCTGTTTCCAAATCTATGATTCTGTAAATACCCCTGCATAGAAAAATAAGTATTTTTTCTAACACTACTCTCCTAAACATTAATTGTGAAATGTAATGACTAAATAATTCACACAAAAATTGTAATAATGAAAAAGAACCACTATTGCCAAATCATTTAAAATTAATTTTATTAAGAAAACTATCAAAGTAATTGAATAATTCATTTCTCAACCATTTTATGAGTCATTGAGATTGGTTAACAAGAAGTTTTCTTTTAATTTAAAAATATTCTACTTATATTAATATGAGCTATTAAAACTTGTCTCCTCTAGTAATTAGTGAGGATTATTCGAAAAGACTGAATTTAAAACAACCAGTGAGTTATTAACAATATCAGAAGAATACATGTAAAATCTCATATTTGGAAAGCATTACTTTATCAATTCCCTTTTTTGTTTTTCAAATCAACTGATACACTCAAAAATTAGTATATCCATACTCTGGTCAAGGTACTGTGTTAGGTATTAGAGAAATGGAGACAATAATAAAATAGAAAAATCATAGATTTGAGAATTAAAAAGAACATTGTGTCCAATCTATAGACCAAAGGAATTTCTAGTATAATGATCATCACCCCTGCTATCAGAGAGTTTCTTTTATCCTGGTAAGGAGAAGAAGAGAGGCTAACATTTTCTTGGGAATAGGGAATATGAAGTTCTCTCTCTCTCTCTCCTCTTATTTCTTTGGATAGTCTATCCAAAATTAAATATTGGGAAGGGGAATTTTTCCACAGAAGAAATATTTTAATTTGCATAGGACAGATAGTCTTGGAGTCAGGAAGACTTAAGTTCAAGTCCAAAACATATTGGTCATGTGATCATGGGCAGGTTATTTAGAGTGATATCTCAGTGGCTGAGACCATTCTCTAAGAATCTAAGTTTTAGATGAATTGTCAATATTCATTGGTGAAATGAGTCTCAATAATGAGAGTTCTCCACATTGATAAAATCATAGATCTAGACTTAGGTAGATAAATAGGTGCATAAATGGATGGGTGGACAGTCAGACATATAGACAGACAGACATGGGTGGATGGATATTCCTTTGCTCCGGTTATCTTGTAAGTCCAGAATATACTTTTTCACTGATGCTTCTTAGAATTCTTAGTGTCACCTTTTATATCAGATCTGTCCAAATCTTCTCTACCACACACACACACACACACATCAAAAATAAATAAGTGCAAAATTACTTCTATTTTGTACATATTTCTAATATTCCTATCCATGAGAAATATGTGTCTCTCCTAACAGAATGTAGGCTTTTTGGTGACAGTGATTGTTTTCCTATTCTTTTTAAATCCCCAGTCCCTAGCATAGTGTTTGGCACAAAATACGTACTTAATGAAGATAGGTAGATAGACAGACAGATGGATGGATGGATAGACAGACAGATTTACCAGCATCTGTACTCAAAAAAAGGCAAATATAGAGACAGTGTGGTATAATGTATTGAGAATTGACCTTGAAACTATGAAGACCTGGATTCAAGTCACTGCTGCCAAATGCTGGCTCTGTGAGACTGGTTGAGTCATTACCTTTCCTTTGCTGTAAACAACTTTTTGTATAACTTGCAGAGAAGTTGCTGATCTGCATCGGTGGAGGGAGGTTCCTCATCTTGGAGTTTTCTGTATTAAATTAATTTGTTAATAATGCATGTAAGAAGGAGAATATAGGACTGAAGGTGGTAGGTTAGAAATGGAAGGGGACTGATTGGAGCAGAAGATTTGTTATGGGGAGTACAAGTCAAGCATAGAAGCATTATTAAATGGTTTTACATGTCAAATATTGTATAATGTTGGGAATACAAAGGCAAACACCTAATCCCTCTCTCAAGAAGTCTAATAGGGAAGACTACCTCCTACCAATTATGATATATACAAGATAAAAATGGCAGCTAGGTGATATTATAGTACATAGAATGCCATGCATAATTCATCTTCCTATGTTCAAATCTGGCCTCAACAGCCACTAGCTGTGTGACTGTGGGCAACTCACTTAACCCTGCTTGTCTCAATATCCTCATCTATAAAATGAACTAGAGAAGGAAATAACAAAACACTCTAGTATCTTTGCCAAGAGAACTCCAAATGGGATCATGGAGAGTTGGACACTACTGAAAAAAAAAAACTCAGCAACAAAGGATAAAATGGAGATCATTTTAGTGGAAAAGCACTTAGATTAAAAAGGACTAGGAAAGGCATCTTGTAGCAAGTGGGACTTTAGAATTGAAGGAAGCCAGGAGGCAGACATGAGGAGGGAGAAAATTTCCAGGCATGGAGGGTAGCTAGTGAAAACGAATAGTCAAAAGATAGAGTACTCTGGGAGAAAACAATAAGGAGGCCTGTGTCACTGGATCACAAGGAATTATTTCCTTGTGTAAGGAGACCAGAAAGGCAGAAGGGGACCAACTTCTGGAGAAATTTCAATGCTTAACAAAGAATTTTATATTTGATCCTGGAGATGATTGGGAGTTACTGGAATTTGTTGCCTAGGAAGGTGATATGTTCAGATCTGTGCTTTAGGAATATCAGTTTGGTTGCTAAGTGGAAGATGGACTGGGATGGATGGAGACTTGAGGCAGGAAGACAAACCAATCAGCTATTGTAGTATTCTATGTTTGAGGTAATGAGGCCTTGCGTGAGGGTGGGGGTAGTGCCAGAGAAGAGAGAGCCATATATACACAGTAACAAAGAGGTCTGAGATACAGTTGATTAGGTTGGAAAGGCTGGTCTGATCCATTTCTCCACTGTCATAGGTTTCTAGAACAGTGAATGCCCGAAGGTGATCTCAGGTGTCCATTGATTCTCATGATTGAACAAATTCTTATTGCAGCCAAATTAAACATTCAGCTAATTCATCTGAGATCAGGGTTGTATAAAGCTATTTAGTGTGAACCCTAACCAGACACTTTGTCTTTTCAGGATGATGCTGAAAAGGAGAAAGCCACAGCCAAAGCTCTGGAAGATGTCAAGGCCAACTTTTACTGTGAGTTGTGTGACAAGCAATACCACAAACATCAGGAGTTTGATAATCACATTAATTCTTATGACCACGCCCATAAGCAGGTAAATAGAAAAGGAACATAACTGCCATTTGCACTAATTCGTTCAGGCTACCATCAAAGCTGGATAACTTTGTCTTTATGTGAAAATCAATGAAGAAAACACTGTATATCTTTGTTTTAAAAAAAACTCTGTTGTGTTTTGATTTTTCTAATCACGTATCATGTTGGCTTATTGATGTTTTCACATAGGTTGGTCTTTTTGATATAAGGTGTGGTTTGCATAACTCCTCAATAGACCTTACTAAAGAAATTTAGAAGCTTAAGGGAGGTAGGAGGATACTTCTGTCCTCTTCTTTAAACGTTATAACACTTCTTAACCTGGAGTCATTGCCATATCAATTCCAAGAAAAATCCAATTTTATTTTCAAATTAATAAAGCTTAAAGTGAAAGCTTTAACTTCCAAAATTAAAAGTGGTTTCTAAGTATCCTCTTCATATTTATAATAAAACCTATTTAAAATAACAACAACAACAACTTTGAAGTAAAATCCATGGAATCCTTGTGCTTAATATGAGATTGCAACCCAGTTCTGCCACTTCAATTCACTTACTAAATGCCTAATATGTGCCAAGCACTGTATCTGCACTGAAGATACAAAAACAGTCAAAAGCCAGTCCCTGCCCTCAAGGGGTTTACAGTCTAATAGGGGAGATATGCAAACATATATATATATATATATATATATATATATATATATATATACAAAGCAAGCTATAAACAGGATAAATAGGGAATATTTAAAAGAGCTTCTGGTAGGAGGTGGGATTTTAGCTGGGATGTTAAGGAAGCCAGGAAGGTCAGTAGTTGGAGTAGAGGAGAGAAAATGTTCAAAGGAGACAGCCAAAGAGAATGCCCACAGCTGAGAGGTGGAAGGTCCTTGGAACATGTAGAAGGCCAGTGTCACTGGATTTTAAGCAGCTAGGGTGGAGTGGTAGGGAAAGGAAAGGGAAGCAGTGAGAAGATTGGAAAGGGGGGAGGAGGGCTGGGTTCTGAAGGGCTTTGAATGCCAAACAGAACATTTGGTATTTGCTCCTGGAAGCGATAGGGAACTTAACAAGTTTATGAAGTAGGGGATGATAGGATCAAGTCTAAGTTTTAGGAAAATCACTTTAGTGGGTGAATGGAGAGAGGATTAGAGTGGGGAAGAGACTGAAGGCAGGTAGACCCACCATCAGGCTCTTGCAGTAATTGTGATGAGATGATGATAGTCTGTATTAGAGGCAAGGCAGTATCAGAGGATAGAAGGGAGGGATGTATTTGAGAACAGAACAGTTATGCTACCTACCTCATGAAATTTTGAGGGTAGCACTTATATCACTCTGGTCAAGAGTAGCAGAAGTCCCTCTCTGCCCTATACAAAGCCTGGTTCATCTCAAATTAGAAAAAACAACTGCCTTGGCTCCTGTTCAATTAGTACATAAAGCTGTCTTTCATAATACAAAAAACTTTCACTGTCTGCTTTTCCACATATGAAGCTAATCCCTATAATCTCCATTTGCCTCACAAAAGGATTCATTTTCCCCCTTCAGTAGTTCATTTTAGTGTCAGGCCTCTCTCAGAATTAAAGTGTGATCCTGAACTCCCTATGCTGGTCTGCTTGGAAAGATTTAGCACAAAAGAGGTCCTATTTCAATATGGTGACCCTAGGGAACAGTGACCTATGACCTACAAAAGGTTGGACTTAGTTCATGATTTCTGCTGTCATTTATTATGATTTGCTTTGGTTTGTGATGGGGCTATACATGGTTCTGCCCCAGACTGATGCCTGGTTGAGAGTTTGAATCAGAGAGGTGTATGAAAAGAGATGGTGCGGACAGGCTGGACTATCTTGCCTTTGAATTTCCACTGAACATGTTAGCGATGAATGAACAGATCATGGCGGAGCTGAACACCCAGTAACACCAGGTGCCAGATGATGGTTCTGTCTTTAATCTGCCTCCAGGCTCCACATCTGGAATTCAGGATTATTTGCATGTGAAGCCCAAGGCTCTAACAAATCAGAAGTGATGGAGCCTGCCATATTCTGTAATTCTACTATGGTCTTTTAGAGTGTAGGGGTAGGACGCTTCATCCTAGAAGGCAGGAGAGCATCAAAGGTTGTGTATCTAAGTCTAGGATGGGGTTAAATGACAGAAATATCTTTACCTAGTATTATGATTCTTGTTTTTATTCATTCAACAAATATTTATTGATTGGCAACTATATTGAAGGCACTATATACAAAGCAAGGTAAAAATATCTCCTTTAATTTGATTCCTCCTGTACTTTCAAATTTGTTGAGTTTTATTGACTTTCAAATGGCTCAAGCTGGTAACGTGGGTTGAATTATGATTTGTGCTACATGGGTGAAAAACAAGCAATGGAATCTTGACACTAAAGATGATCCTTGTGGTTATAGAAGCTAAATTCTCATGTGATACAAGGATTTCCTGTGCATGAATACTTCTCACAATGGATACCATACCACTTGAGACCCTAACCATGGACATTTCTTTGGGCTCTTTGATTGAATCGAAATTGGGGCTTTGTTCTGGGAAGTTTGGATTCAGTAAAAGGGCTGTACTTGAGGACCTAGAGGGCCACATGTGACTTCGAGGCTGCAGATTCCCCACCCCTGGCCTAACCCATCCCATTACTGGAGTTCTAAAGCAATATAGGGAATAATGTCTAAGTGCTAGAAATGCAAAAGGAAGGAAGGAAGGAAACAGGGAGGGAGGAAAGAAGGGGAAAAGACATGAAGTTCTTTTTTTCTGCTATTTAATACAAGTAGCCAGTTGAACTTAATTTGCTTATTTTAAAGCCAAATGTTTAATATCAGATAGACCCAGCCAAAATGTCCTCTGGGAAAGGAGCCTGGAACAGTAATGAAATGACAGATTACAGCAGTAATAACTTATTTTGATAATGTGTTTTAAGACAGCTTTAGGTCGATGGTGGCACCATTTTGAAGATATGAAATTATTTGCTCAGTGTTACAGAGCTTCTAAAGATCAGAGATTCTAATCAGGGGTCCTGGTTGCAAATTCAGGGCTTTTTCTAGGTGGCACAGTAGATAGAATGACATGCCTAGATCTTCCTGGGTTCAAATATGGCCTCAGACACTTCATAGCTGTGTGACCGTGGGCAAGTCACTTAAACCTGTTTGCTTTAGTTCCTCATCTATAAAATGAGATGGAAAAGGAAATAACAAACCACTCCAGGATCTTTGCCAAGAAAATTGTAATCGGGGTCACAAAGAGTGGGACATAACTGAAAAACAACAGATTAGGTAAGATAGTCTGGAAAGTTCAAAGAAATTGTGAAGTTTTTGTTTTTGTTTTCTTAGCAAACTACCGTGCATACAATAGACATCTAATACAGTTATTGATGAATAAGCAAATGAATCACAATGCTAGTTAATAGTATATCTTCCATCTTAGATTAGATTTAGACAAGGATTGACTACTATCATTGATAGCAGTGGAAAGAATCTACTGCTGGTGGTTGGCCCAGAGTTCATAAACATGCCTCTAGTCCCTGTCAATTTGGATTTGTTCATTTTAGTCTCTTCCTTCTGATTCCTTTGTCTATGTCTGACACAAAGGTGAAACTGAGAAACTGTCAAATCTAGTTGTAGAAATTATAATAAAATCTATTATATTTGCAAATGCCCTGAACTATTTCTTCTTTTTCATAGACAGCTAGTTCAATTTCTTTTTAAAAAACAATTCCCCCTCGGGGTGGCTAGGTGAATAGAGTGCTGGCCCTGGAGTCAGAAGGACCTGAGTTCAGATCCAGCATCAGACACTTAACACACACAAACAAAAAACCTAGCCGTGTGACCTTGGGCAAGTTACTTAACCCCAATTGCCCTCCAAAAAGCAAAAAAAAAAAAAATTCCCTACATTTTTCTAGAAATGTAGGATGTATATAAAATTTCTTAGAGCTATATTTGTATTTTATTAGATTTCTTCTTTTAGTAGTTCAGTTCCCTCACTAATACCTGTTATATAATTAAGCATTTATTATTTTAATTTTTCTCCTAGAAAACATTGGTAATCCTGTTGACTTGTTGATAAAGCATTTTGAATATATTCTTTTGTTACACCCTGAAGATGTTAAAATAGCAACAAAATCTTTGCCTATGTTTTTTCCTCTTTCACTATTCCTTTCAACCTTGTTTTAACCCATGTCCCAGTTTTCTAATACCATATCGACTGTTGTTTTGTTACACTTCCCTGATGCCTGAGTTGAATATCATCATCAGTCCTTTACAATATAGCAACAGTACTTCTCCTACCATTGTTTAAGATTAATTTTTTATCCTACTTCTATGATACTGATGCTTAACACTTATATTCTTCGAATACATATTGGGCATAAGGATCTGGAAAAAGCCCATGACAATCTGTATAAGGTGTTCATTAGTGTAATAAGTTTTAACAATGGAATGAACAGATCCCGAATATTATAAGCCACGGACTTTACATAAGCCCTCGAGTGATATACTTTGGTGCTAAAAGTGGATAAGTAATGTGTTAATACACAACCACAGAATCTCAGAATCAAAGGGACGGCAGAGACCATTTAACCTGCAGCTGCCCTAGGGTCCTTTCTCCAATGTCTTCTGGTTTTGGTTGAAGAGGTTAGTAGAAATTGAAGAACTGAAAAGCAAGATAGCTATGTACCAAGACCATTCATATTTCACTGCCAAGTCAGTAAGACAGTTAATGATTGACCTTAGTTTAGAGAGAGAAGAGATCGATGCTAAGGTAGCATGGGATGGCTTCATAGAAAAGATAGAAATTAAGCTTAGCTTTGAAGGAAGAGTAAGATGTGGACAGGTGAAGATTTGGGAAGGAATTCCAGAGAGAAAGCAACATGGGAATGCTTCTGGCCTCAATCTTATAGGCTTACCTCTGAGAATAAAGAAAAAAAAAGTCAAGGGGTGGCTAGGTGGCGCAGTGAATAGAGCACTGGACAGGAGGCCAGTCAGGAGGACCTGAGTTCAAATCTGGCCTCAGACACAAAACACAAAAAAATTAGCTGTGTGACCTTGGGCAAGTCAACCCCAATTTCCATCCAAAAAGCAAAAAAAAAGAAAATTAGTCTCCTATCATGTAGTCAAAATCCCCCTTTCATCCACCTTTTGCTTCTACTGTAAATGGACATATTTTAGGTTCTGTTTTTTATTTGTGTTCTTCACTTTATAGTAAGTACATCTTTACTGGCTTTTCTGAACTCAGATTCATTTTCTCTTAACTTAGTATAAGTTCCCCTGCTTTGTCTTCCCTCTTTTCCCTGTGTATTTGTTACAATATGATACTCTTGTGTCGTGGGGGGCAGTGGCAGGAAATAATTTCTTGCTAAAATCATTAACTTTCTGTACTCTGTCCTTCCCTATGATAGTGTTACCCCACTGGATTTCAGGAAGATAAGCTTTCAGTAGTCTGAAATGCACTTGACAGACTTGTTTTAAAGCCAATAATGGGCTCTCCTTTGTTTTGTCCATTTCTATTAGTAGCTTTACCTTGATGACAGACTTAAGTAAGTTGCCATTGCTGACTCATGCTCTGTCATCTTCCCTTTTCCCCTCCTTTTCATCAATTGCCCTTATCTGAGAAGCCAATGTTAAATTAAGAAAAAAACATTCCTTAGTTTATATTTGATCCCATGATGAGGCAAAGGAAATCAAATACTGTGCATTCCCTCCTGTTAAGGATTCATTCCTGAGGTAAATTAACTTCACCAAGATAGTCATTCAGGGCTGGAAGGGTGACAAGATGGAGAAATTATCTTTGAAGAGTAAGCAGCCCTCTCTCGAGAGAATTTTCATCATTTGGCACTGTGAAATTCAGGATTTTATGGCCCAGTATAGAGGAAAGAATGTTGCATCTGGAGGCAGGAAGATCTGGGTTCTAATTTCACCTCAGATATGTGGCAGCTGTGTGACTTCAAGAAAGGCATTCAACTTCTCTTGACCTCATCTTCCTCATATGTAAAATGAGGGAGCTGAATTCACTGACTTCTAATGCTACTTTTAGCTCTGAATGTCTGATCCTCAGGTCCCAAGTTCCTTTAGGGATTCTTGCACATCCAAAATATATTTTGCTAACTGATCCCTGAAATTCCATCATCAACGATCCATTTATTAGTGGCAATCCTTTCTACAAAGTTCTTTTAAATAGCACTGTTGCCCACCCTTTCCTCTCTTAGCTTCTGAGACATCATACTTTCCTGGTTCTACTTCTATTACTTTGACCCCCTCTTTTTGAGTATTTCCTGACTCCATAATAGGGAGACAATCATATCCCTCCAGACTCTGATTCAGTATATCTTCATATACTGAAATAAAATGATAACTGTAACTGATGAGTTAATCACTGTTAGTCATCTTCAAGGGATCAGGCAGAATCAGAGAGGTAACATTTGGCTGGGAAATCCCAGCCAATTCTAAATTTCCAAAAAAAGAGTGAGAGAGGAAGAAGGAGAGGAAGGAATATTTCCATGTCATACTTAGGAAAAAAACATTTTGCATTCATGTAAATTAGAATTCCATCCAAGGTCATTGTTTTCTCTTTTCTTTCCTATTAATTTTAGCCTTATTCCATTTTCTTGTATGAGGAAGATTCTCAAGGTTATCAATGAAACTTCAGCTTCAGCTAGGAATAATTTTCTATAACTAGGTTTATCCAGGGAGTATAATGTCTCTCTGTTATCAACTCTACTCCATTCACCCACATAAAGAGGGCAAATAAGGTTTATTAGAGTTTGAAAATATGAGTATGGATTGGATGTTCTGCTGTCAGAAAGACATAAACTTTTGTTATTCTTTTAGTAGTGGGGATGAATTATGTTGCTTCATCCTTTCTCCCACCTGCATCCCTAGTGACTAATGCTTTATATTGTAAAGAGAGTTGCATATGCAGTGTATGGTTGGGAAATGGAGTATGCAGTCTCCTCAGCAACAGACCCCTTCTGAGCCTTCGTATGCCTATTGTCATTGTTGAATGACACAGTGATAGCCACCGTAAAAATTATAGTCATCTATGCTACTTTTGTGGTAGCTGAGGGGAACCATATAAATTCTTTATCTTTTCCTAGCCCTGTATAGCTTGCAGATGTAAATCAAGTAACTGTGTTTGTATAAGGACAGGGAGAAAAAACACTGTTGGTGATACTCTGGTTTTAGTGGCCTGTGCACATAAACTTTGGTGGTGTTATCTCAGAAAATGAAGACTGGAAGCCTGTGCTCCAGCTAACATCGAATCATTGGCTAATGATCAGTATTAACACCCACCCCCCAAATTTTCTAATGTTCAATGGGAAGAAACATGTGAGAAAACATCTACCTCAGGGTTTCCCAATTGATTTTTCTGCTTGTCTCTGGAGCCACTGGTTTGATCATTTGTTAAACTGTATACATTTTAAGGAAGATTTCCTGGTTTCTTGACACTGAACATTCAAGCAATGATTAAACATTAGCCCACTGTAGAATAATTGTCACACACACATATTTGCAAGTGCCTACAGTCATATATCTCTGTGTGTGTAGTACAATCCTACTACAATGAGCTCCAAGGCACTTTCCACATTCTGTAACAGTATGAACCTTTGTTTTATTCATATAATAGTTGGAATAAATGGATGATCAACTGGGGTTTAGATGTCTTTTTCCATACAGAGCTTTTAAAAAGTATATTGCAGGGGGTGGCTAGGTGGTGCAGTGAATAGAGCACTGGCCCTGGAGTCAGGAGGACCTGAGTTCAAATCCAAACTCAGATACTTGACACACTTGCTAGCTCTGTGACTTTGGGCAAGTCACTTAATCCCAATTGCTCTCCAAAAAGCAACAAAAAAAAATTATAGTGCAGATACTTTTTTGTAATGTTCTGAGTTATATATTAACAAAAATGTTATAAATGTATATATGTATACATATATTGTATCATATTAAAATATATAGTTGATCAATCTCAAAAGTTGAAAGTAATTTAATAATGATAATAGCTAGCATTTATATAGCACCTACTGTATGCCAGTTAAAGTGCTATGTACTTTACAAATATTGTTTCATTTAATCCTCACAAGAACCTTGGGAGTTAGTTGCTATTATGATTCTCCTTTTATGGTTGAGAAAACTAAAGCAAACATAGGTTAAGTGACTTGCCCATGGTCACATAGCAAATAAGTCTCTGAGGCGAGGTTTGAAGTCAGGTATTCCTAATTCCAAGCCTGACGCTCTATCCCTTGTGCCATCTAACTGCTTTCTACGTCTGTGTTGTTCAATCTCTGCATGAACAAGAGCTCTCTTCGTGAGCTACTTGACCAAGACCTCTTGTGAGAACAAAGCCACCACCTAACCCATGGTGGGCACCTAATAAATCCCTGTCGATTGGCTGGCTGAGCTTCCAAGGCAGCACATTCTATTCTCTGTTGTTCTAAAGTTGTGTCTGACCCCTGTTTGGGATTCTCTCTGTAAAGATACTAGAGGTTTGCCATTTCTTCCTTCAGGTCGTTTTACAGATGAGGAAACAGAGATAAACAGGGTCAAGGGACTTGCCCAGAATCATACAGCTATGTCTGAGGTCAGATTTGAACTTAGATCTTTCTTACTCTAGGTCTGGAACTCTGACCACTGCTCCATCTAGCCACCCAAATCCTACTCTTGGACAACACCAATTATTAGGAACTTTTTTCTGATGCTAAGTTGAACTTTTCCTCTTTGCAACTTTTCTTATAGCTGAGGCATCTATATGAATGATTAGTTTTCTCATAGTCCTATACACTTTTCAGTTGTAAATGAAATAACTATATTCATAGAAGCACAGTGGAGAAAGGAACTGTATAAAACATTGACAAAAGTCCTTACCTTAGTGATTAGAACCTTTAAGTAACATGCAAATGTGAGATAAGATGATAATAGTTAATCTGAGGCTGGTGTCTTCTGGTTTCCTATGTATGGCCGATATTATACTTACTCTTGCTGCAAAGAGAAAGTTTTTCCCAAGCTGGCTAATTTCTGACTTCTTTTGACCAGAATTGAGGGTAGAGACTTTCAGTTATCATAAATATCCCAAACTCGGGGTGGCTAGGTTGCTCAGTGAGTAGAACGTCGGCCCTGGAATCAGAAGGACCTGAGTTCGGATCCCACCTTAGACACTTAATGCACACACAAATAAAAACCTATCCCTGTGGCCTTGGGCAAGTTACTTAACCCCAATTGCTCTCCAAAAACCAAATAAATAAATAAATAAAAATATCTCAAACAATAAATACTCCAATACTCTGAGGCATCTAGGTGGTGCTGTATTTAGAACACTGAGGCTGGAATTGGGAAGATCTGAGTTCAAGTCTGACCTTAGACACTTACTAGCTGTGTCTGTCACTCTGGGCAAATCACTTAACCTCTATTTGCCTCAGTTTCCTCATCCATAAAACAGGGATAATAACAGCACCTACCTCACAGGATTGTTGTGAGGATAAAATGTGATAGTTATAAAAAAGTTCTTAGCATAGTACTTGGCCCATGATAGGCAATATACAAAAGCTTATTCCCTTCCCTTTCCCTAGCCCAGTACCCAGTGGATGTGTGGTTTCATCAGCATGAGTATTCCTTTCAGTGATACAAATGTCAATCCAACCATGTTTAAACATTCTGTACAACTCTCCGTAATCACCCATATGTTCTCCACAGGGCTCCATCCGATGTGCTCGAGGCCTTCCTTGCATTCTCCTCCATCAAAAGGATAGCAATGAAATGGGAGGGCTGTGCATGCATTATCTCTCTCTCTCTCTCTCTCGTGACATGACTGGGTCATCATCTTTTTCTATCATACATTTCTTTGATGACATCCTTTTATAACAATTTTCCCGAGTGATTCTTTTCTTTGTGATATTGTAGCGTCTGCTTAAGCCCATCATTTATATGCCTCTCAGTTCACCCTTTGGGTGATCCTCAACTGTAGCACTAGCCACAAAATTATAGCAAATTCAATTTTAAAATAATGCAGTTTTGAAATTAGATTGCATCTCTGCTTAAGGAGAAGGCAAGTGATCACTATGTTGGAGATGCTAAAGCATCTATGACAGAAATTTTACCATTCTTTCACTCTTCCCAGGTTGACATGATGTTTGATACTTTTCTAATGTAAGGGACTAATTTTCTGAAGGTTTGGTCATAGAACTGATTAGTTTGTTACCTGACGATTGTCTTTGCTTTCCCATGAAATAATTGTATGTAATATAGCCTTTTTTCAGTAGCAGAAACTGAATTATCAAATGCCATTGAACACAGGCTTATGTCTTAAGGCAACAAATTCCAATTTTAAATGTCAACCTGCACGATTCTTTATTTTAATGCCATAAGTCTATGAAGTCCAGTGGGCTTCATTAAAATCTGCTACACCAGGTGCCCTATGAATGCATTCCTGCTTTCTGATCCTAGTAAGCAAAGAAGACAAATTAGCAGTATTCATCGTTGGAAACTGCATGTTGTTTAGAATAATGAGATTCCTTTAATCATTAGTACTTAAGAAATCTCTAGGAAATAATGCCGAGATTCCTTTAAATTTAATGGCTAGATAAGCTAAATTTGTCATTAATGTTAGTTGCAAAAGACTTACACTTGCTATTCTTTAAAGTGAATGCTAATTAACATGCAAATGAGCAATTTAACCCCCTTTAAATTGGAAAAACCCAGGGGACACTTAATTTCATAGTTGTTAATGATGGCCAAATGATTGTAAGACAATTCTTACAAATTCATTATGCAAGAAATTACAGAAATGTAGGATCAGATTGGAACATTTAAAATAGAGCCTGAATCAGATGGTTCTGTCAGAAGAAAGAATATTTTCTGTTAGTTTTTTCTACAACTTGACTTTCTGCTCTGTTCAGAGCCCCCAAGGGCTAGGTTAAGCTGGTGAGTTTCTACACCGGCATATGTCATAAGGCCCTGCTGGTAGGCCTGGCTTGGTCACAAATTATGATTTTTTTCTCCTTTGATAAGTGTGGAGGCAGATAAAGAATCTGTTCTGGTTTTCTTGTCATATATAGTGGACCAGCTAATACCTGTTTCAGACACTATTTCCCTCTTGCCTTAACCCTGTCCCAGGAATTATTGAATCCTAGGATTTAGACCTGGAAGGGACTTTGATTCAACTCAAGTCAACAAACATGTATTATTCATCATATTATTATATATGACCATATAATTTATATTTAGACATTTTATATTAATATAGAATTTATATTTCATTATAGCATATTAATTATATTTTATAATATGATATTAATTATGTATGTAAGGCATCTTGATCTAGAGGACAGAGAGCTGGCCCCAGAGTCAGGATGAATGATGGATGAATTTCTGTCTCTGAAACAATGACTTTGTGACTCTGATAAGTTGATTAAACTCTCAGTGCCCCCAGACAATGCTCTACTGCATGTTATAGAGAAGGTACTGACCTGGAATGGTAGAGGGAATTTCCTCACTGAGAGGTCCTTTTCCACTGAAACCACAGATTTGTCTTTTAAAAAAAATAATATTTTATTTTCCCCCAATGAAATATAAAAACAATTCTTAATGTTCATGTTTTAAATGTTGAGTTCTCTGAGACTGTAAAGAATTGGATATAGCTTAATACACATGCAATCATGCAAAATACATTTCTATATTCCTTATGTTGATGGATCTAGTTCTAAGGAAAAAATATAATTGTAATGCATTATATGAGGTCCAAGGGATAAAGTAATGAAAATATAATAGTTGCCTACCCACAGAGAGCCTATATTCTACCCAGAGAATATCATATATACATGAAAAGGCATTGGTTATTGCTGCTGTTCAGTCATGTCTGACACCCCCATTTTGGGTTTTCTTGGCAGAGATAATGGAGTGGTTTGCCATTTCCTTCTCCAGCTAAGTTTTTTAAAATTATTTTTTATTTACTTGGTTATTTATTTACTCTGTCTATCTATCTATCTAATCTATCTATCTATCTATTTTACAGATGAGGAGACTGAGGTGAACAGAGTTAAATGACTTGCCTAGGATCACACAGCTAATAAGTGCCTGAGGCCAAAATTAAATTCCAGAAGAAAAGTCTTCCTTATTTCAGGCCTGAAACTCTATCCACTGCACCACCTAGAGACCCACACAAAAAGGCATAGTGTGAGGAAAATGGAGGTTGGGAAAGAACAGTAATAATGGGGGGCCAGGGCATTAGGAGTTGACACCTGAATTGTGTTTCGAAGACAAAATTAAAAAAAAAAAAAACATTTCTGAGAATTCAAGATCAGGAGGGAGCAGATGCCTGGCAGGGGCACAGCTGCTGTGAGTGGATACTCTGAAAATTTTCCTGGGTCTGTATAGCCGAACCCCTCCCCCCCCCACTTAGGCCAACATGTATTTTGGATGATGAGGAGGATATAATGAACCCCTCACTGAAATGCCATCCCCAGGGGCAAACCTACTGTTGATGGGATCCCTTTACGTTAGCATAGAGAGGAATTAAATTGGCCAGAGTCTCAGATATGGTACCATTTCCTCCCTACCCTTCTTTTTGTGGATGAACAGAAGAAAGTATGAGAATTGTATTTTCAGCTGGCATGGCAGAGGGAAGTCTAGTAATTATTCCCCTCATCATTAATCCCCTTATGTAAACACCTGCTCTTCCACAAAATCCTGTGTTAACTAATTAAAGCATTTTATCTCATTACTTATAATAAAGTAGAGACTGGTAGCATGAGAATAAAAACATTCTCTATGAAGCTGAATTGATAGCTACAACATAAATTTAAGTTATGAAACACTAACATTTAGCAGTGGGTACTTTAAGTTTCTAAGTTTATCACGCAATTAAAAAAACAACAGGATCATCCTATAAGTGAATATGGAATGGGTGAGAGGCAGAGTGGTACCAGACAGAGGGCCAACCTTGGTATAGAGATTAGTGAGTCAGGAGGAAAGCCTGAGTTCAAATCCTGATTCTGATATAGACTAGGTACAAACAAGTTACATAGCTTCTCAATTGCCCTTGTTTGGTCATTTCTTCAGTTGTGTCTGACTCTTTGTGATCCCAATTGGGGCTTTCTTGGCAAAAATACTAGAGTGGTTTTCCATTTTCTCCTCCAGTGCATGAAGATGAAGATGAAGAAACTGAGGCAAACAGGATTAAGTGACTTGCCCAGGATCACACAACTAGTAAATATCTGAGATTAAATTTGAATTTATGAAGAGTCTCCCTGATTCCAAGCCCAGTATTCTATTCATTGTGCCACCTAGCTGTCCCTCAATACCCCTAGGCAACTCCTTAAGACTATGTGTTGCAGGTTGTTTACTGGAAGATAATGGAGTAGAATGGAAAGAGTATTCATTTTCTCTTAAGTCATAGTATTTGGGTTCAAAACTGTGTGAGATGAGAGTCCAGGGTCATAGGCTGAGATCAGAAAAGGTCTTTATTCTCTCTCACCAGAAGGGGCACTGCCTCTGTCACTCAATTGGCAATGGTGTCTGCCAGGGAGAGTGCAACATGTGGAAGCTCATGAGCTTCTCTTGTCCTGATCCTAACTCCACCTCTAACACCTGTCCTACCTCACCATTGGCTGGTGAGGCAAGCTTTTGTAATTGGTGCAAAGCAGTTTCAATTCTTCATTATGTATTTCCTTTCACCAGATTTGGAAGTGCCCAATCAGAAGTGGACTAGTATAGTTTTCTTTCAAATTACTTCATTTCCAGGAAATCATAAGTTACTTACCAGGCTGAACTGGTTTTCAAGGTATGGAGAAGAGATAGGAATGTAATAGGGAGTTAAAAAAAATGAAGAAACTCACTGTGAATCATCTCTCACAAAACCTACCTTTGATGCTGACTACCTGGCTGACCTTAGGAAAGTCACTTACTGCCCCTGACCCTTAGTTTCTTTTTTCTTAAAATGAGAAGATGGATTAGATAAACTCTTAGCTCTCTTCCAATCATAGATCTATGTTCCTAAAATATGCATTGGTGGAGAGAGTTTCCACACCTGGACTTCCTCATGTTGATTAAAGCACAAGTCCAGACCTCTCTCCTCCCTGAAAAGAAAAATAAAAGTAATTGTTATAAATGTATAAACAACCACAATAAGGAGGGAGAGTATGAACTGAAAATAGAGGGAAATATAGGGACTCTGCTGTTATCCCATTCTTTGTCAAAGACAAGGTATGGAGGTGGAGGGTGGAGATGTTTTTCTCAAAATGTTTGGCTGGGGGCACAGTCTCTATATTGGGTAGTGTGTTAAGGTAGTCCTTAGTCCCTTCAATATTCTGTTGCAGTTCATACATAATAGATGTTGACTTTAGGGGATCTTGACCCTAAATCCATAAGGCAAACCTACCCTTGTATTGTTGTAAACCAAGCTTAAAAAGCTCAGGGTTGGGGCGGCTAGGTGGCGCAGTGAGTAGAGCTTCAGCCCTGGAGTCAGAAGGACCTGAGTTCGGATCCGGCCTCAGACACTTAACGCACACACAAACAAAAACCTAGCCGTGTGACCTTGGGCAAGTTACTTAACCCCAATTGCCCTCCAAAGGCAAAAAAAAAAAAAAAAAAAGCTCAGGGTCAAGTTCATTCAGTGGAAAGTGTTATAGCTTCTTTTCATTACCAATGAGCATAAGAGAGATAAATTAAAACATTTTCTTCATTTTAACCAGCCCCTCGTGTATAATGTCTTCATAGGGAAAAATCTTCTCTTGTACTTTTTAATTGCCTCAATGTGTCTATTTTTTTAAATGTATTTGAAGTCAGAAAAATAAATGAGGAATGACAATGACGTCTAATCAATCCATTTTGATCTGGTTGGAAATATAAAACGTAACACTCACTGGCAACATAGCTAAACAGTCTACCACACTTGGGAAGGTTAAAGCAACATACACATCAGTATATCATAATGGTATAATATGTCTTAGACCATCAGTTTCATCATGGGCTGTTTTGTACATGTGACTTTTTTAAAGAGTATATTTTTAAGGGGCGGCTAGATGGCGCAGTGAGTAGGTCGGCCCTGGAGTCAGAAGGACCTGAATTAGGATCTGGCCTCAGACATTTAACACACACAAACAAAAACCTAGCTGTGTGACCTTGGGCAAGTTACTTAACCCCAAGTGCCCTCCAAAAGGCAAAAAAAAAAAAGAGTATATTTTTAATTGATGTTGTAGAAATGCCTGTTTTGTTCCATAAATTAAAAATAAAATAAGTTTTTAAAAGAACATATGATAATGCCAAGAAATGCCAGTGATATCCAGGTGATCCTGTCTGAAAAGTTGATGCTATGCATGGATTAACAGTACTTATGATGAGGGTTTTATATAGTAGCATTCTTTTCTCAAGGACAGCTAGGTGATAATAGTGGATGGAGTGCCAGGTCTGAAGTCAGGAAGACTCATCTCCCTGAGTTCATACCTGGCCTCAGACACTAGCTGTGTGACCCTGGACAGTTCCCTTAATCCTGTTTGCTTCACTTTTCTCACTTGTAAAGTGAGCTGGAGAAGGAAATGACAAACCACTCTAGTTGCTTTGCCAAGAAAACCCCAAATGGGACACAATTGAACAGCAAAATTCTGTCCTATTTCTTACACCTTGTACACATATTGAGTGGAATTATAGTGAGATAATGGATTCTGTCTTACTATAGGAAAGTTTTAGCTATGATAAAGCACTTAAGTGAATCCAGGATTACAATGATCTCCACAGTCATGCTATGGAATATCCTCTAGTGCATTGGGATCTTAATTTTTTTAGTGTATTATGGATCCCTTTGTCACTCTGGAGAAGTCTATGGACCTCCTCACCAAATTATTTTTAATTCAGAAAATAAAATGAGATTAGAAAGGAACCTTAAAAGATGTGATTTTCTCCCATTCAAGTTTGTTTGTATTGTTCAAGTCATTTTAGTTGTATCTGTCTCTTCATGATCCTATTTGGAAGTTTCTTGGCACTGATACTGTAGTAGTTTGCTATTTACTTCTCCAGCTCATTTTTCACTGAAGTGAACAGGTCATTAAGTGATTTCCCCAGTGTCACATAGCTAGTAAGTATCTGAGGCTAGATTTGAACTCAAGTCTTCCTGACTCCAGTTCCCATATATCCAATGTCCCAGATTGTCTAAAATTGATCACCAAATCCCTGGGGCATACCTGTATCCCAGGTTAGATGCCTCTGTTCTGATGGATATATTTTTACAAATTCCATCTACCTAGATAAGATCTTTTTTTTTAATTGGTACCTTTTCTTTTGCATTGACCCTTCTTGTCATCTTTGCCAATTTGTTGGGTGTGAGGTGCTCTGATAAACATTTGTCCTATTAGTAGAGATTTGGTCTGATCTTCCACCTGATTAGAAATGCTCTGCTTTCCTGTAAACTTTGTTCATATCCTTTGTTTATGATCAGCAACGGAGAAAGGTTTTTGTTCATATATATTTTTACAAATTCCCTTTGTATCTTGTATATATGGAAAGATTTCTTCCCATTTGACAATTTCCTTTCTTATCATAGTTATATTAATTTTATTTGTGCGAAGCCTTTTCAACTTCTTGTAATTGAAATGATCTATTTTAGCTTTTATAATTTACTCTGTCCTTTGTTTGGTTAAGAATTTCCCCCCTTATCACAGGTAAGAAGATTCTTATATTCCTTTTAGCAAATTTTCTCAAAACCTCTTAAAAAAGAAAAGAAAAGAAAAGAAAGAAACCAACCCACTCTTCCTATAGGCTTTTATTCTCCTATCAAACACTAGACTACTGAGTTCAATTGTTTGAATATTTTCAGAGGTGTCTTAGAGATCATATAATTTAGAGGTGCCAAAGACATTGCTCAATATCCAATACTCTTAATTGCTTTCAAACTGGATTAACAAGTGTTGGGAAAAAATTGAACAAAATAAAAATACAACAAAATTAATAGTACATGTTAAAATGGTCAATATATAGCCTTCAGGGATTCTTACATATGGAATAATGGGCCAGTTTCTGTTTCTCTTTGAGTTTGACACCACTGATGCAGTCCAACTGCCTCTATTTACAAATAACCACAGCTGGCATGTCATCATGTGTACAAGTCTTTACCCACTTGATATTTTTCCTTTGTTTAGCCAAATTCTCTTGAGTGATCTTGGATCTCTCTTTAGTGTCCTTGAGTTTGAAACAAATGCCATATGCAAGAGACTTGAGAACCCTTCTACTAGCTTTAGTATGCTTTGTAAATGTCAATGAATACTTCCATCACTATTAAAGTAATTGTTGACATTTGCATAACACTTTGAAGTTTCCTAAATGAGTCTTTTGCATAGGATCCTCCCAATGAGCTTGTGAGGGAAGTACTACTAATATTTACTGTTCCATTCTACAGATAAGACAAATAGGCCTAGAGAGGTTAATGAAACCACTTCTAATCACAGCACAAAACTAAAATCCAGTGAAATAACCTATGTAATGCACTTTGCAAACTTAAAGAGTACTATATAAATACTATTAGGATTAGTGACTAGCAAGAGGCAATATTCAGACTCAGTTTTCTTCTGTTTCCCTAAATGAGGGAATCCTGAGATCTGGGGTGTCTATAGACAAAGTTGCTTTCCCATAGACATGTGTCATGTCTCAAAAATCCTGTCGTAGTAGAGGCTTACAAGGTTGACTAAACATAAAAAAAAAGTACCATTTTTTTAAATGACTTTGGGACTTTTAGTATAATGCAAGAAACCATAAATAGAGGTCCAGATGGCCTGAAGCTAGGATTCTAGGTAATTAGGGAATCTTGGAGTAAAATAGAAGAAAATATACCCATTTTTGTGACACTACATGAAATAGGAGTTTTTGATACTTATTCTGTACTTTGTAATAATTATTTTAAATATTGAAATGATCATATGGTTCTCTGTCAAAGTTCATAAAACACTAAAGAAAGGTTGAGAAATGCTAATGTAGATGAAGTTGGTCCCTCAGAACCTGCCACTGCCCCACTGTGGTACCTACACCCTCTCTTTTTTCAACATTAACTATTCCAGGGATCTGCTACCTTTATGCTATGGTGCTTCAACCAGGCTGGTCCACCTTGGGCAATACCAAGTTCTGAGCTTTTCCTCTATGAGGAATGAAATGAAAAATATTTCTTTGCTGCATTGTGTAAAAGTCCTTTGGGGGTGGAGGAAAAGGAAAGGAAGGAAAGTTTGTTTAATCTGATATGCTAATTCAAGATAAAATGCAAATGACTGCTAACCCTACCTATTGTATTTTCCCTACATATTGCCTTTAGGAGTTAATACTGGAAATCTCAGGTAGGAAAGTAGGCACATAGATTTCTGAACTACAAAGACAATTTTTCTTTCTTTTGAATCACAACATGTAGGCTAGCCCTGGAGAAATGGCAAAAGATAAGCAAAATAGCCCTAGAGATTCTTTTGAGTCCAATAATTATATTCAGCTTAGATTTAAGTAGAACATTTTTTTCTTATTTTCATTGATGTATTTTGTTTCTGAATATATTTTTGCCACCTCCCCTCCCCAGTGAGCTCTTATAACAAAGATTAGCCAGCATATCAACTGCATCTGAGAGAATATTCAGTATTCCTTAACCATAGGGAGCCATAGTTTCATACTTCTACAGTGAAGGGAGGGAGGCCTATTTTCTCAACTCTTCTCCTTTTTAATTATATGGTCTTTAGTTTTGCTTTGTTTTCATTTTTATGTTTTTTTTTCCATTTATATTATTTATATATATATTATTGTAGTCATTTTATGTTTCATTTTCCTGTCTCTGTTTAATTCATCCTGTATTAGTTTATATTGTTCTTCACCAGCTATTGCATTATAATAAAATGCCACAGTATATGTAGTTATTCCTTGACTAATTCACATCTATTTCTGGGTTTTTGTTACTACCTAAAGATCTGCTATGAATATTTTTATTCATATGGGACCTTGTTTTCCCCATTTGATCTCCTTGGAATCTATATGTAGCAGTGAGATTTCTGGGTCATAAAGTATGAATATTTTCAGAATGTTTTTTAAAAAACATTATTTCAGGTTATATTTAAGATATTAGATCTAAACTGAGATAAAAAGAACACTAGTGTATCTACTAATTGAGCCTAGTAATGCAACTTTGGATGCCCTCTTTCTTGTCACTTCTACCACATCGCCACATCCTACCTCTCTTTTCATTCATTTTGCTACCTTAGTTCAGACCATTGGCCCTTTCACCTAGACTTTTGTCATATCCTCCAAACTGATCTCTTTGCTTTAACCTCTCTCCATTCCAGTCCATATTTCATATACCTTCCAATAAAATTTTCCTTATGTACCATCTCACCATGCCACTCCTGTAGGTAATAAATTCTTGTGCTCCCTCTTGCCTTTAGGGCAGCTAGGTGGCACAGTGGTTTGAGTACCAAGTCTGGAATAAGGAAGACTCATCTTCATGAATTCAAATCTGGCCTCAGACACTTACTAGTTTAGTGACCATAGGCAAATCACTTAACCATGTACGTCTCAGTTCTTTATCTATAAAATGAGCTGAAGAAGAAAATGGCAAACTCTTCAGTAGTTTTGCCAAGAAAACTGCAAAATGGGGTCATGAGGACTCAGAAATGACTGAGACAACTCAATGACAAATTGCCTCTAGGATAAAATATGAATGCATCTGTGTTCCTTTAAAGATTTTTTTTACAACCTTCCCCCAAATTATATTTTTAATCTCTTATGTCATTCTGATTTTTGCACCTTATGATCCAGCCAAATGTACTTTCTCTCTGGTCCTCAGATTTCTTCACTGGATGCCCACCATTCCTGAAATGCACTCTTTTCTCACCCCATACAGTATTTCTTTTCCTTCAAGATTCATCTTAGACACCATTTCCTACATGAAGCTGTTTCTGATCCTCCCAACTAAAAGTGCTCTCCTCTCTAATTACTGTATTTATGTATATTTATCCTCTATATACTTAGAGATGGACTCATATCTCCCATTAAAATATAAGCATCTTGGAAGTAGAGATCATGTCATTCTTTATATTTGCATTTCCAGAAACCAGTATATAATATTTAATAAATACTTGTTGGTTGACTAATGATTTTTTCTGAACCTTGTTCTCAATTTCTTTATAAATGTTCTTGCCCCTGTTCCCATGACTATGGATTTATTTGGCAAATGTTTGTTATTTGACCCTGTGCTAGGTCCTGGGGGCACAAAAACTGAACATGACCATTTCCCACTCATAAGTTGCTTCCACAAAGTTGACTTATATGTATATATATGTATATATATGTATACACACACACACATATATGTGATTTAATTACTATTGAATTTGTCTTTTAAAATACAACTGTCATGGAAATATTCAATTTAAAAAACCATGACACATGGTGTCCCTTCCTCTTTGTCGCTGGTACTGATGAAGTTAGGGGTGCACAGGCCCCAAAACTATTAAGGTACTAAGTGGAGTCATCTGGAAAGAATTCGAAGACTTAATCAATCTTCCAGTCAAGTGGTAAAGGTTTATTGTAACACTAAAAAAAGCAGGCAGAACTCTTTAGGGAACTTGTAACTTAATGGGGGTGATACTAAAGCTTACATAGAAAAAGTTCAGTTAATGATGTGCCAAGTATGATAATTAGGTGCTGTGGGGTTCGATCAAGGAATGGTCATCTCCTAAAGGAATACACAGTTTCTATATCTTGGCTGTAGATGTTATTTGCTACTGGAAACCCTGGGCTTCTAAGGGATGTGTTTTGATTTGCTAAGTATGTAACAAGATAGCCTTGGGAATTGATGCCTATAGCTTGACCTCTGGATTTTATATGGTAACTGTGGAAATTAGTACATCATAGTTCTGATGGTACAAGATAGTTCTGTTTATACAAGGGAAATTCTACAGAGGTCAGCTTGTTCTTGTAATAGGGAGATAAAGTTTGCCTCACTGGGACCCACTCATGAATAATTATTAGAGCTAGGGTCTTTGGGCTAGTCTCCTAGGGTTAGGGTCCAAGCACCCCAATCACTACTGCTACTGGTTTTCTAGTGAATCTAATAGGAATTTGGGGTGGGGAAAGGCTCTGCCATTCACCTTTCTTTCCCATTCAGCCAAATCCCATCAGTCAGATAAAGTCCATGGGGTTAAAGGTGGTGGTAATTGGGGCACTTAGGTTACTTTTTATGTTCTATTGAAACATAAATTGGTCATAAATGGCTTAGTCATCTGCCCTGAAGCTTGACCCTCTTTTATGTGTGGTCTCTCCTAATTAGAATGCAAGCTCTTTGAGAACAAGAATGGGCTCACTTTTCTTTTTGTCATTCCTAGGGGTTACTCCAGTGCTTCCTACATAATACAGTACATTCTTAGTAAATGTTTTCTGGTTCTATCCCATAACATTTTTTATCACTAAGGAGTAAGGGAAAGGAAGAGGAATTCAGCTTTTGAAAATTAATAGAAAGATGAACTGTGGGCCAAGGCAATTGACTTAGAGCCTGAAGGAATATTAAAGATCATTTTACAGATAGAGAAACTAAGGCCCAGAAAGATTAAGGGTCTTGATGAAAGTCACATAACTGGCAAGCAGCATAGATGGGATTTAGGTCCCCCTGATTCCTAATCTTCATCCACCTTTCCCTACAATTCCCATATAGATTTATGCACTTTTTTAGTCTTCTTTTTTCCTATATTTTGCTTTTCCTTTCTAGGTCAAACTAGAAAGTCAGGGACAAACTTCTAAGCTTTTAGCACAAGTTGGGGTCAGCTTTTCAATGACTCTTCTTATAAAGTAAATGGGAGGATTAAAATGAATTAAGTAATAAGTGATAATAACTGTACTTATAAAAAGTAAGATTTTATGAAAACTTGAGCTTATAAAATAAAGGAGCTCTAACCTGTCTAATACACTTCTCTCCATTCAGCCTATGGACTAGTCTATATTATATTTCACCAAACTTTTAAAAAGCTATTTGAAATCTCTCCTCTGTGAAATGCACCATTTAGATAAGGGTTCTTAACCTTTTCGTGTATATGAGAAAGAGAGATGAATCCCTTTGGCAATCTGCTCAGGCCTAGGTACCCCTCCTTGGAATAATGTTATTAAATGCAAAAATAAAACATACCAGATTACAAAGGAAATCAGTTATACTGAAATAAAGATGTAATTCTTTTTTCTAGTCTAAGCTCATGAACCCCCTGAAATCTATCCAAAGACCCCTTGGTACTCCTATGGACCTCAGGTTAAGAATTGATAATTTAGTTAAGTATATCACATCTCCTATAATAAAATTATTGAGGGAATTTAATGTGCTTCATAAATATACATCTAGTCTTTTTATGTGTGGGGACGGGGGGGGGGGAAGTGGAGGTGGAGAAAAATATGTTATTCTGTTGAATGCAGTTTCTGTTTCTAGTGTTTTAACTAGTATACTTCCTTAAAAGAGATGAGTATGTGTGTGTGTGCCTGCATATCTATGTGTATGTGAGAGAGAGAGAGAGAGGGGAAAGAGAGAATGTATCTATTTATTCACACAGTGCAAAAAGTAAGAGCCATTATTAATATTTATGTGTGTATATATATATACATATATACGTATATATGTATATATGTGTATATATATATATATATACATATATACGTATATATGTATATATACGTATATATGTTTAAGGAAAATAAAACTTCTGGGGAAGAAATAGTATTCAAAGAAATATTTTAAAGTTACAAGACTGTGAAGTATCCAGGGAAGGTTTTACTGTTCCCATTGAAGGATAAGTAAACTGGAGCTCAGCCAGGCTGTTACTTGACCAAGGTCATACAGATTGTAGGTAGACCATTGGGAATAGACCACACACACCCCCTTCAAATACTTAGTCCAATACACTTCTCACTACTCCAAGAAGAAGCATTGCTGGAAAATGTCTTCCATCACAGTGACATAATCTCTTCTGTTTCACCATTTCTAAGACAAAAGTAGCAGTGATGGAGTAGGGAAATGGTAATATCTCAGGTCTGATTCCTCTCTGCAGTGTCTCCCTATAACTCACTCCTTATAATTCCTGCTGCTGCTGGGGGAAAAAAGGTTGCTTTGGGAGACTGCTGTTGGTCTAGCATCCTTCAGCCTTAATTATGAAATTGTCAGAGAAGCAGCAATACATCTTCTGTCTGCAGTGCCACACACCATCTGTTCGTTCGTTGACCTCTGGCAATGGCTACTGGCAAAGACAGAGAAGTTGGCCCTAGAGTGGGAACAGCTGCCATGAATTCTCAGTAGTGCCTAAAACCCAAGTTCCTCCCTTAAGATTCTTTTAGGCAGAGACTGGCTTTCTTTCTGGTCACACCCCTGCATATTGTGAATGTAGAAGGAGAAGCCACCAAAATCATTTGCAAAAGGAGGGAAATCATACATTGCACCATTTGTTTATTTTCCTCATAAATCTATTTGTTAGAGGTTTGAACTATTGAAATAGGTTCTTGAAGGTGTCTTTCATGGCAGCAATTAATTTCCAGACCAGTATGAAATTGTGTATCTGTCTATCTTCAAAAACCCACCAGAGTCATTCCTTAACTGAACTGAGATACTGAAGTTGTGTTGCTGTTTTTGTAGTTGTTGTCCTTCCAGGGAACTGCTGTTGATGTTTTCCCATAAGCTAAGGATAGGAAATGCCAAGGAAGAGAAGGCTCACAGTGTTCAGACCTAAAAGGGAACCTTATGGTTCACCTCCTTCACCTTTCCTCTGCAGAAGAAGGTAAAGTGCAGAGGGGCTAAATGTCCTCCTCAAAAGCCCACAGCTCAAAAGGAACACAGGCAGGTTGTTTGGGGTGCTTGGACTGTCTCTGGCCTTGGATCTAATTTGGTTTTTGAATTATCATTAGATTCCTGACATTCTCTTTTTTGTGTTGACATTACTAACCTACCACCTTCTGATGTGGATGTTACCTAGACTCTTGTTTTGTCCTCTCCTCTTCTCTTTCCCATTCTTCAGCCAAGTAGCATAGATGCTAGTCAGGAAGACCTGAGTTTAAATTCCACTCCTCCACTAGATACTTACTAGTTGTGTGACCCTGGGCAAGTCACTTACTCTGCCTCAGTTTCTTTAACCATAAAATGAAGATAATAACAGTGTCTACCTTCAGGTGTTGTGAGGACCAAATGAGATATTTGTAAAGGGCTTACTCAGCACAGTACCTGACACATAGTAGATGCTTTGAAAATATTTCCTTCATTCCTTCTTTCTTCTCAGTACTTTCTTCTCAGTACTTTGTCTTGGCTATGTTTTTTTTAGATTTTTTTAGATTTTCCAAATCTAAATATCCAGCTCCAAGCTAGCTTCTGAGCCCCAATTTTATGTCTTCCATTGTTCATCATTTACTTTAATGTTCTCATTTAACAGATGAGGAAACTGTATCTCAAAAAATGAAATTACT
Source organism: Gymnobelideus leadbeateri (assembly GCA_011680675.1). Lineage (NCBI taxonomy): Eukaryota > Metazoa > Chordata > Mammalia > Diprotodontia > Petauridae > Gymnobelideus > Gymnobelideus leadbeateri. The sequence goes on from WOXC01005530.1 coordinate 592,839, forward strand.
TGCCCAAGGTCATACAGATAGGAAGAAGCAAAGTCAGGATTCATGACCATGACTTTAAACCCTTCACTCTTTTGCTTTACCAGTTGGATGTCTTATTGGAACCTCAAATACAAAAACTGACTTCAACCAAAAAACAAACACAAAAAACCCCACAAAACCTGCCCCTGATCTCCCATCTTCCACATTTCTGTAGATGTGCCACCATCTTATCAGTCTCCCTGGCTCAAAACCTTGGAGTCATCTTCAGTTCTTCCTTCTCTCACTTCCTGTCATCCCTGCCCAGTCCTTGATCTTTTCTTGGTACTTCTTTTTTTTTTTTTTTAGAGGGCAATTGGGGTTAAGTAACTTGCCCAAGGTCACACGGCTAGGATTTTGTTTGTGTGTGTTAAGTGTCTGAGGCCAGATCCGAACTCAGGTCCTGATGACTCCAGAGCCAGTGCTCTATTCACTGCGCCACCTAGCCGCCCCTCTTGGTACTTCTTTTACACCTATTCTGTCCCCAGCTGGGCTCAAACCCTCATTCCTTCTTGGCTGTATGACTGGAACATCCCAACAGGCCTCCTTACCTCCAGCCTCACTCCTCCTCTCTCCATTACCAACACAGCCACTCAATGAATTTATCTGATGCACAGAGGGGAGCATCTCCTTCCTCTGCTCAGAACTGCTCAGACTCTAACTTACATTGCTAGTATTTCTCCTGCTGTTCTTAGAGCTGATTCTATACTCTCTCCCAACAGGACATGTTCACAGGCCATCCCCTATGCTACGAATGTGCCCCATTCACATCTATGTCTGCTGCAGTCCATCTCATCCATCAGCACTTAGTTCAAGTGTCCCATCTTCCATGAGGCTTTCTTTGATTCCCCTAGTAAAAAAGTTATCTTTTCTTCCTCAATTTTTCATGGAAGTCTTTGAATCTTTCTCATTCCACCTTCTACTGAACTTACTTAGGTCTATGCTAAATTTCTACCCATTAGATTGAAACTATCTCAGGCTTTGGGCATAGGCTGCAATAATCTTTTCATCTTTTGGCCTGCCATATGAATCACTGCACTTTCTGCTCGATAGGTGCGTAATCAATTTTTATTGATTAGATTTAAATTTAATCAATTAATTAAATTTTTAAAATTACATTTTTTAATTAAATTGTATCTAGTTCAGAAATCAACCCTTTCTATCTCTCACCTTTGCTTATCTTTCAATAACAAATGTAGTGGTGACTGTTCTCTCTGATGTGGTTATTTATAAGTCTAGGAAAATTTATTGACTGCTTAAAATCAGTGTCTGTTGCAATGAGGAAAGGAGATAGAATATACAGTTGGAAAGAAAGAAAATAAGAAAGAACAAGTGGGATCATGAACCCAAGAGCAGGCTATGGTCCGAGGTCCTGGTAAATACAGATGAACAGATGGAAAATGCTGTTGCTGCTGCTGATCAGGTGCTTGTGGCTCATATTTATATGGGATCGAAAGGTTTGCTAGACACTTTATTTACAACCTCTTATTAGATGTAGGGAAAAAATATAGTGTGAGGAATTCTGCAGGCATGTGCATGGGCACCTTTTGTCACACTGCTGAAACCAGAAGTCTATGATCTCAGCATCTTAAAGAACATCATCTGTGCAAATGACTATGACTGCCACCTTTGTAAAGAAACAAAGCTGAATAATATCTGAAGTGGGTCTATAGGCCAACAGAACTTCATAGTCAAAACGACTGGAACTAAAAAAAAAGAAAAGAAAAGAAAACACAGCACTGGAATTCCTTTCTATCATTGACTGCACTTTCACTCATATCCCTGATTGGTCATAGTAGGAGAAACTGGAAGACTCTTTGCTCCCCATTGCCATTTCCATATTCTCTCCCCACTGCCATTACTTAGTAACTCCTTACTTTCTATATAGAGATAAAAAATTATAGTAATGTTGACTTTATGTTCAAACATTATTACCGTGAGAGTTGGCTTCATTTAACTGTTTTTCTTTGTTACAAGGGAGGGCTCATGGTGAGACCTGATAAAGTAGGGGGAGGGGAATCTTTATATTAAAACAAATGTCATCAATGAATTATTTTTTTTTAACTCAGAGCCCCCACCAATGTTTTTTTTTTTTTTTACCAAACCAACCGGAGGATGCATTAGTTCAAAACAAAAGACATGTAATAGCTTAAAAGCATCCTAACCAAGTGATTGGAAAAGAACATCTCTTTCATAAAACCAGTGGGTTCACTATCTCTAAAGGTAACCACACTACTGATTGAAAAGGGACATGTATAGGGAGCAAATGTATGACATGTTCCAAGAGAAGTATCACCCCGGATCACTTCCTTGCAGTTGGTATGGCTGGTTATGTCACTGTAGAGCTCCTGATTGATGTCATCTTCTAGTCTAGTAAAGGGAGCCAAGCTACTTCCTCCACTGTTGCACAAAGCAGACTCTCTGCTGGGCTTTCCTCTACTCTGTGCTGCCAAATGTTGGCATTGGGAATAGCCTCTTCTCTTCTGCATCTTTCTGCTGCCATCTGAATTGCATCTGCTCCGTAGTAATAACTAGCAATAATAACCAACAGGCATAAAGCACCTACTATGTGCTGGGCAGTTTTTTAAAAATATCTGATCTGATCCTCTCAACCTGTGAGGCAGGTGCTATTAATTTCCCCATTTTGCTGATGAGCAAATGAGGCAAACAGGATTAAGTGACTTGCCCAAAGTCACACAATAAGGAGGTTCTTAAAGCCAGATGTGAACTCAGGTCTTCCTAACTCTATCCACCCGACTGGCATATAGCCTCTAAGAATAGGGGTTTTCAGTTCTTTTTAAAATTCATAGCTCTAGGGACTATCTCAATACTTTTGTTATTCAGCCCCAGAACAAGGAAGGCAGTTAGAAAAACCCTTGGGAATTAAAACTGGCTTTCCTAGACTTTGGTTTCCATTCCTTGAACTCAGTCATCTTTAAGATGGAATAAGAAAATTCCTTTCAACCTTTTTCAGCAACCATGATGCCTTTGGCCACTTCATGAAAATTATTCTCCAGGAATGCCATTTAGCAAGACTATTAGTGACTTTTGTTCTTCCTCTCAGCCCCAAACTTGCTGTCATCCCTATACCTTATTCAGTGGTAGTCACAGGATTAAAAAAAAAAAAATGGCATCAGGATTCTTCAATCTGAATTCAAATTCATATGTAAGCTTTCTTTCTAAGAGTTTAATTTGCATTATTACTATTATGCCTGTCTGTCAAAAGAGTGACTTCCCAGTGTGACTATGAGCACATCGGGTAAATTCTTTACTCATCTGCATCCCCATTTAACAAGCCTTATGGGAGAAACTGCTGTACCAGGAAACCCTAAACTATAGAAATCCCCCTGGTTCTTCCATAACAGGGTTTACTCAGCAGCTATGGGAACTACACATTGACATGGTCATATATTGACTTTCAAAAGAGCATACTGGGGCTCCAAGCATCAGAAATAGTCGTAAAATATTTACTTTGCAATTTGGCCAAGAGCTATCAATTGAAAACCGCAAAGACATTTGATGGAAATTAAAAGAAACCTGGCTCTGTATGTATATGTTTATGTGTTGGGGGTGGAGAGGTAAATCACTGAGGAAAAATGAAATATACCATGTACCACATCAACTCATACATGACAGAAGTATAACAATAATGGTAAAAACTCATAATTAGCATTGATACAGTGCTCAGCTACTGTGCTAGACACTTTACAGTTATTTCATTTGATCCTCACAACTCTGGGAGGTAGATGTTATTACCTCCATTTTATAGATGAGGAAACTGAGGCAGACAGCCTTTCAGTGACTTGCCTAATGTCACACAGCCAATAAATATCTGAGCTCCAGTCTTCCTGATGCCACTATGGCACCTAACTCCTTCGCTTTTTCACTGGGGACATTGTCAGGATTTACTGACAATTGTTTTTCCTAGAAAGTAATTTTCCAACCTGCTACACTTAATAAATTTATCTACGTGGCTTTTTATCACTACTGGCTGTTGGTATCAGTTAATTTATTAATAAAAACTGCTCCCCTAATTCCGAAGTTATTGGTTAAAAAAATTGACATTAACTGCAAGGATGAAACCTTCCTGCACCCACTGGTGCATTTGCAATATGCTAATCTTAGCCTATTGCCAGATATACAGAAGGTGGATTTTACTTAATATTTAGGAATCCACTTACTTAAAGTTGTGTGTAGGATTTATAAAAATCTACATACTCTCTTGGAGCACAGTGTGGTACTAGATTTACTAGATAAAACCTCGATGTGAGTCCCAGCTCTGATGCTTATTAGCTGTCTGTCAAGTGATAAGTGACTAGAAAGTCATTTAATTTCTATAAAACTCAGATTTCTCAGCTGTGAATGATTATACTCCCACTCCTCACTCATATCCCCTAATGAGATGGCATGTGCAAACTGTTTTGTAACCACAAAGCTGCATGTATGTTGAAGCTTTTATTGTTGCTATTATGTTTTCAAAATGCAATTCCACCAGTGTCTCACTATGAGATGGATTCTTGAAGGATATGCTGGTGGATTTGTAGCTTTGATAAGTTCTCTTGAACTCAAAAGCCTCATGGTAGGGGTTCTATGACAAAGGATATCTGTTGATAAGAGCCAATCTCATCGAGTATGGAGAGGCCCATCACCCAAACATGGAATTGTGTGCTTGACTTCATGGAATAAAAAACAAACAAACAAACAAACAAAAACCCTGACCTCCCACTGAATGTTTGTTGGCCGACTTTGTCTGGCTCACTTGTTGGTAATAGTGGTAAGGGTCATCAAAGGAGTATGTAGACTAAAAATCATCAAGTTCTTAGATTGTCTATAATTGTCCATTTCATTGTAAGCATTTCAGTGTACAGTATTTGTCAAGTAGACAATGAGTTGCTAAATTATTTGAGAAGATGGATCACATTTTATTGGAATTATTAACATAAATGGATGAAAAAATATATGAAAGAATTGTGGTTAAGTGGAAGAATAGTGAATAGGTCTTCCACAGAGAGAGAGAAATAAAGGACTTTGTGGCATTGGTTTCATCATGTCCTCAAAGGTAAAATAAGGCCTCATTCCACGGGACACAGTCTAAACTTGCCCTGCTTATCATGCATATGAGCAAACAGGCTGACATGAACATTATTTAACCTTATGCAGTATCCCTTGTAGAACACAAAGAAGTGAGAAATCTATGGGGAACTTCATGAGATTTGTAGAATTAGGTCAACCTCAAAACTCAGTGACTTCAATGGAGGATAGGTACAAGGGAAGACGATAAAAGCTGTATTGGAAAAAAAATATATTTTGAGATTAAGAAATCAGAGTCCTTTTCACTTACAAACTATTCCCTCTCTGTACTCTCACTGAGTCATCAGCCCCCATGGGTTTCTTTATTACTTCTATGCTGATGGCTTCTAGATCCAAATGGCTAGTCCTCACCTCTTTCATGAGCTAGAATTGCAAATCATCCACTGCCTACTCGACATTTCAAATTGTATGCCTCACAGACATCTCAAACTTACCATGGCTGAAACATAATCAATTATTTTCTTCCCAAATCCCATCTCTCTTGGGAACTTCCCTGTTTCTGTCTAGGGCACCACCATCTTCTCACCCAACCAGGTCCACAGTCTCAACATTATACAAGAATCCACATTCTCACACTATATATCCAATTAATGTCCAAATTTTATCACTTTGACCTCCACAAAATCTCCCATTTGTTCCTTTGTCTCTATTCAAACAGCCACTAGCCTTCTTTAGGTCTTCATCACCTCCTGCAAGGACTATTGCAATAGCCTCCTAATCTCTGCCTCAAGTCTGTCTCTGTCTTTCTCTCTTTCTGTCTCTCTCTCTGTCTCTCTCTGTCTCTCTCTGTCTCTGTCTCTCTGTCTCTCTCTCTCTCTCTTATTGCCAAAGCTGTGATCTCACCATAACACTCCTCCATTCATAAAACTCCCCTGTTTGGCATTTACAGCTTATCAGATCCTGGTCACTAGTTACTGATCCATCCTGATTATTTAACAGTCCCATCCATGTACTATATAATCCACTTAAGCTAATCATCACACCATTTCTCACATGTGCCCCTCCATCCCATCTTCATGCCTTTTTACTCATTGTGCTCCATCCTTAGAATGTACTCCCCTTTTCCTCTACATTTTAGAATCTGTAATATCTTCTTTAGAGTCTTCAAGGGTCAGCTAAAGTGATTGCCACCTTCTTTGTGAAGTTTTTTCTTGTGCTCCCTCTCTGTTAGTATTTTTCCTGAATTATATCTATTTTGTATATAACTATAACTTTATTATCTATATAAAAATGGTACATTTATGTCTATATAACTATATATGTGTATATATGTATATATATACATACATGCACATATATATGTATATTGGTTCATCTGGCTAGATTATAAGGGTGATGGCAGGTATCATTTGATTTGAGTACTTGTATCCCTAGTGTGTAATGTAGTACCTGGTTCATGGTAAGCACTAAATAGATAATTATTGATTGCTTGAGTAAAAATATCACACTTGTATTTCATGCATTCTTGCTTTAGGAAGAGATTCAGAATGTGTTTGATATAAAAAGCACTAGACAATATTATAAGAATAATATAAACATCCTCTTAGAAAACGAGTGGTTACTGATGTGAAAAACATCTTAGAATCTATTGACATCCAGATCATTGACTGTGTAGAGCAAAGGTCGAAACTAATATAAAACTTGAAGAAAGAATAAAGATGAGGGAAAACATTTTGTGCAATTATTGCAGCTCCAATCTAACCTGTTTAAAAAGCCATTGACTTCAAGAAAATGGAAAATGGCAAAAGTAAAGTCATTGAACCTATTTCATTTTAGAGACAAAAGGGGCATGGTGGGAGATGTGAATAAGAAAAGTTATTTCACACTGTGTGGAGGATGGAACCAAGAAGAGAGAAAGTGATGAGAATCCAATAAGGAGGCTATTGCAACTGTCTAGGCAAGTGGTGATGAGAGACTCAACCTAGGTATTGTTGACTGTAAAAGAGAGAAGGAGTAAAAAAAAAGTATCAGATCAGAAAAAAAAGTATATTGTTTTGATTGAGAAATGCATTTGGGGGAAAATAGTTCGGCAGAAATTAGGTTGAAACCAAGAATT